>CM064579.1:25340938-25940938 GCA_032716605.1 Paralithodes platypus
GTGATGTTGGTTGGGTAACGTAGGTGGTGATGTTGGGTGGTTGGTGGGTGATGTTGCTTGGTTAGTGGTGGTGATGTTGCTTGGTTAGTGGTGGTGATATTGGATGTTTAGTGGTGGTGATGTTGGTTGGTTAGTGGTGGTGATGTTGTTGGTGTGGTGGTGATGTTGGTGTGTTAGTGGTGGTGACGTTGGTTGGTTAGTGGTAATGTTGGTTGGTTAGTGGTGGTGATGTTGGTTGGTTTGTGGTGTTGATGTTGGTTGGTTAGTGGTGGAGATGTTGGTTGGTTAGTGGTGGTGATTTTGGTTGGTTAGTGGTGGTGATGTTGGTTGGTTAGTGGTGGTGATGTTGTTTGGTTAGTGGTGGTGATGTTGGTTGGTTAGTGGTGGTGATGTTGGTTGGTTATTGGAAATGTTGCTAGGTTAGTGGTGGTGGTATTGGTTGGTTAGTGGTGGTGATGTTGGTAGGTTAGTGGTGATGTTGTTTGGTTAGTGGTGGTGATGTTGGTTGGGTAGTGGAGATGTTTTTCGGTTAGTGGTGGTGATGTTGGTTGGTTAGTGGTGGTGATGTTGGTTGGTTAGTGGTGATGTTGTTTGGTTAGTGGAGATGTTGTTTGGTTAGTGGTGGTGATGTTGGTTGGTTAGTGGTGGTGATGTTGGTTGGTTAGAGGTGATGATGTTGGTTGGTTAGTGGTGATGTTGGTTGGTTATTGGAGATGTTGTTTGATTAGTGGTGGTGATGTTGGTTGGTTAGTGGTGGTGATGTTGGTTGGTTAGTGGTGGTGATATTGATTGGTTAATGGTGGTGACATTATTTGGTTGGTGGTGGTGATGTTGGTTGGTTAGTGTTGGTGATGTTGTTTGGTTAGTGGTGGTGATGTTGGTTGGTTAGTGGAGATGTTGGTTGGTTAGTGGTGGCGATGTTGGTTGGTTAGTGGTGGTGATGTTGATTGGTTTGGGGCAGTGTCAGTCAGTTAGTGGTGATGTTGGTTGGTTAGTGGTGGCGATGTTGGATGGTTAGTGGTGATGTTGGTTGGTTAGTGGTGGCGATGTTGGTTGGTTAGTGGTGGTGATGTTGATTGGTTAGTGGCAGTGTTGGTCAGTTAGTGGTGATGTTGGTTGGTTAGTGGTGGTGATGTTGGTTGGTTAGTGGTGGTAATATTGGTTGGTTAGTGGTGGTGATGTTGGTTGGTTAGTGGTGGTGATGTTGTTTGGTTAGAGGTGGTGATGTTGGTTTGTTAGTGGTGGTGATGTTGGTTGGTTAGTAGTGATGTTGGTTGGTTAGTGGTGGTGATGTTGGTTGGTTAGTGGTGGTGATGTTGTTTGGTTAGTGGTGGTGATGTTGGTTTGTTAGTGGTGGTGACGTTGGTTGGTTAGTGGTAATGTTGGTTGGTTAGTGGTGGTGATGTTTGTTGGTTAGTGGTGGTGATGTTGGTTGGTTAGTGGTGTAGATGTTGGTTGGTTAGTGGTGGTGATTTTGGTTGGTTAGTGGTGGTGATGTTGGTTGGTTAGTGGTGGTGATGTTGTTTGGTTAGTGGTGGAGATGTTGGTTGGTTAGTGGTGGTGATGTTGTTTGGTTAGAGGTGGTGATGTTGGTTGTTTAGTGGTGGTGATGTTGGTTGGTTAGTGGTGGGATGTTGGTTGGTTAGTGGTGGTGATGTTGGTTGGTTATTGGAGATGTTTCTTGGTTAGTGGTGGTGATGTTGGTTGGTTAGTGGTGGTGATATTGGTTGGTTAGTGGTAGTGATGTTGGTTGGTTAGTGGTGGTGATGTCGTTTGGTTAGTGGTGGTGATGTTGGTTTGTTAGTGGTGGTGACGTTGGTTGGTTAGTGGTAATGTTGGTCGGTTAGTGGTGATGTTGCTTGGTTAGTGGTGGTGATGTTGGTTGGTTAGTGGTGGTAATATTTGTTGGTTAGTGATGGTGATGTTGGATGGTTAGTGGTGATGTTAGTTGGTTAGTGGTGGTGATGTTGGTTGGTTAGTGGTGGTAATATTGGTTGGTTAGTGGTGGTGATGTTGGTTGGTTAGTGGTGGTGATGTTGTTTGGTTAGTGGTGGTGATGTTGGTTTGTTAGTGGTGGTGATGTTGGTTGGTTAGTGGTGATGTTGGTTGGTTAGTGGTGGTGATGTTGGTTGGTTAGTGGTGGTGATGTTGTTTGGTTAGTGGTGGTGATGTTGGTTTGTTAGTGGTGGTGACGTTGGTTGGTTAGTGGTAATGTTGGTTGGTTAGTGGTGGTGATGTTGGTTGGTTAGTGGTGGTGATGTTGGTTGGTTAGTGGTGTAGATGTTGGTTGGTTAGTGGTGGTGATTTTGGTTGGTTAGTGGTGGTGATGTTGGTTGGTTAGTGGTGGTGATGTTGTTTGGTTAGTGGTGGAGATGTTGGTTGGTTAGTGGTGGTGATGTTGTTTGGTTAGAGGTGGTGATGTTTTGTTGTTTAGTGGTGGTGATGTTGGTTGGTTAGTGGTGGGATGTTGGTTGGTTAGTGGTGGTGATGTTGGTTGGTTATTGGAGATGTTGCTTGGTTAGTGGTGGTGATGTTGGTTGGTTAGTGGTGGTGATATTGGTTGGTTAGTGGTAGTGATGTTCATTGGTTAGTGGTGGTGATGTCGTTTGGTTAGTGGTGGTGATGTTGGTTTGTTAGTGGTGGTGACGTTGGTTGGTTAGTGGTAATGTTGGTCGGTTAGTGGTGATGTTGCTTGGTTAGTGGTGGTGATGTTGGTTGGATAGTGGTGGTAATATTTGTTGGTTAGTGATGGTGATGTTGGTTGGTTAGTGGTGGTGATGTTGTTTGGTTAGTGGTGGTGATGTTGGTTTGTTAGTGGTGGTGATGTTGGATGGTTAGTGGTGATCTTGGTTGGTTAGTGGTGGTGATGTTGCTTGGTTAGTGGTGGTGATGTTGGTTGGTTAGTGGTGGTGATGTTGTTTGGTTAGTGGTGGTGATGTTGATTTATTAGTGGTGGTGACGTTGGTTGGTTAGTGGTAATGTTGGTTGGTTAGTGGTGGTGATGGTGGTTGGTTAGTGGTGGTGATGTTGGTTGGTTAGTGGTGGAGATGTTGGTTGGTTAGTGGTGGTGATTTTGGTTGGTTAGTGGTTGTGATGTTGGTTAGTTAGTGGTGGTGATGTTGGTTGGTTAGTGGTGGTGATGTTGGTTGGTTAGTGTTGATGATGTTGGTTGGTTAGTTGTGATGATGTTTGGTTAGTGGAGATGTGGTTTGATTAGTGGTGGTGATGTTGGTTGGTTAGTGGTGGTGATGTTGGTTGGTTAGTGGTGGTGATATTGATTGGTTAGTGGAGATGTTGGTTGGTTAGTGGTGACGATGTTGGTTGGTTAGTGGTGGTGATGTTGATTGGTTAGAGGCAGTGTTGGTCAGTTAGTGGTGATGTTGGTTGGTTAGTGGTGGTGATGTTGGATGGTTAGTGGTGATGTTGGTTGGTTAGTAGTGGTGATGTTGGTTGGTTAGTGGTGGTAATATTGGTTGGTTAGTGGTGGTTATGTTGGTTGGTTAGTGGTGGTGATGTTGTTTAGTTAGTGGTGGTGATGTTGTTTGGTTAGTGGTGGTGATGTTGGTTTCTTAGTGGTGGTGATGTTGGTTGGTTAGTGGTGATGTTGGTTGGTTAGTGGTGGTGACATTGTTTGGTTAGTGGTGGTGATGTTGGTTTGTAAGTGGTGGTGACGTTGGTTGGTTAGTGGTAATGTTGGTTGGTTAGTGGTGGTGATGTTGGTTGGTTACTGGTGGTGATGTTGGTTGGTTAGTGGTGAGATGTTGGTTGGTTATTGGTGGTGATTTTGGTTGGTTAGTGGTTGTGATGTTGGTTGGTTAGTGGTGGTCTGTTGTTTGGTTAGTGGTGGAGTTGTGGTAGGTTAGGTGGTGATGTTGTTTGGTTAGAGGTGGTGATGTTGGTTGTTTAGTGGTGGTGATGTTGGTTGGTTAGTGGTGGTGATGTTGGTTGGTTAGTGGTGGTGATGTTGGTTGGTTATTGGAGATGTTGCTTGGTTAGTGGTGGTGATGTTGCTTGGTTAGTGGTGGTGATATTGGTTGGTTAGTGGTGGTGATGTTGGTTGGTTAGTGGTGGTGATGTTTTTTGGTTAGTGGTGGTGATGTTGGTTTGTTAGTGGTGGTGACGTTGGTTGGTTAGTGGTAATGTTGGTTGGTTAGTGGTGGTGATGTTGGTTGGTTCGTGGTGTTGATGTTGGTTGGTTAGTGGTGGAGATGTTGGTTGGTTTGTGGTGGTGATTTTGGTTGGTTAGTGGTGGTGATGTTGGTTGGTTAGTGGTGGTGATGTTGTTTGGTTAGTGGTGGTGATGTTGGTTGGTTAGTGGTGGTGATGTTGGTTGGTTATTGGAGATGTTGCTAGGTTAGTGGTGGTGATATTGGTTGGTTAGTGGTCGTGATGTTGGTTGGTTAGTGGTGATGTTGTTTGGTTAGTGGTGGTGATGTTGGTTGGTTAGTGGATATGTTTTTCGGTTATTGGTGGTGATGTTGGTTGGTTAGTGGTGGTGATTTTGGGTGGTTAGTGGTGATGATGTTTTTTGGTTAGTGGTGATGTTGTTTGGTTAGTGGAGATGTTGTTTGATTAGTGGTGGTGATGTTGGTTGGTTAGTGGTGGTGATGTTGGTTGGTTAGTGGTGATGATGTTGGTTGGTTAGTGGTGATGTTGGTTGGTTAGTGGAGATGTTGTTTGATTAGTGGTGGTGATGTTGGTTGGTTAGTGGTGGTGATGTTGGTTGGTTAGTGGTGGTGATATTGATTGGTTAGTGGTGGTGATGTTGTTTGGTTGGTGGTGGTGATGTTGGTTGGTTAGTGGTGGTGATGTTGGTTGGTTTGTGGTGTTGATGTTGGTTGGTTAGTGGAGATGTTGGTTGGTTAGTGGTGGCGATGTTGGTTGGTTAGTGGTGGTGATGTTGATTGGTTAGTGGCAGTGGTAGTCAGTTAGTGGTGATGTTGGTTGGTTAGTGGTGGTGATGTTGGATGGTTAGTGGTAATGTTGGTTGGTTAATGGTGGCGACGTTGGTTGGTTAGTGGTGGTGATGTTGATTGGTTAGTGGCAGTGTTGGTCAGTTAGTGGTGATGTTGGTTGGTTAGTGGTGGTGATGTTGGTTGGTTAGTGGTGGTAATATTGATTGGTTTATGGTGGTGATGTTGGTTGGTTAGTGATGGTGATGTTGTTTGGTTAGTGGTGGTGATGTTGGTTTGTTAGTGGTGGTGATGTTGGTTGGTTAGTGGTGATGTTGGTTGGTTAGTGGTGGTGATGTTGGTTGGTTAGTGGTGGTGATGTTGTTTGGTTAGTGGTGGTGATGTTGGTTTGTTAGTGGTGGTGACGTTGGTTGGTTAGTGGTAATGTTGGTTGGTTAGTGGTGGTGATGTTGGTTGGTTAGTGGTGGTGATGTTGGTTGGTTAGTGGTGTAGTTGTTGGTTGTTAGTGGTGGTGATGTGGTTGGTTAGTGGTGGTGATGTTGGTTGGTTAGTGGTGGTGATGTTGTTTGGTTAGTGGTGGAGATGTTGGTTGGTTAGTGGTGGTGATGTTGTTTGGTTAGAGGTGGTGATGTTGGTTGTTTAGTGGTGGTGATGTTGGTTGGTTAGTGGTGAGATGTTGGTTGGTTAGTGGTGGTGATGTTGGTTGGTTATTGGAGATGTTGCTTGGTTAGTGGTGGTGATGTTGGTTGGTTAGTGGTGGTGATATTGGTTGGTTAGTGGTAGTGATGTTGGTTGGTTAGTGGTGGTGATGTTGTTTGGTTAGTGGTGGTGATGTTGGTTTGTTAGTGGTGGTGACGTTGGTTGGTTAGTGGTAATGTTGGTCGGTTAGTGGTGATGTTGCTTGGTTAGTGGTGGTGATGTTGGTTGGTTAGTGGTGGTAATATTTGTTGGTTAGTGGTGGTGATGTTGGTTGGTTAGTTGTGGTGATGTTGTTTGGTTAGTGGTGGTGATGTTGGTTTGTTAGTGGTGGTGATGTTGGATGGTTAGTGGTGATGTTGGTTGGTTAGTGGTGGTGATGTTGCTTGGTTAGTGGTGGTGATGTTGGTTGGTTAGTGGTGGTGATGTTGTTTGGTTAGTGTTGGTGATGTTGGTTTGTTAGTGGTGGTGACGTTGGTTGGTTAGTGGTAATGTTGGTTGGTTAGTGGTGGTGATGGTGGTTGGTTACTGGTGGTGATGTTGGTTGGTTAGTGGTGGAGATGTTGGTTGGTTAGTGGTGGAGATGTTGGTTGGTTAGTGGTGGTGATTTTGGTTGGTTAGTGGTTGTGATGTTGGTTGGTTAGTGGTGGTGATGTTGTTTGGTTAGTGGTGGAGATGTTGGTTGGATAGTGGTGGTGATGTTGTTTGGTTAGAGGTGGTGATGTTGGTTGTTTAGTGGTGGTGATGTTGGTTGGTTAGTGGTGGTGATGTTGGTTGGTTAGTGATGGTGATGTTGGTTGGTTATTGGAGATGTTGCTTGGTTAGTGGTGGTGATGTTGATTGGTTAGTGGTGGTGATGTTGGTTGGTTAGTGGTGGTGATGTTGGTTGGTTATTGGAGATGTTGCTTGGTTAGTGGTGGTGATGTTGGTTGGTTAGTGGTGGTGATATTGGTTGGTTAGTGGTGGTGATGTTGGTTGGTTAGCGGTGGTGATGTTGTTTGGTTAGTGGTGGTGATGTTTGTTTGTTAGTGGTGGTGACGTTGCTTGGTTAGTGGTAATGTTGGTTGGTTGGTGGTGGTGATGTTGGTTGGTTAGTGGTGGTGATGTTGGTTGGTTAGTGGAGGAGATGTTGGTTGGTTAGTGGTGGTGATTTTGGTTGGTTAGTGGTGGTGATGTTGGTTGGTTAGTGGTGGTGATGTTGTTTGGTTAGTGGTGGTGATGTTGGTTGGTTAGTGGTGGTGATGTTGGTTGGTTATTGGAGATGTTGCTAGGTTTGTGGTGGTGATGTTGGTTGGTTAGTGGTGGTGATGTTGGTTGGTTATTGGTGATGTTGTTGGTTAGTGGTTGTGATGTTGGTTGGTTAGTGGAGATGTTTTTCGGTTAGTGGTGGTGATGTTGGTTGGTTAGTGGTGGTGATTTTGGTTGGTTAGTGGTGATGATGTTGGTTGGTTAGTGGTGATGTTGTTTGGTTAGTAGAGATGTTGTTTGGTTAGTGGTAGTGATGTTGGTTGGTTAGTGGTGGTGATGTTGGTTGGTTAGTGGTGATGATGTTGGTTGGTTAGTGGTGATGTTGTTTGGTTAGTGGAGATGTTGTTTGGTTAGTGGTGGTGATGTTGGTTGGTTAGTGGTGGTGATGTTGGTTGGTTAGTGGTGGTGATATTGATTGGTTAGTGGTGGTGATGTTGTTTGGTTGGTGGTGGTGATGTTGGTTGGTTAGTGGTGGTGATGTTGGTTGGTTAGTGGTGGTGATGTTGGTTGGTTAGTGGAGATGTTGGTTGGTTAGTGGTGGCGATGTTGGTTGGTTAGTGGTGGTGATGTTGAATGGTTAGTGGCAGTGTTAGTCAGTTAGTGGTGATGTTGGTTGGTTAGTGGTGGTGATGTTGGATGGTTTGAGGTAATGTTGGCTGGTTAGTGGTGGCGATGTTGGTTGGTTAGTGGTGGTGATGTTGATTGGTTAGTGGCAGTGTTGGTCAGTTAGTGGTGATGTTGGTTGGTTAGTGGTGGTGATATTGGATGGTTAGTGGTGATGTTGGTTGGTTAGTGGTGGTGATGTTGGTTGGTTAGTGGTGGTAATATTGGTTGGTTAGTGGTGGTGATGTTGGTTGTTTAGTGGTGGTGATGTTGTTTGGTTAGTGGTGGTGATGTTAGTTTGTTAGTGGTGGTGATGTTGGCTGCTTAGTGGTGGTGATGTTGGTTGGTTAGTGGTGATGTTGGTTGGTTAGTGGTGGTGATGTTGGTTGGTTAGTGATGGTGATGTTGGTTGGTTAGTGGTGGTGATGTTGGTTGGTTAGTGGTGGTGATTTTGGTTGGTTAGTGGTGGTGATGTTGGTTGGTGTGTAGTGGTGATGTTGTTTGGTTTGTGGTGGAGATGTTGGTTGGTTAGTGGTGGTGATGTTGTTTGGTTAGAGGTGGTGATGTTGGTTGTTTAGTGGTGGTGATGTTGGTTGGTTAGTGGTGGTGATGTTGGTTGGTTCGTGGTGGTGATGTTGGTTGGTTATTGGAGATGTTGCTTGGTTAGTGGTGGTGATGTTGTTTGGTTAGTGGTGGTGATATTGGTTGGTTAGTGGTGGTGATGTTGGTTGGTTAGTGGTGGTGATGTTGTTTGGTTAGTGGTGGTGATGTTGGTTTGTTAGTGGTGGTGACGTTGGTTAGTGGTAATGTTGGTTGGTTAGTGGTGGTGATGTTGGTTGGTTAGTGGTGGTGATGTTGGTTGGTTAGTTGTGGAGATTTTGGTTGGTTAGTGGTGGTGATTTTGATTGGTTAGTGGTGGTGATGTTGGTTGGTTAGTGGTGGTGATGTTGTTTGGTTAGTGGTGGAGATGTTGGATGGTTAGTGGTGGTGATGTTGTTTGGTTAGAGGTGGTGATGTTGGTTGCTTAGTGGTGGTGATGTTGGTTGGTTAGTGGTGGTGATGTTGGTTGGTTAGTGGTGGTGATGTTGGTTGGTTATTGGAGATGTTGCTTGGTTAGTGGTGGTGATGTTGGTTGGTTAGTGGTGGTGATGTTGGTTGGTTAGTGGTGATGTTGTTTGGTTAGTGGTGGTGATTTTGGTTGGTTAGTGGTGATGATGTTGGTTGGTTAGTGGTGATGTTGTTTGGTTAGTGGAGATGTTGTTTGGTTAGTGGTGGTGATGTTGCTTGGTTAGTGGTGGAGATGTTGCTTGGTTAGTGGTGGTGATGTTGGTTGGTTAGAGGTGGTGATGTTGGTTGCTTAGTGGTGGTGATGTTGGTTGGTTAGCGGTGGTGATGTTGGTTGGTTAGTGGTGGTGATGTTGGTTGGTTATTGGAGATGTTGCTTGGTTAGTGGTGGTGATGTTGGTTGGTTAGTGGTGGTGATGTTGGTTGGTTAGTGGTGATGTTGTTTGGTTAGTGGTGGTGATTTTGGTTGGTTAGTGGTGATGATGTTGGTTGGTTAGTGGTGATGTTGTTTGGTTAGTGGAGATGTTGTTTGGTTAGTGGTGGTGATGTTGCTTGGTTAGCGGTGGAGATGTTGGTTGGTTAGTGGTGGTGATTTTGGTTGGTTAGTGGTGATGATGTTGGTTGGTTAGTGGTGGTGATGTTGTTTGGTTAGTGGTGGTGATGTTGTTTGGTTGTTGTTGTTGTTCCCTAAGCTGCCTGGCCGAACAGCCCCAAGGCCCCGAGCAATTCCAAGGCAATAACCGAGTACCCCCACAGAACCCTCCCCGCCGACCACCATAAAGCCTGTGTGACCGAAGCCACTCCAGGGTGGGGAGCTGAGGAGGGTGCGGAAACGCCCGGGAAACCAAAGCCCTACCCAGGGCCCTGTGCCCCTCAGCAATTATGAAGAGAAATTTGAGGGGCAAGGGAAAAATGTGATGCTTTGGCTTCCAATCTTGGTAGATTGGGATGAATCCACGGAAGGACGCCGTCACTTGAGATCTAGAAAATATATAAGTTAAAGGAACAGTCAGAGTAAGCTATGGGTATGGCAGAGATTGCTCAGCTCACTCTGATAGACCAGCCCATCACCACATGACTAGAACCCAATCCTCTCAGCATCAGCTAGGAAAGGCCCTAGAAAGCCGCCTCTAGCGGGGGGATAGCTCCCATATTTCAACCCCTTTCGGGGTTGGGCACCCGTCATGTTGTTTGGTTAGTTGTGCTGATGTTGGTTGGTTAGTGGTGGTGATGTTGGTTGGCTAGTGGTGGTGATGTTGGATGGTTAGTGGAGATGTTGGGTGATTAGTGGTGGTGATGTTGGTTGGTTAGTGGTGGTGATGTTGGTTGGTTAGTGGCAGTGTTGGTCAGTTAGTGGTGGTGATGTTGGTTGGTTAGTGGTGGAGATGCTAGTTGGTTACTGGTGGAGATGTTGGTCGCTTAGTGGTGACGATGCTGGCTGATTGTGGTGGTGATTTTGGTATATTAAAGATGGAAGACGCAGGGAGGTCATCATTGTTATCTCGTCAGGGTATAGAACCCCATCTTGTCGGAACTTCAGTTACCAAACTGGCAACCCCGCTTTAGTTGTCCATATGTGGCCAGAGGGAGGAGTGAGCCTGAACCCCAACAAGCTAATTACAAGACTATATATATATATATAATATATGTGTAATATGTTGTTGAATAAACTTTATTATTTAAATAATTCAAATTCATGACGAAAGAAACAATTTTAAACCGGTATATATGTTTTGTTCATCGTATCACAAAGGAATTTTATCCATTGTATGAAATCAATAACTTGGTATGCCACTGGTATCAGAAGTCGAACGATAATTTTTCTTTTTTTAGCTATAAGTCTTAAAGTTTGTGATTATATATTAATTAATTAATATCACATGACTTCACACAAACAATACTTTGGTAAGCTAAATATATACAGTTTTAATACAGGATTGATAACCGAGTAATAGAGAATGTTGTAGGCTATTAATGACAATGCCATTATAACAATGTGTGTTTATCTATAGTGTGTGTGTGGGTGGGTGTGTGTGTGTGTTTGCTAAGTAAGAGAGAGTGCATAGTAAGCAACTTGCATAATGGCAGTTGTGGACAAAAATGCTACCAATTCATTACAAAATAAAATTAGTGAATAACATGTTACGAATTATACAATATGTGAATTTAGGTAACACTATTACTACGCTACCAATATTATACTACATCTTTGTTGAGTATGTCATTCAAAATACTTTACACGCAAGTTACAAGAACGAACCTATATATCCAGTATATACTGTGCATATATATATATATATATATATATATATATATATATATATATATATATATATATATATATATATATATTTATTTATTTATTTAATGACTGTATTATTCAAACTGACACATTATTGAGATACTGATAACAGTATGGCCGTTTGAGTCCAGTACATAAACTGAACTTGATAATACGCAATCATATATTTGTTTATACATTATGTAGTGTATAAATGATATTTTTTAGGTAACTAGTTTGCTGGAATAAATTATGATGTAGAACTGTGAGGCAACTTCAAACGTGATTTTTTTTTCTCCAGCTGCCACTCAATGCATTGGAGCTAAGCTAAGATTTGTTTTATTCAGGGGTACAATTGGACAGTGGAGAATAGACCAAGCTGCCAAATTAATATTTTAAGCTTTGACTCGCAGAGCACACAAATGTGAGGGGAATAACTTAAAAAGTTGAAGGCTTTTTCTTCTAGCATGATCTTTGACCTGCTCATCAAACTCAAAAGAAGTTCTGTTCTAGGCCTACCCCAGAGACAAATTCGGTTCGATAGCAGGATGGACGACTCGCATCTGTTGATAATGACAGAAGGTTTCGCTGATAAGACTAATTAGGTTTACATATTGTGTTATCTTGGCAGTCAACTTCAACCAGTGAATAACCTACCAACTTCCACCCTTGTGGAAATATGGGAGTCTGTGGTTAGACTGAAGAAAGGGAAGGCACCTAGTATCTGTGGAATTCTTCGAAATGTTTTGAAAGCTGCAAGTGCATCCATGCATGATCCATGTATTGCATGCTGCCAGTCTGAAGTCTGGCAATTTAGTACCATTTTGCTATCTGAAAAAACGGGTTTAGTCATTCCTATTTGGTAAGTGAAAGGGGGTAGACAACATTGTGGCACTAACGTTGGGGCTACACTGTTCACAGTGTTCAGCGTGCCAGGCAGTTATTGTAAGTGTGAGGTAATCTGATATAAGGTCAGAGGCCTGAACAGGATCATGAAGTCAACAACTAACCAGATCCTATGACTCTCGGACCTCATTAAACTCGAACTTATTTATCAAGAAGGACTGGTTGGTGGCTATGTTAATCTAATAAATAGAAGTTATTTATATAGTTCATAGTGAGCGACTATGAGGACATTTGTGTCTCAAGGATACATATATATAATGTATACATATATTTTTTTGTTATGTGGATGAGGGAGACAAAAGACAAAACTGACTGTGACGAGTGCCTCCCCTAGAGATGAATGAGTGACAAAGCCAAAATCAAAGACCAGCGGAGTCAAAATGCCTGGACACACGGAGTTTGAAGCAATTTAAGTCGTAGGATGAGATAGATACAGGGAGAGAGTTCCAGAGCTCAGCTATTGAATAGAAGAAAGATTGGGAGTATTGTTTCACTCTTGAGTGGGAGAGCTGCACAGAGTAGTGGTGGGATTGTGTTGCAAGACGGGTACTACATACCCTACGTAGAGAAGGTGGTACACACAGAGAGCTCTGAGGAACACTGATTATTGTAGTAGTGATAGAATAGCAAAAGATGTGCAACATTGCGGCGAAGAGAGAAAGATTGCAGAGAGTCGGTGAGTGGACGGGAGTTAACGATACAAAAAGTTTTTCTTTCTACTTTGTCTAGAAGTGTTGTGTGAGAAGATCCTCCCCACACATGTGAACAATACTCAATACAAGGATGCACTGTGCCCCTGTACAGAGCAAGAAGCTGTGCAGGGGTAAAGAACCCCTTGAGGCGGTTGAGCACTCCAGGAGGCCGCCTTAGCAAGACTGGTAATATGGTCCTTCCAAGTGAGAGCAGAAGAGAAAGAGACACCAAGAATAAGGAGAGAAGATGAAGGATTGATTTTTGTATTGTTGAAGTATAAGGGATAGTCCTCTGGGAGTTCTGGGTAAGATGGAGAAATTGGGTTTTGGAAACATTAAAAGCAACAAGGTTTTCTCTGCCCTAATTGGAAATAGAAGTTAGATCAGAAGATAAGTGTTGAATGGCTTCATTACGTTTGTTTTTGAGGGATTGCTGGCTGGGGTGTTCTGGAAAATTAATTGAGTAGTGTAGGGTAGAATCATATGCGTATGAATGGATAGGACTGAAGGTACAGTTGAGAAGATAATTGATGAAAATTAGAAAGATAATTGGAGATAAGACAGTACCTTGACGAACACCAGAGTTGATAGGATGAGGAAGTGAACGTTGGCCATCCACAACAGCAGCTATGGAACGGCCGGAAAGGAAATTAGATACAAAGGCACAGATGGAGGGATAGAAACCAAAGGAGGGTAGTTTAGAAAATAGATATTTGTGCCAGACTCTATCGAAGGCCTTCGATATGTCTAGCGCAATCGATAAGGTCTCACCGAAGTCCCGAAAGGAGGATGACCAGAAGTTTGTAAGACATGAAAGAAGATCTCAAGTAGAACAACCATTAACCTAAGACGTGCGCATGGGGGTATGAGACACCACACGCCTGTGCGCACATATTTGAGCTGTTCCCATCACTGACTTCGTTATTTTATCATAAATAGCATTAATACTTATCCATATGCGCCTATTTTACGTTGATTATAAAGGTATTAACCTGTTACAGCAATAAAACAAGTGGAAACAGCGTTTGGATGGTCAAAATCGGCAATACTGGCCGGGAGTTACATAAGTTATGGCTGAGGCAACCTCCCTCCCCTCCACTCCTCCCCACGTCTGGAGAGAGATTGTCGATCGATACTCTCTCTCTCTCTCTTGCATTCGCTTGGTAACAATGATGACAACGCCCTGCTAGCAACTCGCTAATGTTAGCACGAAAATAGACCACAGAATCAGGGAATAACAGGGAAAATAGGTGATAATTGAAGGAGGGGCGGGGGGGGGGGGGAGGGGGGAAGGAGGGGATGTGGAGGAGTGATATTTGGCATGGCCCAGGGGCAAAACAAAATTAAAATTAAAAACAAAAAAGTTCAAGTTTTTTGGGGTGTTTTAAATGGATTTTTTTAGGCCCAGGATCTTAAGAGTCTTCCCGCAGTCGCCCGGGGAAACTCTTAAGAGTCTTCCCGCACTTGCCGGGTTAAGGAAGACATACTGGCGATCTGAGAGTAGATTATGCGAAGAGAAATGCTTAAGAAATTTGGAAGTAAGAATAGTTTAAAAAACTTTAGAGATAAAAGAGATGGGAGCAATTGGACGATAGTTGGAGGGTTGAGAGCGGTCACCCTTCTTTGGGACAGGTTGAATGAGAGCAAACTTCTAGCAAGAAGGGAAGGCGTTAGAGGAGAGACAAAGACGAAAGAGTTTGCCGAGGCAGGGAGTCAGCACAGAAGCACAGTATTTTAGTACAACAGGAGAAACACCATCCGGACCATACGCTTTCTTAGTATTAAGCCCAGAGAGAGTAGAAAGTACATCTTTAGAAGAGATTAAGCATAAGTAGGAGAGGGAGGAATAGCACCGGAATCATCCAAGGTGGAGTTTCTAGCGAAAGTTTGAGCAAAGGGTTCAGCTTTGTCAGAGGAAGAAGTGATGGCTGTGGCATCAGAGTGGAAAAGGGGAGGGAATGACAAGGAAAAAATTGTTGGAGATGTTTTTGGCTAGATGCCAGAAAGCATGGGAAGAGCTAGAGTTGGATAGTTCAGTGAATTTATTATTGATGAAAGAATGTTTAGCAAGTCGAAGGACAGATTTGGCTTCATTCCGAGCAGAAACATAGGAAGAATGAGATTCTTGAGTTTTAAGGTGTCAGTACTGTTTGAATGCTTCTTCCTTATTGTGGACAGCAGTAGAAAAGCGTGAGTAAACCAAGATTTGTTTGTATTAGTCTGAGAGAAAGAAAATGGAATGTACGCTTCCATGCCCGATAGGATTACCTCGGTAATGCGTTCAGCACTCTCCGAGTGTCCCCGGCCATAGAAGCAAAAATCATTCCATGGGAAATCAAAGAAGTACTGCCGGAGAGCCTCCCAGTCGGCAGCGCTTAAGTACCACAAGTGCCGCAGGTTGGGAGGATCGGGTGGCCGTATTGGAGAGATAGGGCAGTTGACAGAGATAAGTTTATGGTCGGAGGAGCCCAAAGGAGAGAAAAGCTCGACAGTATAAAAAGAAGGGTTAGTAGTTAGAAATAGGTCAAGGATGTTGGGCCGATCTCCGAAGCGATCCGGGATATGGGTGGGTTGTTGAACCAACTGCTCTAGGTCATTTAGGATAGTAAAGATGTAGGCTTTGTTCACCAGGTTGGTCAGTAGTGTGAGAGGAGAGCCATTGGCGGTGGTGAACGTTGAAGCCTCCTAAGATGGAGATTTCTGAGAAAGGAGAATGGGATAGAATGTGTTCCACTTTGGAGTTTGGAGAGATAAAGAATTTGGGAAAGTCAGTAGAGTTAGGGGAAAGATAGACAGCACAGAAATATTTAGTATGAGAATGACAGGATAGTTTGAGCCATAAAGTTGAGAATTAGAGGAGTCGAAATCGGGAACACGAGAGTAAGTGAGTTTGTTGTGCACATATGTACAAAATCCGCCGTTGGCTTCGAAACTAGGATAGAGAAATTAGGAGGATACAGAGAAGGGGCTGCTGGCAGTTGCTTCAGACTCCTGAGTTTCGGTGAGGAAAATAAAATCAGGTTTGTAAGAGTAGAGATGGTTTTCAACAGAGGGAAAATTAGAGGAAAGACTGCGAATATTGCAACAGTTGATAGTAAGAGTGACAGGCCATGGTCCAGAGCATTTAGAGGGGTCGTCAAGGGAAGGTCAGTTGGGCATGGGGGCATTTATGGTCGCCCCCCCTCCCAGTGGGGGCTCCATGGCTGGGCTAATGTTCGACATTATATACACAACAAAATTGTGTAGAAGAAGGATGTGTGGTGTGCATGTTTAGTGTAGTGAAGTAGATAGGAGGAGGAGGTGTTTGTGAGACCGAGCTGGATTACTCTCAGTTTAAGTGAGACACAAAGGTAATCAGTAAGAGAGGCCAAGCAAATGAAACAGGAGTTCCAGCGACTCCTCATCAAATCCCTATAGCCTCTCTTGGGTGCGTATAATCAATCTATACAATATATATATATATATATATATATATATATATATATATATATACTGTATACAGGTATATATATATATATATATATATATATATATATATATTATATATATATATAATTATATATATACAGTATATATATATTCAAATACATATAGATATAGAATTATAGATATATAGATATATACAGTATATATATATATATATATATATATATATATATATATATATATATATATATATATATATATATATATATATAGGGAGATTGTAGACACCAATCGATCAGGGAGGCCTTATAGGCATGTGCTAAAGAATTGCTGGAACTCTTGTTTCATTTGTCTGGCTTCCCTCACTGTTTCTGTCTGTCTCACTTACACCGAGGGTAATCCATCTAGGTCTCACAAACACCTCCTCTTCCTATTCGCTTCATCACACTAAACAAATACACCACACTAATTTCCAATACAAAAAAAGAAAAAAGAAAACAAAACTTATAAAATGGCGACTTCGGGGGAGACACTTATTGCAGGCAGATTTGTCATTTGTCTCCTTCATACTCATAAAATATAATATATATATATATATATATATATATATATATATATGTTGGTAAAGCCAGGTAATAAATTTTCTTTAATACATACGAGGTTGAAAGAAATGGCAATTTCTGCGTTGGAAATTTTATTATTCAAAGTTTCCAGGTCTCTGATGAGTTTTCGCTGGGTGGCAGGAAGTAGATGAAGGAGATGAGCAAAGTTCATGGTGGTACAGGGTTACATTAAAGTACATGAAGATACAGGATATACGACGCGTTTCACTGGACAACCAGCATTATCAAGTAAGGAAGGAATGATATAAAAGGTAAACAGGAAGGGTATATATAGAGGGTGGAGGATCAGAGGAGGTGGAAAACAGGGGGCAAAAGTCTGTGATTGGTGGAAGGCTAAACAGGAGAGAGAAAAGGGGGTAACCGCTTCACGCATGCGCACTGGATGCGGGATGGTGGTCGATAGGTGGGGTCGAAGCTGATTGGCTGCGTGTCGAGGGGCGTGGCCTAAGTTGTGTGGCGCCTGCAGAAGACGAAGCTGAAGGAGGTAGCGCGGGGGGCTGCGTCAAGGGCACCGGGGGGCGAGGAGGGGTGTTAGGTCCTGTAGGGTAGTGCCTTTTGGCAGAAGGAAGGATCTGAAGGTCCAGAGTTTGGTTGTTGATGTTGGGATGTAAGGCTTGGATATATAAAGCTTCGAGTATAGGTAATCTCCTTGGGTCACTTTCTTTATCGAGTGACCCAAGGAGATTACCTATACTCGAAGCTTTATATATCCAAGCCTTACATCCCAACATCAACAACCAAACTCTGGACCTTCAGATCCTTCCTTCTGCCAAAAGGCACTACCCTACAGGACCTAACACCCCTCCTCGCCCCCCGGTGCCCTTGACGCAGCCCCCCGCGCTACCTCCTTCAGCTTCGTCTTCTGCAGGCGCCACACAACTTAGGCCACGCCCCTCGACACGCAGCCAATCAGCTTCGACCCCACCTATCGACCACCATCCGCATCCAGTGCGCATGCGTGAAGCGGTTACCCCCTTTTCTCTCTCCTGTTTAGCCTTCCACCAATCACAGACTTTTGCCCCCTGTTTTCCGCCTCCTCTGATCCTCCACCCTCTATATATACCCTTCCTGTTTACCTTTTATATCATTCCTTCCTTACTTGATAATGCTGGTTGTCCAGTGAAACGCGTCGTATATCCTGTATCTTCATGTACTTTAATGTAACCCTGTACCACCATGAACTTTGCTCATCTCCTTCATCTACTTCCTGCCACCCAGCGAAAACTCATCAGAGACCTGGAAACTTTGAATAATAAAATTTCCAACGCAGAAATTGCCATTTCTTTCAACCTCGTATGTATTAAAGAAAATATATATATATATATATATATATATATATATATATTATGATTACAAATCTTTGGGTGAATACCTCAAGGTTTTGTTTATGAATTATTTACGATGAATCTTAGTTTTCGCTGTCGTTATATTAACTTAAGGCTTGCAACACAAATATCTATTAATTATATCAATGTCTGCATCACCATACATAGTCAGAGATTGAGGCTTTGAAGGAACTGGGTAAGGATATATAGTTTTTCTTTGTAATAATCTACACTATGTAATGTTTAATGACTATATTTCTTTGTAATAATCTACACTATGTAATGTTTAATGACTATATTTCTTTGTAATAATCTACACTATGTAATGTTTAATGACTATATTTTTTATTTTAGTTAGCTTGTGTAAACAAGTTAACTGTAAATAATAAAAGAGAGTTACCATTATCCTACAAACAAAACAGGTATACTTACATATTATATTACTGATATATGCAAATAAAAAGGATGCAGTTCTGTGGTACATTATATGGATGTACCAAATCTATCACATACTAGGGTGCGTATTCTACTGCATGTAACACCTGGGAGTTACTTATAAATATTACATAGCTTTACAATTCAATTATTGAACTTGCGGAAGAAAGGGTAAAGTGTATTAGTACGAATACAGAACATGCTGAGACACAGATGCACACTATATACACATTCCACTATAAACAAAATATGCGTGTTTTTAAACATTGAGTATGTTCTACAATGGTTTTGGACAATTGTGGCTGATATTCTGAAATACCACAAACCAATATATATATATATATATATATATATATATATATATATATATATATATATATATATATATAAAAGTCTCACAAGGAAAAGGAGAACCAGCGTAGTAGCGAACATCTTATCTTTATTGGTTACCAAACGTTTCGGAGAAAACAGTCTCCATCTTCAGTGAATCTAAAATAAATTAAAGTTTACATAAGAAATAAAACAAATGTGTTTATCGTAAGCCCACTTTTACCGGTCTAGGTACAAATTTCTTAAGTTTCATACCTCTTAAATATAAAACCAACAGTATCATGACTCTTCTTAACAGAGCATACAATTCCTGTTCATCTTGGCTTTCGTTTCACTCTGAAACCTGTTTCCTTCTCAACTTCTTTACTAATAATAAATACCCCACTCATATGTTTAACAAATTTCTGAACCATTTTCTTAACTCTAAGCTCTGCCCACCCACCCAAGTTCAAAGCGTACAAAAAGACACTAGATATTTTAAACTCCCATATTTAGGACCACTTAGCTATGAAATTAGGAAATCCCTCCAAAAAACTCTTCGCAACTGCTACCCACATATCAATTTCAAATTAGTTTTTTCTAATAATAACACTATAGGGAATTTCCTCAAACATACTTCTTCTCTTCCTATGAACCTCCATTCCAATGTGGTTTACCAGTTCACCTGTTCTAGCTGTACTGCTAGATACGTGGGTTGCACCTCACGTTGGTTGCTTCACCGTATCCGGGAGCACCAACAAGGTAAATCCATTCGAACAGGCAGGTTGATTTCTAAGCCTTCCACTTCTGCTATCCGCGATCACTCTCACCAGTTTGATCACCCTTTCTCTTCCACAGACTTCCAGATACTAACCACATGCCATTCACGCTGTGACCTTATCACCTCAGAATCAATCTATATAAATACATTAGAGCCTAGCCTGAACAACACGGCCACTGCAACACCTCTTTTCACTCAGTAAATATCCTTCCATTTTCTGTTCGTACTTTATTGTATACCCTCTCGTATTAGTATTATTTGTTTAAGTTTAGCTTAATGCTGTTCTCTTAATACATAGTTTTTGTTGTATTATGTTTAGCTCTTCTCGGTTCATATTCATACGAACCTTACTGCTTGATATTTCACATCCATATGTAATTATTTGTTTTATTTCTTATGTAAACTTTCATTTATTTTAGATTCACTGAAGATGGAGACTGTTTTCTCCGAAACGTTTGGTAACCAATAAAGATAAGATGTTCGCTACTACGCTGGTTCTCCTTTTCCTTGTGAGACTTCGATTCCCAAGAGGAAGCTCCATTGCAGAAATTATATATATATATATATATATATATATATATATATATATATATATATATATATATATATATATATATATATATATATATATATATATATATATATATATATACATACTGTATATATGTGATTGTGTGTGTGTGTGTGTGTGCACAGATAGATATTTATTTTCATATGAGCTAACCCGTCTTATATTTAGAATGTACATTATATAAGTGTAGTAAAAGTAAATGTTCTTAATAACCTGCTATTTGGGTGCTCAAAACATATTGCTTTATCATTATAAATCTATAAATAAATATTATTATCAATTTGTCAATGACAAATATTATATTACCACCTAATGTTTTTTACATTTTCAAATACATTAGTTCATGGGTTTAATGTGCAAAAATACGTTGGTATATAATCGTTGCTCAATTTGATCGCTTGTCGATACATTTGCATCAAGATTGACAATTAACTAGTTTTAACAGATTTAGCAGTGCTGATAGTATGCTTAAGTGCATCCAATAATTCAATTCCTTATAAGGCACTAGTAAAGAATACATAAAACACGAACTAATATTGTATTAGCAGCTCCACAGTATGAAATATGGTTGTAATTTTTCAGAATATAAAAACGTGAAATATTTTATTTGTTTTACAATATATAATTGTCGCACATACTGTATATAGTATATCTATTAAGTGTTTTGTTTTGTTTAGTCGAATAACTCATAAAATTCCTATTAGTATATTTGTCGTTTTACTGATAAACAAAGGCAACCTTAGGGTGCCAGGGACAGTGGTTATGTTGGGGGTCTATTTATTTAAATATTCAGATATATTTTAGTTTCTTCGCTAGACCTTCACCAAACTTAAAACAAACACTCCCTAGACCTCCTTCAAGATACATTTTTCGATAGAAAATGTCCCGGTCGAAGGCCGGTTTCTCTTAAAATTACAGGCTCGCTCTCGCTCGCCAGGAAAAAAAGTCGACACCTAAATGGCATGAAAGGATATTGATACAGAAAAGGGGCAAAATGTTTTTAAAATTGACAAACTAATGGGGCGAACGTTTAAAAAATGAAAACTAATGGGGCTAAACATGAAAAAGAAGGGGGATTAGAAAAACGACCCATCTCCCAATACCAATTTAAGATTATCGTAGAACATAAACTTTAACATGTTAATGCATCAAGTTGTTAACGTTTTTGCATTTGGTTCAGCTGTCATATTCACTGGCATAATCACCACCGTACATGGTTTTCTATCTAAAGTAACTATATGTGTGAATAAACACTGATATCGCTATACTTTACTATATGTGTGAATAAACACTGATATCGCTATACTTTACTATATGTGTGAATAAACACTGATATCGCTATACTTTACTATATGTGTGAATAAACACTGATATCGCTATACTTTACTATGTGTGAATAAACACTGATATCGCTATACTTTACTATATGTGTGAATAAACACTGATATCGCTATACTTTACTATATGTGTGAATAAACACTGATATCGCTATACTTTACTATATGCGTGAATAAACACTGATATCGCTATACTTTACTATATGTGTGAATAAACACTGATATCGCTATACTTTACTATATGTGTGAATAAACACTGATATCGCTATACTTTACTATATGTGTGAATAAACACTGATATTGCTATACTTTACTATATGTGTGAATAAACACTGATATCGCTATACTTTACTATATGTGTGAATAAACACTGATATCGCTATACTTTACTATATGTGTGAATAAACACTGATATCGCTATACTTTACTATGTGTGAATAAACACTGATATCGCTATACTTTACTATATGTGTGAATAAACACTGATATCGCTATACTTTACTATATGTGTGAATAAACACTGATATCGCTATACTTTACTATATGTGTGAATAAACACTGATATCGCTATACTTTACTATATGTGTGAATAAACACTGATATCGCTATACTTTACTATATGTGTGAATAAACACTGATATCGCTATACTTTACTATATGTGTGAATAAACACTGATATCGCTATACTTTACTATATGTGTGAATAAACACTGATATCGCTATACTTTACTATATGTGTGAATAAACACTGATATCGCTATACTTTACTTATAGGAATGGTAACAATATTGAGGTGTGAATAGTTTGACTAAAGTATATTACACTGAACCGTACTGGGTTCGTAATTAATAGTTTGACTAAAGTATATTACACTGAACCGTACTGGGTTCGTAATTAATAGTTTGACTAAAGTATATTACACTGAACCGTACTGGGTTCGTAATTAATAGTTTGACTAAAGTATATTACACTGAACCGTACTGGGTTCGTAATTAATAGTTTGACTAAAGTATATTACACTGAACCGTACTGGGTTCGTAATTAATAGTTTGACTAAAGTATATTACACTGAACCGTACTGGGTTCGTAATTAATAGTTTGACTAAAGTATATTACACTGAACCGTACTGGGTTCGTAATTAATAGTTTGACTAAAGTATATTACACTGAACCGTACTGGGTTCGTAATTAATAGTTTGACTAAAGTATATTACACTGAACCGTACTGGGTTCGTAATTAATAGACCACCGAGTAGTGTCAACTCAATTAAAGGCCAATTTAACGATGCTCACACTGTACTTCCTTAATCTGACATTTTCAATTTTATGTAAATAATAGAAACTATATAAATGTGCAAATGTGTATGTGTATTAACATATTATTCGACTACTCTATATGTGTATAAAACGTGATATTATATTATTATTAGTAGTAGTAGTATTACTTATTATTATTATTATTATTATTATTATTATTATTATTATTATTATTATTATTCATACATAATTTTAAATACCGAATGGTCCACACGAGGTGCTCGTGTGGACCCCTTGGTGTTATGAATGAAAAATAATAGTATTGATAGTAATAGTAATAATAGCTTAAATATGTGAGCTAGAAATTCCAATTGGACCTCTAAATTGGCTTATCTTAAATTCAAGCTAAGGCAAGATACATTTCTGGATATATTGCCTCCTATTTGTTCATCCTATTCTAAGTTATATCTATTGGCGTATATACATTGCATATATTTTATAAACATAGTACTATCAGCAGATTATATTTTAAAGTTACTTGAGAATGGGTTAAAGGCAAATAAGTTACATAAATGGATTATGTATTAGGCGAACACCAAGTGCGAGAGAGTAGGCCCGTAATAGATCAGGCCGTTTTTGTTTTTTAGATATTTATATTTATATAAATACCTGACATAATTATATTTTATATATAAAATGCTCATAAATGTCCAACTGTCGGAAGAGACTATAGAATTTTGTATTTACAGTGCATATAGCATGTTCATAAATATCTTGGTGTAAATATATTATAAGTAATGCGCATACATGCATGGACAATACATGCGTTACAAATATGTAACTGCATTTGTTTGATACATGTAATACAGGCATGAGGTGGGAACTGTTCTATTAAACAAATATTAATGGGTAACATGACAAATTGCTGAAATCTCAGTATGTGAAGAATTGCTGGTGTAGACACTCATGCCACAAAGGACAAGTGGTAAGACTAATAATGTTATAGTCAGTACCACAGACACACAATCACACGACCACCACAAGCCAACACAGAGCAACAAAACACTCACAGTCACATTTGCTCGCCAATCCTTTGATACGGTAGGACGAAAGATACGACAAGAACACAGTAAAAACTTAAACCTGGAGATGATAAAAACACCTCGGGTGCTACTTCACTCATTCAGAAAAATAAAATAAATCAGGCATATATACACGCAGTTAATGTACAGTAAACTTTTGGTTTAGTTTATCTCATGACATGTTAAATATATTACATACGAATTGTTTAGTTCATGCACTTTATAGTAACATGCATATTATCGTTTATCACGAGTACACTGGACGCACTTCCTCACTGATACCAGTCTACGCACTTCCTCCCACTGGCAGTGACAAGCATAGCGACTGAAAACACATTAGCCTGGCTGTAAAATCAGGACGAACGGAGCATTACGCTGGCAGATAGACGAGGACGACAGATATAACATTATATTTATATATATATACACAAACACAAAGGATCGCAACAGGACACGGGTAAAGCAATGGCAGCAATAATGAGAAGGCAATAACGGCGGCTGCGGGCGGCGGAGGCGGCGGCAGCGTCAGTGTCAGTGTCGGTAGTTGCACTAGACACCGGGAACGCTGCACGGTAACTCTGAATGCCATGCACACAACTAAGGCCAGTGAGGAGTGAACGGTAAGTACAAGACACGCTCCCTTACTGCCCAGCTTTACCAACCACATCTCAACACAAGTTTCACAGACTTCAATGTTATACTTAAGTATTTATCTAATTTACCAAATACTAACTCATTGCCATAATTATAGTAGTCCAGATATCAAGGATGATCCCAGAAAATGGTGATATATATATATATATATATATATATATATATATATATATATATATATACATATATATACAGTGTATAATGAAGAGAAACCCCAGGGCGTGATAGAAGAGCACGTTCATCTTGTCTATATTTATTGCAACGTTTCGGAGACACACTTACTCCATCATCACGCAAATCTAAAAATAACAGATACACACACTTGTAAGAAACACTAGTATCATAGTGAATTACAATAATTTCATAAAGCCTAAGAAAAATTACAGTATGAACATATGAAGAAAGACTATGGTAAAGCTAAATACGTATATAAAATTGGTGATATAGAAACAAAGATACATAGATGACATAATAAATACCACAAACATTATAAGTTAATCACAACACTATACATATGGAAACACGAAACATAACTTACATTGTGAAGATGTTAAAAACACAATAGGTCGGATGATTTTTCATTGCTACCTAACGAAGGCTTGATTTTCATCGATATTATAGACTCCCTTTTCGTGAGTTTCTCTCCGTATCGACGTGACTGGAGAACTGAGAAGTTATCATGGAGGAGGGGGTGATTTAAGTCTCGGGCATGTTGACGTATGGCAATTCATATAGGTTGCACAAAACGTCAACTCAAGGTACGTATCTTTGAAGACAAGGGTAAGTCGGTTAGAACAAACAAGCCATATTCTAATCCCCCGTATAGCGTCATACGTCAACATGCCCGAGGCTTAAATCACCCCCTGCTCCAGGATAACTTTTCAGTTCTCCAGTCGTGTCGATACGGAGAGGAACTCACGATAATGGAGTCTTTAATATCGGTGAAACCTTCATTAGGTAGCTATGAAAAATCAACCGACCTCTTGTGTTTTTAACATCTTCATAATGTAAGTTATTTTTTGTGTTTCCATATGTGTAGTGTTTAGAAGTGTTGTGATTAACTTATAATGCTTGTGGTATTTATTGTCATCTACGTATCTTTGTGTTTCTATATCATCAATTGTTGATACATATTTAGGTTTACTATAGTCATTCTTCATATGTCCATACACTTTTCTTAGGCTTTATGAAATTATTGTAATTCACTATGATACTAAAGGTAGCGCCAGCGAACTTGACAATAATCTTGACCCCTTAACTTCTCATAACTCGAAACGAATGGAAGCAATCAGGCTGCCGTTTCTATCATTTCGGAACAGTCCACCAGGAAATAGGTGTGGATATTTGCAGCCAGTTTGCTCTAGGCCCTTTTGAGTTACAGAGAAGTCAGGGATCACTATTATTATCAAGTTCGTTGGCGCTACCTATAGTGTTTTCTTACAAGTGTGTGTATCTGTTATTTTTAGGTTTGCCAGATGATGGAGTAAGTGTGTCTCCGAAACGTTGCAATAAATAGAGACAAGATGAACGTGCTCTTCTATCATGCCCTGGTGTTTCTCTTCGTTATTCGCCTCCGCTTTTCACGGACAAGATCAATAGCTGATATATATATATATATATATATATATATATATATATGTATTTTTTTTTCTTCTGTCATATATATATATATATATATATACAGTATATTATATATATATATATATATATATATATATATATATATATATATATATATATATATATATATATATATATGTATATACTTATATATATATACAGTATATACTTTCTTTTTTAAAGTCACTGAGTACAAAGGTTATACCTTGGAGCATTTTGAAAACTCAATTATATATTATGTCTTATTCTGTATTCTGGATTCACCCTTCGGTATAAGCCTCAATACTCTGGAGTCCGGGAATGCTGTTATTGAATAGGTGTGTATTATGTATTGGTGTTTAATGATACTTGATCTATTTGCTTTGCTCTAATTATATCGCAGTTACCTATTAATATACTCCATGTTCTTATCAAATGTAGGAATTCCGTAGACAACATTTTTTAATGGGTGAATTTAATATTAATAGAGTGACAACTTTAAACAATATCAAGGGCAGTCCTCCACCTTTTATTCATCTACTTTACTTTCTTTCCTCCTCCACTTCTCTATTTCTTAGAGGCCTCTCACCTTTCCAACCTGGTTATCCCCCCTCAACTTAAACTTAACATATTAGAACAATCAGTACACATAATTAGAATGCTAACTAGAGTGTTAGTGCTCATACTGAAAGGTTAATAAAGAATTTAAATCAAGTATGATTAAATTCCACACGCATAATTAAAACACACCTTGTTAGTAGCAATGTTTCCCACAGGTTTTGGAATAAAACATTAATTATAGCTCAATAATATCAATGGTTGGTTATAATGTTCAAAGTTCCTGACCTACCCCTCGTTCTTCTGGACTGTATATATATATATATACTGTATATATATATATATACTGTATATATATATATATATATATATATATATATATATATATATATATATATATATATATATATATATATTATGATATTGTAAATATTTGAGTTTTAATGTGAGTGGGTAAGCTGAGTAGGTGTGACTCTAGCTGTGGGTAAGCCAGAGCATCTGACGACAAAAGAGGACGCTGGTTCCTCTGCCAAGAGCAGCCATTCTCTGCTGGACTCACCGATAACACCCGGGGGCCAGGCTCCTGCCGGGGGAGGTCACAAGGTCAACTTAAACATGTATCACACAAGTACTTTTTCCTCAACTTTCCCTCGTCAACACTGGTCTGGCAGTTTATGAGGTCAACTTTTTGAATAATGTTAACATATAACTGTATTTATCTTCAGTGTAGTTATATTGCAACACCAGAGCATAAATATAACAGAATTGTTAGTAGGAATATGCTGATAATACAAAATTGATGATAACAGTTCTTGTATGATACCTTGCTCTTTATGCACACACTTTAACATAAGGCTTTCAACTATAGAATTTCCAACACATTTTACTGTGACGATTATAAATTTAACTGCATAATAAGACAAATACAATCATTTATTAGATAGTATCTTCGTCAAAAGTTAATTTGATTGAAAAAACGCAATACAGGACAATAAATATGAATATTGTTCTTAGACAAATTGAGCACCATAAAATTCTGAAGCTATATTAATTGAATTATTTAAATATTACATATTCATAAATATAATGTAGTCGCAATTTCCGTGGTACTGAAATATGAAGCAACAGCTGTCAACTAAAGAATATTAATTATATATTAATTCATTTATAATAATTCCACTAAGAATGTTTACATGTAGTAGCGAAAACCCCATAATGAAAACATTAAAATATAATGAAGCATACCGATAATACTGTTATCTATCTATCTATTGTGTTGTGGAGAAGTATCTGGAGAAGAAACAAAAGTTGTATGTTGCCTTTATGGACTTGGAGAAGGCCTATGACAGAGTGGATAGAGAAGGTTTGTGGAAAGTACTTAGAATATACGGAGTAGAGGGCAAGTTGCTGAAAGCAGTGAAGAGCATGTATGAGGGTGCAAAGGCGGCAGTACGTGTGGAGAGTGAGCAGAGCGAGTTCTTTGACCTGAATGTTGGTTTGAAACAGGGGGGGTGTGTGATGTCCCCGTGGTTGTTTACTGTATATATGGATGGAGTCATGAAAGAAATACTATCAAGAGCAGTGGATGTTGGTGTATCGCTGAAAAGGGAGGGAATTGAGTGGAAGCTACCTATACTGCTGTTTGCGGATGATACAGTTCTGATGAGTGATAATGAATGGGAGTTGCAGGGCCTGGTAAATGAGTTTGGAACAGTGTGCGAAAAACGGAATTTGAAGGTAAATGCGGGGAAGAGCAAGGTTATGGTCTTCGAAAGGGGTGAAGTCACAGAGTGTGAGGTGAAGCTGAACGGTCAGGCTATGGAGATCGTCAATCTTTTAAGTATCTGGGCAGTGTGTTGAGTAAAGATGGGACTATGGATGAAGACGTTCGGGAGAGGGTACAACAGGGGAAGAGGGTTGTAGGAACGCTAAAAGCAGTAACAAGAAATAGGGTGGTCAGTATGGAAGTGAAGAAGTCCTTGCATGACAGTGTGGTAATCCCGACACTGACGTACGGAAGCGAAGCATGGACGTTGGTTGAGAGACTCAGACCAAGAGTGAGAGCGGTGGAAATTAATTACTTAAGGAGTGCGTGCGGAGTTACATGGAGGGATAGACAGACTAATGAGGAAGTAAGAAGGAGGTGTGGTATGGAGGTAGATGTGCTGGAAAGTGTGAAAAGGAACAACTTGAGATGGTTCGGCCATATGGAACGTATGGAAAGCGAGAGAATGACTAAGAGGGTGTACGAGAGCGAGGTGGAGGGACAGAGAGGGAGAGGTAGACCGAATGAGAGGTGGGAGGATGGAGTGAGGAAGTATATGAACGAAGGCGGTGCTGGTTGGGGGGAGGGGCGTCGACAGACTGGGGACAGAGGTGCATGGGGGCGGTTCGTTCGTGGCCACCCCTTCGGGGATCACGGCGTCAGGCAATAGATAGATAGATAGAACTTGAATACCGAAAAATCGCGTTGATGACATCATCAAGTTTGATTATCATTAAAAGAGGCACAAGTTAAACAAATGTTTATGAAAGAATAATCTTGTCTGTAAATTGCAGTTGTAGTTAGTTTTAATTAGCTGAGGTATTTCCTTTTACACTAAAAAACAATAAAAGTAAAATATAAACTAAATATTTGGTATCGGTCATGCTATTCATTTAAACCTGGACAATGTTAGATTACCAAACACACAACTACTCACACTCAGTGCACACATTACCTTTTCTCAGTTTTCATTCCCAAAATTCCAATACCCCTTATAAGAAGAACTCAAAGTCCAGCCTTATACATAAGACTAACAGGGTATAATAATATGGTATTCCAATTAGAGTGAGAAACAGGTGAGAAGAATCACGAATGCAGAGAATATATTCGTGTAGAAAATGACAGGTTCCACACATGAGGTTTGTACGAGATGTGATACTGGAAATAGGCGTCAAGAAACTGTTAGCACATTATTCCTCTGGTGCAAGCCTCATACTCCCATAGGCTACCCAGTAATGGAGGAAACTCATTGTCGGGACATTATTACGAAGAAAGGAAAGCAGAAAAGGAGACAATTTATCATCAAAGGAGCCGCTGGGGCACCTGTAACTCAGGCCGGGCGGCCCAGCCAATCAGTGTGCAAGCTGGTGTGACTGAGGGGTATATAAGGAGAGAGATGCTTTACTTCATTCACTTTCACCTTTTCCATATTCATTAATTCATTCATACTTCATTCACCTGACCAGAGAGAGTCAGAGCAACAGACGGCACTGGCCAGGTCAGACCCTTTCCTTGGCACTCCTGGAACCTATCAGCATATCCCCACATCATATCTAGGGAATAGTAGCAAAAAAGAGAGATGGATTGCGATAATCTTCAGCAACAATATCAAGCACCCAGAGTCCATACAAAGCAGTCTTAATTTATGCAAATGCATATGAAATACCCAAGAGCCTATTCCCACATTGCCTAATTGCATCATATTTCAAGATAGTTGCAGGGGAGAAAGGCAAAGTACAAGAAGAAAACAACCTGAGCAGATTGTATTGGCCTATCCCAAGACTATAAGAAAACGGATAGACTATCAGTACTATTTTGTTTATGGGACCTATTGGCCCTGCAGAGACTTAATAAATAAGAAGAAATTATTGACCTGGCCTTGCCAACTTGAAAATGTATGTCATCTACTGTATATTAGGTGAAATCAAGAGAACAAGATTAAAGACCACAATTGATGTAAAAAAAAGTATATTTGGGTTAAAGGAATAGTTCTTAATTATTAGGAAAGCGAGAAGCTAATAGATAGTTAGGAGTTGGGAATTGAAATACTCTGTCATAGATACTTGAATTTTGCGAAGTAAAGACCAACCGAAGAAATTTTGTTTTACAGTTACATGTGAAATTAACTTGAGAGACAGTTGCCTGGTTTGTTTCTAGATTTATGTAAGAACAGTCAATTATGTAAATGTCGGAAGATTAAATGGTAATGCCTATATCTTCTCCAAAGTCTAGGAATATTTGTGTTAGTTGAGTTTAGCTTATAGCCAGTCAGGTAAATGCGAGAGGCCAAACATTTGGAAAATTACATTATGCTATAAGGAAATTGATTATCACAGAGATGTATATCATGGACGCTATCATAGCGCGATTAAGTATATTAATTTATGAGTAACACGCTGCTGGTTACTCAGATTTAATTGTCCTCTTGCTTGAAATATTAATATAATATGACTCAAAATTCAAAACCAAAATAAGTCGATCGATGAATAACATACAGTATGATAAAATGTTACGGGAATGTCTAATTTCGAAGAACGGGTTATATACTGTAGGTCGCAATATTTCGAAGAACGGGTTATATACTGTAGGTCGCAATATTTCGAAGAACGGGTTATATACTGTAGGTCGCAATATTTCGAAGAACGGGTTATACTGTAGGTCGCAATATTTCGAAGAACGGGTTATATACTGTAGGTCGCAATATTTCGAAGAACGGGTTATATACTGTAGGTCGCAATATTTCGAAGAACGGGTTATATACTGTAGGTCGCAATATTATTATTTTTTGAACTAATATTGGTCTGGAATGAGAGGTACTAATATAATGGAGATATCTACATGATAAAGGTTTATTACAGATAGTGAAGTCTATGAACAATTGTCGAATTATTTAAACGCTATCATTGTAGAATTGTTAGATTGTATACTATATTTGGTGGCAACAAGGTGGAATTAAACACATTTATCAAGGCTAACATGAATTATTTAATTACTCCAGAAAATGATGACGCTACTTAAATTTAGATTATGGTAGGAAGGAAAAGAAGAAATATATCTGTGGATTGAACAATTGGGATGTCAGTTAAAACTGCTAGAAATCACAGAGGAGGCCAAACGGTTGGCCTATGGCAAAGCACACTTTGGGAAAGCTTTAAATGATGTCCGAGTGAGACTAGGACTTGAAACCTGGACACTCGCCAAGAACTCACCGATAGACGAGCTTGAATGTGAGGTGTCAAAAAGGAAAGCGAGAGACAAAATGAAAACCATGAGACTAGATGGACAAAATGTACAAGCCCTTCGGAAGGAAGTAACTAAGAATATCCATTTAGCTAATACTCATCTAAGCAAGGACAGCTAAGAAACCGAAATCAGAGAGGTTTTGATACAGGCATATCTGATTGAAGTGGCAAAGCATTGCATCATCCATGAAGTGGCCACAACAAGAAAGTTGATGGAAGTCATTAGAAAGGTGATGGAAGCTAGAGAATTCAAAGAAGAAAAAAAGAAGGAAGACGAGAACGCTCCAAAGAATCAGAAAATAGAGAATATACAGAGTTTCCTCTGCCAACAAATGAGAAATGTCGCGCATAATTTTCCAAACCGCGGCATGAACCCATCTCAAACTGGTTGGTGGAGAGAACATAATAATTAATTCGGGTTCAGTAGTAATTTATCGAGAGGTCTTCCCTAGGGTTAAGTGCCCCATTAATTTCTATTTCCTTTCACCTATGCATAGCCTACGATAGCGCAGTTGGGAAATTGTACATGCTAAGATTGGTATGCCGGATTCGAAACTGCATAATAAATCGTAAGCTTGTGCAGTATTCTTTATAACTGTCTTTGTGGGGCAGTGCATAGTGTGTTGATTTTCGGTGTGAGCATCCTGGGTTTCGAATCCCCGGACTGCCACATGTGTCTGTTAATTTCATTAATCGATTTTAGGAGTAGAGTTCGTTGGTGGAGAGAACATAATAACTCAGAGAGCACTACATAACCAATCAAGACCATTAACCTACCCGAGACAGGGCTGTTCAGCCAGACAGCATAGGGAACGACTACTACTATTACCAACCCAAGACTACTACCATTGATGGCACCACCAGCCAAAGATGGGGAAAGGATGAGTCCAATGGGGCCAAAGAAAGAAAACAGAGTAAAAAGAAAAAACGAGCATGACTATGAACCGATATCCATTATCACTGAACCAAACGAGACTAAATATTTTGCAAGAATTAAACCACTCATAGATGGGTGCAACAGAGGGGTAGGAATTAAACCTCTCATAGATGGGTGCAAGAGAGGGGTAGGAATTAAACCTCTCATAGATGGGTGCAACAGAGGGGTAGGAATTCTAGATAAACAAACGCCCTGTGAAACTATGGTCAAACAATGCAAGAGTAGCAAATCTGCAAGTCAATACGGGAGCAGATAGAAGCTGTGTATTAGAGAGGTTAGTTTGTAAATATTTACTTGAACTGGGACCCCTAAGTGATACCAATGCATAATTGGTGGAAGCAGGAGGTTAACTGTTACACATACTGGGAAATATGGGACCCCTCATAATACAATGGAAAGGAATTGAGTTGAAAACCACCATGTGCATGTTAGCCGGGAGAACTAATGGGGGAATTGATGGATACTTGGGTTTAGACCTCATTAATTAGTTAAGAATAAGCATTCAATGCAGACCAAAAGAAGTGGTGACTAGTTTACACCCTCAGGGAGTGGGCACCACAAGGAAAAACTCAATTCCCCTCCTCCCCTCCCCCCAGGGAATCTTCGAGCCTGATGACTCATGAAAACAAACCCTCACCCACCCTGATCACTGGTGAACCAAGGAGGATTGTGGTTGCAAATTTTGTAGATACCTCAGTGAATTATCAAACGGGAAGAATACTATGGCAAATCCAGTGGCAATAGTGGAAGACATACAAGTGAATTCTTAAACAACTCACCTCCAGCAAGGCCTCCACTCCATAATAACCTATTAAGGGAATATCGGGATGTTATTGCTCAAAGTGAGGGAGATCGCGGGCTGGCTCGAACCAGACACCAGCACGAAATGTATACAAATGGAACCACAATCAGACAACCTTATCGTAGACAAAACCCTACTATTCGACAGAAGAAGAGGGAGCAAATTGAGGAAATGCTGAAACAAGGAATTGTGGTAGAATCATACAGCCCATATGGTCATCTCCAGTAGTCCTAGTTAAAATGAAAGATGGGTCCACTAGATTCTATGTAAACTTCCGGAAATTGAATGATGTGATTGATAAAAGATGCCCAACCATTACCTCGTATTGATGACTTGTTAGAATCTTTGCACGAGTCGACTTGGTTCTCTACCAATCAGGAGAAAACGGCGTTCGCCACCAGTGAAGGGAAACTATACCAATTTACAGTCCTTCCATTTGGGGTATATAATGGACCTGCAAGCTTCACCAGAGAAATGGATGAATACTAAGGAGATTAGCGTCGCGCACGTGTCTAGCATATCTGGATGACGTCATCATATTCTCCAACACCTGGATAGAACATATAGAAACACTCTGGGAAGTACTGGAAAGGGTAAGAAAGGCTGGATTAAAACTGAAACCCTCAACATGTCGCATATCTTTGCCATGTGGTGCTAAAAAAAGGGATCCGATCCGGCCCATAAAAAGTTAAAGCCATCTCGGAAATTCCCTCACCAACTATAGTAAAGGAAGTCCGAGCTTTCCTTGGAATGGCCACATACTATCGGAGTTTTATTCCAAATTTCGCAAAAATTGCTAACCTATCAACACCCGATTAGAAAAAGGGAGAACATGTGATTGGGATTTAAGTTGTCAGGCTGCTTTTGAAGTTTGACGGATAAACTGATCTCGGAACCCATTGTGTTCCACCCAAACTTCACTAAATCTTTTCAACTGTATACAGATGCCTCAAATAATGGACTAGGTGCAGTAGTGGCTCAAAAAATAGATGGAAAGGAAGGCATTGTTGCCTGCGCCAGCCGATCCCTACACAATAATTAACAAAATTACGGTGCCACTAGAAAAGAATGTTTAGCGTTAGTTTGGGCAGTAAAGTATATTGACCTTACCTAGCTGGAGTCAAATTTGAGGTTATCACCAATCATCACACCCTACAGTGGCTCAAGACAAAGAATAGAGAAGATAGCCTGTTTGTAAGGTGGAAGTTAGTCTTAGAGGAGTTTTCATTCAAAGTGAAGCATAGACCTGGTAAACTACATACAAATGCCGATGGATTGTCTCGATTACCATTCGCTAGTATGCAGACTGAAAAAACTCTGGGGGAATAAGAATTCACTACTCTCAATAAGCCACAACAACAAAAGGCAAAGATCCATCGTGATGGGGAGATATGGAGGAACTCCCGAGACAGTGTAGTATTAGATCACAAGGAAGCCAAGACACATGCTAACGCTCATGCATGAAAAAGATGGGAGAGGCACTCACTTGGAACAATCCAAGATCCTAAAGCAATTTAATGAGAGGTACTGGACTACCCGTTCAGACAAGATTGTGAAAGAAGTTATCCAGAGTTGCCTGGCCTGTCAAATAGGAAAGGACGACCGTGGCCCGCTTCAAGTAGCTGGTCAGGTAATTACTGATCGACCGTGGGAATACTGTCTGTGGATGTAGGCAATAGATATATCCTATCCTGTGTGGATTTGTTTTCGAAATATACTTTTCTATGTGTATGAAGGAGACAAAAGGCAGGCTGCCTGTAACGAATGTCTCCCCAATGCCAAAAGCTGGACAGAGATCCAAATTCAAGGAACGTTGGGGTCAAAATGCCTGGACACCCGAAGTTTATAACAGTCTAAATCATAGGATGAAGGAAAGGTTGATTGAGGGAGAGCATTCCAGAGTTCACTTGTTGAGTAGTAGAAAGACTGAGAACATTGGCTAATTCTTGCATTGGAGAGCTGGACATAATATGAGTGGGACTGTGTTGAAAGGCGGGTGCCTCGTACTCGCTGCAAGGGCAAGAGAGCACTGAGAGAGCTCTAAAGAACACTGATTGTTGTAATATTGACAGAAGACTGAAAGCTATGCAACATTGTGGCATGTAGAAAGTGATTGTAGGGAACTAGTTAGAGGAAGTGAGTTGATGAAGCGTAAAGCTTTTGATTCTGCTCTTTCAAGAAGTGCAGTATGGGTGGAAGCTCCCCACACATATGAACAATACTCAATACATGGGTGTATTGTGCCCCTATACATAGCAAGAAGCTGTGCAGGGGTGAAGAACCCACAAAGATGGCTGAGCACACCTAACTTCTGGGAAGCTGTCTCAGCAAGAGTGGTATTATGATCTTTATATGAAAGGTCGGATGAAAAAGATACACCAAGAATACTGAGAGAAGATGAAGGGTTGATTTGTGTATTATTGAAGAGTAATTGATAGTCTTGTGGAAGATTGTGATGGGTAGTTTAATGGAGATATTGGGTTTTGGAGGCATTGACAGTAACAATATTTTCTCGGCCCCAATCTGAAATACTCGATAGATCAGAAGTTAGGTGCCCTATGGCCTCGTCCCGTGAAATGGGAGGAGAGCCATTAGCGGTGGTGAACATTGAAATCTCCTACGATGGAAATCTCTGTGAAAGGAGAAATGGGTATACTGTGTTCCACTTTAGAAGTTATATAAAATTAGGGGAGAGATGAACAGCGTAGACATATTTAGTTTGAGAGTGACAAGAGAGCTTTAGCCAGATAATTGAGAATTCAGGAGAATCAAAGTTGGGAACATGAGAGATAGCAAGATAGTTTTGCACACATACGCAATATCCTCCTTCGGCTTGAACCTGAGGATGGAGATAGTAGGAGAATACTAGGTTTGCTGTCCCAGACAACCAAGTTTCAGTGAGAAAGAGAAGATTAGGATTAACATAGGAGAGGTAGTGTTCCACAAAGTGGAAGTTAGAGGAAAGGCCACGAGTGTTGAAGAAATAGATAGTTAGAGAAAAAGGCAGTGTACCAGAGTATTTAGAAGAGTCGTTTCCTTGATAGTGCCGTCATTTAGACGATGATAATCAATGTAGAATCTGGTGCTCCCATGCTTTTTCTTAACTAATACAACAGTGGATGACCAGGTGCTAGTGGAAGGTGTTATAAAGTCTGCTTGAAGCATTTCTTTCACCTGTCGGTCTTCCTTGACGGGTAGGATGTTTTTGTTTTCGTTGAGATGGTTGGTTTAGGTGCGGGCCTTTCGTATAAATCAAATTATTTAATATGTGGGTGTGTCTGATGTCTTCGGGAAGTTGGGCAAACACATCTTGGCACTGTAGGAGTAGATGTAGAAGTTCCTGTTTCTGTGACTCGGTTTGGTGTTCAGGGACAGTAGGGAGGATAGGTGTGGCGTCTTTTTCTGTTGATGTCTGTTTGTCTGTGCTAGGAGGGTGAATTTCATCAACATTTAAAATTCCCCAATCATGAGTTATATTGGAAATGTGTGTGGTTTTCCAGACACGTTGGTAATCCTGATGGCCGTGAAGCTTGCAGAAAGTACAGCTGGGGAGAGGGTGCATAGGGCGGCATACGGTTGGTCTACTGCCGGGCTGAACATAAATATTGTTTTGGTTGTGGTGGGTATTAATGGCAACCCAGAGCTGGTGGTCGACTGGGATAGTTGTATTGTTTGGCAAGATCGCTTGGGTAATGACATGCTTCGTCTCCTTTTCGGTGTTATAAGGAGAGCATCTTGTGTCTTTGATAGGTTGCTCTTGTTGTGTTTTTTTGTTTGTTTTTTTCATCAAAGGATAACTGGCGCACGGCACAGTCAATTTGGGTGACTAGTTTCTCTAGCAAGTCCAACCCTAAATAGACATCATATCTGGTGCAGATGGAATCGAAAATGATGAAAGGGTGGTCGGTGTGAATAGCAGAATCTGGGATGGTTACGGAGACTGGTCTTGTTTCTCCTTTTAGAGTTAAAGCTTCATCGCCTGCGCTTGTCAGGTTTACGGGAGATGGAAGTAAAGTCCTAAACTTGCCTTGGTGCCTCTCATAAAACCTGGTGTAGGGACAAGAGCGCGCAGCACCTGTGTTGACTAGTAGTCGTAAACTTAACCTCATGATTTGCATCTGAGTATAGACTGAGGATTTTAGCAACATTATGGTTAATGGGGGGCTCTCTAAAAAAAACTGTTGTCCCTTCTGCTCTGTAAATTCAAGCTACACAAATTGTTCATTGATCTCGTGTTCGAGTGGCTCTTCCTCAGCTTGGGCTGCTACAGACTCCCTGTGTTCAGCTGCCGCCATTCTGCTGTTTATCTGGTACGGCATATCCGATTTACGTCGGTACTGAGGGCTGGGGCGGACGATGGCGTTTCCACTACAATGACACTGCAAATTTTGCATCTCGTGCACCGAGTAGTTGCTGCACGGCCTCCATGCTAGTGGATCCATTCTCACTAGATCATGTTGGAATGGGATGGAGTTTCTCCTAGGTATTGATGGAGGTTCCTCACCTGAGTCACTTCTATTCCACCTATTATTAGTGGGATAGGGGGAGTACTAGGGCTGTGCACACTCATGGCCGTAGCGTAGTTTGGTGGGTGCCCTTTTTCACAGTCTTTAGTATTTGTTGTTGTTGTTGCTTTGCTGCGGACTTGGCGAGAATCCTCCTTATGGTTGTGAGATCTCTTTCCCATGCCCTGTGGCTCATGAATGGAGAAAATTAATGATCTTCCACTCTTTTGAGCAATATTAGCAACAATTTCTTGCACAGGTGGTTATTCACCTCATCTATACCTGCTCGTGGGAATGCCAGCTATATGTTGCACCATATTTGAGCTACTGTAAGGTCGAGATTTCCCTCATACTTCACGGAAGATAGTTGTGTCAAGGGCACAACTATCCGTAACGAAGGTTGCACTGAATTAATCACTATGGTTTTGGATAATTATTCAGAAAAGGCTTGCCGCCTTATTATAAATAATGTATTAGGGACAACACAGGTCTATGGAATCCTTATACTGTACTCATGTATAATCCACTGTGGGAGAACAATTTTGATCACATTTATAAAACCCCATATTACTGGAAAAAACACAAAGTCCCATCACTCTCAGAGCTCCCTCAGACGTCCTCACTGTTTGAAAACGTCTTCTTAATGGATTATAATTGATATTTACCCCCTGCTGGCAACATAGCTGATGATTTCAATAAGTCATGCGGGGGTCAGGGTTCAACCATCTTATATCCCATGTTGGAAATATAACAAAAAACATGAAAACACTAATTTCTCAAAATCTGGAGGGAAACCATGAAAACTAAGGGTGCGAGCCTTTTTCCTATAATTACCTGGTTTTGAACTGTTACCACGTGAGGTCAGAACGCATTTGTCAGGTCACCATTGCCACTGCCTTGCCTAAGTGTGTCAACACAATCTCAATTTTGTTGCGGTCCTCATGATATACTAAATCAAATATGGGCTTTACCATTTCCATATAATTAAACATTTTGTATAAGTCTGGGTTGTAATTCGGGATTGGTATATGTGATCGTGGTTGCTGCTGTTGTTGCACCATTTTCTTCTATATAACTCGGTTGTGTTCACTGATAGAAATATAACAAATCCTTATAACTTCTCCATGTTAAGAACAACCGCTGCCGCCAGTATTATGCTAGGACAAATCTGGTCTTTGTGGGTCTCACTCAACAGGAAGAACTATAAGTAAGTGCTATAAGACTACGAGTAAACACAAGGACCAAGCTATAGACATAATTCAAAGCAGTATATTAATCAAAGGAGGGAATAACACAATAAACAAACATGCAGCATTATTACACAAGTAACAGAACAAAATATATGAGTCGTGTGGGTATATCTAGAGCCTACACATGGTCTGCAGCTACACCTGATAAATTTACTCAAATACATGGAGAGTCTATATTATGGAAGGAATTCAACATGTGGACTCTTAGATTCAATATACGCTTATAGTTATTTAGTGAATATAAACTCTGAAAAATTACTGTTAAGGAAAATGGTAATTTGCGTGTTAGATAAATTCATTACTATTCAAGGATCTCTCTCATCTCGACTTTGGCTATATTCTACGTTCTGGCACGATCTGTCCTCATAGACATAGTTTTCTTTCACAGCAGTAATTATCATCCTGACCAAAATTTGAGCCCACTCACTCCAGGTATATTTGGGAGAGTTGGGCACCAAAATCACTCGGCCATGAGCGGATCCGCTCATGGCCAAGTGATTACGGTGCCCAACTCTCCCAATCATACCTTGAGTGAGTGGGTTCAAATCCTAGTCAGGATACCTCTCTCCCAACCTGTCCGACATTATCATTAGTAATTATCATGTATGAGTAAAAATATATGTTTCACAGGTGTTGAAATGGTGAAGCTAACTAATCATATTATACTCTCAACGACGTCGGCACGAAAGGGGTCCAATCGTGGTATATATAGTATATAAGATAATTAGGCAAGGATAAGGGATATGTAGTGTTACCTGAAGAGTTTTATGCACTTAACAAAATAGGGACTCTGTGAAAAAAAGTCAGATTTACACATATTCAAACATGATCCTGGTGAAGAATGCGGGGAAACAGAACTTCGGGTATTTTGGTGAGTTGGGTGGTGTCACGGACGGGCTTCTCTCTGTGTGCAGGAACCTGGTGTCTTCTTGTTTCTCTGTCCTTAGATTTGAAGGGGAAAGGTATCGACCTGCAATCCTAAGGTCTATGACCACTCCTAACAGCAGGCACTGTAGAGGTGATTCTCATGAATGAGAGGTTACACTGGTTAGTTGCACAAGTCACTATTCTAGCATCGAGCATATAATCAATCCTAGTAACAAACTTAGGAGGAGACCTAGAATCGAACTTAGGCTTGGATCCAGTCGAGTGACCTGGAGGACAAGCGTCGAGCCTTGTGTGGGAGAAGTGGATTATCTCACTTTTCCTGCCTTAGTCACGACTCCTACTGGTAGGTTGGGATCTTTTCCTCCTAGATCAGCAAGGGCATTAATGGTTTCCCTTTCTCCCTGTTGTTCCTGATGATAGAGCATCTAGGTGTGAAGAGAGTATGACCAGAACTCTCCTGGCAGGAACGCTCCCTAGGTAAGGTGGGTGGCTCATACGTCCTTTTATGCTTTCGCTCTTGTTGGTGGTGCTATTACTCGTGGTGGCTCCTGTTGTTACTTTAACACTGGGCATAACACCTTCATCTCCTCTTAATATTCTCTGTGTCTCATTTTCTTCTGATCTCTTTATGAAGGACCATATTACCATTCTTGCTTAAACTGCTTCCCAGAAGCTGGGTGTGCTCAACCGCCTCCGGGGGATCTTTACTCGTACACAGCTTCTTGCTCATTATGTGGGCACAGTGTGTTCATGTATTGAATACTGTTTGCATGTGTGGGAGGTTCCTGTCGCACAGCACTTCTAGACAAAGTAGAAAAAGAAGCCTTTCGTCTCATCAACTCACGTCCACTTACCGATTCTATACAATCTGTTTCTCTTCGCCGCAATGTTGCATCTCTTTCACTATTCTACCGCTATTACAATAATCCATGTTCCTCAGAGCTCTCTCATTGTATAGCACCTTCTCTATATAGAGCATGTAGCATCCAACTTGCAACACAATCCCACCCTTACTCTGTGTAAGTCTCCAACCCAAGAGTGAAACAATATTCACAATCTATATTCTATTCAACAACTGAGCTCTGGAACTCTCTCCCTTAAACCATCTTTCCCTTATGCTATGACTTAAATTGCTTCAAACTCCGTGTGTCCAGGTATTTTGGCTCGTACATTCCTTGATTTTGGCCCAGTCACTCTTTGAACTCTGAGGGAGGCACTTGTTATAGGCAGTTTTGCCTTTTGTCTCCCTCATCCATATACAAAAATAGCAAAAATAGAGGGATATGCTCAAGTAATGGCATACAAAGACAAATCAATAAGGAGGCACTTTTGGGCTAGCACCTCCAAGTTGTTTAAAATGTTGCTAGAGTTAGGGAAAGCTCCCTATATTGAAGGAATTGTTTAGTAATAAGGAAAATTCATGAAAGATAATAATATGTCAGAAAAAACACTTGGGAAATATATACACAATAATGTGTAACAGCAATACAGAGAGAAGAGAGAAAATATACTATCAGGAGATTGAAAACAAAATATTTAATTAATTAATATTTAAGTAAAACTCCAAGAAACCCAATGAGATTAATTTGAAAAGAACAATATGAAAAATAGGTAGTATCTATTATATTTTATCTAGATTTTAAATTCTAAAGATATATTTAAACTGAGCATTTTTGAGGAAATCGCTAAGTTAGGATAAAATCATGACATGTAGGGAAAATCAGTTTGCGAAAAACCTGTATGTCCTTGGCAACTCTGAATATAAAACAAAAAGATCATCAATTGAAACCCTTTTATTCCTGTACCACCCCTTGATGACAACAATTTAATGATGACCTGGTCTTCTCGATTGCCTTTAGATACTACCAATTCTTCATAATGTTTTTTTCAAATTAATCTCACTGGGTTTCTTGGAGTTTTACTTAATATTAATATACAATATTAATTAATTAAATATTGTTATTTCAATCTCCTGATAGTATATTATCAATTATGTAATATTAAAGGAGTTGGTGGTTAATATTGTTGTCATGCCAAATCTGGAGATGAAGGTGCCCAGGTAACCACAATTCAGGAGCTTGCCCCACTTATTACAGGCTGTATGTAAATGGAACCAACCACTCCGTCCTCTGTGACCTTAGCTCCGACCCGGCTGCAGAGGGAAACACGAGCAACGGGGCAAACCACGCCTCCCAGGACCTCGGGAAATCCCCAAGCCAGCCCACCTGAGCCACTCCCTATAATCTAACTGTTTCACAAGATGCCAGGATGAGACCGATATAAAATCCAGCAACCTAGGGAGAGGCAATGGGATCTTTTAGCCCGGAAGCAGAGGACCAACAAAAGAAGAACAAAATTCCATGACATTTTCGGTAGCGATACCGACGATAGATCAGAAGCTTTATACTTATAACTCCCTCTCTGGTGAATACATGAGGTTAAAGTCTGAGATTCTTGACCGCCGATACGACGAACTCCGTCCCATTTGATGCAAGGTACCCTACCACTTTCTTGATTAACTCATTCAGGCAGGCCTCAGATTCTAGGCCATCGACGTGATTGCAGTCCGACCCTCTGATTACAAGGTACTCTAATTTTCCGTCTTAAACAGCTTATTTGGGTTAAGCCTGGCTATTTCGGCACTGATGTGATTATCAAATGATAATGTCGTACAGGTTGGGAGAGAGGTATCCTGACCAGGATTCGAACCCACTCACTCCAGGTATATTTGGGTATATCTGCTCATGGCTGAGTGATTACGATGCCCAACTCTTCCAAATATACTTGGTGTGAGTGTGTTCGAATCCTGGTCAGGATACCTCTCTCCCATCCCGATGTGAGTAGCTCCATCAACACTGTGGTTGCAGTCACCTAACCTCTGTCTTGAATAAGTCATTCAGGTAGTCCCGAGATTCTCGGCCACCAACGTGATTGCAGTCAGTCCCTCTGGTTATGAGGTAACCTCATAGATCATTCGGATAATGCTTGAGAGACTCAGCAATGGTATGAGCAGTTCTGCCAATTTCTAGTCGGAGTACATCGTCCCCCCCCCCCCCCCCCCCCCCCCGTCCCCTCCCCCTTCAATTCTGCCAGTCAATGAAGCAGCCCAGAGAAGGAGCAACAGGCACCAATAGTTCCAGACAAGATGATCGCCCTACACACAGCGCCCTGCCGGACCACCCCTGGACGGACTTTTATAGTCCCTTGATAGGCCCTAAGAAGAATATCAATTATAAACAACACACACCCTATTTTAGGGTAACACTTTGTAATTACTTAATTATATTCTTAATAATTATCCATTTATGTTGTAATTTTGCTGACCATTGCATATTGTTAACTTGTATATTTACATGTTTTGATTTAACATAGGTGCCTTTGAGTGCTTCTAAATGATTTGCTATCTTGCGTATGTAATTTGCATTCATTATTGTATGTACAGTACAAATAAAATATTTTAAGATCATCTGCGTATTCTTTTCAGTGTTTGACCTACCCAGTTTATATATAGGGGCGGTATCTTAATCGTATTGATTGTTCAGAGTGAACACAGTCTGGGAACCGGTAGGGAATATTATGGTTGAGCTGTAGTTGTGGACAGGTAATTCTGGAAAATATTTTGAGGCAAATTGGGCTACAAAGATCAAATTACTTGGATTCATTAGTTAATGCTAACTGTTTTAGGTTTTATCATTAGGAAATGTTCAATTATTTATGACTACGATTGTGCCCTTCTGTATATGTTTTGCGAATGTATTTCCATCTTTAGTAGGCGCACCTCACTAACATCAGAAAATTGATGACAAAATTATTTTGTTCATTAATTTCGAAACTCTTTGGGTTAACGTATTCGACTCACAACCGAACTATTTTCAGGTACTCAATTCCTGAGCAGGAAGAGACAGCTAGGGAGTCTTTTTACAGCCGATGTCTATCTGTACCAAGCGGTAAAGAGAAAGCTGATGTAATTGAATTGGGTGTGGTGTCCCGAGTTCGAATCCCGGGAGGACCATATGCTTTTCTTAGTTTATTCAAGTGCATTGGGGTTTGTAGTTCATGATTAATGTTAAGAACGGGGTGCTACTTAATTTGTAAGGTCCCATATGGGGAGGTAAACTATTGTCACTTGGATAAGCTACAGTAGGCTCTGTACACCAACCTGGGTAACATACTCGCTCCAAAGGCCAGGTCACTGATAATATGAGCTTCGCGGCTATGTGCCATTTAATGTTCGCCCCCAACTTCCATATAAAAGTTATAAAGTAAATAATTTGATGTCAATCAAGGTTTCTTTGCCATGTGTCATATTATTCTCTATGACCTTCTGAAACTATGAGGCACTTATAGATGAGCTCTAATTATACCATACATGTCATACGTGTAGGGATATTAAGAGCGAGTTTGGGTGGTCCCTGGACGTTGAAGAGCGTGTTAATCCCCTGTGCTGAAGTAAATAGGGGTAGGTTTAGTAATTCATATTATAGGTAATCTTGGCTTGCGTGCAACGAGGTGTAAATTTGTGCAAAATAAAATCTTGAAGGTATGTGAATAGAATGAAAACGGCTTAGGCAATTGTGGGTGAGATTGCTTATTGTAAAGCTTGCTTATTAATCAGATTTTTTTAGTGATTATGCTATTTATATATGTGATAATTTAATTATAGCTAAATTGCTATAACACTTATTTTTGTAAACGAAAGTATTTATAAACATACTTACTGTACATTAGTGAATTATGCTGAATATTTCAATGAAAATATAATAACAATTAAAGATTTTAATGAATATATTTTGGTTTATATTTACATAAATGGATAGCGCACCATTGATTTGTGAAATCAGCATATTTATACATTGATCGCTGAATTCTTGGTTATCTCTCATTTATCTAATTGCGTTATGTACTTATACATAACCGAAATTAAAAGTTACATAATTATGTAAGTTATACCAAATTTTATATTTTTAATATTAACAAAGCACCAGGTAATCTATGATTATATAGCCAAATATTTTGCTTGATCGAGCATGTAAATCTTAAATATCAAAGAACTCCAGCTGTATCCTACGAGTGAATCGTGATCTTCCACTTTTTATTTTATTATTAGGGGTTCGACCCCTACGGGGAACCCCTATTGTAATCATTAAACCCACTTATTCATCCAAATTATTCTTACACGCCGGTTTTTATGCAAAACTCCAGAACCGCTTTTTGGATCGGGATCAAACTTTCACAAGAGGTGCGTTTTTGTATTGGGCAACTTTTGATATGCTAAACATCCGGCATGGCGGCCAAACAGGTCCGTGGCAGCCGATTTCCCGAAAACAAATTGACGCCTAAATACCGTCTCTCCCACTCATAGGAAATTATTGGGCTTTGGCATATGGACTCCACTACTAATGCTCCGCAAATGTTATAGAGAAGGTTTTGCTTTTGCACGTGGGGTTTTTTCCGGCAATCTTGAAAAAAACTCGAATTCCACTTAAAATTCCACATCTTGAAAACTACGCTGATGATCAAAGCCATGTTTACGTAGTTGGGTGAGGCTCGCGATTCCGAACGTTCTGATACCAAATAAATATAAATGGGTGGAATAGTTTGGCCGCAGCATTGAAAACTGTCTATTCTTAAATTACTTTAAAACCGTATTCGCTACCCACACAAAGTTTACCATCTACAGTCTATATGCTTCCACGAATCCCCCAGTTTTGCTTAATAACATAGTTGATTTATTATTCAGATCTATTATTTTATTTTTTATTTAACTCTCTCAAAACAGTTCGAGTCCCTACGAATTCCACCAATTATTTAGCCAACCTACCTATACATACCTACCCTACCAAATAATAATGATAATTCAAATTTATTTTTGGTGAATAACAGAGTATTGGCTAAGGTTTTTAACAATGCCTCCCTTTGCCAAATGCTTTGTTTAATAACAAAGTTCTAGACCTTCAAGGTTTTGACAATTTTTGGTGTGGTGTGACTTACCTTTACTCCTCCCTCAAACAGCAAGCAACGTTATCAGGGGTTCAAGAAGTTTTGCACGCTTCCATATAAATATATATAGTCCGGTTTTTACGCAATAACTCCGGAACTGCTTGTCGGATCGGGACCAAACTTTGACACAAGGTGCATTTTTGTATTGGGCAACTTTTGATAATTATGATATCCAAAATGGTGGCCAGACACGCCCGTGGCAGCCTTGCACACCCAACCCTTCTCGTCCTATCTAATTTTATGTTGAACTCTATTGTTCTTGATCCCACTATAGGACTCGGTAGCCTATTCCACATATCTACAACTCTGTTACTAAACGAATAGAGGCAGATCCCTTACACACCCAGTCTCTCTCTGTCGCTCGTTTGCTTGCACACCGGTACAAATGAGGCAGATCCCTTACACATGCAACTAAGATGAACATGGGAATCTGCAGAGACAAGTGGCCCACAAAAGGCAGATCCCTTTCACATCCAACCCATTTCGTCCATATGACTATCTGATTTATTCTTGAAATTTTCTATTGTTCATGATCCCACTATAGCACTAGGTAGCCTATTTCACATATATACGACTCTGTTACGAGAGAGGCAGATCCCTTACACAGCCAATCTCTCTCTCTCTCTCTCTTATTTGCACACTTGTACAAATGAGGCAGATCCCTTACATATGCTACCAAGATGAAAATGGGAGTCTGCAGAGAGCCGATTGGCCCACACACGGCAGATCCCTTTCACACCCAACTCATCTCGTTCTATCAAATTTTATGTTGAAGCTCTATTGTTATTGATCCTACTATAGCACTCGGTAGCCTATTCCACATATCTACAACTCTTATACCAAGCGAATAGAGGCAGATTCCTTACACAGCCAATCTCTTTCTCTCTCGCTCTTGTTTGTTTGCTCACTGGTACAAATGAGGCAGATCCCTTACACATGCAACCAATATGAAAATGGGAGTCTGCAGAGTCATGTGGCCCACATAAGGCAGATCCCTTTCACACCCAACCCATCTCATAAACGTTACCTGTTATTTACACTACTTACTATACACCCATGTTATCATATACCTGCAACCAAAACACAATTGTAAGAAATAGGAACATAAGAAAATGGGAGTCTGTAGAGAGCCAATTGGCCCACACAAGACAGATCCTTTTCACACCCAACCCATCTCATAAAAACTCTCTCTCATTTATCTCTGTCTTCCTTACATTTATGACATCCTAGTCTCTGTCTCTCTCACAAATGAGAACATAAGAAAACCGGAGTTTGCAGAGAGCCGATTGGCCCACACATGTCAGATCCCTTTCACACCCAATCCATCCCGCGCTCTCTCTCTCTCTCTCTCTTTCTCATATTTATCACCATCTTCCTTACGTTTACGACATCCTATTCTCTCTTGCCATACTCTCTCTCTCTCCCTCACAAATGAGAACATAAACAAAATAAGGAAACGGGAGTCTGCAGAGAGCCAATTGACCTACACATGGCAGATCCCTTTCACACCCAACCCATCTCGTTCTATCTAATTTCAAGTTGAAGCTCTATTGTTCTTGATCCCATTATAGCACTCGGTAGCCTATTCCACATATCTACAACTCTGTTACTAAACAAATAGAGGCAGATCCCTTATACAGCCAATCTCTCCCTCTCTCGCTCATGATTGTTTGCACAATCTTTTCCTTCTGTAGTTTCTCCATGCCCGATAAGTTAAATGATCTTTTGATATCTGTGACACAGCTTTTGTATCCAACACAATACCCTGCTTGCAAAACCGCTCGAACCCCGGACAACATTGCTTGCAACTTTAATTATTATTATTATTATTATTATTATATATATATATTATGCGAGTGCTATAATTTTGACTTCACTTATAATGGTTGGTTATTTTCACTATCGTGAAGCTGAGAACCTAAATTAGTTAACGGGGTCATAACTGGCTCAAATAATACAATCACGATATCAATCTCTCCCAATGTCACAGAATACACAATTTCGGTTCACTCGTTTTATCAATTATTAGCTAGGGTACATAAATTACATGAATCAAGGCTCATCTATAAGGAAATGAGCTTGATGAAATGTGGTATCACAATATTGTGTGTGAATTACTATAAATTAATGTTCAAACAGTAATTAGAATGAACGTGAGCTCGTGGATCCAATACATATATAATAATGCAATAAGTCACTAGAGAATTAAAATATAAACATACACAGAGAGGTTGGTCTCAAAACAATAATTAATATCCTGAAGGTAAACTGGCAACCACTAGGGAATTAGCCGACAAAGGTAGATCAAGGTTACTGCGACGCACTCACAATAAATGTTTTGTATGGAGATTAGGATATCAACTGAGGTCTGAATAACTTGTCGTTAATTCATAAAATAAAAGATATAAGTCTTAATCAACTCAAAGAGTTACAACACTGAATAGCAATTCAATTTAATTGGAAATAATTATACTTGCCTTACTAAATTACTTAGCTTTTTCTCAGAGGTATATGAAGCAATAGACAATGACAAGTCATATGATATAATATATTTAGATTTCAGTAAAGTTTTCGACAGAGTCCCTCATGAAAGATTGATGAGAAAAGTTGAGGCGCATGGAATAGGTGGGTCGTTGTTGGGATGGATTAGGTCATGGCTATTTGGTAGGAAGCAGAGGCAGCATAAATGGTACTAAGTCAGAATGGGGAGCAGTCAAAAGTGGTGTCCCCCAGGGATCTGTATTTGGTCCTCTGTTGTTTATTATATACATAAATTACCTTGATTTAGGTATAACTAGTAGGATAAGTAAATTTGCAGACGATACCAAAATAGGGAGAACAATAGATTCAAATAGCGACAAAGAGTGCCTCCAAAGGGATCTAGATACCTTACACGAATGGTCAGTAAATTGGCAGATGAATTTTAACATTGACAAATGCAAGGTAATAAAGATAGGGAAGGCGAATACTAATGCAAAATATAAACTAGCTAATATGGAATTAGAAAACTCAGACTGCGAGAAAGATTTGGGTGTGTTTGTTAGCAACGATTTGAAGCCTAGAAAACAGTATATAACCGTTCGTAGCAAGGCAAACAGGATTCTAGGGTTCATCTCAAGGAGTGTGAGTAACAGAACTGCCGATGTTATCTTGAAACTTTACTTATCATTAGTGAGACCTCATATGGATTATGCTGTCCAATTTTGGTGTCCTTATTACAGAATGGACATAGATTCGTTGGAGAGAGTACAGCGAAGAATGACAAAAATGATTCATAATATTAGAAATCTACCATATGAAGAAAGGTTGAACAAATTAGGCTTACATTCGTTAGAAAGACGCAGAGTTAGAGGGGATATGATAGAAGTGTTCAAGTGGGTTAGTGGGATAAGTAAAGGGGACAAGAAAAATGTACTGAAGCTCAGTGATAGCGAAAGAACTCGAACAAATGGTTTCAAATTAGATACATTTCGTTTCAGAAAAGATATAGGCAAATATTGGTTTGGTAACAGAGTTGTAGATAGGTGGAATAGGCTACCAAGTGATATAGTGGGATCAAGAACGGTAGGGAGCTTTAAGATAAAATTAGGTAGGCATATGGACGAGAAGGGTTGGGTATGAGGGGGGTCTGCCGGATGTGGGGTAATCGGCGATCAGCCGACCCCCGTAAGCTTGTGTTAATCTCTGACCGTTTTGGCAGGGTCAGTCCTCATGGGTATTGGTGGGTTGGGTCTATAATTAGGCCTTACAATTGGGGTTGGGTGTGACAGGGATCTGCCTTGTGTGGGCCGATCGGCTTTCTGCAGACTCCCATTTCTTATGTTCTTATGTTTTAAAGTTGCCCTTAAAAATTTGAAATTAAACAAAGATATTCACATAACCAAGGCTGATAAATCTAATGCTATCGTTATCCTAGACATATCCATGTACAATGACAAACTTAATGAGTTATTGAATGACAGAAATACGTATGAACCACTTGTGAAGGACCCTACTGAAAATACCAATAAAAACTCTAGTGCGAAAATATACAGTTTGCTTAAGGATAAACCCGATTTACTTAAAATGTTCAAAATTATAAATCCCACCTTACCTTACATGTATGGCCTTCTCAAAACCCATATACCTGATAAACCTCTTCGTCCTATCATCAGTTCAGTAGGGTCTGCAACTTATAAATTATCTACTGTAAATGGCTTAGTAAGTTGTTATCCCCCTTAGTTGGCACGATCTCTGATTCACATGTAAAAAACTCCAGTGATTTAATTAGTAAAATTAGAAACAACAATATTATTCACCTTGCAAACTAATAAGTTTTGATGTTAATTCCTTATTTACAAAATTGCCCGTTCATGACTTACTAGGTTTTTGAAAGATGATTTGCCGAATTTAGATTTGCCAATAAGAAATAATGTTTTCATTAAGCTAATTGAATTGTGCGTCCTCAACACTAACTTTACTGTGAATGGAAGTTTTTTCGGCAAACATTTGGCTGCGCAATGGGAAATCCACTCTCTCCGATCATTTCTAACCTGTGTATGGAATATTTTGAGACTCGGTTTTTACCTAAAATATGTAACTTTATACTTCCTTGGTTTAGATATGTTGACGACATTTTGTGTCTTTGGCCAAATCAAAATCCCCATTCATTCCTTTATAAACTTAACGATCTTGTCCCCTCGATTTCATTCAAAATTGAAGAAGTAAACAATAAACTACCTTTCCTTGATACCATGGTTATAAATAATAATGGTCACTTAAAATTTAAAGTATATAGAAAGCCGACTCTTGTTGATTCCTATATTCATTTTTTCTCCAACCATCATATTAATGTAAAACTGTAAATTTGTTCAGGTATGTTTCTAAGAGCATTAAGGATATGTAACCCAGAATTCACAAATAACGAATACAAACAAATATATAATCTAGCCAAGACACTCTGCTGTCCTGAAAGTCTTGTTGATCAAAGTTTAGCCAAAGCAGATTTTTTTGTTTATAATGTAAATAATAAAGCTCCCTTTTCAATGAAAAATATCTTAGTTTTGCCATATCACGACGAATTACCACCTCTCCCAACATCTCTCAAGAATTGTAATATAAATGTAGTGTTCAATTATGAAAACTCCGTCAAGTCTACTTTGATCAAAAACAGCCCTAAAAATGATGCAGGTGGTGTATATTTCATTCCGTGTAAAGGAGGTAATGACATATACAGTACATAGGACAAACTGGAAAAAGATTAGAGGTGAGAGTTAAATAACACCAACAATCAGTAAGGTCAGCTCAAGAATCTAATGGTATTTTTAAACATAAACAAAGACAAAACCATCATGTAAATTGGAATGAGGCTAAGATGATCTACTGGTCAAGCTGCTATTATGAAAGACTATTTGCCAAGACTATTTGCCGAGTCCGCCTTGATCAGAGAATTTAGAAACACTATGAATCTACAGTAAATGATGGCCTTTACAAAATAGATAACATCCTGCTAAATCTCCTCCATGAAAATGATAAAATAAAAAGAGCCAGACATAGATGTCCAGACCGTCAGATTATAGACTGAAATAGCTTGTATTCTGACCCTTTTGTTTAGATCAATCTTAATAGTATTAGATGGTTAGGTATCTAATTAATACTATACACATGAAGTATGATCACTATGTATTTCCCTTTTTTATATAATAATTATTGTATATATGTATGTTTATGTATGTATATATGTGTGTGTGTATGTAGTTGTGTGTATGAACTGTATATGTGTGTTTATGTATGCCTGTATATACTGTTTAGTTGTGAGGGGGATATGCCAGGTGTGGGCCATTCGGCTTTCTACAGACTCCTTTTTCCTTATGTTGATCTATATGGGAAGGTCAGTCCCCTGGGTCCATAGTATTAGTGAGTTGGGCCTATAATTCGGCCTTATAATTAGGGTTGGGTGTGGGAAGGATCTGCCTTGTGTGGACCAATCGGCTTTCTGCAGACTCCCATTTTGCTTTTGTTCCTATATATATATATGTAATTTTTATTTGAATGTATGTAATATATGCGTAATATATACCTTTCAGTCTCATGCTAAAAATGATGACTATATTGCAAATGATAGTAGTGATGGTGCAACGGAAGATGGAAATGTCGTTAGAAATAAAGGTAAATTAGATATAAAGAAAAGAAGTAAATTGAGAGTATATTACACAAACTGTAGGAGTCTATGTAACAAAATGAACGAACTTAGAGCCCTTGTTAGCAAAGAAAATATAGACATAATAGCGCTAACTGAAACGTGGATTACAGAAACGAGGCATTTTTTAGCAGAATTTGATATACCAGGATATAGTTTGTTTAAATATGACCGAACAAGTAAGAGGGGTGGCGGTATAGCAGTGTTTGTCAGGAGTACATTAAAAAGCTGTATTAAATCAGGTATTAGACTAAATAACGATAATGAAAGTGTTTGGGTAGAGGTTAACGAAGGTAGTGAGACCATAGTTATTGGAGTTATGTATAGACCGCCAAATATGAGTAGAAATGACGGAACGTCATTATGGGAGGAAATTAAAATGGCATCAAGGTTTAGCAATGTGTGCATTATGGGGGATTTTAATTTTCCGAATATAGATTGGCAGCATCAAATAGGAGACTCTGATTCTGAGGAATTTATAGAGGTAGTACAAGATAGTTTTTTATTTCAATTCATAGATACGCCGACTAGAGGTAATAATATTCTCGATTTAGTTTTCAGTAACAATGAACATATGGTAAATAATGTAGAGATAGGGGACCACCTAGGAAATAGTGACCACAATTCTGTGTATTTTAATATACAATGGAAAGGTAATACCAGAGAGAATACAACATTAATACCTGACTTCAGAAAAGCCAATTATGGTGGGTTAAGAAGAGCCCTATTAGCTGACCCTATGGTCAAAAAATTAAGTCGATCCAGGTGTCCAAATGAGTGTACCCCTTCTCAGGCACCTGTCATCTTAAGTCAGGAAGAGACGTCAACCTTGGTAGATACATACGATAATTTTATGGAGTCAGTATTCAATGCACAAAATAAATACATCCCCAAAAGAAAATTTAGGTCAACACAGAACCAACCCAAATGGATGAATAATAGACTATTAGATCTTCTAGGACAAAAGAGAGGAATATATAGAAAAATTAGGAAAGGCGAAATTCACCTACTTGCTTACTATCAGAATCTATCAAGACAGGTAAAAAAGGATATTAGGAAAGAAAAAAGAAATTATGAAATTAAGGTTGCCAATGACTCAAAAAATAATCCTAAAGCTTTTTACCAACTATATAAATCCAAGGTTAGAGATGTAATTGGTCCCCTTAAAACTTCGATAGGAGAAATGACAGAAATGATTTAGAAATGTGCAGTACATTAAATAGTCAATTTCTTTCTGTTTTCACTAATGAAAATTTGGCACAGTTTCCAGAAGTCCGTAAGGTATATAGCGATAGTATAGAAAATAGGTTAAGTACGGTTACTATAAGTAGAAATGATGTGCTTAAGGAAATTGACAGACTGAAACCTCATAAATCGCCTGGTCCTGATGAGGTATATGCTAGAGTATTAAAAGAATGTAGGGATGAGTTAAGTTACCCATTAAAATTTGTATTTAACAAGTCATTGGAGACAGGTATAGTTCCAGAAGCTTGGAAGCTTCCAAACGTAGTTCCGATCTTCAAAAAAGGTGACAAATCAATAGCATCCAATTACCGTCCCATTAGTCTTACATCAATCATAGGAAAGCTACTAGAGTCAATTATTGCTAGTAAAATTAGAAACCACTTAGATACATTTAATTTAATAAATTCTTCTCAGCATGGATTCACTCAGGGACGTTCTTGCCTTACTAATTTGCTTAGTTTTTTCTCAGAGGTATATGAAGCAGTAGATAATGACAAGTCATATGATATAATATATTTAGATTTCAGTAAAGCTTTCGACAGAGTCCCCCATGAGAGATTGATGAGAAAGGTTGAGGCGCATGGAATAGGTGGGGCGTTGTTGGGATGGATTAGGTCATGGCTAATTGGTAGGAAGCAGAGAGTCAGCATAAATGGTACGAAGTCAGAATGGGGAGCAGTCAAAAGTGGTGTCCCCCAGGGATCTGTATTAGGTCCTCTGTTGTTTGTTATATACATAAATGACCTTGATTTAGGTATAACTAGTAGGATAAGTAAATTTGCAGACGATACCAAAATGGGGAGAACAATTGATTCAGATAGATATATATAGTGCCTACAAAGGGATCTAGATACCTTACACGAATGGTCAGTAAATTGGCAGATGAAGTTTAACATTGACAAATGCAAGGTATTAAAGATAGGGAAGATGCATACATATGTTAAATATAAACTAGCTAATATGGAATTAGAAAACTCGAATTGTGAGAAAGATCTTGGTGTGTTTGTTAGCAATGATTTGAAGCCTAGACAACAGTGTATAAGCGTTCGAAACAAGGCAAACAGGATTCTCGGGTTCATCTCTAGGAGTGTGAGTAACAGAACTGCTGATGTTATCTTAAAACTTTACTTGTCATTAGTGAGACCCCATATGGATTATGCTGTTCAATTTTGGTGTCCTTATTACAGAATGGACATAGATTCATTGGAGAGAGTACAACGTAGAATGACAAAAATGATCCATAATATTAGAAATCTTCCGTATAAAGAAAGGTTGAAGAAATTAGGCTTACATTCGTTAGAGAGACGCAGAGTTAGAGGGGATATGATAGAGGTGTTCAAGTGGGTTAGTGGGATTAACAAAGGGGACATTACAAATGTACTAAAGCTCAGTGATAGCGAAAGAACTCGTACCAATGGTTTCAAATTAGATAAATTTCGTTTCAGAAAAGATATAGGCAAATATTGGTTTGGTAACAGAGTTGTAGATGGGTGGAATGGACTACCAAGTGCTATAGTGGGATTAAAAACGATAAGGAGCTTTAAGATAAAATTGGATAAGCATATGGGCGAGAAGGGTTGGGTGTGAAGGGGGATCAGCAGGGTTGGGCCAATCAGCGCTCTGCAGACCCCCGTAATCCTGCGTTAATCTCTAACCGTTTTGGTAAGATGATCCTCAGGGTATTAGAGTGTTCAGCCTATAATTGGGCTTTGTAATTGGGGTTGTGTGGGACAGGGATCTGCCTTGCTTAGGCCAATCGGCTTTCTGCAGACTCCCATTTTCTTATGTTCTTATGTTTTCTTATGTTCTTATATGTATGTATATGTGTATGTGTATGTATATGTAATTATATGTATATCTATATGTATTTCTTCATAATTACTAAAGTTAGATAAAAGTTGAAAGGGATCTGCAATTCCATTGATTTGTATCAAATTGTATATATGATTAGATTGTATTGTTAGGCATATTTCAATGTATATGCATATCTGTATAAGTATATATGAAATGTAAGATATTTATTTTGTATATAAACAAAATTATGTTCCTAAAAATATGGCAACAGGCAGTAGGATGGCAACACTTTTTGTATTTATATGCTAGTTAGCAACTCACAGATGATTTAGGACGGGTATTTATGCCTCACTCTCCCCCTGTTTCCTTGTATTACCCTGAATATTTCTTGAGAGAATAGACAAAAGCTTGGTGTTCCATTGTTTCAATTTTCCTAGCGAGTTTTACTACATAATTTGATCACACGTATTTGTCATTTTACCTCCACATGTAAAAATATATATATATATATATATATATATATATACATACATTTATAATATGTAGGCCTATATAATATACAAATCAAATTAATGATTCTAACCAACAATGTTATATCTTAAGAGATATAAACCACATGCTCATGACTATGTCTGTGCAGCCCTATCTTGTAATATTGGTCGTATTATTTTGTTTCTTGTCAGGTTAACCTGAGGAGTGTCACAGGTTCTATTAATTGTGATTTCGCTGACATCAGGCCATTTTAACTTTTTTCTATATTCCTTAAATGCAACATACACTTTCTAAAAAACATGGACAAATTTACAACATTTACACCCCAGACCCTGGAAAGTGGAAATATACCCACCAGTAGTCTGTGAGCCAGGTCGGGAGCACCCATAACTTGCTTTTCATCGCTTCATATTCCCTTTTTTCACTTTTCTCTCCACATCTTTTGGGAGGCAAATCTCATTCTCTCTGCTTTTTCATCCATTTCTATGGCCTTCTGTATCTATTCTACCCCTCTCTCTATTCATCCTCCCTCCGTAATTCCCTTCTTTCTCTATTTTTCTATCTTCTCTATCCTATTTTCCCTCACTCCACGTTGTAAGTTCTTCTCTCATTCTTTCTCGACTCTTATCACTGTTCTCTATCCTACTATATTTCTTCATCTGTCCTTCCTTCCTCTATATTGATCGTCAGTCTTTATTTCCCTTCTTTGTTCCTCTCATTTCTATCCTTCCATCTGTTCTCTCAATGCACGTTTCTCTGTTGTTTTCATGTTTCCATCTCTATCTCATTTATCTCTCTATACTCATTTTATTCCATTTCTATCTAATGTATCTATCTATAATCTCTTCTTTCTATCTGTCTTTCCTCCTTCTTCCCACTTTCTCCTCTCATTTCCTCTCTGCTTCCGCTAATTCTCTCGCTCCCATTCTTCCCAAGTCAACGTATCCCTCGCTTCCTTACTACTCATCGTCCATATAGCTATTCTATCTCTCTCTCCCCTCATCTCTCTTTCTCTAGAGAGAGAGGATGAAGTGAGGCAGACGCATCTGTATTCATCTTCACACTCTGTCCATCAATTAGCCAGCCAGCCAGTATTGATTTCCTTTTGTCCCATGTGTGTGTTTGTGTCTTTGTGCAGTGTTAATTATCTCTCCTCCATATCCTTTCTTTTTTGTCTCACTTACCCATATTACACCTTCTGGAAGATGGTGCTACTCTTTTTTTCATTTCTTCCCAATCAGTCTCTCTATCTCATGTATTCCTCTCTATTCTTCCTCGCCCTTTCCCATCTCTCTTCTTCCCTCATGTTCTTTTATTATTTTTCAATTGTTTTCATCTCCATTCTTCCTTCCTCCCCACTCCGATACCTACCTACCACCACCACCATACAGCGACCCACCTGCCTGCCTATATTCTCATGACCAGTGTTGCCACAGAGGCTCGTAGGCTCATTGCCTGGTCTAAATACACTGACTATAGCACCTATACATTTGGCAACACCCATCGCACCATCCCCGCAGCCCAGCTTGGTTTCAAAGTGAATTAATTTGCTCACAAAGCCAGGTGCATAGATTCTACACACATGACACTCAGTGCACAAATCCTGAGGTATGCCAAATTTATGAGTGTGGCGCCGTACGGGTTAAGCATGTGGTACACTGAATTTATGAGTGTGGCGCCGTACGGGTTAAGCATGTGGTACACTGAATTTATGAGTGTGGCGCCGTACGGGTTAAGCATGTGGTACACTGAATTTTTACTGTATATAATTATGTAATACCACATCAAGTGTAAGCATATCTTCACTTGGTTTTAAAATAAGTTGTTTTAATCATATGAGATACGCTCCCAATCAAAATCATAATAGTTGTGGTGCTTTAATCAGGCCTAGGCAAGCGGTCTGGTGCTTGTTATATACTGAATTTAGGTAGAAGAATGCAGCTTTCAATCTTAAGAGAGGATAGCAAAAATATATATACGTCGCATATAAAATCGGTGTTGAATATGTAATTGAACTTGTTAATGTATACCAAATAAAAAGATAATAATTAATAATGGGAGATCGAATAATATCCTGTCCGTCCATCGACACCACAATCGTTAGCCATCAGGTTATTTGTAAACTAATAAAGAGAGTTAACTGTATTTACAAATAATTGGACTAATAAATATATTAAGAATATTTTAATGGTATTAAGAACATTAACATTCTTTGTGGAAAACTACACTTGTTTACAAAGCATGATAACGAAATATGTTGACTGATAATTAAAATATTGTATAGTAAGCACAAGCATAATATTATTTTGTTCATATTATATTAACCAGATTATGCAATCCAGTTCCAAACTAGAATTTTGAGGTGCACACCTTGATTAATTTCCCTGGTATTATTAACTCTCTCTCTCTCTCTCACTCTCTCTCTCTCTCTCTCTCTCTCTCTCAGCTTATAGACAGTATTATAGTCAGTATTACACAAGCCATAATAAATATATTTTTACTTTCAAACAGTGTTGTTTTAGTTCTTCGTGTGTTTCATTTAGTTAACCCGTACAGCCCCAGCGACGCGCCTGACGCGTCGGCGATGTATGTAACGCATAGCCCCAGAGACGTGCCTGGCGCGTCACCCTAATTGCGCCGACCGTAACCTCAGGTGTAGCCACTCAAGAGGGCTCAGATTTGTATGGGAACTGTGTACGTATCCCACGCAACCGTGCCGATGGTTGAAAACTCTCAAAGTCCACGTGCGTGCGCGTGAGCGCGCAATAACCTGTTTTTTTGGGGTAATTGCCTTCAATTTTTTACTCTTGTAAAATACGTTTTCGGGGGCTCTGTGGGACCATTCTTTAAGCTTTTTGAGCGGTTTTTCGTGGTTTTTCCTTCATTCCTAACCCATTCGCTATTGTTTCTGGTATAAAACCATTTTTTGAAAACCGGCCGGGTTCTGGTGAACAAACATTACAAAACTAGCCGGGGCTGGACGGGTTAAATATATTAATGATTTATGAATCATGTTTGCTTTGTTTATATATTGCTTATGACATACATTTAATGCGTGTTTGAATAAAACACTTTTCTTAGGTGTATTGTACCAATTCCCTTCACATAGAACGTTAACTTCATAGGCACACTTTGCAAGGAATGAAGTAAAATCTCTCTGAAATAATTATTAAAATGTTCATTACAATTAATAACTTTACTATGCCAATAATAATTATAGTATTCACCGATAACAAGTTCGGCATAAAAATAAGGAAAGTTAATTGCATAAAGTTGCATAAAATGTTTTAAGTTTATGATTATGTAAAATGGATGAAAGTTATGTATGTTTATTTTACTTTCACTCATTTATGGATACAATATCCTGACATATTGTAAAATTGAAGTGTGTTCTTCAAGTTGTAATTGAAGCTACAGTAAATTATATTTACTTTTAGAGTCTAAATCCTAAAAATCGTATTATACTGTCCCAGATATTTCTTTCAACTATTACAACGAACTGTAATTAATCGATCAAAATCACAAATGCCATAACTTAAATCATGCTATGGTAAAAAATACATCATTAAGCAATGTAATATAACATTAGGTTATTTAGCATCTCAGCGATATTCGTTTTGGGGTAATACGACTGACAATAACTATAATTTCACCTATTTTGCCTTATGATCTTCGTCATCAATACGGTATTAAAAGCTATCTTTAGTATAATTTATTATTATGTGACAAACTTTCGACATAAGACAAATTTACCAAGACATGAAAGAGTTAAAATCCTTGAACACTTCAAGAGTTATAATTATATACAGAAAACTTTAGGTATAATAATGATTGAATACATAAACGATAAAGAAACCATGAGAGTAAGGAAATAAGAAACATTAAAAAGTAACTTGAAATCACAAGGCCAAACTATACAAATATCAATAACAGCAGAGTTTACCTGCAAGGGCGTGTCAGGATCCAACTCAAATTTTGGGATCTTCTCAGCCCAGGGAGCAAACCTGAGGCTGTCTCGCTCTATGAAGTAGTCGAATACGGTGCCGGCCGATGGGAACTTGACGGTGCGGAACTCCTGCTGGAACCATTTGCTGAACTCCACACGATAGTCTATGTTCTGGTAAGAGTATAGTCAATCAGGTTAACCCCTTCAGTATGATGGCAACCTTTTATTTTTATTTTTACTACCATTGCACAATATAATTATGTGGTCAAAGTCAAAGGATTGGTTGAGATGGTATGTGTCCCTCTGATTATTAGAAGTCCTTCCTAATCCTTAATACATGTTATGTGTTAGCCTAAATTTAATTGTAATTACTTCATCGCATCAAATTGGTTAGTAGAAAATGTGAAACTTGGCAGAATGAACAAAAACACCAATTAAGTAGGAGAGCTTTATTGAAAAGTTTAGTTAGCAACCTATAGAAGCTAAAAGCATAATATTGTCAGTAAAGTGATCCTCTTAAATGGTGTTTTATCCATAGTCATGAAGATGAAATGAATGCATTTTACTGGCAGATTCTACAGGAATTTGTTATTTTGCTATAATCTAGCTTATGGTGTTTCCTATTCTTTACTTTCTTATATTTAGCAAGATGTTTGGATACACAATCATAGCATTTCTCAATATATTTTAATACACTCTTCCATTGTAAATTCCTACCTCTGCCACAAAGCAACAGCGTTTGTCATAAGGGGGTTTCACGTTCATTGTTTTTGTTATTATTTGCTTGGATTAGAGGAAACAAACGATCGAATTAGAGGTGAAGGAAAAGAGAAGGTGCAAGTTAAGGGGGAAGGTCTCAGAAGTGAACAAAGGAAGGCCTTCAACCAGAAAAAAAGCATAGGATGGTCATAGAGAGGTGGTTTCATGTCATTTGCCTCCAGTGAGCATGATCTCTCCCCAAGAGAAAGTCAGAAGTGAAGCCTAACAGATAAAGGCCAGAAGAGGGACCTTAAGGTGGATAGGTACAAATATAAGAATATCAAATAACTTCAAAAGTTGATTGTGTTCCATTTGGGATAATATACCGGTTTCCCATACCCCAAAACAATGACAATATATTAGCAGACAGATAAATAGAAACAAATCTTGTTTTAACAGAAGTTTAATCTCAATTTGGTAATGAAAAGCAGAGTAAAATATACAAATAATATATATCATCAAGAACAAAATCAATCATTTTCTTCGTAAAGGTATTGATTCAATTTTGATGGTAAGATGTGGTGTGATCATATGCAAATGTAAATAACAGCCTGTTATAAAATTACAAGAAGCTATGTTTTGCATAACATATTAATACTGTATATGACCAAAAGATTTTATCAGTTATTCAAGAATAACTGATAACTATTACTCTTATTATCATGGACTATAATATCCTACATTTAATATGATGACAATATATGTTTATGATTACATTTTATAAATATATTTACAAAAATATGAAATACATCAAAGTTTTTAGGATTGTCAATATAGGTCTATCTATCTATCTATCTATTGCCTGACGCCGCGATCCCCGAAGGGGTGGCCACGAACGAACCGCCCCCATGCACCTCTATCCCCAGTCAGTCGACGCCCCTCACCCCAACCAGCACCGCCTTCGTTCATGTACTTCCTCACTGCATCCTTCCACCTCTCATTCGGTCTACCTCTCCCTCTCTGTCCCTCCACCTCGCTCTCGTACACCCTCTTAGTCATTCTCTCGGTTTCCATACGTTCCATATGGCCGAACCATCTCAAGTTGTTCCTTTTCACACTTTCCAGCACATCTACCTCCACACCACACCTCCTTCTTACTTCCTCATTAGTCTGTCTATCCCTCCATGTAACTCTGCACGCACTCCTTAAGTAATTCATTTCCTCTGCTCTCACTCTTGGTCTGAGTCTCTCAACCAACGTCCATGCTTCGCTTCCGTAAGTCAGTGTCGGGATTACCACACTGTCATGCAAGGACTTCTTCACTTCCATACTGACCACCCTATTTCTTGTTACTGCTTTTAGCGTTCCTCTCCCGAACTTCTTCATCCATAGTCCCATCTTTACTCAACACACTGCCCAGATACTTAAAAGAGTTGACGATCTCCATAGCCTGACCGTTCAACTTCACCTCACACTCTGTGACATCACCCCTTTCGAAGACCATAACCTTGCTCTTCCCCGCATTTACTTTCAAATTCCGTTTTTCGCACACTGTTCCAAACTCATTTACCAGACCCTGCAACTCCCATTCATTATCACTCATCAGAACTGTATCATCCGCAAACAGCAGTATAGGTAGCTTCCACTCAATTCCCTCCCTTTTCAGCGATACACCAACATCCACTGCTCTTGATAGTATTTCTTTCATGACTCCATCCATATATACAGTACACAACCATGGGGACATCAGACACCCCTGTTTCAAACCAACATTCAGGTCAAAGAACTCGCTCTGTTCACTCTCCACATGTACTGCCGCCTTTGCACCCTCATACATGCTCTTCACTGCTTTCAGCAACTTGTCCTCTACTCCGTATATTCTAAGTACTTTCCACAAACCTTCTCTATCCACTCTGTCATAGGCCTTCTCCAAGTCCATAAAGGCAACATACAACTTTTGTTTCTTCTCCAGATATTTCTCCACAACACAATTCAGGGTAAAAATCTGATCTACACATCCTCTTCCCTTCCTAAAACCTCCCTGCTCGTCGCCTATCCATTTCTCCGTTCTCACTCTCACTCTCTCAATCACTTCCCTACTGTATATACCTTCCCTACTACGCTTAGAAGACATATTCCTCGGTGGTTACCACACACTCCTCTTTCCCCTTTGCCCTTATATAGGGGGACTATTATGTCAGTCTTCCAGTCATCGGGTGCACTCCCCTTCTCCCATGCTAGTTTGCACATTTTCCATACCCATTCTATCACTATCTCACCACCATACCTCAACATTTCCCCACACACTCCACCTGTTCCTGGTGCTTTCCCCAACTTCACTCTTTTCATGGCTTCCCACACTTCTGACCTCCTGATCCCCACCTCCTCCTCCACTGCTTCTCTTCTTCTCCCTCCCATACCATTACCAGCTATGTTTGCTGGCTCTTCATTCCTTACATTTAGCAACTCATTGAAGTACTCCCTCCATCTTTCGACTCTCTTGCTTCTCGGCTAGCATTCTCCCATTCTTATCTTTCACACCCTTACTGTTTCCCTTGCTACCTTCCCTAACTTTCTTGACTTCTTTCCAGAACAGTTTCTTACTCTCCCTCCATTTTACACTCAGATACCTTCCAAATTCCTCATCTACTCTTCTCTTACTTTCCTTCACTACTCTCTTCACCACCCTCTTACTCTCCATGTACCTCGCTCGTTTCTGTCTCTCGAAATCTTCATTCCCTCTACTACCCAACCACTCTCTATATGCTTTGTTATTTTCTTCCACAGCTATTCTTACCTCTTCTGTCCACCATGCTGTACCTTTCACTCTCCTCCCTCTTCTCCTCACTCCACACACCTCCTCACATGCTGCACAGATCTCATCCTTAAACACCTTGCTCATCTCCTCCACTTCCTCCATAACTTCCAGGTCGAACCCACCTAGTCATCTTTCCACTGCTCTCCTGTACTCCTCCCTGACTTCCTCCTCCTGCAACCTCTCCACCCTCCTCACCATTCCACCCTCCTCTCGCCTCCCTCCAGCTTTCCTCACCCAATTATTTTGTATCCTAACCTTAGCTACCACTACATAATGATCAGACAGACCCCCTCCGATACCCCTATACACCCTAGCATCCATCACAGATTTCTTCATTCGTTCATCGACACATACATAATCAATCAATGACTTTCGTTCCACCACTGTCTTATCCTTCATCGTCAACATCCGTTTCCACGTGTACCTGTGGATCATTCTGTGTCGGAAGAAGGTGTTGGCTATCCACAGCCTCCTCCCCACACATACGTCCACAAGTGCACTACCATTCCCATTCACCTCTGATGGTACCCCCCACCCTCCCACCACTCCCTCAACTTTCCTATCACCCACCTTACCATTCATATCCCCAATCAGAAATATTCTTTCGTTCTTGTCAAACTTCTCCAGGCACGCCTCCACATTCATCCAGAACTCCTCTTTCTTTCTTTCAAGTATATCCTCTGTCGGGGCATACACGCATACAATCACCCACGTTTGTATTCCTACTTTCATTCTCACCCACACAATCCTTGAACCCACAGACCCATACTCTCTTACACATTCCTTCCATTTGATACTTACAAACAAATGTGCACTTTCTCTCGCTGTTCCTTCACTCACTCCAGCACACACACCCATTCCACACTCCCACTCTCTCACATCTGAACCTTTCCATTTGGTCTCTGTCATTCCACATACATCCAGCCTGGCATTCACTAACACTTCCAGAACCTCTCTCTCTTTTATGCCATCATTCATGCCACTAACATTCCACGAAGCCATTCTCAGAATGTCCGAAGGAATGTCCTTAGTCGGTCGTGGTTCGTCAACGTAGGTTCCGTCCGCATCCGAGGCTGTTCGTTCGTTCTTCTTTGCTTAGATAATTTTTCCGGGTGGGGGTCGCAAGCCCACCGACCCAACCTCTTTAGTCGCCTCTTATGACACGCAGAAGGCACATGGGGCATATTCTATTCCCTAACCCCCAGGGGGGGTCTATCTATTTAATATATAATTTTATAATTTTATGAACACATTCTTAGAGGGGAGATTAATGATTGCATGGAAAACAATAACCCATCAGACCCTCTTACCCCATCTTGATAGAGTGCAGATCCAAATGCCCAAACAAGAGCAAAGACAAAGTACTGCTCATAGACTTCCTTGGGACTGTCGGGCGGTGCTGCTTCGGGTGTCAGCAGACAGTCCAGCATCTGACACAGCATCATGAGATGGCTGATCTCCGGCATGGGGGTGATCTTCTTGAACCGCACCCGTATTATTTCCTGGCACGTTGGGATGTATTTGTCGAACAGAACCATCAAGTTAGCTTTTTCGCTCTGTACCTCTCGTCGGTCAATCCAACTTGTTACATACCTGAAAGAATGGTCATGACAAATTACCTTTACTCGTAAACTGCGGGAAACCTCACATAAGGCTCTGTTGACGGACTGCGGGAAACCTCACGGAAGTCATACTATTCAAACCCACACAAAAACTGTGCCAGAGCTTGGAATTGTCTCAAAATTTGGTGACATATATAGTAGGACTACATGGCATCTCTCCATACTACCCCCCCCCCCCTCTACTTCCCCCCATCTGAGCAATCCACACATAAGAGAATACAGGGAAAAGTACCTCGTAAACATAATTATGTCTAAACTAGTAAAACTACTAAGCTCTAATAAACACATCATTCTAGTTAAACTTAGCAACTTCCTAAAAGTAAATTTACCAAAACGAGAATAACTTTAGTATAGTATAGTTGAGTGATTATTTCACTTATATACATAAACTGCATGGGTATTATTTTGTTTTTGGTGTAAGAATAAAAGCCTACTGAGCTAAATATAAATTAAAGGAAATTACTACACATTTTTATGATAGTCAATTAAGGGAGCAATACCAATTGTTTCACAGTACTGTATATGATAATGCCACAAATTTGTATATAAGTATATACTTTAAATATGTATAATTAATGTTATACTAATGTGTGTTGTATGTGTATGAAATTATTCATGTGTATGATATGATTTGAATTTTTTTCGATAATATATTTTTTGTTTTCAAAGTGATTGTTATAAATTGTCAAATATGTTCCATGCTGTATTCACAGTTTGAGCTAAATAAAGTTATTTTTATTCTTATTCTATGTTCTCTCTCTCCCACTTCTTCCTCCCCCTACCTCAACTACCTTCTCCATCTACTACTACACCCTCACTCTACTATAACCCCTCCCTCACACTCAGTATGTGCGAACAACGAGTGTGAGTCAGTTGCTGTTTAGATGTGTGTGTAACAAGGTGGACAAGCGGCAGTCCTCCCTCCTCCACCGTACATACGTCCATTTCTTGGCTTACATGTTTATTACACCTATTTCTGGGTAGGCATTCTCCACATGTGCCTAGTGCTTGACGCCTATATATATGTGGCACAATAATATTGATTTATACAGTAGATATAACACATAATTTCAGAATAATTCCCTCCCTCCTTTTCTTCGACACCAACATCCCAACCCTCGCTCATTGCCGACGTGCACTGACCATGCAACTTCCTACCACAACCATGCCATAACCAAATTGGTTTGGACGAAAAGAAAATATATGGTAAGATGCGGTAATGTATTTTGAAGATGTTGATGTACTTTTCAACCCATTATGCATGCCTTAATTTGCTCTCTAACTTTGCCGCATAAAGAGTGTATGCCTCGACCCCCTACCCTTAAACCCCCACCCCCGACGCAGTATAATAATAAGTAGAAAGTAAGATAAATATTTGCTGATTATTATTAGCTTATTTAGACATAATCTGCATGCACAAATTATTGATAACAAAAAACAAATAAATATAAACAAAACAAAATAAAGCCCATTTACTTAAAGTAGCTTGAAATCCAGTGTAAGATAAACAAATTTGCATTTTGAGGTCAACAGTGTAGTGTCTTCATGTTAAGGGCCCTTCACACAGTCAGGAGTGCGAGCTAGAATCACTAGTAGTAGGTTTAAATTCGGACTCCTGGGCCTATTCGCGGTGAAAATCGATGACTCCTAGTGACTCTAGCAATTCCTAGTGACTCCTGTCAGACTCCCAGTGACTCCCGACCAGTCGCGGGCGATTGGCCCTGTCCGACAAAATGTTCACTGTGTTTAAAGTTCTCGACGCGAGTCTGGCAGTGACTTTCAGTGAGTCCTGGTGACTCCCAGTGACACCCCAGTGACTCCCAGTGAGTCCTGGTGACTACCGGTGACTCCCAGTGACTCCTATCTAAATCGCGGACAGTATTCTGTTTCAGTTTCAGTTCTCAGTTTCACCGGGAATCACTGGGATATAGATAGGTAATACATGCGAGTCACTGAGGGTCACTGGGAATCAACGGGAGTCACCAGGAACCACCAGGAGCCACTGGGAGTCACCGAGCATGCTCTCCAAGTGGCAGGGGCGCCCACAGAGATACCTGTAGTGGGCGCACATGTAATAAATGGCCCACTATTCATGGGTGTGGGTGGTGAGCAAAGCAAGCCTGCTTAGCTGAGGATTCCTCCCCCCCCCCCCCCTCCCGAGACAATTTCGCAGCGAACAGGTCAGCCACCTCCTTCCACTCGGCAGGTGTTGAGGGGCACCGCAACACCTCGGGCTGGTACTCTTCGATGATGGCCTCACAGGTGTCCGGGACGATTTGTGATATCGTGTACCTGGCCACAAGGAAGGCATACATGAAGCTGGCATACGTATCACCAGTGGCAAGGTAGCGCAGTGTGATGGCGATACGTATGCCAGGTGATAATGCCTCACGCCAAAAGGTGTCCTGTCGCTTGATCCTGGGACCAACACCATGGGACCAAGTTCCTGAACCCACTGACGTCCTTGCGCTCCAGCTCACCCATCAGCTGCTCATACATCCCTTGCTCGGGACGGCGCAGCAGCCAGCTCCTTGCCCACATTGTCCTTGGTCTCCTTTGTCTGCGATGTTGGTCGATGGCCTGGCGTTGACGCTCTTATTCCTCCTCCAGGTCCCGCACCCGCAGCTGGAGTTCCAGTAGGTGCAGCCTCAGCAGGTCATCCTCGTCATGTTTCGTGGGTGCTGTAGGGTGTCCGTATGGTGGTGGTGGGTGTCCGTGTGGCGGTGGTGAGTGCATGTGGCGTGGGAGAGCTCGGGAGCCCCTTTTATAGGGGCTGTGCACAATTTGGGCCATGCCTGGCATACTCTCATCTCATTCCTAACAACTCCAAGTGATGCTCGGTGACTCCCAGTGACTCCTATCTAACTCCCAGTGACTCCTGTATTACTTGTATCGACTCGTATATTGCACTAATCCGAAAACAACCGTTAATTTTCAAATTTTCAATAACTCGCACTTCATTCCTTGTTTTATCCCGGTGACTCCTGGTAATTCCCAGTGACTCCCAGTGACTCCTTGTGACTCGCATTGACACTCCCGCTGACTCCTACTCTGTCGTGAAGGCACGTGGAATTTCGGACACTCACGGTCATATTCCCAGGAATCAACAGGAGTCATTACTCCTAGTGATTCTAGCTCGCACTCCTGACTGTGTGAAGTGCCTTTTACGACTACGGAATTAAGGTAAATTAATAATGTTACGATGGAAGATCAGGTATTTCCTTTTAACAATATCGATGATTATGAACTAAGAAACCTAATAAATGTAGACTTTTACAAACTGTTTTCTCTAGAATACTTAGAAGAAATTAAGTTTTTATAATTTCATCAATCCTAATGCCAACTCTATTCATTTCAATGACATGGATTTAGATGCTTTTCTTCAAAATTCCTTGGATTAATTTAACCCAAACAGTAATTGCTACCTCCCAGATATCTCCCTAAGAAATATTCTCGAGGCTCCTGGTAAAAATATACTGTCAGTAATTGGTTTAACCCATTGCCTGCGGGAGACGTTCCTGAACGCCATGGCAATTTACAGCAATTTACAGTCTTTTAACCCTTAATTAGCGGCGAGCAACATAAGTCGAGTTAAATAAAGCTGGACTATGTGGCGGCGCTCGACATAACTCGAGTGGCAATTTCAGCACGTAATGTGGCTGAGAGAGAGAGACAAGTGGTGGCAGGAGACTAGCGAGCGTATGACTGCTCCAGACCACCGCGGCGAACCTACTGACACAAATCTCAGCTCCCTCCTCCCTCTCTCACTCGCTACATACTCAATTATGTACCGAAAGTACCGAATTACCAGCTTTTTGCACTCGCGTTGCACGGTTATTGCAAGAAAACTATCCATCATACAAGGATCGTTATGGTGTCATTCGAAAGCTCTGTTTATGCCCTTTCAGGGATAGGTACTTGTTTTACGTTCTGGGTCTTATTTAGGCATGAAAATGATCACGTAAACAGCCCTATTTTGGCTAAAAACACCCCGCTGTGCGGTACACATAAATAAACCGCATAGGCCGCTCGTAAGGTGTTAAAGCCTCTTAAAGCCTGTAAAATCGAGTGCGAGGGAGCTGGAGGCCACATGTCCTTCCCCCAGCCAGGCGGGCGTGGTACTGAGGGCTCTGAGTCAGAGTCTCACGAGATATACAGTGCTGCCAAAGGCAAATGTAGAGCGACATTAGCAATAATTGCTAATTTTAGCGAATGTCTATGGTAGCGCTGATGGTGAACCCCACGAGCTAAGAAGGTTGTTTTGGTGTCTTGTTGAAGCTATTTTCTTCTAGTTTTTGGTTGAATACATTTCATTTCATTCAGTTACTTGCCTAATCAATCAGGAGTGCCTGAATGAGTCCTAATATGGCGGAAATAGGCGGAAATATGACCACAACCAAAATGTTAAATATTAACAGCATTCGCCTCCACCTTGATACTTTCCCTATATCAATGTATTACACCAATGAATCACATTTTTTATATTATGGTGTTTGTGACACCAAACTTACCAATGAAATACCTTTTAATATTGAAAATTAATATATGATCTCCAATTTTCGTTGTCCTCAAAGTGGAGGCGTAATAGTGGAAATTAAGGGGGGCGTCCAAATATTACTAATAACGTGTCGGTGTTTTTCGTCCGATTTCAAAGAGATTTAGCACATGTATAGGGGACTATCAGAGCTTTAGATTGGTACTTCACAATTGAAAATGGTTCAATTAGTTTTCGAGTTACATACAAAATAGTGTCAAATTAGGATCAAACTAGTACCACTACAAAATAATCGATCTTGGCCTGCAAAATCCCATGTATCATATTTTTTTAGTGTTCAATCAATTCACAGGCGATGTTTTTTGTTTTGTGTTTAACTAAGTACTTTTGTATTATTGTATCTAATTATGATATTAGGCAATTATGTAATTAGGTTATTTTTCCTATTTTTGTTTTCAACTTTGATGACATGCTGTGCTCAAAAGGGGAGGATTACCCTTCTCCCCCGGGTGGCCTACATAGCTCCATGTCGAGCTTTCTCCATAACACACGGCTGGCCTACATAGCTCCATAACCTTATTTCATGGGTTAAAGCCAATTGAAATCGCACTAGAGAAAGTTTTGTTGTCTTAGCGGATGGTCCATATAACCAACAATAACAAAAACACATAGCTAGTCAGTCATGTAACTCCTGCTTGAATGCAGGCCTAACGAAAGCTTGTATTGCTTTTCCTGAGTCCCAAACGATGCATTAAAGCAGACGACAGTGACTTAGGAATGGATACAATAGTGAAATAAATCAGTAATCAATAGTTAATATAATCTCTATTATTACATAATCCATAATCAATAATCAATTGTTGAATGAATGCAAATAGACCGTAGCCATGGCCGCTACTACTGCATCTCCTCTTTCAAACAGTTCTTAGATTCATAACAAAACACTGGCTTATATTTCACACCTCACACAACATCCGGTTTTAGTGTTCGCGGGAAGGTCTAAATTGCCGTTTGGCGAGGGATAAAACAAGAGTTTGAATGCAATCTATAGCACTTTTCAAGCTCTTTTGATTGGTATATGAATAATTCCAGTGGTGGGCGTGGGCGCGCCGATATGGCGCTCTGCGCTCTGCGATCCGGTGCGCACTACCAATATAGAGGAGCGCGGAGCGAGGAGCGGCAAAAATCTGAACTTGGAGTGCAGGCGGGGAGCGCAGCTTGAATTTTACGCTCCTTTCTGGCGCTCCGGAAGCGATTTTTCCTGTCAACAACAGGTTCAGGAACGTCATTATCGTGTACAGTCATCGTACGGTGTTACTCACGGTGTTAGTGAACTGTGATACAGTGATACTATGATAGTGACAGACTGACAGTGCTACCTTCAAACCCTGGAAATGTAAGAACCTGGCCAGTGCCAGAGTTTGTTGTTTTTTTTGTTTTGGCTAAATCTATCAAGTTAGGTGAGAAAGGAAGGATAATGGTAAAAAAAACACCCCCGTTGTCCATTTTCGCCAGAAATCAGGTCCCCGATAGTCGCGAACGTAGCTGAAAAGAGTCAAAAGACACTATAGACTTCAGAGACTTTTATCATTTTATGGTATCGATACCATCGGAATGTTACTTGAATGTATGGGTGGGAGGGTGGTTTGGGGGATGGAGGGGGGAAGGTAGAAGCGTAATTGACTCGTGTTACAAATATGAAGCCGATTGGTGAGGTAGTTTCGCCACCACAGATTTTTCTTTTTTTCCTTTTCTTCGTACGGATACGCTGGAAGTGGGTTGTGGGAGGCAGTTGGGGGTGTGGTGGAGGGAAGGCAGAAGGGTAAGGCACTTGTCACACAAATATGGAACCGATTGGTGCAATCGTTTCGCCGCCACAGATTTTCCTTTTTTTTCCTTGTGAGGCGACCGATAGTCAGCAAGTGGGTGGGAGGAGGGGTTTGGGGTAGTGGTGGTGGGTATGCAGAAGGGTAAGGTACATGTGGTAAAAAACTAAAACTATGAAAGCCATAGGTGCAGTCGTTTCGCTGCTACGATTTTTTTCGGCGAGTCAGTATATAATTATATACGGACCTGGCACTGGGCGTGACAACTGACAAGACCCTAGTCCCGGCCGTATATATACCGTCGAAGACTGGTCAGCGGGTCATCCATGATATGATATCAATCATATCATTGATATGACATAAAGAATTACAGAAACTGAGAAAGTGAGAAACTTAAACTTCAGAAAGACACCATGTCTTGAGTTTTTTTTTTTTTTTTAATTTTTTGAATTTAATGAAGTGAAAGACAAAAGATTGTATTAATGTCCTACTGGCACAGGCCACTATGCCTTCCTTGCCATCAACCTTCTGGGCCAATACTGCCCCTAGCCCTTCATCAGAGGTGTCGGTGTACAGCTGGAAAGATTTAGTGAAATCGGGATGACAATTAATTGGGTTAAAGGTTAACTTTTGTTTTAAGGTTTCGAAAGCCTCTTGGCAACTTTAGTCCCAGTCAAACAAATTTCCTTTCTCGAGTCTTTGGTCATAGGTCGAGCGAGTTTGGAAAAACTTGGTATGAATCTTCGATAGTAAGAGGCCATCCTGCTCTGATTCCTTTGACAGTGGTAGGGGGAGAGATTTCTGCGATGGCTCTCACTTTAAGGGGGTCAGGTTGGATACCTTTCTTTGAAACCACATGTCCTAAGTATGCCACCTCGCATGCCCCTAGTTGGCACTTAGAAGATTTTAACTTTAATGCCGCCTTCCGAATTCTATCTAATACTTCTCGCAACCTGTCAATGTGCTCCTCCCAACTGCTCGAGAATATTATGATGTCATCTATGTAGGCCAGACACGTTCGCCAAGTCAGTCCTCTCAGTACTTCATCCATAACCCTAGTGAAACTCGCTGGCCCATTGCAAACTCCAAACGGTAGAACCGTGAACTGGTAGAGTTTACCTTCGCTCGTAGCGAACGCGTTTTTTTCTCCAGATCTTCTGATTTAACCAGTACCTGCCAGTAACCGCTTTGAAAATCCAGAGTATAAAACCACGTAGACCCGTTGAGCGACTCCAGCAAGTTATCAATACGAGGTAGGGGCTGGGCGTCTTTTATTGTGACATCATTCAGTTTCCTGTAATCCACACAAAACCGAGTAGACCCATCTTTGTAATTTACTAGGACTAGTGGTGATGACCACGGACTGTATGATTCTACTACTATCTCTTGTTTAAGCATATCTACCTGTTCCTTCTCCGTTTGTCTCATAATTGAGTTTTGTCATCTGTATGATTGTCTAATAGGGGGTCCTTGTGCGTGTATCTCATCTTGGTGTCGTGTCCGGGCTAATCCGTGGTCCCCTTCATCTTGGGTGAACACGTCACGATACGCCCACAATAATTCATGTAAAGTGCCTGCTTGGTCTGAGGTCAGTTGTAGTTAGTGGGTCGATTAGTCCCAACAGTGGTAGGTTGTGCGGGTGTGACCTGCCCTAGGAGTCTTCCCTTCTGGTAGTTAATTGTGGTCCCCAAAATATGAAATGACTATCTTTCTCTGATCTGGGGTAATAAAAGTGGGAGATATTAGAGCTTCAATCTGCACTTCTGGGTCAAAAATCCCTGCTGTCATCCCATGGTGTCTGGTGATTTCTATCATTCTCCAAGTTTTAAGGGGTATAGACATTTTGCCTGTGGTAGTTACTAACTGGGGTCGTAGTGTGGTCGTAGTCTCCTTTGGGCCACACTGTATGCTTACCCCCAATTGACTCAACAGGTCTATTCCTAAATACCCTTCTACCCCACTGTTAGATTTCCCCCATAGAACACATAAATCAGTGGTAAACTTAATTCCCTTCCACTGTATCAAAAGTGTGTCGGTTCTCCCTAAAATAATCAGCAGTTGTCCTCCTGCTCCTACTAACTGAATAATAGTTTGGTTTAGGGGTCCTAGTTCCCTCTGGTTGTTTCTCACAAAATTCTCCAAAAGACAACTTCTATTTGTTCCTGTGTCTATTAGCATGTTCGCTGCTCTCCTATTAATTACTATCGTTTCAAAGGGCATTTGTTTCTCTAGTACATTAACCTCGCCATAACGCCCTTTTATGAGAGGTTTAGAAAAAAATTCTCTATCCTCGGGTATCGTGATTTTTGTTTGAGTCTCTGCCTCCCTATACTCTGCTGGGATCATTCCACCCCGATTTGGGGCTGTCGCCATTGGGAGAGGTCGGTCATTGGTAGGTAGTGATCTCGGGTTAAATCGGTGGGTCTGAGTTTGGGGGTGGTTCGGGCAGTTCCTAGCATAATGTCCGGTTTGTCTGCTGCAAAGCATCGGATAATTTTTCTCTGGTGCCCTTTATTTATGTTCTCCTCTTCCCCTTTCTTCTTCTCCTCCTTTATTCCCTAGCTTCCATTACTTTCTTTACTACTTCCATAAGTTCCTTTGTGGTGGTCACTTCATGTATAATGCAGTGTTTTCTTACCTCCACGGGACAGGCCTGAACCATTATTTCCCTTACCTCTGTCTCCTGACTCTCCTGGTTCATGTGGGGGTAAGCAATTTTGACATTGTTCTTGATTTCCCTCCTCAGGGCTCTCACGTTCTGTCCGTCCAACTTCATACATTTTAGTTTGTCCCTGGCCTTCCTTGTGGAGGTTTCTCGGGCAAACTCTTCTATTAGCGCCTTTCTAATCTCCACCCATGATTCCAACCCCTCGAGGTGTACCCTTAAGTCGTTCAGAGCCTTGCCCAAGTTAGCCTTCCCATAAGCTATTTTCTTCTCGTCTTCCCCGAATTGACATTCCAGTTGTTCAATCCAAAATTTGATCTCCTCCTTCCCTTCTTCCCATAACCTAGATGGTAGTAATGTCGTCATTGTGTAAGGTCTGTTAGACAAAAACACTCAATCTAAACAATTTGTCGAATTCCACCGTCTGCCACCAAGTGTTGTACTTATTTTTAAATACACTGTTCTACTAGGGTTGGAATAATTAGACAGTTGTTTAGAAGTTTGCGTTTTTATTTATCATACTCCAATGGTAGCCGTAATCCCCATAGCAATTGATTCTCTGTTCAGGTCAAAATAAGTTCAAGCTATTATTTGAATACCTACGACGGCCCACTATAGTTTGCACTTCGGAATTGTTACATTCCCATTACAACCTATTTGGACAATCGCTATTCAGAGTCCTGACTCACTTCGACTTCGAGCCAAAGGCACATCACTATCTTCACAATGCTTGACAAAACTATAATAATACTGTCCCTCAATATGTCCTTAAATCACCTTAACAATATTAGATACGAACAATAAAACTTTAGACATTTACATCACCATGACCGTACTAATAAACAATTAGTAGTTCCGCGTTCTTAAATCCCCTGTTTGCAATATTATACACAGATATTTACATCACCTATAAAATATCGGAACACAATTACTAAATCAACAGGTATTTACATCACCTTTACAATATCAGAACACAATTACTAAACCAACATGTATTTTCGTCACCTTTACAATATCAGAACACAATTACTAAATCAACAGGTATTTTCGTCTCCTTTAAAATATTAGAATGCTATGTCCATCAGGTCAATTTACAAGATTACAAACTAGTATTCAATCAATGACCTCCTTAAAACTAATTTGCTAGATATTTATGTGCAATCGAAAGCATGCTATCGACGAGGTGAATATCTAATTAATACTGGTTGTTTCCTTATAACAAAAATAATATTTCATGGGTATGGGCTGAAGCCCTTCTCTAACTATTCTTTTAGCTAGGTCTAACCTACTCTTCAAATGCTAAACCCCTGAAAGCTGCTCAGGTAAACCCTGTTATCTCAGTTACCTGGGCATTATCAATTATTTCCCATTTAAAACATTATCCCGAAGAACTTCCACTTAATACTGAATATATATATTTACTTAACTTCCTATAAGATCCTGTAATATTGCTAGCTATTGGGCTGAGTGTCTTTACTAACAATTACATCTATATCTCATAACACTTCATCTCTTTAGTTCATCATTTGTATAGCCAGTTTTCTTTGGTTGTTCTATAAGAACACGTATATTTTATAGTTGGAACACATTGTTTAGTCTTAGCATTTACTTTTTTGGTAAGTCTGTTAGGGCCCTTAAGGGTCCTTTAAAAATATTCTGCAATCTCTCCTGTGTTGCTTCACCACTTCATAGCAGGCCAGTATACCATCTCCATCTCTTCAGTACCATCTACCACCCGTTGACCATCTTTAATCGCTTGACTTATTGTGTGAACACTAGCAATGTGTCGGCAGGCATCAGGATACTGAAGATGTATCTGAGCCGCTGGTGGGTGATGTGTCTGGCGTTCAGTAGCGCAAGGTTGCTGGAGGACAGGAACAGGCTTAGTTATTTCCCCATAGTTGCCAAGGTGAGGCCCAGGGTTGTATTTGCTAAGAGCGCCCATGTGTGGTCCCGGCAGGCACCTGTGGCTGAGTGTCTCATGTGGCCCCACCCACCTGCCTTTATACCCCTCCCTCATGGCACGGAGCCCTGTGATTGGCCAAGCCGCGCGCCCGGGAGGAGCTTGCCCTGCTCGCTCTGAAGTTCCAATTTCTTCTCCTCCTGCTTTAATCCATCTTCGTAATATTCTCCCGGAAGCTTGTTGGAGATGTCCTGTAGTGGCTGACGGGGGTGGGAAGGTGGCACCAATGTAATAGGACATCTGCGACCAGGATAGAATATACGTGTGCGAACTGGGAGTGAGTTAAGCGACGAGCATTTAAATTATTTTGTTCTCTCCACCAACCAACTTTACTACTAAACTCGATTAATGAAATTAACAAACGCATGTGGCAGTCCGGGGATTCGAACCTAGGATGCTCACACCGAAAATCAACACACTTATGCATTGCACCACGAGACAGGGAGATACCCCTGGATCTAGTTGTTGCGTCACAGGAGGCCGTTGATTGGTCGAGAGCGAGGATGTTGGTGTATCGCTGAAAAGGGAGGGAATTGAGTGGAAGCTACCTATACTGCTGTTTGCGGATGATACAGTTCTGATGAGTGATAATGAATGGGAGTTGCAGGGTCTGGTAAATGAGTTTGGAACAGTGTGCGAAAAACGGAATTTGAAAGTAAATACGGGGAAGAGCAAGGTTATGGTCTTCGAAAGGGGTGAAGTCACAGAGTGTGAGGTGAAGCTGAACGGTCAGGCTATGGAGATCGTCAACTCTTTTAAGTATCTGGGCAGTGTGTTGAGTAAAGATGGGACTATGGATGAAGAAGTTCGGGAGAGGAACGCTAAAAGCAGTAACAAGAAATAGGGTGGTCAGTATGGAAGTGAAGAAGTCCTTGCATGACAGTGTGGTAATCCCGACACTGACTTACGGAAGCGAAGCATGGACGTTGGTTGAGAGACTCAGACCAAGAGTGAGAGCAGTGGAAATGAATTACTTAAGGAGTGCGTGCGGAGTTACATGGAGGGATAGACAGACTAATGAGGAAGTAAGAAGGAGGTGTGGTGTGGAGGTAGATGTGCTGGAAAGTGTGAAAAGGAACAACTTGAGATGGTTCGGCCATATGGAACGTATGGAAAGCGAGAGAATGACTAAGAGGGTGTATGAGAGCGAGGTGGAGGGACAGAGGGGGAGAGGTAGACCGAATATGAGGTGGAAGGATGGAGTGAGGAAGTACATGAACGAAGGTGGTGCTGGTTGGGGGGAGGGGCGTCGACTGACTGGGGACAGAGGTGCATGGGGGCGGTTCGTTCGGGGCCACCCCTTCGGGGATCACGGCGTCAGGCAATAGATAGATAGATAGCCTCTCTCCTTTTCTCCTTGTACCTCTCCCATACCTCAACACTACCATCCTGTAAAACCCTCTCAAAACACTGTCTCTTCTCCTCAACTGCCTTTCTCACCGTATCATTCCACCACTCGCTTCCCTTCCTGATACCTCTGCCTCCTACTTTCCTTTTTCCGCATACTACCTCTGCACTTGCTTTCACTCCTTTCTTAAACTGTTGCCATTCAACCTCTACTTCTCTCTCTTCCATCTCTCTCACTTCCATCCACTTTTCATTTAGTCTTTCCTTGTACTCCCTCTCTTTTTCACTCTTCTCTAACTCACTAACTTTTATTACCTCTCTTACTTCACGCTTGTCTCTTATTCTCCTGTAACTCTTAACTCTTAGCTTTCCCTCCACCAGGTAATGATCTGACATACCCTCCGCCTCACCTCTCATCACATTCACATCCAGCAGTCTACACAATCTTTCCCTTGTCACCAGCACATAATCCATCAATGCCCTCTCTACAATCTCTCCCCTCACAAGTCTATGCCAGGTGTACTTGTGTATACGCCTTTTTTTGAAGAACGTATTACCTACACTCAATCTACACTCTTCACATACATTTTTCAGTCTTTCTCCACTCTCGTTTACACCATCCACACCAAAACTACCGATGACTCCCTCAACAGGCTCATTTCCTACCCTAGCATTTAGGTCCCCTAAAACTATAACATTTTCATTTTCATCAAACCCTTGTAACAATCTCTCAAATCCTCCCAGAAACCCTCTACCTCGTCTAACTCTCTTTCACTTCCTGGTCCATACGCACTTACAAAAACCCACCTTTCACCCATAAACTGCATTCTCACCCACATTAGCCTTGATGACACCTCTTTCCACTCTTTTATAAACTCTCTCAACTCCTCCTTCACAATAATAGCCACTCCTTCTTTCCCCCTGACTCCCTCGTCTACTCCAGTCTTTCTACCTATCACGTTTCCAAAATCCACTTCTCCCTCTCCTTTCATCTTTGTTTCATTCAGTGCAAGGACATCATACATCCTTCTTTCAAATAACCTTCCAATATCCTCTCGCTTCTCATTCGTACTACATCCACGCACATTCAAAGCTCCTATTCTTAGGGTCCGGGACCACGAACGCGTTCCCTCGCCCCTATCTCTGTCTCGTTTTTTGGGTAGATTTATTTAAGGGGAGAAGGATACCAGGCCCCCCGCCCCCGATCCCCTTTAGCCGACTTCTACGCCTCTTAACACTTAATTCTCTATATATCATGATTACATTATTACTTTCTATGTTTGATCGGATTGATACTATATCTATCAACTCACTAACTGCTTATCTCAGGAATACAATATTTCCTTACACTAGTCGCCTCGACTTATTACTATATCATGATCACAAAGTTCATTAGCATTTAAAAAGAAGAATTCGCCGGTTTGATAATGAATCATTATCAAACCAGCGAATTCTTCTTCTTAAATGCTACGAATAACAATGTTTCCTTTATAACAAAAATATATCTTTCATCATATGGACTAGTGTCCGTCCTAACTATTTCTCAAGCTAAATCTGATATAGATCAGATTTAGCTCCCCACGTCAGTACTATAGTTGTTTCTAACCTTAATCTCGTATTAAACCCTCCCCTTATCTTTAATGTTCACATTAATCTACTTATCCTATAAGATCCTATACTATTGGTAGTTAAGTGGCATGGAGCCTTCTCTATCAATAACAGCTATATTCTCTCAACACTTCATCCTTTTATTTCTTCATAAGTCTAATTTATTTCTCTCGGTTCTGTTCTATAAGAACATCGCGATTTTTGAAGGTTGGGTCCACTGGGTTTGTCAAGCATTTCTCTCTGTTTCATAAGTCTTGTTCGGGCCCATAAGGGTCCTGTAAAAATTCAAAGGTTTCTCTCGAACAGCTTCACCACCTCACGGCCGGCCAATAGTGCTTCTGGAAATCTTCGGTTCCGTCTACTATCTGTCGCCCCTCTTGAATTGCTTGACTGTATGTGTGTAAGCCAGCAATGTGACGACAGGCACCAGGATACTTGTGGTGTATCTGGTGAGTAGACGGAATTGGTGTTGGGCCAGAGGTGGACTTTAGTGGGGCGGGAAAGGCGAGTTGGGAGGCTGGAGCAGGTGTAGCCAAGTTCCCATTGTTGCCCGGGTAAGGAAGAGAGTATGTGTTGCTTGCAAGTGAACTCCTGTGGGGCCCGTGACGGGAATGACGTCTGAACGATGGGATGTGAGGAGAGGCCCCACGAGTGTTTAAAGTAGAATTGAAGTCCAAGGTAAAGTGAAGAAAGATGAAGAGTTGGAGACGTAAAAGATGGTGGGCTGAACCACCTTGTTATTATTCTTGTTGGTTGTTCTGGTGGAGCATTTTCGATTTGTTCAGCTTGAGATTTTTCCTAAGTGTTTTTAGTTCACTTATGCTGGAGTGGTCAGGAGGCTCGGTGGTAGTTGCAGGCGGGTCGTTGATGTTGGAGAAGCAGGATAAGGAGATTATTCGGTCTCTGGGTGCGATGTAGCGATTGGGATTGGTCGGTTCTTCAGCTGGCTCCTGCTCCTCCATCGGTGACAATTCTAGTGAAGTTTCCAGCTCCTCCCCTGGTGTTGAAGTTGCTCCCTCCTGGACTCTAGATGTTGGAGTCTTCTGAAGGCAAGGCAGGGTGGTCGAGGCAGAAGTTGAGTCTTAGGGTTGTTGGAAGGCTTCTTTTTGGGCGGTCTCTTGGTTGTTGTTCGGGCAAGGAGATCTGGAGGGATGACGATGGTGGGCAGGTCATTGGCAGCTAGTAGAGCAGGCAGAAGAACAGCAAGTCAGCCTCGATCATCCCCAGCAAGCGCAATGGCTTTGTGGACGATGACTGTGATGATGTCAGTCTTGAGGCCAGACTTGACTCCGGTGGTAGTGGGTTGCTTCTGCCTTGCTTGAGAGAGTAGGGAGCCCCTTACAGGTCTGCCATGGGGTCCTGTCACTCCTGCTGCCTCCTTGCCCTTGCTTCCCTCCTTGATGGTAAACTCCATTTTCTCTCCTTCACCCAGTGAAGTTATTGTGCTGTTGATGTTATGCACAATATTCTTCCTGTGGATGAAGAAATCAGCTTTATCTGGGTTTCTAGTGATAAACCCAAATCCTCTATTTACGTGGAACCACTTAACCACGCCAGAAAAGGTGGTGGGTTCTTCCTGGTGGCCATGGTGAGAGTGGATAGAGGTGTTGCTGCCAGGTGTGGAGAGTGGAGATCCTATACTATTGGTAGTTAAGTGGTATGGAGCCTTCTCTATCAATAACAGCTATATTCTCTCAACACTTCATCCTTTTATTTTTTCATAAGTCTAATCTATTTCTCTCGGTTCTGTTCTATAAGAACATCGCAATTTTTAAAGGTTGGGTCCACTTGGTTTGTCAAGTATTTCTCTCTTTTTCATAAGTCTTGTTCGGGCCCATAAGGGTCCTGTAAAAATTCAAAGGTTTCTCTGGAACAGCTTCACCACCTCATGGCCGGCCAATAGTGCTTCTGGAAATCTTCGGTTCCGTCTACTATCTGTCGCCCCTCTTGAATTGCTTGACTGTATGTGTGTAAGCCAGCAATGTGACGACAGGCACCAGGATACTTGTGGTGTATCTGGTGAGTAGACAGAATTGGTGTTGGGCCAGAGGTGGACTTTAGTAGGGCGGGAAAGGTGAGTTGGGAGGCTGGAGCAGGTTTAGCCAAGTTCCCATTGTTGCCCGGGTGAGGAAGAGAGTATGTGTTGCTTGCAAGTGAACTCCGTGGGGCCCGTGACGGGAATGATGTCTGCAGTCCCCCCCCCCACCTCTTTATAGCCCCGCCTCACGAATTGGCGCGCTATGATTGGTTGAGCCGGCCGCCCGGGCAGTGCCTTCTCCGGCCGCGCGTTTTGAACATTCCTTCCCCTCTCCTCTGATCTTATCTCTTCATAATATGTCCCAGGGAGATGGTTGCAAAGGTCTTGTAGTGGCTTACGGGAGTATGGGGCTTGCACGGATGTCATAGACCTATTGCAACTCAAAGAGACGGCCTGTGGAGGGAGCTAGAGCGATTTGGAAGGTGAAGAGATGTGCGCGGCTGGTACAGTATTTTCCTGCTACGACAATGGAGGCTCCTGATTGGTTGCAAGGGAGGTTGTTGAGGGAAACATCCGGACTGTCAAAATCAGCTGGCTTAAAGAGATAGTTAAATGCAGCGTGTCGATTGGCTGACAGGATTCTTACAATAATTATTATTATTATTATTATTATTATTATTATTATTATTATCATATGTAAAAACTATATTGCAAAATTCGAATTATACTGTTAAAATGTTATATTAAATTTCCAAGTATCTCTTACTGTATGATTGACTAATTATTATAATAAATATAATTGCCCTTGAGTGATATTATAAATATTATTATTATTATTATTATTATTATTATTATTATTGTTATTAATATTTTATTAACACTATCTCTGTTCACGAACTTTGTTTTATAAATACTCTTCTGTAATAAACACAATTTTTTTTTTTTATATAAAACATATATTGCATTTGATCATCTAGCTTTTGTTTTTCACAAACAAATACTGTAAACAGTGTTTAAATTTTACTTTACTTCTGGTGCCTCCTCCAGAGAGTATAAACTCTCAGGAGGCTCAGCCTTAATACTATTATAACACATTATGTATGCAATGTAAATGGGCTAAATAAGCAATTCTTATCTTGTCTTAAGCCCCTTTCCTACCTACAAGAAAGACTTGCCATGAAACGTGGTTCGTGTCCTGTTCTTCATCCAATTTCTGATATGTTCAGGATACTACCTGATGTGTCCTAGAGCAACGTAATGTACCCTTGCGTGTCGGAAAACACCACACTCAAATCATATTAAATAATTCCCTGGCGTGCACCGATTTTCAGTCAATTCGTAGCCATTCCGTAAAATAGCTTCTTCTTAACAGACCCAGCAATAATTTGAAAACATATGTTTAACTATTTCATCTAAATAGTCTTTCATATGATGACTGTATTTAATTAGTCTTTTATATTATGACTGTCCGTCCGTTTGTTTGTGCGAGTGTGTGTGTTTTATGTGTGTGTGAGAGAGAGAAAGTAGCAGCTATCAATAAAAAATATTCAAAGTCAATGACGGAAGACTTTTTTTCAACCCAATCTTCTGAACGGTCAGGACTACGTATATATTGCGGGGCCGCAAGACAAAGATATCGCTGTACTGGTCAAGTAACCTGGCTCTCTATTCCTAATGTTTGGAAGCAAAAGCCATGGTTTGTCTTGGCATCCCCGGGATTCCGTAGAGTGTTTGTATTAGTTCTAAACTCATAGTTATTGCTCCATAGGTTATTCCGTAACTACACGTAGCGTCTCCATTTGACAGTGATATCTGGGTAAAAATCTCAGTATTCATCACGATTTCCAGTTCCTGGCAAGTCGGCACGTGATCCTTGTAGGTGAGAAAGGGGCTTTATGTTTAAATAAGAGTATAGTCGGTGTCATCGACGTAAAGTTGGTGCCCTTAGTCTTCTATTTAAAGTTTTTAACAACCCTCAGCATCCCTTACATGGGGTTCTGCCTGGGCCCTATGTCCGGGCTCGTGCAACTAGATTCACAAGCAATCTTAATGCTCTTGCCATGAGCCGTGTTATTTTTTCTACTACACAGTTTTCACAGTGTTTTGTGCCGGCCATGGTTGACTTGTGGAATAAGTTGCCAAATAAGCTAGTCAATTCAGCTCGTATCTCCATTTTTAAGTCTAGAGTTAATGCTTTTTTGCAGCATTAATTATAATTTTTAAACTTATTTTATTCTATTTTAGTGTATTATATTTATACTTGATATCCTCCACTGCATAATATGTTGTTATTAATTTTATCTGTGTTTAATATATGTATATATATAGTATACAGTATATGTTTTTGTTGTTTTCTTTGTTTTCCTAAGTTGCCGTAGTCTCTCTCCAGTGCCTCCGGGTGTTTTGTGTGGATTCATCTTGCTGGTGTTACTGCACCCTGGTTGGTGACTTCGGCATCTCATATAATAATTGAAATACTGGGTGCGAAGGGAATTTTTCTGTCCTGAAAACTCCCCAGGCCCACTTTAGGGTCAACCTTTCCTGGTGCGTGGCACGGGGCTCGAACCTCTGAAGGGAGTTTAACCCTCCTAAAAACACACAGGTTTTGAGATGCCTTGGGTGGGGTTCGAACCCTGGTTAGTGACCATGGCCCCTAGGTCAACCAGGCCCGCGCGCTAACCCATTGTACTACCACGGACGTACAAAAGTATAGTAACCTTAGTCCGATTTGTATGAACCAGGTGATAGTCTCGTGGTGATTTACGTGATGAGTTTATTGGACTTCCCATCAACGACTATTTTACACTATACCTGACGTCAACTCGGGTAGTACATTATTGGGGTTGCGGGATATTTTCGAGGGCATTACATTACATCCTTCTTTAACTAGGCTAGTCCCTAGCCTCTTTAAGGTCGTAAGGTATCGTAGCTGTATCACCTCAGCAATCTCAATATTGTTAGGGTCCGCGTGATGGGTGCTCTATGTAGCTACCAGATCACGTTCCGTGACTGCCATCAATGAAATACTGGGTGCGAAGGGAATTTTTCTGTCCTGAAAACTCCCCAGGCCCACTTAGGGTCAACCTTTTCCTGGTGCCTGGCGCGGGGCTCGAACCTCTGAAGGGAGTTTAACCTTCCTAAAAACCCACAGGTTTTGAGATGCCTTGGGTGGGGTTCGAACCCTGGTTAGTGACCATGGCCCCTAGGTCAACCAGGCCCTAGCGCTAACCCACTGTACTACCACGGACGTACAAAAGTATAGTAACATTAGTCCGATTTGTATGAACCAGGTGATAGTCTCGTGGTGATTCACGTGATGAGTTTATTGGACTTCCCATCAACGACTATTTTACACTATACCTGACGTCAACTCGGGTAGTACATTATTGGGGTTGCGGGATATTTTCGAGGGCATTACAATAATAATAATAATAATAATAATAATAATATAAAATATATTACTAAGCAGAACTAAGAGAAACAAACATTAAACATGCTTCGGAATTCTTTGGCAGCGAACACGAGATAATCAAATACCCGTTGTCAGGTGAAAATGAGTGAATAACCTACGGGTTCCAACCCAGGTCTCCTTGGTTGAGATAGATAATGCCGGCTCGGGATACGGTGGCCGGGGTGGCGGTCCGTAGGTGACTGATCTCGAACAGCAGCCGCATCTGGGGCGTCAGGGAAATACGCTCGTTGCTTGCCAAGGTCAGGATCTACACGAATTAAAGAGAAACAGTCATGGTTCAATCTTGTCTTATCTCCAAGATATACATGTTGGCTGTCTCCCTAGTAAGAAGGAATAAAATATCCTGTAACACATAAATAAATTTGTGAAAATAGGACTTCAGAGGCTATCAACCCTATTGGATTATTAAGCCAGCACACTGTAAGTCAAGAATAACGTCAGGACTGGAGCCTCTTTGCGAAAACTCCAGTCCCTTGATCACATAAATAAATACTTAGTATTCAAGTTATATTTAGTTTTCCTGAAGAGTAGTATATTATCTTCTTACATCAGAGCAAATAAAGTTGAATTTGTTAAAGCAGGACACAGCTGATCATCGTAACTGTATAGTTGTCAAGACATAAACCTGGTAAAATGCTGAAGATACTGTTTTGTATTTGTCTAGCATATCAGGTTATTGTTCTATATAAATAAAATTGAAACACGTTGCATGCTCTTAAAAACATTAATACAAATGGTAACCTAATATTTTCATATTCAAAATATAAGTAATAACTGAAAACTGTCACCCCTTTATGTCTTGGCAACTGTAGTGTACATACAGGTTCAAAAGTTGCCTGCAACCAAATAGAGAAAGTTATAACATGATAATCGTTATTATAAATGATCCTTTCACCCATGGCTGATGAATTTATTATTAATTCATAAGGTAACTTGGTGATTTTCTGATATTACCTAGGCTATATAATCATGTTGTGGCTATACAATTACCTAGGCTATATAATCATGTTGTGGCTATACAATTAAATCAAAGTGTGATAATTAACGCATTAAATAAGAGTACTTCTATTATCATATTCTTTCTACAGAATGATGAGTGTATAAATGCAGGAACACTCAATGTCAAAGGATTAATGCGAGAGTTGGAAACATAATGTAAGAATATCAGTACTTCCCTTAATTATGTACAACAATTTAGGATGTTGAAATTATTTACAAATCATACAAGTTAGAAAAGTAAAAAAGGGATTGGAAATACCACATCATCATAATTAAACAAAAAGGGATTGGAAATACCACATCATCATATTTAAACAAAAAGGGATTGGAAATACCACATCATCATAATTAAACAAAAAGGGATTGGAAATACCACATCATCATAATTAAACAAAAAGGGATTGGAAATACCACATCATCATAATTAAACAAAAAGGGATTGGAAATACCACATCATCATAATTAAACAAAACAAATGCAAATTATTTAGAAACGCAATAGATTAAATATAAATTACTAATCATTGGACAAAAAAAAAACAATGAGTTCTAATACATCATGCAATAATGCCTTTGTTAATATGTCGGGTGGTCGAGAAGTGAAATACAAAGTGAGGTTGGACGGAACATACGATTACAAATAACGCTATTTACTGTACATGACTTACCTTATTATCATCCATAAGAGTGTTAAGTGACTCAATCCACATAGGGTCAATGTCTCCATCCAGGATGATCCACTTAGGGGCGTCACCCCCCATGTTGGCTTGATCACGCATTAGACTCGAAAACAGTCCTGAACACAATCATTCACATTAATAGAAAAAAGTTATATATATATATATATATATATATATATATATATATATATATATATATATATATATATATATATATATATATATATAATATATATATATATATATATATATATATATATATATATATATATATATAATATATACAGTATATATAAATATATATACATATGTATATAATATATATATATATATATATATATATATACTGTATATATATCTACTTTATATATATTATATATATATATATATATATATACATATATATATATATATATATACAGTATATATACAGTATATATATATATATATATATATATATATATATATTATATATATATATATATATATATATATATATATATATATATATATATATATATATATATATATATATATATATATATATATATACATATGTGTGTGTGTGTGTGTGTGTGAAGGAGACGAAAGGCAAAGCTGCCAGTAACAAGTGACCCCCCCCCCCCCACCCCCACAATAGAAAACCAAAATCAAGGTACACTGGGATGCCATATTTTCTACCCCACTCATAAATATTCGTGAACTTCACTTATTTCTAATTATGGAAGTACATTATACTGTATATCTGTAAACGAATATATGAATATAATTATGGAAGTACATTATACTGTATATCTGTAAAGGAATATATGAATATAATTATGGAAGTACATTATACTGTATATCTGTAAACGAATATATGAATATAATTATGGAAGTACATTATACTGTATATCTGTAAAGGAATATATGAATATAATTATGGAAGTACATTATACTGTATATCTGTAAACGAATATATGAATATAATTTTCTATACATCAACTACAAAAATAGTTACACACAACTAAGTAATAAGTTACACACTAATACTACAACAATACAAAGGTACAAGTACAATATACATTCACAATATAATTTGTCTCTTGTTTAGTTGAGTTATAGGTGAGAGAAGAAAATCACAAAGTTATTGAAATTACATTTTAGTTGAGTCTGATCTGAAACGTAGAGCCACGTGTTGTCTAGGGTACGTTTTCTTAAATACGGTAGATGGGTACTACACCTGGTTGATGTATTTAATCAATTATTATTCAAAATGGGTTCTTAGACTTGGCAAATAATTAATTTTGAGTATGGCAAATTATATCTGCCATTACGGTACTTCTGAAACTTTACTTGTATTATAAACTGATATCGCTAATACAATAGCTTAAGAGGAACACATGGTCAGAGGTATTTATGTAATTATAAGAATATGTGGATTCCTAGGTTTAGTGAACTATAACATTAGATCAAGGTGGAATGTACTATATAAATTCATACACTTGGAAAATGGTAAAATCTGCTGTTTAGGCTAGTTCTATAATACAGTTGGATTTCTAGCAAAATAAATCTAGTTACTGTGATTCACGAGTTTTCTGGGGGTTTTATAGTTCTCTTGACGATATGTTCTTCTAGTTTTACTTTACAAGAATACATAAATTCTGGAACAATCACTACATATAAAAGTATGATTGAGCGGGTGTTGGAGTGATAATACATTAAATCTCGCTATTTAATCTACTATTATATCGACTGGAATGCCCGACTTTAATACTTTAATTTTTTTTTTAGCAAGAATACAAGGATAGTGGGTGTATGTTTTGTTTTCCCAGAAGGGGACAATTACTTGGAGGCAGAAGGGTCTCCCAGATGGAGACAAATTATTTAGTTTTTATTTTAAAGATTTCCCTGGCGTCGGAGTGGGAATTAACGACCTGTCTCGTGGCTATTCTTTTGTACTTTAAAAAAAAAAAAAAAAAATTGGTGGTGGTGTTCGCCCTGGAGGCTAGGTATCGTACCGCTAGCAATGCCAGGTAATGGCTCACACGAAAGTTGATGTTAACTAGAGGGATGAGCGTCGGGTTTTAACTTCCTTCTGTCTTTTCCACTTGCTGGTGTCATACTCAGCATCTCTATCTTAACTCATTCAGTACCGGTGACGTCCTTTTCATTAAATTCTGGCAACTATTAGACGGCTTTATTCACCTTAGGAACGATGTCTCCCCGATAAAAGATAAAAGACTAGCTCAATTAATCCTTTTAGCTACCATAATTATGTCCTCCCTAAGCTTAATAAAATGATCTAAAGGCAGCTGTAATATATACAAAAAGACTTCGCCGGTACTGTACAGGTTAAGATCAGACTGGCTAGTATCGAACGTAGCGACTTGACCAAAACACCTATCAGAATCGCTAGTCTTGAACACACTGGGCTGACCAAAAAACTTTTCACTTTCTTGCCTTTGGACCGAGGGAAGCCTGCCTTGTCTTTGGACCAAGGCCCCAGTATCGAACTTGGAAACAATCCTGTCTTTGGACCAAGATTGGCTAGTGTCATACCTAGCTGGCTTATCTTGGTCCATTCGGCTGGAATAGTATCTCCCTCCTCTGGGTAGTCCTAGTCCTTTCCCGTGGGGCTAGAGGGGCATGGCGGATGGTGATTTGCATTTCTGGACCCTTTGTTGGCACTCCGGGAAATGGTAAGGTCACATGGGGGCATCTGCGCGGATGAAGGGTGTGGTGGTCATCTGTTCAAAGTGTTTTTGTGTCCTTTTGACCTGGTGTTGTTGGTGGTGCTGATGGCAGCTATTAATAATGTGGGCATAACACAGATTCTATAAAAAAAAAATCAGATTGTTATAATTACATAAAGAAAAACATAGGGGGTCCACAATTTTTTACGAGTGGGCTAGAGACTATGGCATTCAACTGTACATTAGAGTCAAAATGTCTGGACACACACGAAGCTTGACCCCTTAAATACCAGCGATGGCTCACAGGCGTCAGTAAAAAAGTGACTAACCAGTACTAGTGACGGCTCTCTGCCGTCAGTAATATACAATCCTTATTCTGCTAATATCTTGCTGGAGATGCTAACATGACTTGGAGGCACTGCTGTGAGGAGTTGAGAAACCTCTGAAGCACACTAGTTATTGTAATAGTAGTAGAAGAGTGAGCACATGGCGGCGTGTAGAGAGAAATTGTAGGGAATTTTTAAGAGGAGGTGAGTTGATGAGACAAAACGCTTTTTCATTGTGGAAAGTTAGTTGGATAATTTAAGGTAGAGTCATCAGCATATGAGTGTATAAGACTAGAGGTACAGTTGAAAAGATCATTAATGAATATTAGAAACTGAACTGGAGATCTTAGAAAAGCCGAAGTTGATAGGCTAAACACTAGTATTTAATAAATAAGCTTACCCCATGCAATTAACCTTAAAGTTCAGTATGACAGTACACGAAGGTAACACTGTATGCACACTATTCTACATATAGTCCAATACCAAAATACCCCTCAAGGTGACAGAGATTAACTAAATTTCATAAAGTTTCTATCGCAATTCTACATTAAATAGTCTCTGTCATATGCGAAAATGCTTTAGCTATTGATGATACCTACACATTTCCATCCAAAGCAGAAAATGCTTTAGCTATTGATGATACCTACACATTTCCATACAACGCAGAAAATGCTTTAGCTATTGATGATACCTACACATTTCCATCCAACGCAGAAAATCATTAAACCTAAATTCACTAGAAACACGTTTTTTTTTTTTTTTTTTTTTTTTAATAAGTGAGTGATGTAGTAGTTATAGATCATTATATTGATTTTATAATCGTCACTGATATATCTGGTGAAGGAAATTATTATTGGGTGGGGTGATAAGGATTGTATGTCTACGTGAATAAGATTGTATAAGCATATTTTAAGATATTGCATATTTTCGAAAATTGTGTTGAACAACAATTCAATTCATTTACATATATACAGTATATGGTGTACAGTCGGTATAAATAGAAATTGTCTGGTAACACACACCATCCTTCCATTCCCTGGTGGCTGGGTTAATGTAGCCAAAGAGTTCATCCGTGGTGACAGCCTTGGGGTTCAGGTCAAAACATATAGGCTTCTTCTTCATGTTGTGTAGCGTCCTGAAGAGTGTTCGCCACACCTGGGTCTTTCCCGTGCCCGCCTGGCCTATGATGAACACACTGTGACGCACCTCCAACAGTTCCTTCAGCTGTACCACCTAAAGAAAAGTCATTGTTAACTAGAGGGGCACTCGGTAGAGCGAGCGCATATCTCCACCTACTACTCTGGCTGGTTCTTTACCATTAATATCATAAGCCTAAATTTTCTTCTGGATCTGGGTTCCAGGATATGATCCGGATCGCCTCCTAAATTGAATCACCACACTGTTTGGGGGTTAACTGGAAGAAGTAAACTAAAATCCTTAGATGTAGCACACAAAAGAGTTATTAGAACAAATACATACTAGTTTATACCCACACCAATAAACTTTTCAAACGGGTAGGACTCTTAAAGGTAGAAGACATAATATATATATACATACAGTATATTTTGGCTCGAACGTCCCTTGATTTTGGCCCTGTCACTCTTTCAACTATGGGGGAGGCACTCGCTATAGGCAGTTCTGCCTTTTGCCTCCCTCAATCACATAGAAAAGAAAAAAAATATATATATATATAATTATATATACATACATATATATATATATATATATATATATACATATATATATATATATATATATATATATATACATATATATATATATATATATTAAAAAAAAATACCCTCATTGTTCCCTGATTAATCTCTGAAGTGCGCATGGGGGTAATTGGAAACGTCCCCCTGTGCTGACGTATTTGAGGTGTTTCCGTCACTAAAATATTCATTGTGCCATTAATAGCATTAATACTTATCCATATGCGCCTATTATGGGTTGATTATAAAGGTATTAACCTGAAACAACAATAAAACGAGTGAAAACAGCGTTTGGATGGTCAAAATCGGAGATATAGCCCGCGAGTTGTATAATGTATGGGTGAGGCAATCTGCTTTCCCGCCAATTTCCCCCAAGGCCACTGAGACACAGTCGATCGATACTCTCTCTCTCTCTCTTGCACTCGCTTGCTATCAGTGATGACCACACCCTCCAATCGGATTTCTAATGTTAGCACGAAAATATACCTCAGAATAAGGGAATAACAGGGAAAATAGGTGATAACTGAAGGAGAGGAGGAAAGTGGGGAAGGAGGGGAGGTAGAGGACTGAGATTTTGCATGGCCCAGGGGCCAAAAAAAAAAAATAAATTTTTTTTTTTTTTTTTTTTTTTTTTTTTTCGATGTCAAAAGTTGATTTTTTTTTTCTCTGACTCTTAAGAGTCTCCCCGCAGTGCGCCGGGGGAACTCTTAAGAGTCTTCCCGCAGCTCCCGGGTTAAATAACACTGTATGAATATTCCCATATTCAAAATATGTTACAGGGGGACAATGCCTAGTGAGTTCACTGCTCAATAGGTCGCGTTCTGAGAGTGAGGGTCTGAGTCTGGAGGGTGAGATGGTGAAGCACTTGAGCGAAGCAACCGGCCGCTTCAGAGATGGAGCTGCTTCGAGCCATGATGGATGCTTCGCATGTCTCACTCCCCAGACTGGAACAAGACCTCACGGGCTTCACCGTGTTGAGCGGTGGAATGTGCAGGCTCTCAGCCTATGCCCGAGAGGGAGTAGTTGGAATATAGAAAAAAAATAAAAATAAAAATATATATATATATATATATATATATATATATATATATATATTTAACAGTGGCCCCTCCATCATTGACGATATGCCTATTAGTATAATAGTCTCCCATCAAACACCGCGGTCGTTAGTTTAAATCTTCCGCGCGGGAGGACAGGAGTACAACTTCATTAGTGCAAAGCGTATTCTCTTATGGAATCGTCTTTATGATTGGGTACTCACTACGAAAAAACTTCGTAAAATAAAAATTAAAATTAACTTAATAATTGCTATACTCTAGCTCTCCCATGCGTGGATTTCTTGCGTGTGGATTCCTGACGCTGGCCCTCTAGCGGCTATACTCACTTACTCCTCCCGCGTCCGTTACGTGAGGGTGGGTTACTCTGTGCTCCTGCTTCATTCTTCGTTCGATCGCTTCTAGTGAGTCCTTGCTCATTCGTATACATCTGAGTTGTATTGAACATGTTTTTAGATTAGCTAGCACAGACTACCCCATTGGTACATCCGCAGGAGGTGTGTAAATTAGGGTACTATTGTACCAGGCGCCTACGTATCCCAGGATCATCGCGCCATGTTTGTTATTGTGTGTTTTGTTTTGGGCCTTTAGCTTTCTGATAGTTATTTAGGAGGCTACCATTCCGCAAATTTATGCTTCAGGCCGTCATTATGAGGTAGTTGCATAGTTTATTCTAGGAGATGCTCTAGTTCAAGAGTTGCCACACGTGGTGTGGAATCTTCTGGAGTCCATATCTGCGCTTGGGCCCTTATCGTGGGCCTCTGCCTTCTCGTGCTGCTGCTCCTGGGTCTTCGGAGCGTCTGGATGCAGCCACCTTGATGTTTCGTCGTCACCTAATGGTCAGCCTCATTAGGGGTCTCCAATGTAGGCTAGGGGTTATTTATAAATTATAAATTAAGCTATATATACAGTATATGTAAGCCTAATATTTTCCCTATATGTATTTGTATTTTGCATGTGTGCTTTCATACTTAAGAGGGTTGGGAGATGTCCCGTTTATTTGGTGGGGTTTTTGGAGGTGTTGGACTTTCCCAGATAAGTCCTCACCTCTGAAAATTTTGGTTCGTTTTTCCGGCGGCTTTCTCAGCAGAGCCGGCGTTTTTTCGTCTCACATGATAAGAAACCAACCAAATGTCCCGGCGTGGTGTGGTGAACCACGAACCTTCCAGCGGAATATACTAAATTCTTAAGGGATTCAACTCGGCCCGCCGAGAGAACTCGCCCTGACCGATAGCCTCACGCAGTAACTTCTCTCGCCCGGCGTAACAGTTAAGTGAGCTTTCCCATGACACAAGTCATGAAGCGAGTTAACTATCTATCTAGTGCAAATAGTCAAGGATAGTCAAACGCTTAAGGTCGATTGGGCCAGTGACACTTTGTCACAGGTAAGCAGTTCATTTTGAATGGTAAGAGAAAGACCCGAGGTCTTTCTACCAGGTCCAGCGGAAGGTTAGAGTAGCAGTGGCTATAACTAATTTTCCGGCGGACTTGAGGTAGGATGTGTTAACACCTCTCAGGTTCTCCTTATGAGCATTGATTCCTGGAAATTTTCTATTTCTATTTTCAACATTTCAGTAGTAGCGGTCCCGGCAGCAGAGGAGTAGCCACTTCCGGCAGGGGGGGGGGGGTCCCTAGCTCCATCATGCCTCGCTTTGACCTTTGCGCTACGCCTACCTGCTCTCTATTACCAGTTTTTGCCCACAATTTATGTATAAAATGTGTAAAGTGTCTTGATCGCTCAAGGGGACTATGGGTGTCTAAACGGTGTTCCGTGTGTTCTGAGTTACGAGCAGCGGTGTTTGATAAGAGAGATTTGTCTTGCTTAGCAACCTTGAAGGAGATCAAGTAAATTTTTAACGTTTATGCAAAAGACACTGCTCATAAAGCTCTCCATTGTGATGACGAGGAGCTCGTCATTAAATCCCCATTAGTTAAGCCAGCTCCGGCCAATTCAGTCAAACCTAAAGTTAAATCGAAAGTACTTTCCAAGCAGGTAGTAACGAGTAGTGACAGTGCCGAGCCCCCCCCCCCGACCGGTCTATGAGGAGACGGTCGTTTACGCCGAAGCGCAAATCTAGATCGCGTTCTAGATATCCTAGGAAACAGTCCCAACATTCTTCCTTCGAGTCTTTGAGGTCAACAAAACGCCGGAAGGAGGGCTCTGCTTCTTCAACACCGTCCACTTCAAGTCTTTTAAGTGCCTGTACGGTTATTTCACAACCGCTTCCCCAGCCCTTGCCGGGGTCGCGGCCACCTCCCTCCACTCCTACCTCTTTAGCGTCTAACGTCCAATCTGGCGGCTCAGAGGTAGGGCCGGAGGGGATGGAGTCTAGTCCTAGGGGTGAACAATCTTTGAGTGAGCCACAAGAATTTACATTCGCCATTCCTAAGCTAAGTTATGTGCCACATAAAGGACCCCCGGTTAACAGAGTGTTAGCGGATCAGTATAGGGGTTCTCCGTCTTGCTCACATCAATATTTTGATAACTCTCAGGTGATACAGGACTCCCAGCCACCTGCGGCACAAAGCCGGGGGAGGTGGAGGCAATCAGAACCCTCACAGATTTATGTTCAGGACAGGGAGATTGAACAGTTAGATATCATACCCTCGTCAGTCCCTGATCTAGTGTGGCCACCGGCAGCCCCAATGACTACTCCCCGGCCGCCAACACCGGAAGTGATAGAACTGCCAGAAGAGCCGGAAAACATAGAACTGTCTTCAGCTCAACCAATTAATAATGAAGTAGAGTCAGAAGGTGGGTCTCAGTCCTCTTGAGTATCCCAAGGTAAGTGTGTTACTACTGAGGAACTACATGATATTCTCCACAGAGTAATGCAACAGTATCAACTACCTCCTTCTCAAGCTCCTTCCACTAGCACGGCGGTAGTTCCCTCACTTGAGTCTACGGTAAGGCCGTTAGAGCCCTCAGGTGTTTCACATCCCCATTCCTCTTTGCCTTCGGTTAACGTAACTCCGGCAACGACCACGGCTAGTAGCACGACAGTGCCGGCCTACTATACTACCACTAACGTCCGTGTCATTACAGACGTTACTCCTCCCCCTCTTGATAAGCCTCCACAGAGGAAAGGCCCTATGTCTCTTCTCTATGGACCAGATTGCTCATGGGTTCAGTCAATACCTCAGAAACCGCACCTGGCACATGCTACCGTATCGGGGGAACTACCGGTACCTAGTGAGTGGACCATTGAGGTTAATAAGAATAGAAAACTAAGAGTTAAGGATGTCCAAGGAAGGTTATTAGATGTTACCATTAAGGCCATCCCATCTGTTTATGGTGCTGATTTCTTTGTGTATTCGGCCTCCCAGGCGATACCTCTGGCCTCATCTGCAAAACTATTTGCGGACTGGTCAAGAAATGACGGCGTCAATGATATAAAAGCTCTACATGCACTTACGCCGGAACTGGATACAGTTCCGGTACTAGATCAGACAAACACACCAGTCTTGTAGGTGGGGCAGCTAGGTGTAGGTCCGTGGGTGGACTGGGAACTAGAGGTGCAGGTATTTGCATCTACTATTACCACTAAATCCTCCCATCAGGTACCTCAGGAAGTTCATTCATGGTTCACTTTACCGGTTAACAAAGCAGGTGGAGTGTCACCTGCGTTATTTAAATTCCTGGCAGCTCCCAAATTATCACTTTACGACCTGCATGAACCTTTTGCCACACCCCCTCCAGCTCACTTAGACAGAGACTTTAAGCCACGCAATAAAGCGTATAGGCTGTTCTCTCAATACCTCGTCAGTCGCCAGGTTGCCCAGTCACTCACAAGAACTATAACAGCCGTATCAGACCAACATGTAAGGAAAGCCACGGACATGTCACGCAGGCTCCTTCTACAAAATTCTATTCAATCCTTAGGTGATATTAGAATAGCTATCATGGTGGCAGTTAGAGCAAGACAGGATCTAAGGGTGTACTTGGTAAAGAAGTTGCCGGAGGATATAGCCCGCCGAGTAACTCTTTCGCCGGTATTAACTGCACCACTTCTTCCCCCAGAAACGTGGAATATTGTTTTCAATTTGGTAGATTTGTGGAAGCAGGGTACCTCCCTGCCAAAGAAAAAGACCTTTAAGAAACTTTACTCGAAACCTAAGAGCGGCGGGAAGCCCCAACCTACTCAAACTAAACAGTCCTTTCGAGAACCAAGGCCTCCTCAGCAACAGGGAGGTACTCAGCACAGACCTAGGCAAGGGAAACAGTCAGGTTATAGAGGTAAGTCATACCAAAAGCCTACTCAAGGACAGACGCATGCCAAACCTAGCCAGCCGTCTAACCCCACTCCGCCGCCACCACCAAAAAACTAGTCAGTTACACTCTCTCTCTCTCTCCCAGGGCCTACCGCAGGCAAGTTGGACTCGAGAGTTGTCCTACCGGACAGACCCAGTACAGAAACTGGGTCGTTCCGAGCATGTCGCAGGGCTTGGCCCCGGTGGTCATGGGCCAGGACAGTGATAAGCAAAGGCATATCGTGGAAGTGGCTCCGGCGACCTCGTTTATGTCAAACTCTAGAATTCAACAATGTTTCTTTAGAGGTGGAGTCACTTGTCCAGGAAATGATCAACAAACAAATCATTGTCCAAGTAGATCCAACTTGCCCTGTTTTCACCTCCAGACTCTTTCTAGTGCCAAAGAGGGACAGTGTGCAGATGCGACCAGTAGTCGATCTCTCGCGTCTGAACACACATATTCACAATTCACCCTTCAGGATGCTTACCGTGAATCAAATCAGGCTCTCACCCCCGCCGCAAGGCTGGATGTGCTCATTAGACCTGAAAGACGCCTATTGGCATGTCCCCATAAACAAAAGGTTCCAAAAATTCCTCGCCTTGAGGATCAGGCAAGAGACTTACGTCTTTCAGAGAATGCCTTTCGGTTTGAACCTGGCACCGATAATCTTTACAAAATTAGTCCGGCAGGCCCTCATGCCCTTGCTAGCCCAAGGTATCAAGGTGTGGTCAGAGGAGTTATGTCAATTTCATGTCAAGCAAGTATTACATCATGTACAAACTATAGGATTCAAGGTAAAATTGGCAAAGTCGCTCCTTGTTCCCACAAGAGAAATTCAGTGGATAGGACTGGTTCGGAACACTGCCAATCTGACTCTTACTCAGAGTGTGGACAATCGCAACAGATTTCGCAATAAACTGTTTCTTTTTCTCCACAGTCTGAATACGACGAGGGAAACGTGGGAGTCCCTGGTCAGTTCACTCAACTGGATCCAATTAACTGTAAAGTTGGGCCGGTTGAAAGTAAAGAGATTAATCATGGAAGGCAACACATTTTTCCCACTATTGCCGGCGGGAAAACTATGGCCGATTCCTCGGTTAATTCACAACTTGCTGTCGGTCTGGGCAAAGCCCGAAACATGGTACTCGATAATGGCATGGGTTTCTCCTCCACCTACAATATGGGTAGACAGAGACGCTTCAGGGGTAATAGGCTGGGGTTATCAATCCAACCTAGGTCACCAAGCTCAAGGTCTTTGGTCCCAAGACGTAACTTTTCACATCAACAAACAAGAGCTTCTAGTGCCATTATTTTTCCTTCAAGCTCACGGCTCTTCCCTACAGGGGAAGTCAATTGCATTTCAAATTGAGAACTTGACTGCAGTTCACTGCATTCAGAAGCAAGGGTCGAGGAGGTCTCGAGAGTTGATGGGGTTGTCAGAACAGATTTTTGCTCTGGCCGAATCGCTGAGCATTCATCTACACGCATCTTACCTCCCGGTGATAGCGAACATCTTGGTGGACGCCTTGTCTCGGAGACAGAGCACCCTAGTAGAATGGGCTCTCAAGCAAACCGTCTTCGACAAGATGATTGCAGAGCCGTACCGTCCACAAGTGGATCTCTTTGCGTCCGAGAGAAATCACAGACTACCTCTCTACCTCACCCGCCGGGCAATAACTCTGGCGGGGGGTCCAGACGCCTTACTGGAGGACTGGAATAGGTGGAATTCAATCTATCTTTTCCTCCTCCAGACGCTTCACTCATGTGTCAAGTACTTCACAAACTACGGGGTTACCCGGGCATAGTCTTGATGATCGTGCCAATGTGGCCGGCTCAAGTGTGGTATCACCAATTGCAAATGTGGTGCAGGAACCCGGTGTCACTCCCGGTCTCTGCCTTCCACTTGGAGACAATTGGCAACCTTCAGACATCGCTAACTTTTGCCTTATGGACATTTACAATGCAAAATGGCTAACTCGGTATGGGCAAAGTGTCACTAGTAAATTTCTGAATCATTATACTCTGTCCACTAGGAGACAATACCAATCACATTGGAAAACTTTCACGACCTGGATAGTAGAAACAGCGCAATCTGATGCCTCAGTTGCTTTAATTTTTAAATATTTAGATTATTTGTTTGAATAGAAGCGCTTCTCAGTTGTTACTTTAAAGAATCACTTATCTGCCATTAGAAACCCCTTTTTCGACCTAACTGGTCTATCCATACCACAGGCGGAGGAGAAAGGGTTCATGAGAGCATGTTTCAAACTATGCCCACCACCACGTCAGCTCATGCCTACCTGGTCGCTAGACAAAGTGTTATCATTACTTCAGTCGCTCAAGTTTAACCATGCGCCAGATTAATACTTTTAATACTGACTCCAAAAATTTGAGTCAGTATTAAAAAAGGCTGTGTTCCTTATGGCTTTGGCGACAGGTAACAGAGTGTCAGAGCTGGTGGCGATGAGCATCAAGCCAAATTGTCTCAGGTTTGGGAGACTGCACGAACATGTGCAGATCGCGCCGTCTCCCAAATTTATTGCCAAAAACGAACATTGTGATCATGTTTTCTCAGAATTCTCAGTCCCGGCACTTAAACGTGGACATACGCATCACATTTTATGCCCGGTACAAGCTTTAGTTAAGTTTATGAGGATTGCACAACCTCTACAACCAGGCTTCCTATGGGTTAACCAGACAGGTACTCCCGTCACAAGAAGGAAATTAGCTTCTTTACTCGAAGATGTAATTAAGGAAAGTAATCCCGGCGTGGTAGGTAGAGCCCACGATATTAGAAAGTGGGCTGTCTCCCTCCGGTTTATGCAACTTTTTCCATTAACGACATAGCCGACACTCAGTTGTGGGCGTCTAATCACACATTCCTTACGCGATACCTATCGCTCGCTCTGGACAAGCCAAAGCGGACCTGTGTAGCATTACGGCAACGGGTCTCGCAGACCATGTGCTAATTGTTTTAAGTTTATTCTTCAGGCGAAAAAGGGGGAGGGGGGGTATATGCAAAATAGCCCTAAGACCCACTAGAACCCTTCCGCCGGAGATTGTGATAAATCACGAGCTGTGATATGAATAGAACTGGTTATACAGTTTAATCAAATTTTATTTTTATTTTAAGAAATCTATCATAGTTGTATCTATGTAGTATTAGCAAAATGTACAAACAGATTTTATTGTACAAATAATTTTAAGGCCAGAACATGATCCTAAGGATTAAGTTCTAGAGTACAAGAATGTTCTCACTAAACATGCAATAGATCTCAAGTGAAGGTCCAGTCATGTACAAGCAACTCTTCTTTGAAGTAATTAATGCACTGCTTACCTCCTTTTATATTTGTTATATATTGTATGAACACAATAAGAACTTAAAATGTTATACGGATTCTCTGTTACCTAAGGGTATTTAGGTTGGTGGTTTTGATATTGTCACGAATGTCCCCCTCCAGTCTTATATATCAGGCATATCGTCAATGATGGAGGGGCCACTATTAAATTATAGGTTTGATTCCCAGAGGGAAGTAAAGAAAACCTAATATTTAGTAGGGCCCCGTAATCATTGACGATGTTAGTGCCCTCCCTGCCATCCCCTTCCCATTCGCTTGATTTCTAAGTTGTATCTTGATATATCAGTGAAGGAAGTATAGCCGCTAGAGGGCCAGCGTCAGGAATCCACACACAAGAAATCCACGCATGGGAGAGCTTGAGTATAGCAATTATTGAGGTAATTTTTATTTTTTTATTTTTTACGAAGTTTTTTGAAAGAAGGAAGTATGATGTGCTTGCACTGAATGAAACAAAGATGAAAGGAGAGGGTGAAGTGGATTTTGGAAACGTGATAGATAGAAAGTCTGGAGTAGATGAAGGAGTCCGTGGGAAAGAGGGAGTGGATATTAATGTGAAGGAGGAGTTGAGAGAGTTTATATAAGAGTGGAAAGAGGTTTCATCAAGGCTAATGTGGTTTAAGGGTGAAAGGTGGGTTTTTATAAGTGGTTATGGGCCAATAAGTGAAAGGAAGAGGGTTTTTGGGAGCATTTAAGAGATTGTCAACAAGGGTTTGATGAAAATGAAAATGTTGTAGTTTTAGGGGACCTAAATGTAGGAAATGAGCCTATTAAGGGAGTCATCGGTAGTTTTGGTGTGGATGGCGTAAATGAGAGTGGAGAAAGACTGACAAATGTATGTGGAGAGTGCAAAATGAGCGTAGGTAATAAGTTCTTCAAAAAAAGGCGTATACACAGGTACACATGGCATAAAATTGTGGATGGAAATATTGTAGAGAGGGCATTGATGGATTATGTGCTGGTGACAAGGGGAATATTGTGTAGACTGCAGGATGTGAATGTGCTGAGAGGTGAGGCGGAGGGTATGTCGGATCATTACCTGGTGGAGGGAAAGCTAAGAGTTAGGAGTTACAGGAGAATGTGAGACAAGCATGAAGTAAGAGAGGTAATAAAAGTTAGCGAGTTAGAGAAGAGTGCAAAAGAGAGGGAGTACAAGGAAAGACTAAATGAAAAGTGGATGGAAGTGAGAGGTTGAATGGCAACAGTTTAAGGAAGGAGTGAAAGCAAGTGTAGAGGTAGTATGCAGTAAAAGGATAGTAGGAGGCAGAGGGATCAGGAGGGGAAGCGAGTGGTGGAATGATACGGTGAGAAAGGCAGTTGAGGAGAAGAGACAGTGTTTAGAGAGGGTTTTACAGGATGGTAGTGTTGAGGTATGGGAGAGGTACAAAGAGAAGAGGAGAGAAGCAAAACAGAAAATTAGAGAAGCAAAAATAGATGCAAACGAAAGGTGGGGTCAAAGAGTGAGAATTTTAAAGAACGAAAACAGATATTTTGGAAGGAGGTAAATAGAGTAAGGAAAGGAGGATAAAAGAGGGAATAATCAGTGAAAGATGCAAAGTGAGAATTACTAGTGGAAGGAGTTGAAGTGAGGAAAAGATATGATGAGTATTTTGAATCTTTGCTAAATGCAAGAGATGGAAGAGAAGCAGTGGTTGATGGAGATAGGTTAACTAGGCCACTCAGGTGGCAGGGAATGAATGAAAGGATTGAGGAAAATGAGGTGAAAGAAGCAGTGAAACAAATGAGAGCGGGAAAAGCAGAAGGTTTGGATGGTATTGTAGTGGAGTGTAAAAAGAAGGGTGGAGATGTGATAATAGATTGGTTGGTGAGACTATTCAATGTGTGCTTTGTTTTGTCAATGGTACCAATAGACTGGAGGAGTGCATGTATTGTGCCGTTGTACAAGGGGAAGGGTCTGGGTCTTCTCCTGGGTGGCCTAGATGTGTGTGAATTTGTATTTTTCTTTTTTGTGTGTTAATTGTTTTCTATTGTGTTGTCCCTATTCGGGCTCTGTCTTGAGTCGGCCACCCCCAGAAAAAAAAGAGGAAAAGTGAGGAATTGGCCTGAGTAAATACAGACACACACACATATATATATATTGTATATATATATATATATATATATATATATATAGTCACTCCCAAATGAGTTTGGAGCCTACAGTACATCATTTGTGAGTGAGTTACAAGTACAAGGCCTATATTGCAGGGGGCCTGGCGCGAGGCTACCCTCTGCCTTTGTTCCCAGGAGTGAGCCGTGGTGGTGCCCTGTGTTGTTGCCGTTGTGTTAGCTCTATGAATTGGTTAGTTTATTTAGTCTTGTGTGATTAATGCAGTTTATCATAAGTTACACAATGATGACTCATATTTATTTTCTTCTTTTATTGTTGATGAGAGCACAGGCTGCCTGAGATAATTGAGTATTCTTGCGACGCCTGGAGCCCTTCCTTGCCACGCAGGGCCCCTAGCTCGACTCACTCGTGGCCACACTAGCTGCCTCACTCCAGTCTTACCTCTCGCTCTGTCAACATCTCTGTTTGGTGTTGGATAGGCTTGCTTCGTGTTTTCCCTTGCATACCTCATATCTCTTTTTGGTTCTTTATTTGATTGGAGCATAGCAGGGGCTGGAGTCATATTGAGCATATTGTTTTGTTTTAACATCTTTAGTTTAATCTTAATTACTGCATTCATTCATTCTTTGGCAATCTAGCATATAAACTTCTCCTTTTATTCCTCCATGTTCTTTTCCATTATTTTGCTGCATTGTTATTCATCATTATATGTGCATATTATTCCTGGTTGATGTCGCTAGTGGTTTGGGGATTGGCCTGTTTATCCAGCATTTGTTGAGCCCTTGAGGACCGAAGTTGTTGGGTGGTGAGGAGGCCTGTATACTGCCATAATAGGCTATCTTGTTTTTCCTTCCACCACACAGCATCCTCCAACTCGGACCTTATTTAACCCTTTAAGGGTGGCAGCCAATTTCCAACCTACTGGGATATCAACCCTTGGGCCTTGTGTAGTTTTAGCAACAATACATCTGGTGCAGTTAGGGAATAGGGGTGGAGCCTGTTACTAGGTGAAGTTGTCCCCATTGTACTCGGGTGTATTGAGCTAACCCCAGATGATGGTGTAATTGATAAGTCATTAAAGTTGTTTATCCCTTACAACACCACCGCCGTGTTGTGCTGAAGAGAGCCACTCGGTGTTTAATTAGGACATAGGCTAGGGATAATAGGCTTGGCACAGAGGTTTATTGTACTGGACTTTCCATGGGTTTTTGCTTTGTATTGTTCTCCATTCCTAAGCGATTGGGCATGATACAGAGTGTTCTGGGAGTCTAGTAGTGGTATGGTTGGGTAATGTTGGTGCAGTATAGAATAACCTTAGAAGTTCTCTTGCATACTACACGCACTATGGAATAGACTCGGGGACAATAGATATTTTTGTGTCTCCTTGTTACTGCTTTAATAAGCAAATAGGAAGATAACCATTTTTCCTAGAGAACCTGCGTGTCTTGGGGTTTGAGTCAGATATTAACCCGTGGAGCCCCAGCGACGCGTCTGACGCGTCGGCTATGTATACAACGCACAGCCCCAGAGACGCGCCTAACGCGTCACCATTATAGCTACAGTCGTAACTCTCAGAATGGCTCTAGATTTATATAGGAACTACTTTGGGTGCCGGCAGACTAATCTCAAACCGTTTTGTCCATACGCGCGCGCACGCGGGGACGGGAGAGGGCACCCGCCTTCCCACACCTCATGGTCAGTTTACCGCGCACCCTCTCGAGTGAAACACCATGTCTCAACGTTATAGTGCCCGCCTTACCCGCCCCTGCAGTACAGAGGAGGTCATGGATATACTGTACGACACTGACAGTCCTGATAGTGACACTGACTCGGCAATGGACGAGTCTGGGGACGAGTATGCCCCCTCGCAAGCCGAAATAAGAGAGCTAGAGGAAGAGCTTGCTCAGATTCCTGTCAGGCCGCGCAGGCCGTCACAAAGACAGCAAGGGGCAAGTGCACCTCCCTGCCGCCCACTTCCCCAAGACCCCACTGAATCCACAGAAAGTGGGGAAGAGGTTGTTGTTGCAGATGAACCTGCTGACCCTCAAAATTACGTGCGTGTACCTGGGGAAGAACGAAAGGGATTGAAGAGAAGAAGGGGCGAGTCTGGGAGTGAAGAGGAGGTACCCCCACAACCCCACCTGCCTTCTCCCCCACTTCGCATAATCTCCCCACTCAAGAAAAATACCCCGGGGAGGTTCTATGGTCGTCATAAACATAGTGACGAACAACAACGTGTTGATGGACAAATAGAACAACCTGGTGATGGAGAAAGGGCACAACGTGGTGCGAGACAAGGGCAGTCACGTGACCCAAAACGCTCCCTCTTCCCTCCCGACCCAGAGCACGCGGGGAGGGATGAGTCACCACCACCACCACCACTACTACCAGACTCTCCGCCTCGCCATTCTTCCCCCCCACTATCACCTTCAGGCTCCATCCCGTAAACCCCCCCACGAATGTCTCCCTCACCTGAACCAGGCCCCTCCCGCGCCACTGCATTATCACCAGCCTCTCCACAACGCCCCGACCTGCCCCAATGCCCTGCAAGCAAACGACGTGGGCGTGTCATATCTCGCGGGCGTGCCACCCGCGGCCGAATGCAGAAGGTGAAGCAAATAAGACGCCCTAGCAACGACTCGAGCTCTAGATCTAGCTCTCGATCAAGTTCGAGGTCTAGCTCCAGACCCAGGTCCACCTCTCGCCCACGCTCCACCCGCACGACCCGCCCCGGTGCCCCTGACGATGACCCTGATGACCCCAATGCCCCATCTAGCGACGACGAAGGCGCTGATAGGTGGGATTGGGTGGATGGGGAGAACTATCTACCAGGACAATACCACTTTGTGGGGGCAGCTGAGGCCAGCCCTACGTGGACTTGACACCACAAGACTGGGTGTTTTTCTGCAGTTCTTCACTGCCAACCTTGTCGGCTTGATTGTTGACCAGACGAACCGGTACAACTATTATTTTATGGCAGGAAAGGAGCAGAAGAGGAACTCGGCACGTCTCTCATGGGTGGATTTGTCTTCCGATGAGTTCTACTCATTCCTGGCACTGGTCATCCTGATGGGGGTCACCAAGAAGACGTCTCTCAGGAAGTACTGGTCATCTGATCCCCTCATCGCAACACCCTTCTTTGGGAAAGTCATGAGCAGGAAAAGATTCACGGCAATCATGGGAAACCTGCACTTTATTGATAGCCTGGCAAGCCACACCAGGAACCAGGAACGCCCCAGGAATACCAAAGACCAGATGGAGAGGATAAGACCTATATTTGAATACCTGAAAACTAAATTTGCAGCCTCCTTCAAACCTCACCAAAAACTCATCATTGATGAGAGTCTGGTGCTGTGGAGGGGGAATATTAGCATCCGACAGTACATCCCCAGCAAGCGTCACCGTTATGGCCTGAAACTGTTCGTGATGTGCGACTACAAAAACCGGCTACATCCAGGACATCATCCTCTACATGGGCAAGGTCACTGAACTGGTGGAGGAGAGGACATATGGGATATCTGGGGCCGTTGTCATCACCATGTTGGAGGGATATTTGGACAGGGGCCACATCTTGTACCTCGACAACTGGTACACCAGCCCTTCCCTTGCCAAATTCCTGTACAGCAGAAACACTGGCGTCTGTGGCACCGTCAGGAGGAATCGTGTCTAAATGCCAGAGCTACCCGAAAGGCGGAAGAAGGGCTCCATCATCCACCTCCAGGCAAATAATATCTTGATGCTCTCGTGGATGGACAATCGTGACGTCAATATCCTCACCAGTATCCACCTGCCCCGCTTAGAGGACACCAAACGCCGTGATAGAGCCACAGGTGAGGCGGTCAAAAAACCAGTTGCAATCATTGACTACAACATCAACATGCGGCTGGTTGACAAGTCAGACTCTGTCATATCGTCGGTCGAGTGTGCCAGGAAGACGATGAGGTGGTATAAAAAACTATTTTTCCACCTACTCGACCTCACCCTCTACAACTGCCACATCCAATATCATGAAATAACAGGTGAAGTTGAGACGATGGAGTCGTACTGCATCGAACTTGCACGGGAGCTTCTGTTCTTCTTCAGGGATGGTCCACGCCGCCAGCAACGTCCCGCAGCTCGTTTTCAAGCACCAGAAGGCCCCGCCAGACTGACACAACGCCACTTTTGCGAATTGGTCCCGCCCAACGAAGTAAAACCCAAACCACGCAGACGGTGTCATGTGTATCGCAACACAGGCAGACGCACACCAAAACGGCAAGACACCCGGACGATGTGTGAAGAATGTGATGTGGGACTGTGTCTTCCCACCTGCTTCAGGGAGTATCACACCCTCGAGCACTTCTAAGTGTTCAAAGTGTTCAAAGACTGCGATAAAAGACGCTATAATGTAATACTAACAGTGTATATAAAAGACGCAAAAAGTGAATATAAAACAGTGTGTATATATATATAATTTACAAGTGCAAAGTACCGAACAATATAAAACACTAAGTACATTCTAAACTTATAAAACTGTGTGAAAATAATTATAAGAATACGAGACAATAAGTGCGTAAAACAATGTATATACACCTCATAATCATAGGTAAAACAATGAACAATTTCAAATCATTCAATGAAAAGGAGAGACAGAGTGACCTTGAGTGAAAGTGACAGCCAGACAGAGAAAGAAAGAGGGAAGGGTGCTGTGGAATGTGGGTCACTCGGTCCGCTGTCTGGCCGTGTGTTCGTACGTGCGTTTTGTTATTGTCCTGAGCAAAGATGGCCGCCCAAGATGGCCGCCATCACCATGGCAACGGGGACGCTAACACTCGTACGCACTTGTAATACTTGAATGAAGGCACTTATCACACTACAACTTCAGTTATATTGACATTATGTGATATACAAAGACATTCTATGAACTCTGAAGCGCACTTTATGTCCGAGAGGTGCAAAATAAGTCATGCTGCCTGGGGGCGAGAGGTGTCTGGTGCGCAAAAATAATAAAACCGGCCGGGGCTGTACGGGTTAAGAGTGTGTCTGTTGCAGGGTAGTACGGTGCTGTGGGCTAGGCTATGTAAGCATCTGGTTGCCCCGGCTCCCCTCGTAACAATATATATATATATATATATATATATATATATATATATATTATTTGTATTTTTATATTTTTACCATGCCTACTCCAGCTTTGATATTTAAGTTCTCCCATGTTCATTCCTTTTATTACACTTATTTATAATTAAACTAGCCATTATATTTGTAGTCACAATATACTGTATACTGTATATATATATATATATATACTGTATATATATATATATATATATATATATATATATACTGTATATATATATACATATATATATATATATATATATATATATATGTATATATATAATTTTATACTGTATATATATATCATTCATCATCAATCCCCATAAAATCTGACGCCCTGTTTCCAGAGGAAGCGTCCCAAAAAGGGATGGCCATGGCAGAAACTGCCTCCAGGCTCCCAGACATGCCCCGACTGACCCACTTCATAGTGGCATTTCCACGAAGTGGATTATGCCCATGAACACTGCAGGAGCAGACCCAAAGCAGTCCCTCACCTGGAAGGCAGTACCACCACTGTTTTGCTATTCTATTTACCCCAGTGGGGCCCTTTTAGGAAGCATACCAAGCACAGACATTTTCTGAAGATAGGAATCAGTGGTCCACTGCTCCAGAACTGATTGCACCACTAAAGTGGCAGGCGATGGGGTCGCCGCATCCCTACGCCAGAGAGAGAAAGACTTGTGCCAGTGGGCTGTGAGATTAAGACACTAGGGAACCATGTGGCACACCATTATGGCCCCACTCTCAAGAAAAAGTTAGAAATAAGAATGATGATAAAGGTACAGTCAGAAAGAAAGAAAACAAATATATATATACGGTATATATATATATATATATATATATATATATATATATATACTGTATATATATATATATATATATATATATATATATATATATATATATATATATATATACATATATATATATATATATATATACAGAATATATACAGTATACAGTATATCTATATAATTTATATATTTATATCAGAAAGAATATAGGTTTGAGTTCCGAAGGGAAGAATGAAAAACTAATATTTAGAAGTAGCCCAGGAATCAGTTACGATGCGCCTTACAAATTCCATGGCCAATCTTTGAACCCCTGGCTCGCCGTTCAAACGACCCGCCTAGGAGACTAAAATGTAGAGATTGCAAAATCTTTGTGAGCGAACGCTCAAAAACACTCACGGACTCGTCCGTAAAATGATGTGGATGCTACTACAGAAAAAAAAAGGAAAAGATAATTAAATAAGAAAATATAAATATCAAACGTGATCTGGCAGAGTGCGCTTCTCATGCGTCTGCTGTTATCCTTGCCTGTCCCTAGCCCCTTATCTGGGCTCTTGTGTCCTTCACTGATATATCAAGACTCTCTTAGCAATACAGCAGATGAATGGGAAGGGGATGGCTGGGAGGGCCGGAATTGTCATTGATTCCGGGGCCACTACTAAATATTAAATGTTCATTCTTCCCTCCGGGACTCAAACCTATAATTTATTAGTGGCCCCTCCATCATTAATGATGCGCCTGATGTCACAAGCCTGGAGGGGGACATTCATCATGAATATCATTAACCACTAACAAACTACTTAGGTCGAGATAAACACGCAAACAACAGATCAAGTTTAATACAAAATAGAAAAGATGGTATGGTAGCGTTTTTAAAGTAAACCTGAAAAGTGCTGTAACCCTTACGTTTTTATAGAAACGGGCGATTACGGCACACATAGACTATTCATATAGAATATGTAACAATATGTACATTATATTTTATCACAAAATAAAGGTACTCAAAAATGTGTACTTCTGAATTATCCAAAATTAAAGTACTCATATTTGTACTCCATTACATAAATAGTATGTACTTAAAATCAAAATTGCTCCTGACTAGACTAATTAAGTCTTAGGAAAATGGGTATCACATTAAACCTTAACTTCTACACATGTACATATAAATTCATGGAAGGCAGACATGAGGTCTCAGCTGAACACTCCTCCCCCCCCCCCCCTCTTTCCAAAGCTTAAATCCAGACTTTCTGCCTAAGAGCTATACATTGCAAATTTGGTTTAGTGAGGTTCACGGACATGTACCGTATGATGAAGGTATGATTAGAAGACCATAAGTTGGTCTGTTGAATGTCATCCAGAGAATAGTTTTTCAGAATAGTATATTATTTAAAGGGCTATTTTTCACTGATATATCGGACCATTATCCATGATTTACTATTACCACCAATATTGAACCTAAGTCTAAAGTCAAAAGTATAATACGGAGGTTTTTCAATTATACTAATATCCAATGTTTTAAGAATAGGCTGGGTGAAATTAATTGGGATAATATAAATAATAATACAAATTGTCAATTGGCCTTCTCTGAATTTCATAATAAGTTTGTTCAATTATTTAATGAATGTTTCCCCTTAGTTGAAATAAAATTAACTTATAGAAATAGAAAATCGTGGCTATCCTCAGGTCTAAAACAGAGTATTAAAACTAAAAATAAATTGTATGTGATATCCGTGAAACACCCTACTGTTTATAATCATAATAAATATTTAAATTACGAAACTCTTTAATAATATGATGCATAATATGGAACGTAATCATTACAATGAATTGTTGGACAAATACAAGGGTAATGTAAAATAATCTTGGGATGTCTTGAAGGATGTCATTATTAAAGATAAAAATAAATCAGCTACTATATATAAATTGATGGAGAAATAGAGGAAAACAACCTTAGAATAGCCAATGGATTCAATAAGTATTTTGTAAATGTTGGGACTATGATTAGTGAAGCGATACCTCATTGTGATAAAGATCCCTCCCATTATATCCAGACAAGTAATAAGCGATCAATTTATCTTGAACCTGCTACAAACATTGAAGTAAGTCAGATTATTAACCCTCTAGAAAATAAGAGTCCAAGATGGGATGGAATAACTATTGATATAATTAAATAAACTTATCCCGTATATGTGGAAGCGTTAACCCACATTGTGAACTTGATCTTTACACAGGGTATTTTTCCACAAGAGCTGAAGCTTGCTAAAGTGATCCCAATATATAAAGGCGAGGATAAACAAGTGATCAGTAACTATCGCTCTGTGTCAATTCTATCAGCTTTTTCGAAAATCTTTGCAAGATTAATGTATAATAGACTTATCAACATTTTCAACAAACATAGCCTAATATACTATACAAATATCAGTTTGGCTTGCGCAAAGAACATGTGACGAATTTAGCATTAATTACTTTAGTTGACAACATTTCAAAAAAATTAGATGGGGGAAATTATGTTTTGGGAATCTTTTTGGACTTTTCTAAAGCGTTTGATACTGTTTGTCATAATATATTACTCAAGATATTACAAGCATATGGAATAAGAGGATTGCCTCTAAAATGGATTGGAGATTATTTTTCTAATAGAAAACAGTAAATATATGTTAATATCAGTTAATTATAATAATAATTGCGGGGTACCTCAGGGCTCAATATTAGGACCTTTGCTGTATCTGATTTACGTTAAGGACATAGTCAATGTATCAGAATTCATGCCCATAATGTTTGCGGATGACACAAATGTAATTATAAGTGGTAAAAACGTAGATGATCTAATTAGGCTAATCAATATAGAAATGGGAAAATTAATTGAGTGGATTCACGTAAATTAATTTTCTCTTAATGTTTCCAAAACTCATTATATGATATTTTCTCTTAATGTTTCCAAAACTCATTATATGATATTTTCTACTAAGGGAAAGCCGACAACTACTAACTTATCAGTAATGGTTGGCGACCAAATAATTAAGGAAGTGAAGAATACAAAATTCCTAGGAGTAGTAATTGATTATAAATTAACATGGAGCGATCATATTAGGACTGTAAGAAATTAAATATCTAGAAACATAGGAATGTTGAACAAAGCAAAAAAATTACTATGCGTATCCTCTTTAAAAACACTCTACTATAGCTTCATATATACGCATTTAACTTCTGGAATAGAAGTCTGGGGAGCTGCCAGTAAATGGTACATTCAATCTCTTGTAAAACTTAAAAAACAGATTATTAGAATAATGACATCAGCTAAATTCAGAGATCATACAGCCCCTCTATTCCAGTCATTGAACATTCTTCCCTTCCTTAATAAAATCTATGTACTATGTGTATCTGTAACTACTGTATGTTCAAATTCGTAAAACATATGATCCCTAATGAACTTTGTGATATTTTTTAAACCAATGCAAATATTCACTCCTATCCTACTAGACTTGGACATCAGTTAAGAACTCAGCATGCTCGAACCACTCTGATGCAGTTAACGTTTCGGCACAAGGGCACTAATATTTGGAATGAGATATCTAGCAAAATTGATAATAACAGTGTTACGACCGGCACTACGAAATAAACAAGGGCACTTAATAATGGACTAGATGATAGGCTATATCTGCAACAACAGTACGCTAATTCCAAACCCTTGAACTATTACGCCGGTGAACAAAACACTTAAAACCCTCCAGAGTTAATCTACTGGATAACAGGGTATTAGTTAACTGTGTTTTAGTGCACTTCTACAAAGGCTTTCCGGTGACGACAAAGCCAACTCACAACAGGAGTACTTACGTTACGAAAATGCTCTTAAGTAATAACAATGCTTGAATAAACTATCATAAGATTTAATAAAGGAATATATGCTTACGTTAACTTTAGTGTGAGTCTGTACTCAACACTAAACTCTTCAATGCTCTATGAAAACACTGGAAGTCTAGTCCTACAGCAATCAGATAAAGAATCTTCTGAAAAAGTCTGATGCTCTAAGATGCTCGTCAATATAGAACAGAAATAATGCAGGGGCAGGACACGAAAGCGTGTATCTTAAATACACCAATAAGCAGGATACATATATATAACAAGGGAGTGCAACAACTCTGTGACAGCACTAATAATAACCACTCAAAAACAGTACTTCCTTAGCCAACGTAACAGCCAAACTGGGTTGTGCACTATGCATCAACCTAGGCTAAAATAAGGCGTGAATAATTCCTAAAGCATACACAATCAAAGTTAATAAACACAATGCTGTCTTTCTCACTAATAAAGTCTAGCAGTGGCATAAAAGGTATCAGGAAACTAGGCAGAGCGCAAGCATGCTCATAGCCTACTGTCTCCCCTTGAACAGATTTCCCTTATGTTACGTTAAGTGACTTGGAGGCTCTCTTGGTAAGTCCAGATCTCAAGTATCTGGTCTTACCCTGGCGCTCCACAAAGGTCAACAAAATGAGGTAGCAAGCATACAGGTAAGAGTAGGCAAAAGCCCTTCACCTGTATACTGCTACACTCGCAAAGGAAAAATATGCACAAGGGTTACAGGCTACCTAGCTTCGTCGAAGTCGTACAGGCTCTGACTTGCCACATACATAACTCAGACAACGACTAAAGATACCCTCCACTGTCTAGCATTAAATAGTAGGAAAGAACAACTCAATAATTAGAAGCACCCCAATACTATAATACATGTGACTATGACTCTAATAATCCCTAAAGCTAGTGCAAACATATATGGAGAACTGGTGCTGGTAATACGACTGGCCGACTATGGAAGTCGTATGCAGAACCAGAAAGGATAAGTAATTGAATAAAGATGAGAAGTATGAAAAAGAAGAAGTTTAGAGAGAGAAATAGTAGTACAGGGGGTTAGATGGGGGGACAGATTGCAAAGGACATGTAGGACCAAGCACGCTGTGCCAAGCTCTGCAGGAGAAACGCGAGCAGGAGCCCCCCAGCACTAACAAAGGCAGCGGCACCCAATCACAGACGACTACGTCATGAGGAGCAGGCGTCATATGACGCGCCAGGCCCGCCGGCCAATCACGAGCGTGGGAAACTCCTCCGAGTGAGGGAGGCACACGTACATACACACGCACATATTACCACCTCGCTGCTCGCTCTCTTTCTCCCTACAAGTTCACACAACATATCTTATATTCTATCAATGATATAAAATACTTCCAAGTGTCACAGACAATAATAAAGACCACCACTGGTCTGTCTGTGACAACATGAACTCTATGAAAGAAATAACATCGTTCTACGATTATTGTAGCCCATTTCACTGCCCTGGCGAGCGCTAGCGAGTTACGAGTGCATTCTGGCAAGCTGGCCAGCGTAACACCCCGCCCAAGATGTGGGACGTTTCAGCCTCAGGTGAACTCCACATCTGACCAGACAGAATACCCACCAACCCCGCATCACCCAGTTAATCTCCCAAGTTGTGAAAACAAGGCACGATCACAAACATAAAACACTGCATTATAAAACAAAAATCTGCACAACACTTCCCCAAAATAATAGCATCATAATAATTATATCACGCTCAACGAGCAAGCTTCACCAAGCCTAGCCTACTAAGACAACAACTCAGAAATTCTTAGATTCTTGCTGTAATATACTGCACTTATATACTATCAAAAAGAAAGAGTTTTTATGTGAGGTTTTTATATTTTTTAATAGTGTTTTTGGCGGTGTTGCACTACAGGGGCAAGCCTAATTTTTCTCCACTCTCAAACAAACACTGACTGAACGGCGAGGGTTCTCCTTGAAACATACCCTCCCGTGACAAACAATCAGCCAGAACATTATCAGTGCCCTTAACATGCCACACATCCAACTTGTGTTCCGGCAGCAAAACCACACCTGGCACTGATAAACTGCCCAGTCCATCACAAGACTGGCACTTCTCTTCGCTCTTTCCGGCAACGGGGCCTGCCAATAACCTTTCACTATTTCCACCTTAGTGATAAACGAGGCAGCCCCGATGCGGTTTATGGTGTCGTCAACTCTGGGTAATGGATAGACGTCTGTCAGGGATAATGCACCAACACTCTTGCAATCACCACAAACACGGATATTGCCACTCAACTCAGGTTGCAATCTCATTGGCAACGGCCACTCACGATATCTTTATCCCTCAGACCCTTCTCCAACATGAAGTCTAGCTCTGCTTTCACGACAGGCTGTTGAGCAGGATTTATACGGTAGTGAGCCAATTTGAGCCTTGCACTGTCTCCAGCCTCCATGTCGGATTCTACCCCGTACATCAGGCCTGGAGAATCGACAAACATGCGGACGTACTGCCACAGTCTAGTAAACAACTTCTCTTGGCGCTCAGGAACAAGAGGTTGCAACTTATCTCGAAGAACAACATGCCTAGTGCCCTCCCACAACCCAGCCAGGACCATAGTTTCTACACTATAGTCTCCCTCCTTCTCCACCTTTGTTCCTAGAACAGCCAGGTCATGAGAGGGACAATCTGTACCACCTGTGCAGTCACTCCCATAGTTCATAATTGCTAAGGCTTCCCCGCCGATACCGTACATGCGCACCCCCGCATTCCTTGCGACTACACCTGCTGGCGCAGCATCACCGCCTTCAGCGACACGGCCAGATACAGTCGGTCTATGGTAGGGCTGTTGCATTCGACTAGAGCAGCATTGGGAGGCTATGCGACGACCGGGCGCATCCACTCCACAGCCATCCTCACCAATCTGCTCAATGTCCTGATTCTGACCACCACCCTTAGCAGCCATGGGTCGACCCTGACCTGACAACCATGCCAAAGCCTCGTCGCCCACCTTGGACCACCGAAACAACGAGGCCAACGGTTGACTAACACTCAAGTGACCTGCCAGCGGAACATCGTGCACCGCATGAGTTGTGAGGCCTGGGTGCTCGGCACAAACAGTGGGGTATGAACCGAGCAGGTGCTGGAGCGCTGCACACTGCTGCTCAGGCAGGTGCTCATGCGCTTTCACAGCCACCTGACTCGTGTCCCCCGCCCACTGCTCCGCCGAGACATGACAATCCCAACTTTCCTCCACCTGTGCCCCACTGCCCCCCTCTCCTTCTCCACCTTGGCCGCTGCAGACCAACACAGGGATAGTAGGCTGCTCAGGTGGGCGCCTCACAAACTCCTTTAACAGGTTCACATGACATGCTTCCCCGTCCTCGTCGAGTTCAATAGCCCCGTTCCCACAACTCTCAAGACTAAGATCTTCCTGTTGTCCCTGGGAAGTACTCTGTCGCGGAGTGCCATCACGCCCTACCATGTCACTAGGGGTGACAGGTTCTGGGGCCACTCCGGAGCTTAGCTTTGGTGCAAGTACCGAGTCACCAAGGAGTGTCGCTGGGTCCAAACTCTCAACCCGACCACCAGCCTCGACTTTCTCCTTCCGACCCTTCCTCCGCTGGTCTGAAACTTGGGTACTAGGCTGTGACACCTGAGCGGACTGAGATCTCTCGAGCCCCTCTTGCCCCTCCCTACTCGTGTCGGCCGCCCTCTCGGCAACGACTAAGGGTGGAACCTCGGAAATGGGCACCGCAAAGTCGTTGCCGAGAAGGAGGTCGACCCCTCAACTGGCAATTTCTCCACCACACCCACATCCAACTCCCGTGTCACACCGTCCACCTCAAGCTCCACTCTAACCAGCGGGTAAGACCTCATAGCATTGATACCTTGAACCACCACAACCCGAGCCGCGTTAATAGGCTTGCCAGTGAAATTCTTAACAAGTGTCTGGGAAGCGCCTGTATCACGCAGCAACTCAAGCCTATGCTTCACACCCGCCCACCTCACAGTGCCGTGCCCCCTATGACCACAAAAAGCATCTCGGACGGGTGACGAGCCCTCCTGCTGCTTCTGCACCGACTGTGACTTCGTAATCGACGTATTACCCCGGGCAAACGCAGAAGACCTCAAAGACACACCGATGTTGCTCACTAGTGACACCACTGCTGTAGGAGGTGTGCTCGGACATGAGCGCACAATATGCCCTTCTCATGACACTTGAAACACTCCACTTCGCTCTTGGACTTCCTCTGAGGTGAGGAAGGGCCCTGGCCTTTCTTTAACGGGAAGGGTTTCGACTTGGGATCATAATTGGCAACAGTACTCTTAAATGGATAATTAGTTGTGTCATTAATTCGGGGGGGTGGAGTGGTACGCCCCTGGTTACCTGCCTCAGCTCTCTGTGCAGACCCGCACCCACGAATCAATGACACCCTAAGGTCAGCCAGCTCAGCCGCCTTCTGCAGAGTTTTTTTTGGTTGCTTTTCTTTCAGGTTAAGAGTCAAGTCACTGCCAGTACATTTAAAAAATTGTTCCAGCAACACTAATTGTTTTACTGAATCAAAAGTAGTTGCCTTCTCCGACCTCAACCAATTTTCAAATGCATCTGACAGCTCTCTAAGGTGTTCCTGGAAAGTACTCTCCTTTCTTTTTGGAACCGCCCTAAACTTCAGCCAATAGGTCTCTGGCTGTAGCTCATACGCCCTCAGGACAGCCTCTTTCAACAACTCATAATTCACACAGGAATCTGGGGGCAAAGCATCGTACACCTTGAGTGCTTTCCCCGTCAATCGTGAAGAAACAAGGGCTGCCCACTTCTCCTCGGGCCATTGGTGCTCCTGGCACTTTTTCTCGAACCGGAGAAAAAATTCTGTAACTCCTAACTCATCAAACACTGGAACCAACTTAAGTAGATTCGACAGGCACTGGTCATGGGCTCGACCCCCCTGGACGACCCGGTTCCTCGTCACCTCTACACGAGTTTTCTCTAGGTCAACATCGGCACGATGCCTTTCAGACTCAAACTTGCTCTCAGACTCTCGGTCACGCTGCTCGAGCTCAGCCTCATACTTTCGTTGCTCGAGCTCAGCCTCATGCTTTCGGTGCTCATGCTCATGCTTCCGCTGCTCATGCTCAGGCTTCCGCTGCTCGAGCTCAAGCTCAGCCTGTCGCTCCTGCTGCTTAAGTTTGGCGAGCTCGAGCTGAAACAACATCTCGGAAGACAAACCCTGAGGAGGGGGTGCTACTATTGGGGACCCACCCCGTGAATCATCTAGAGGCATACCCAACCGCCATCGGGCATCGGCCTGCTGGAACGTACCCGGCTCTGGAACCCGAGGGGGCGCCACGATAGGAGTTGAGTGGAATGGGGGCTGGGACGAAGGTGCCCCAGCTCCCGCTCCACCCGAACCCCCATGCACCCCACCCAGCACACAGGCAACCAGCTCACTTCTCGACAAACCGCTAGTACCGGGAAACCCTAAGACCGTGGCTACACACTGCAATCCGTACCGGTCTAGCCCCGAAACACGGTCCGCCGACACAGGCTCCTCCAAAAAAATCCGAGCATCCTCCTCATTGTTCACCACCCGAACGCCGTTAAACAACTCCACCTTCTCCACCTACTCGCCTGCCTCTCGCACTGTGCCCTCACTATGCTCAGACCCGTCCAGTGACATAATGGATTCAACAAACAAAAATCTCAAGTCAAGACAAAAGTAGCCAAACTCTCGCGTAGCTTTATTCACCAAAAAATATTCGAAGATGTTCTTGAGTGCAATACTAGGTCACCAATAACTCCAACAAGTTCTATATATCCTCAAAACAATGTCTACTGCCAACAATGCGAGAAATAAATTCAACCCCAAATGGCAATAAGATTTCTAAAACAAAAAACTGCAATATTCAGTTAACTATATACTGGTCTAAGGTCGCCATTCGTTACGACCGGCACTACGAAATAAACAAGGGCACTTAATAATGGACTAGATGATAGGCTACATCTGCAACAACGGTACGCTAATTCCAAACCCTTGAACTATTACGTCGGTGAACAAAACACTTAAAACACTCCAGAGTTAATCTACTGGATAACGGGGTATTAATTAACTGGGTTTTAGTGCACTTCTACAAAGGCTTTCCGGTGACGGCAAAGCCAAAGCCAACTCACAACAGGAGTACTTACGTTACGAAAATGCTCTTAAGTAATAACAATGCTTGAATAAACTATCATAAGATTTAATAAAGGAATATATGCTTACGTTAACTTTAGTGTGAGTCTGTACTCAACACTAAACTCTTCAATGCTCTATTAAAACACTGGAAGTCTAGTCCTACAGCAATCAGATAAAGAATCTTCTGAAAAAGTCTGATGCTCTAAGATGCTCGTCAATATAGAATAGAAATAATGCAGGGGCAGGACACGAAAGCGTGTATCTTAAATACACCAAAAAGTAGGATACATATATATAACAAGGGAGTGCAACAACTCTGTGACAGCACTAATAATAACCACTCAAAAACAGTACTTCCTTAGCCAACGTAACAGCCAAACTGGGTTGTGCACTATGCATCAACCTAGGCTAAAATAAGGCGTGAATAATTCCTAAAGCATACACAATCAAAGTTAATAAACACAATGCTGTCTTTCTCACTAATAAAGTCTAGCAGTGGCATAAAAGGTATCAGGAAACTAGGCAGAGCGCAAGCATGCTCATAGCCTACTGTCTCCCCTTGAACAGATTTCCCTTATGTTACGTTAAGTGACTTAGAGGCTCTCTTGGTAAGTCCAGATCTCGAGTATCTGGTCTTACCCTGGCGCTCCACAAAGGTCAACAAAATGAGGTAGCAAGCATACAGGTAAGAGTAGGCAAAAGCCCTTCACCTGTATACTGCTACACTCGCAAAGTAAAAATATGCACAAGGGTTACAGGCTACCTAGCTTCGTCGAAGTCGTACAGACTCTGACTTGCCACATACATAACTCAGACAACGACTAAAGATACCCTCCACTGTCTAGCATTAAATAGTAGGAAAGAACAACTCAATAATTAGAAGCACCCCAATACTATGATACATGTGACTATGACTCTAATAATCCCTAAAGCTAGTGCAAACATATATGGAGAACTGGTGCTGGTAATACGACTGGCCGACTATGAAAGTCGTATGCAGAACCAGAAAGGATAAGTAATTGAATAAAGATGAGAAGTATGAAAAAGAAGAAGTTTAGAGAGAGAAATAGTAGTACAGGGGGTTAGATGGGGGGACAGATTGCAATGGACATGTAGGACCAAGCACGCTGTGCCAAGCTCTGCAGGAGAAACGCGAGCAGGAGCTCCCCAGCACTAACAAAGGCAGCGGCACCCAATCACAGACGACTACGTCATGAGGAGCAGGCGTCATATGACGCGCCAGGCCCGCCGGCCAATCACGAGCGTGGGAAGCTCCTCCGAGCGAGGGAGGCACACGTACATACACACGCACATATTACCACCTCGCTGCTCGCTCTCTTTCTCCCTACAACTTCACACAACATATCTTATATTCTATCAATGATATAAAATACTTCCACGTGTCACAGACAAGAATAAAGACCACCACTGATCTGTCTGTGACAACATGAACTCTATGAAAGAAAGAACATCGTTCTACGATTATTGTAGCCCATTTCACTGCCCTGGCGAGCGCTAGCGAGTTACGAGTGCATTCTGGCAAGCTGGCCAGCGTAACAACTGTTCCCTTCCAGTGTTTAAGACAAGGGTTAAGAAATTCCTATGGAGTGAATTACACCTTTAATCATTCGGAATGTGTGATGGATACTTGGTAAGAGTTGAATGTATTAACTATTTTGCACTCGTGCATTAACATTATATAATTATAATTGTTATTATTATTATTATTATTAATGTAATAATCCCATCAACCAATCAACGCACTAAGATTTCCCGGACGTCAAGACCAGCTGAGATTGACAGATTGCTCATGTGTGCACACACTGACACACCCAGACCAATCACAAAGCCGGATTTTTGGAGCACGTCACGGCTTCTCCAGCGGCTAGAAGAGAGAGTTTTAATTCACTCCCTTCACCTTTAAACTTGATCCCTTCGAGTTCCCAACAGTCTGTTGCTTCAGTGCCAACCTCATACTCCCGTAAGCCTCTGGAAGACCGTACAAATCAACTCCCAGGGACATATTATCAAGATACGAAAACCGGAGAAGGCAGCGCGAGAAAGTCGAGCAATGCGGCAAACGTGAGTGCCACCCAGGCGGCCGGCTCAGCCAATCAGCACGGGGGGGGGCCTATATAGGAGGGGGGGGAAGGGCCCGAGGGCCAGTACAGTTGGGGCAGCCACAGGGTCAACGTCCTCTCTCACCTCGCTCCCACCATCCCTTATATGCTAATGGGAATTTAAAGGCACCAGACCTAGCCTTCCCGCCGGACTACCAGCCACCACCACACACCTTATCCAGCTTTACCATACCAGTTCCAGTGCCCCGGATATACCACAAGTATCCTGGGGCTTGCCGACACATTGCGGGCTTACACACCATTAGCCAAGCATTGCAAGAAGAACGGCAGGTGGTAGACGGGGAAGAAGACTTCGGCGAGTGCTATTGGCCAGCCTTGATGTTGTGAACAGAGAAGACACCCATCCAGTTTTGACAGGACCCATGTGGGCCCGCAAATGGTTAGAGAGAGAGAGAAAGAAATGTGGACACCACCTGTGGTTGCAGAATAAATAAATAAATGTGTTCTTATAGAACAAACCAGATCAAAGAAATAGACTATTGACATCAATAAAAAGGATGCTTTGTTGTTGAGTCCAGAGAATATTATTTATTGGAAAGGGCTCAAGCCCATTAGATAGAAATAGTCCAGGTTCTTATAGAATAGGTAATAACTAAAGAGGGATAGATTCAGGGAACTTCAGAGGGTATCAAATAAGATTGTTTGATTTGTGTAGGAACTTTGTTAATGACAGTTTAGCTTTATATCAATAACTAGATAGGAAAGACACCAGTCTAAAATGATTTATCTTTTTGTTATAAAGGAAACTGTGAGAGTATAACTTTAACCGAGAGGAATAAGCGGCCGTTCAAATTGTCATATTAGAGGCTACCGAGTTGACAGAGATATTGTACGTAATTATAAGAAACTTATTTCGTGATCATGAGATATCAAATGTAGAATGAAATGCGAATAGATGATCATATATTGTATGTACCACAAGGGTCTTATACTGTAATCTTGAAATATTAAATGTAACGTGAAATACGAATAGAGAGTCATATGCTAAGTGTACCACGAGACTGTTATTCCCTGATGTTGATATAGTAACCAGTCGGGACGACTGAGGGTGATATATATTGTAACCCAACGTGGGAAGTAACGACGTCACAGAGTAGGGCCCAGGGTATAAACTGTAGGTGTAACGAAGACCTGGTCTTCCTGAAGGAAATTATTATTCAAGTATTCACTATGCGTGTCATGAAATATTAGATAGGGACTGTAGCCTAAGGCATTATTAGTTTAAGTTGTATTTCCAAGGAAAGAGCGGAGTAAAGAAACTTCGGGTTCAACTAAGTTAGGACAGTTATATCAGTAAGTATTTGTATTGTATTATTATTTACATTTTGGCTCGAACGTCCCTTGATTTTGGCCCTGTCACTCTTTCAACTATGGGGGAGGCACTCGCTATAGGCAGTTATGCCTTTTGCCTCCCTCAATCACATAGAAAAAAAAAAAAAAAAATAGAGATAGGGAGAGAGAGAGAGAGAGAGAGAGAGAGAGAGAGAGAGAGAGAGAGAGAGAGAGAGAGAGAGAGAGAGAGAGAGAGAGAGAGAGAGAGAGAGAGAGAGAGCAAAGTCATTACAGCCGAGGTCTTTAGACAGGACATATCACGGCCGGACTAACTCTCTCGACGTTGTAAATATTGCTGGCGGTGTGACTTGGGATCGAAGACGAAGTAAGTCAATGCCTGAATAACGTGAGTTCAAATAGGTTGTAACGGGAGTCCCAGGACTCCAAGGTGCATGTTATATTGGATCAACGAATTATTCAATTAGTGGATTGAACTTATCTGGTCCAGAACCGAGAATCATTCGCTAGGTATTAAATATAAGGTGAGAGGTTGATTAAATAAATATATGAACTTCTCAACAACTGTCAGATTATTCCTTCCCCAGTAGATACTTAAACTAGAGAAAAATAAGTACAACCATTATTATTATTATTAATAATTATAATTGTATCGTAGTCATTATATGCACTTTCCCATTTATCTGCACATCTTTATCCACGTTATAATAAATTTAGTGTACAAGACAGAAGGACACATATACCTATGGTATTTATCCTCATTGTCATGGGATTTTTGCTTCATTATTTAGTGTACAGATTTTTCAGCCAACAACTACTATAAATGTATTTGAATATTATGTAAGACTTCTTGGACACTATGAATGTAAAAGATTTTCCATGGCAATAAACTAATTTGAATTTGAAACAAAACAAAATATCGTGTGCTCGCCCAAGAGCACCCGGATTACTTTCAGGTATGACTTCTACCAACAAAGCTGCTAATTGCCGCTTCTGCAAGCATGTACCTGCTCGTGAAACCCAGAGGGACCCGGCCTACTTGGTCGAGATTCCTGCATAAATAAAATTAACGACTTAACCGGGCATAAAGGATGGTGCCTGTCGCCGTGCTTGAGGGCTGGTACCTCAAATTCAGTAAATACATGATCAGCATGCTCATTCTTTCCCACGAAATTAGGTGTAGGTGCTATATGGACACTCATATTACGCCGGGAGAACCTAAGGCAGGATGGTTCTGAACTCATCGCATCCGATACCCTATTACCCGTGGCCAGGGCCATAAGAAAAACAGACTTTTTTAAACATAACTCAAAGGGAGGATTGTGACAATACTTGGGAGGGTGAAGTAAAAGTGAGGGCTTGATCTAGAGACCAGGTGGGCATGAGTTGGCACGGTGGAGGACGAAGCCAGAAGCATGCACGCATGAACTCCTTCTCCTCCGCCTCAGGTATGGAAAGTCCAGGTAAATCGAAAAAAGGCTTCCTAATAGCCATGAGGTGGTTCCTTAATGTGATTACTGACAAAGATCTACTTTTGAAAAGATAATCTAAATATTTGAATATTAACGCCACTGAGATCTCTTGTTGGTCAGTTTCTGTGATCCAGGTAGTAAAGGCGTTCCAATGTGATTGGTACTGTATTTGGGTTGAGGTAGTATACTGATTAATTAATTTGTGAGTCACGCCATTTAGCCTTCTGAATGTCCACAAGGCAAAAGTTAACGAGGTCTTGAGGTTTCCAATCGTGTCTAAGTGGAAGTACGAGATCGGGAGTGACACCGGGTTCTCGCAACACGTCTTCAACGGGTGTACCAAACTTGGGCCGGCCACAAGGGCGCTATCATCGAGACCACGCCTCGATAATCGCGTAGTTTGTGAACTACTCTGCACATTAAGGATGCGTCTGGAGGCAGAAACATATAAATGGAGTTCCATTTGTTCCAGTCCACCAGAAAAGCGTCTGGACCTCCCGCCGGGGTCTTTGTCCGGCGTGTGAGTTGTCTCTGACGCGAACAAGTCCACTTGTGGATGGTATGGCTCTGCAATCATCTCTTGAAAGATGTTTTGCTTGAGAGACCATTCTACTAAAGTGCTCTGTCGCCATGACGAGTGTCTGCCCAGTCATTTGCTGCGATAGGAGATATGTTGCATGAAGATAAATCTCTAGCTTTTTGGCTAGCAGAATTTTATTTTCCGACAACCCTTGTAACACTCGAGATCTCGCTGACCCTTGCTTCTGAATGCATGACACCGCATTCAGATTGTCCATCCATAAGACTATTGACTTTCCCGCTAAAGTTGAGCCGTGCTCCTGTAAAAAGAAGAGAGGGACTAATAATTCTTTGGCGTTTATATTAAGGTCTTTGTACCTGGACCATAGACCTTGACCTTGATGGCCCAGGTTCGACTGGTACCCCCATCCCAGGGTACCCGACGCGTCTGTGTTTATCCAGACCGTTGGCGGAGGAGTTGTCCACGCCAAAGAGGAGTGTAATACATCTGGCTTCTCCCAGGCTGCCAGCAGGTTGTGGATTTATTTAGGGATTTGCCATAGTATTTCCGCTGGCAACAGCGGAAAGCACTTGTTTCCCTCCAAAATTAGCCTTTTGACCTTTAGACGGAACCGCCAACCTGATCCAGTTGAGTGACCCTACGAGAGACTCCCAAACTCTACTCGTGGTAGTCAGAGAGTGCAGAAACTGAAAGAGTTTCTTGCGAAACCTCTGTCTGTTGTCTACACTCTGACTCAGAGTAAGAAGTTCGGTGTCCCACTGCAGACCCACCCACTGGATGGACCTTGTGGGAGTCAAGTTGGACTTTGCCAAGTTCACATTGAACCCCAGGGCTGTGATATGAGAAATGACCTGGTGTACATTTTCTAGGCATGCAGTTTTGGAATTCGCTACTATTAACCAATCGTCTGGGTACCAGAAAATCATGATTCCTATTTTCAGCAATGGTAGCAAAGCCTGTCGGACTAGTTTGGTGAATATACGAGGTGCAAGATTTAGACCAAAGGGCATCCTTTGAAAAACAAACGTCTGATTCCCTTCGCGCAGAGCCAGATACTTTTGAAATCGTTTGTTTATAGGGACGTGCCAGTAGGCATCTGCCGGATTTGAGGAACACATCCAACCTTGCGGCGGCAGTGTCAGTCTGATCTGATTCACCATCAGCATCCTGAATGACTGATTGTGAATATAGCGATTCAGAGAAGACAGATCCATGATCGGCCTCATCTGAATGCTGTCCCTTTTGGGCACTAGGAATAACCGGGATGTGTAGACGGACTGAGTTGAACTTACTGGGACAATGATTTGCTTTCCCACCATCTCCCGGATGAGGGATCTCGCCTCTAATGAACCATAAATTGATTCTACTGGGATACATAAACGAGGTCGCCGGGACCACCTCCACGAGAAGCCCTTGTGAACTATTGTCCTTGCCCATGTCCCCCGAGGCCATACCCAGTAACATACCCAGAAATTACCAGTCTCTAGATTGGTCATATCTGGCAGAGCTGCACTCGGCCCTGGGAGTGAGAGAGCTTCGTGGTGCTTCAGTTTTTTTATTGAGAGGGAGTTGACTAACTATGACTGCTAGGGGGGCGAGAGGCTTTGCTATCATTACCTGCTTGTTTACCCTTAGATTGACCCCTAAACCATCTCCCTTTACTCCTGGGCTGACCGCAGCCTCTAGCTGTGCCACTGCTTCCGGGGCGAGATTGCGTCTAACTGGTCTGCGGTGATGAAACGTGCCACAAAATTGACTCTTAGAATGCTGTGCCTTAGTGGCTGATTCACTCTTCTGTTTAGAAGCAGTGGGACGGCTAGAGTCCAATAAACAATTAACGGTGCGCCAGGCATCTGTGGAGGCAAGAGTTGCAGTAAATACATCAGATATTATTAAACGTCTACCTATCTCATCAGGGAGCTTTTTGACCAGATACACCCTCACATCTTGGCGTACTCGTACAACCTCAAACAAGGCTGTACGAACATCCCCAAGGGACTGAACGGCGTTCTGCAACAAGAAGTGCCTAGTCAGAGATAGCGCCTTGTGAGTACTGGGATCCGTCACTGACTCAGTCGTCCTGTCCAATGAATGAACTAATTGACGACTAAGTAGAAACTGCGATAACAGCCTCCAGGCTCTCTGGCTCATTTTGAAATCTTTATCTATTTGAAGCTGTGTAGGAGAACTAAATGGCTCAGCTAAGTGACACAACAAAAGTTTAGGGGCAACCAGAAAATCTAATATGCACTTGGGGACCCCTTTCGCCTGGCTTACTGGCATAGAGAACCAATGATGATCCTCCGGCGGCAGCTGGTGACTGATTTTACTAGTTATGGTGCTGGCAAACAGCTGAGCCTCTTGTCCCTACCTAGCCCACGGCCCCAATCCCTCTCCTTCTATGTGTGTCACTGGAAGATCTGAATCGTCCCGCCGCGGGACAGTGTTTGATTCGGGGGTAAGCCCCTGCAACAATTTAAAATCATTTAGGCCGTCATTTTTTTACCAGTCTGAAAACAACTTCCGCTGCATGTCTGCCTGCCGAGATCGGAGCCTCTCCGGGTGGTCGGGGGCCGGGGGAGTGCTGGTCTCTGGGTCTTCTCCTGGGTGACCTAGAGGTGTGTGAATTTGTGTGTCTGTGTTTGTTCGTTGTTTTATGTTGTGTTTTGTGTTTTCCCTGTTCTTGCTCTGTCTTGAGGTGGCCACCCCCAAGAAAACAAAATAATCAAATATAATTTAATAGAAAATTAAAAAAAATTAAATAGGAAAAGTGGGGATTGGGCCTGAGCATATAGATAGATAGATAGAAAGAAAACAACTTAAATGAGGATGCGGGAGGTACGGCCGGGGACTGTGAGTAGACAAAATACTCACGATTATATAAACTCAGAATTGCTTTGATCACTACATCTAGCACATCTCCGGCTTGGTTCTTGGCCCGTAATTTCTTAGCTTTACTCATTTCTATGAACCAATGGTCCGGCACACAGGTACCTCTCCTGCGACTGTTGACTGTGCGACTTCAAAGCGAGTGGGCTTAATGACTGTCCAGGTCTTGTCAGGACCACATAAAATAGGCATAGGGCCCTTTTTAGACCGTACTGTACGATCAAGGGGAAATTAAATTAAATCCGCTAGAATATTGAGCTTAGACGGTAATAAAGCAATGGAAACAGGCGGAAAAGCCGCCGGAGTTACAGTTACAGGGGGGGAGGAGATTGAAGACTAACTTGAGGCAAAACTTGCACTTGGCCCAGAGGTCGCAATCGTCGGAGCCTGAGGTATCGGCACCTTCACTTGTTTTTCCTGTCTCACTGTCTTGATAAAGTCAAGCCAATCCTGAAACTGTTCTTGCGTCACTAAAATTCCACCTTGCTGTCCAGTTACTGACGAAGGGCGAGACGATTCCGAGCCCTGAATTCCAGAATGTGAAAGAGACGGCCGTTGGCCAGACGGCAGTTCCTCCAGATCTGCTAAATGTTGTTGCAGAGGTGTGACGCCCGATAACCGGGCTGGGGCCTTAGAATGAGCCTCTCCAGACTGGTCAGCAGTGTCAGGTCTTCGTGTCTGTGAAGGAGGAACACTGGGCAGAACCTCCTCCTCCTCGCCATACCAAAGGTCCGGGATAGGAGAGTCTTCCATAGTCTCCACCGTAGAGCCACTTAGCTGCTCTGATGATTGTGAGACATCTTGGGACTGTCTGCCAGAGGTGACACTGCTGTTACAATCTTCCCTAAGTACCGGAATTGCAGGGGGCTCTTGCTGTGCCACCCGGCGGGGAATCGTATAAGGCTGTATTCTTTGAGGCGGTGGGGTACTGGTCCTCTGTGGAGAAATAGTTGGGCCAATGACACCAGCATCCGTGTTTGGAGAGGCGGGATGAAGAAGGAGAACATTCCGGTTTAGAAGAGGTCTCCGAGCTCTTAGATTTCTTCACACTAGACAGCTTAGAGGATTTCCCTTTGTCCTTGGGCTTTTCTTCACAGCTCTTCTGGCAGGATGGAGAGTCAGGATGTCGTCTTTTCGCCTCTTGTAGCTGTAGAGGAGAGGGCAACCATAATTCCACCAGAGGCGAACGAGACCTGGAACGCCTGGGTTTCGGAGCAGGCGACCCCGACGAAGGTCCGTCTGAGTTCCTGGGCCTCTTGGTGAGGCAGGAGGGAGCAAAATCACTAGAGGCATCGGATTCAACGAGAACTGTCTTTTTCACTTTCAAAACTTTAGATTTAGAAACTGAATCTGATGTACTAGGACGCGGTGTGGCGGAGTGGTCTTGCCACTGGACTGGTAATCCAATGGGCCCGGGTTCGAATCCCAATATGTCAATGGGAAGATATTATTAGGATGGAATTTGTGCTGTACCTAGTATCAGTGCATTACCACAGCACACCGAAATGCCCAAAAAATACCCTCATTGTTCCCTGATTAAATAGCATTGCATGAATATTCCCATATTAAAAAATATGCTAGAGGGGGGCAATGCCTAGTGAGTTAATTGCTCAATAGGTGGCATTCTGAGAGTGAGGGTCCGAGTGTGGGGAGTGAAACATTGAAGTGCGGAGGCGAGGCGGCTTCAGAGATGGTATTGCTTCGAGCCGTGAAGCTTCGTATGTCTCACTCTCTAGACTGGAGCAAGACCTCACGGGCCTCACCGTGTTCAGCGGTAGAGTGTAAAGGCTATCAGCCTATGCCCGAGAGGGAGTAGTTGGAATATAGAAAAAAAAAAAAAAAAAAAATGGTGGTGGATGCAGTTTTCAAAAAATCGTCAAGTAACTGATCATCCAATTGAAGTGATTTATGGGTAACTTCCCTGCAATACAGCACTAAAGTGGATCTAATTGTGAGAAAAATAGTCTTACACTTGCTATCTGAGTGGGTTATGAAACCAATACGTAAAGCAGAACACTGTTGACAGGTTTTGGACAACCACCGGCCCAGTGAATGATCTAGACAACCAACGCATCTAACGCAATGTTTGTGTCCGAGCACGGAAAGATTAGCACAATTAGGGCCGGCGCAAAATTGAATTGTCGTGAAATCCATAGCTCCCTCCCGCCGGAAGTGCAAATCCTCCTAGGCGTCCTGGAGGTAGTAACTTGGCTACCGCACCTGAGGATGAAATAGATTCAAGAATCGATGCTCATATTGACACACTAGGCTAGATTAACTAAATATTTTGAATGTAATTGAGAAAAAAGAACGAACTAGCACTAGACTCTATCTCAGTTCCCCTTACGTTACGTGAAGGACCATTCCCGATGGGTCTAGAGTTATAAACCTTACCAAAGTGACCAACACTGACCTAATCCCATCTAATGAATAAGAACATAGTTCCTAATTAGCACAGCACCCAACACTGGTAACAGTTAAACAGCATCTGAGTAACGACCAAGATAGGCAGAGGTGAGTTTACAGCTTTAGCCGATGCCCGGCGGAAGTGGCTCCCCATGCTTTCGCCGGGCATGCGTTCTGGTAGCCCCAAACTACAAACGGTTTCTTGACTGTGAGGCGGAAATGTCCTGTGGGCTACTGCTATGCCGGAGACCCAAAAGACAAACTATAGAAAATGTACGCCTACCGTACATTAACCACCGCCGGAATTAATAGTTCTAGCCAAGAAACTCGAAGTTCGACCTATCTTGTGCCAAACAAAGATACACCGAATTCAACACAACTCTAGGATCTCCTGTGACTCCTACCGTATATATGAGGCAGCCTGAAGAAGCGAGAGGCACGTTGTAACAGGTCTCACTGTTAACTCTTTGCCGGAATGGGACCCAACCCTTCTAGCAACCCGAGTGAACAACATGCATTATTATGGCACAGTTATAACTCACAATAATAATACATCCTAGCCATAAAAGTCTCCTATAGGAGGCCAACTAGACGGGGGCAGGCAGACATTGATTAATCATCAAAATAAGCACAAACCTGATAGCCTAGCACGGCTCTCCTTCCCCCATCACGATGAACAGGAACGTAGGCTGAAAAGTCGTGAACATGTGCTGAACACCTCACTACGTGAGGCAACTCGAAACGCACGTTCCCCCACGAAGAGACGAATACCACTTAACCCACCCAATTGGGTAGCTGAAAAGCGGGCCCCATATCCTCTACAAAAAGCCTCATGCCTATACTAGCTCATAGTAGTAAATGAAACATATAGGATAATAACTCAGCACAAACACGTGGAAGCCTTGCCTTATCACAACAAGGTCATCCTGATAAAAATTGCCAACACACCCACGGTACAACTCCTAGAGCGAGTGGGAATGGTGTACACAGCCTAGCTAATCTATAATACTACCCTAACTTCAGCACAAGTATGTACAAATGAGCAAAAAACTCACAAGCCAGAGGAAGAAGACGAACGAAGCGAGGGTGTGCACACCTCCGAACCCCACGACGCCTAGGAAAAGAAGGACACAAGAACCCAGATAAGGGGTTAGGGACGCGCAAGGATAACAGCAGACGCATGAGAAGCCCACTCTGCCAGATCATGTTTGATATTTTTTATTTTCTAATGTATCTATTTTTTACTGGTTTTTTCAGTAGTTGCATCCACATCAATATACGGACGAGGCTGTGAGTGTTTTTGAGCGTTCGCTCACAAGGATTTGGCAATCTCTACAATTTAGTCTCCTAGGCGGGTCGTTTGAACGGCGAGCCAGGGGTTCAAAGATTGGCCATAACATTTGTAAGGTGCATCATCAATGATGGAGGGGCCACTAATAAATAAGGGTTGTGGTTGGGACGTAATGGCCGACTGATGGTGGAGGTGAAGACCTTACGTTATTTATGGGGGAGAGGTGGAAGAGGGATCAGACCTGATTGGGTTCTGATGGGCTGTGCCATACAGATAAAAAAGGGTGGGCCTCCTAGTTAAGCCTCATTGGCATCTGGGGCAACTAGACCAGAGGAAGAGGTTCAGCTGGAGAGGTCACAGGGTATGTACAGTACCGGACAGATGAAACAGCAACACCTCGTCCTCCCGCTATGTGGTGAGGGGCTCTGCGGATTTGGTAACACTGGCAGGAGGTGGGAGGGATGTGGGTGGGTGGGTGATGAGGTGAGGTATGTGGGGGGTTTAGGGGGGAATTGGGAGGGCGAAGAGGCAGCAATCATGGTGTGGCTGGTGGGAGGGGGCAAACAAGTGAAAGGGTAGGGGAGAGCAGACTGGCAGGAGGCATGTGCGCGATTATATTTTTTAATTAAGATTCACCGTTGATGTGGTGCCGGATCAGCAATAGTTTAAAGGATTGCATCCCAGAACATTTCGATATGTTATAAAACTGGGATGGGTTTGCCCCCTCCCACCAGCCATACCATGATTACTGCCTCTTCACCCTCCCACACTCCCCCCTAAACCCCCCACATCCCTCCCCTCATCATCCACCCACATCCCTCCCACCTCCTGCCAGTGTTACCAAATCCGCAGAGCCCCACACCACACAGCTGGTGGACGGGGTGTTGCTGTTTGATCTGTCCGGAACTGTTCCTGGTGGCATCTGGGTCAGCTGGACAGGAGGCGAAGGTCTGGCTGCAGGGGGATACCTGGGGTTGGAAGAAGAGTGCCTGCTGCCTCAAGGAACCCTTTTGGTGCGTAGGCATCTCTGAAGGTTCTTTGACTTAGTTCCGGTGGGATGTCCTGAGGAGGTGAAAGAGACGAGGTGTAGGAGCAAACTAGGGTCACTCTTTCAGGCGGAGGGGCATCGTCACTGGAGCATGATCTGGTGTGGCTGGCATGATACATCACAGGGCCCGAACCCTGGTAATTCCACTGTCACTATGGGTTTGGCCGTTGGACGTTGTCTGGGATTGTATCGGATTGGCTCCATTCAAATGTCAATCGCAGCAATGTGAGATAGTCCTGGTGTGGCACAGGGACTGCATCCAAGGGGTTGATGTGTAGGTCCGGGGTGGGGCGCATAATGGTAGTCGACCAAACAGTAGCTCATGGGGAATGCATCTGGTGGAAATGTGGGTGGCTTGGTTGAGGCCCCATTGAAGAAGGGTCAGGAGGTTGGGCCAGTCTCATCATTGCCTTTCAATCATGGAGGCTCGGAGGGCGTTGTCGAGGAACCGGTGGGACCGTTTGCATATCCTTATTGCCCTCTGGGTGGTAGGTAGAGGTGTGGGATATGGTACGTACATACAAATAGGTAGGACAATGCTTTCCAGGTCTGGCTGATATACTCCCGCCAACAATCACTGAGAATAAAGGTGGGGATACCAAATGAGGAGATGATGTGATGCAGCAGGACCTTGGCAGTGGTAAGGACATCATGGTTCTTCACAGGGACAGTGATCAGGAAGCGGATCAAGACGTCCCTGAAGGTGATAACAAAGAGGTATCTGTCGTACGATGGGAGGGATTCCATGTCTAAGGACAGCATCTTTACTGGTCGGTTTGCATGAAAGTGTCCCTGGGCGCTGGTGAACTTATACATATTTTTCCCTAGGGTACCCTCTGTGTCAGGGACTCAGAACAGTCTCATAAAGATCTAGAACAATAGTTTCTTCCCCGGATGGGCTCCTGGACTAATGTCATTCGTCGGTGGAATCTTGATCACCCAGGCAGACGAGGTGTCCTTTGAAGCAAGCCGGCAGTAAATGTGGCCACCTAAGTCCCTTGGCGGCGGCAGGTAGTTGCTGGTCCTCAGCTTAACATTGGAAGTCCAGCTGGATGTTACACAGTAGTGCCTCTTGAGGGTCCATGGCCATGTTGGCTCAGTTCAGGCCATCGGCATAGGTGTGGAACTTGCAAGGTCGGTGTTGGACGGTTTAGTTATATATTACGCTCTCAACAACGTTTCAAATCATCACGTAATTTGTTTGCTTTCACGTCATCTGTTTTATTGACTCAGTTGACTGTACATGTCGAAGCCTTTTGAGGGAGTGGTGGTCCGTGATGATCTCGACTTTAGCCCGAAGCCCCAGGCATTCCAGTTTGTGGACGGGGTGGTTCTCTTTGGCTTCATTGAGGGTTCAGCTGGAGTATGTGATAAGGTACTCCTGGGACTCGTTTATTTGTGCTAATACCGCTCTGAGTCCGGTGAGGCTGGCGTCAGTGTATTCTCGGAAAAGTTTCGAGAAATCTGAAAGGGCCATCACTGCGTCCACGGCCTCTTATTCTGCGGGGCCCAAACTGAATGTCAACTCTTTCCTGGTGAGAGCATTGAGTGGGTCAGCGATGATATAGAAACCCTTCATGAATCGTCAATAGTAGCTCGCCATGCCCAAAAAGGATATAACCTATTTCACAGTGGTAGGTGGAGCTATTTCGGATGTCTTCTTCAGATCTGGGGACGATTCCTTTGTCGCTGAATACGTGCCATAGGTATGGCACCTCATGCCAGGCCAGAAAGCATTTCGGCATCATCAACTTCAATTCGGCTTTCCTAACCCTTTGAAGTACTTCCTTAATCCGCACCAGGTGATACTCCCATGTGGAAGAGAAGATGTTGTCAAGGTATGCGAGTCAGACTTCCCAGTTTAGAGCAGCTAAGGCACCTGTCCAGCAGGTGTGAAAATGTCGCGGGTCCATCGGTGACCCCATATGGAAGGACGTTGAAATGCAATAACAGCCCATAATCTAGGGCTTCACTTCCTCCGACAAGGGAACTTGACAGTACCCGAAGTGCAAGTCCCACGTCAAGAACCATTTCGTGTAGAGATTCCAGGGAGTCATCAATGCGGGGAAGGGGCAGTGCATTCCTGACGGTGACATTGTTCAACATGCGTTAATCTACATAGAACCGCAGGCTACCGTCCTTATTCTATGCGAGCACCACTGGGGAGGACTAAGGCGAATCCGAGAGTTTGATGATGCCAACTTCCAGTACGTCTTGGACCTGGCGATCCTCCTCAGCCCGACGCAGTGGGTTCTCGAGCCGAGGAGGCTGGTGAATAGGAGGCCCTTCGGTGTCCATGGCATGGGTGATCATGTGGGTCAGTCCTCTCTCCGACTCGTCCTGGGTGAATATGTCTGCGTACTCCAGAACGACGGTTAAGAGTTGCAATTATTGGTGGGGATGGAGCTCTTGGGGTATCGAAGGTAGGACCTGCTTGGGGCGAAGTCCTCTTCTATTCTTGGTGCTTACAAGTGTCTTTTTTTTCTTTTCTCATACAATGTCGACTAGTTTGCATTTATCAAGTAGGAGTCCACTAGGTAGGTGAATCACCTCGGTAGAGATGCTTGCCCCTAAGATCATTGGGTGCCTCGGGTTCAGGATGGCTGGTGTTATTAGGACCGAGAAGTCCAGTTTGTGGTCCGTTGAGAACATGGTGATCGGTGTTGGAAAATCCGACATGAGAATGGGCTGGCTGGTGTAGGGGAGAATTGGGACTTTCTCAGTCAAAAAGACATGCCGGTTCTGAGCTCATACATGGTTGGAAGGAGTAGCATGGGGCACATTCCGTTTGGTATTGCTGGCAAAAAGGCCGGTATGGGTCCTGGCCTTTAGACAGAAGCCGTCGTGGGGTCTGCCTTCTCCTAAGTTGTAGAGACTGGCTGGTAGTAATTAGTAGTAGTCGTTCCCTAGGCTGCCTGGCCGAACAGACCCAAGCTCCTAGGGAAGACCACGGCTTTGACCGGATTTTCCCACAAAGTTTTCAAGGAGTGTGTGTTGTGTTGTTAGCGTAAATGGTTGTGTGTTATCCAGTCTTCCATAATGTGTTTGATAGTGTACGGTGTTGTGTTACAGCTCGGATAGGAGTCCTGGACGGAGTCATCCAGCCTCTTCTGATAACTTAGAAGGACTGGATGGTGCCCCCATCGCAGCCTAGCCAGGTGGACTCTGTCCTCACGGGAATGGAGGGTTTCTGAGGGATGGACTTCAGAGGGCTGTGCATGTAGCCAAGTGTTGCCTTTGAATGACTGGATGGATCGGTGGGTGATTTGAGTATGGATATCCTTCTGGAGGCTGGCTTGAGGTGGGCAAGGGGAGAGTGAAGACAGTATTTGTGCATGAAAATGAGTGCTAGGTGTTGTTTTGATAATTCTTTGTGTGTGTGGATGTTCTGCTATGTAGTGTAGTGGGTGGTGTTGGTTTGTGGAGGCTGCGGCGAGAAATTGTGCGCCTTTCATATCAAATTGATCCTTGATTTTGAGGGCTTTAGTTTCCTGGTGTAGGTGGTCTGCAGGTGTGGTAGCTGTGCAGCCATTGATTATTTGGAGGGCTTTGTTCTGTATGCTCTGTAGAGTGTTGTGATGTGTTTCAGAGAGGTTCGAGGCCCAAAAAGGATAGCAGATTCTATCACTGAACGTTTATATTGGTTGTATACTGTGGTGGTAGTTTCTTTGTTATGTCCAAATGTTGTATGGCCAAGTGGCTTGAGGATGTTTAGTCTTGATGTCAGTTTATTTTTGATGCTCGTAATATGTTGTTTAAATGAAATTCATAATTGTATCGTATTTTACACCAAGGATTTTGTGTGTGTGTGCTTCGATGTCCAAAGGAGCATAATTTGAGGAGAGATGTCCCACTCACGGTACCCATCGAACCGGCGGGGAGGACAGTGAAGCATGCCTCAACCATACCAGCCTTCAATTTTTGAGGCAAGATCTGGGTGACTCCATAGAGTGGAATTGGGTTTCCCTCCGCCCCCAGGAGAGCGACTGGGTCAGGGCTTAGGGGACCCAACTGGTTTATGTGCTGGCAATAAAACTCACATGACAGGCAGTTCCAGTTAGCCCCCATATCAATGAGTAGCTGGAACTATACGTCCCGGATGACTACTGGGAGAATTGGAGGTGTGGTGTCATGGATGGCTCGCAGATAGTTTTTGACCAGGAAGCCTCTTATGAATCGTTTGGGCTAGTGCACTCCTGACTCATGAGCACCCCCCCCCCCCCTCCAGTTGTAGCGTAGGATCCTTTTCTTTTTGCCGTCATCACTTCTGCTCTGATTCGGTTATGGGTTGGTTCTCTCTTGCCGAAGGGCAGCATGGCCTGGAGCCTTTTTGATAATTTTATTCTTTGTCGTCTTTTTTTTCCTTCACCTCTTTCCGTCGTGGTTCGCAGAATTTCTGGTTAGGTGCGGGTGCTGGTGCATTCTCGCCATCAAGATAACATGTGGTGGACAAGGCTTTCCATGGAGGATGAACCTGCTAAGTGTATCTTGAGGGTCTTGATGTGTTCTTCCAGCGACATCCTGGTTTTTACCATGAAATGTAGTAGAATTGGCTGGGCCACTCAAACGGTAATGGCTGCCCAGACCAGGTTATCTCACTCCTAGTCAGGGTGGTCCACTCATTATAGTTTCTGGGCCTGTATCCAGAACCTGTCCACGTCCTCTGTTAGTTGAAGGCCGTGGATCCGGGCTTCAGCTTCGTCAGGGGTGGGGGTGGAGCCGAACACAGCCATGAGGATCTTCCTGGTGTTGGCCCAAGCCGTCTCCCTGCTGATTCTGTCCATGATCTGCTGTGCATGTACATTCAAGTATGACACAGCATTCTGTTTCTCTGTGAAATCAGGTATGTTGAGAGACCTAATATCCAGTAATGTTAGCCATACCTCTATGTCCCATGTCGCAGGATCGTAGGTATGCTATAAAGTGACATGTGCAGACACATTGCATGTGTTTTCCTTGATTATGTATTGCTGTAAAAAATGATCCTGTATACAATATTCTGTTCTACTACCAAGTCAAGACCGTTACATGTCACAAATGAAGTGCCAATATTTTTAGGCCCTAAATAAGGGTACTTGGCTAGAGAGCAAAAATCACAAGGAATGCCCACGAAATAGTTTACTTATACAGACATGAAACAAGATAAAATAGCAATGTAACTACAAAGTAAAGCACTTAGAGCATTAATTACAATGGATATCATGTAGGACAATAATCACATTGATGAACAGGTAGGGCAATAATCAGACTCGGAATCACATAGAACACTAATCACACTGGTGAAGTAGAACACTAATCACACTGGTGAAGTAGAACACTAATCACACTAGGAGTCATGAGGAATACGAAATCACAATGGGGAGCATGTAGAATACTATTTTTTGTTCTTTTCTATGTGAGTGAGGGAGGCAAAAGGCAGAACTGCCTATAGCGAGTGCCTCCCCCATGGTTGAAAGAGTGACAGGGCCAAAATCAAGGGACGTTCGAGCCAAAATGCCTCGACACACGGAGTTTGAAACAATTTAAGTCCTAGGAAGAGGGAAAGACGGATTCTGGGAGAGAGTTCCAGAGCTCAGCTGTTGAATAGAAGAAAGTTTGAGAGTAACGTTTCACTCTTGGGTTGGAGAGTTGTACAGAGTAGGGGTGGGATTGTGTTGCAAGACGGGTACCATGTGCCCTACGTAAAGGAGGTGGTATACACTGGGATAGCTCTAAGGAACACTTATTATTATAGTAGCGATAGAATAGCGAGAGAGATGCAACATTGCAGCGGAGAGAGAGAGATTGCAGAGAGTGGGTGAATGGACGAGAGCTAATGATACGAAAGGCCTTCCTTTCAACTTTGTCTAGGAGATCGGTGTGAGAGGAACCTCCCCACACATGTGAATAAAAATCTATACAAGGATGCACTATGCCCCTGTACAGAGCAAGAAGCTGTGTAGGGGTAAAGAACCCCCTAAGGCGGTTGAGCACACCCAGCTTCTGGGAGGCTGCCTTAGCAAGACTGGTAATATGGACCTTCCAAATGAGAGCAGAAGAAAAAGAGACACCAAGAATATTGAGAGAAAATTAAGGATTGATTTTTGTATTGTTGAAGAATAAGGGATAGTCTACGGGTAGATAGATGGAGAAATTGGGTTTTGGAAGCATTAAAAGTAATAAGGTTTTCTCTGCCCCAATTGGAGATAGTAGTTAGATCAGAATTTAAGTGTTCTATGGCTTCAATACATTTGTCGTTGAGGGTTTGCTGGCTTGGGCGTTCTGAAAAACTAATGGAGTACTGTAAGGTTGAGTCGACTGCGTATGAATGGATGGGAATTGAGGTACAGTTGAGAAGATCATTTATAAAAATTAGAAAGAAAATAGGAGATAGGACAAAGCCCTGAGGAACACCGGAGTTTATAGGGTGAGGAAGTGAGCGATGGCTGTCCACAACCGCAGCTATGGAACGGCCGGAAAGGAAATTAGAGACAAAGGCACAGATGGAGGGATAGACACAGAAGGAGGGTAGTTTAGAAATTAAAGATTTGTGCCAGACTCTATCGAAGGCTTTCGACATGTCTAGTGCAATAGAAAAAGTCTCACCGAAGTCCCGAAAGGAGGATAACCAGGAGTTAGTAAGATATGAAAGAAGATCACCAGTAGAGCGACCCTTAACCCGGCAAGCGCGATAGGCCTCACGGAAGGCTTCCTATAGGGAACGCGATAGGCCTCACGGAAGCAAGACCATAAAAAAAGCCTTCCAAAAAAAAAAGGGCCTATCAAAACAAAGGAATTTGTCTCTAGGTGAGATAATTCCCCTCCAGTACTCATCCATGTAAATCTCACCCACCCCCCCTCCCCTCCTTCCCCACCTTATTCCCCCCTCCCTCCCCTCCTCAATTATCACCTATTTTTCCTCTTATTATCATCATTTATCGGTTATTTTTCTCTCCCGCGATAATGTAGCACAAGTGGGTTGCAGAAAATATCGTTATGTAACACCCAGACACCGGCCAACACCGCCCCGCTCGTCTCAGTTACCTCACAGACAGCAAGAGGTTGCCTGTGGCTCTCTCTCGCCTGAGATTATGACCGGGTGGCCAATATCTTCGTTTTTCACCACCCAAATGCTTTTCCCACTTATTTTAGCACTCTTGAAGGTTCATATATACATCATATATGTAAAATAAAAGCATACCGAAAACAAATAATGCTCTATATTGTAAATATAACAAATTCTGACAGAATCCAAGGCTAGAAATGCACAAATAACTACCCTAGCCCCTAGGTCTATTTCGCGCTTGTCAGGTTAAGGAAGCCATACTGGCGATCTGAGAGCAGATTATGATAAGAGAAATGCTTAAGAAATTTGGAAGCAAGAATAGTTTCAAAAACTTTAGAAATACAAGAGATGAGAGCAATTGGACGATAGTTGAAGGGTTGAGAGCGGTCACCCTTCTTTGAGACAGGTTGAATGAGAGCAAACTTCCAGCATGAAGGGAAGACGTTAGAAGATAGACAGAGACGAAAGAGTTTGCCTAGGCAGGGAGTCAGCACGGAAGCACAGTTTTTGAGCACAACAGGAGGAACACCGTCCGGACCGTACACCTTCTTAGTATTAAGCCCAGAGAGGGTAGAAAGTACATCTTTAGAAGAGATTAGAATATTAGGCATAAGTAAGAGAGAGGAGGGAGGAGAGGGAGGAATAGCACCGGAATCATCCAAGGTGGAGTTTCTAGCAAAAGTTTGAGCGAAGAGTTTAGCTTTGTCAGAGGAATAAGTGATGGTTGTGCCATCAGAGTGGGAAAGGAGAGGGAAAGACGAGGAAGAGAAATTGTTGGAGAGGTTGTTGGCTAGATGCCAGAAAGCTTGGGAAGAGCTAGAGTTGGATAGTTCAGTGCATTTATTATTGATGAAAGGGTGTTTGGCAAGTCGAAGAACAGATTTGGCTTGATTCCGGGCAGAAACATAGGAAGAATGAGAGTCTTGAGGTTTAAGGCGTCGTTACCATTTGAATGCTTCCTCCTTATTGCGGACAGCAGTAGAACAGGTGTGAGTAAACCAAGATTACACTGGTAATCACGTAGAACCCAAATTGCACCGGTGAACACATAGAACACTGAAGCTCCCATGGAACACTAGTAACACTGGAATGCATGTAGAACACTAATAACACTGATGAGGGTGGTAGCACAGTTCTTCGTTAGGTACAGTTGTCGACAAAAGTCCTGTCGCCTCCCCTGCCTCACCGGGATCCGCAATATGTATATGCTCGAAAATGTCAGGTGTACGAAACGTGCAAATTTCTACCACCAGATAGCACACTGTGAGGTGTGTGGTTGTGATGGTGTTTGGTGATGGGGAAGAGAAGTGGTTAGAGCTGGTTGGTGGCGGAAGCGAAAGGACTTTTTTCGCCGATAGTACAGACAGCTCCTTCTCCAGGCACAGTGAAGCTCCATCATCAGGCACTGGTAGCTCCTTCGTCAGGCATAGGGCAGCTCCCTTGTCAGGCACTGGCATCTCCTTCAGGCACACGGCAGTTCCTTTGCCAGATCCAGGCAGCTCCTTCTCCAGGCTCAGGACAGCTCATTCGTCAGATATAGGCACAGGGTGGTTCCTTGGTCAGGTACACTCATGCGTACTAAAAGCTGCTCAGGGTTTAGTTTTTCCTTCCCCCTGTCTACCCTGGACAGGCAGAAGGGCGGAATCAGGTCCAAGTTTACCCATCTTCCATCTCCAAACTTCTCCAACTCCCCCACCTGCCTCCTCCAGCTGCAAGTTAGTGATTAGCCACACTTGTTTTCATGTTCTGTAAATTATAGCTAAACTATAATCACACACGCTTACAATGGCCAACATTTAATTATACATAAGAATTATTTAATACAATATTTGATTGCATTCTCATAATTGGAGGGAATTGAGTGGAAGCTACCTATACTGCTGTTTGCGGATGATACAGTTCTGATGAGTGATAATGAATGGGAGTTGCAGGGTCTGGTAAATGAGTTTGGAACAGTGTGCGAAAAACGGAATTTGAAGGTAAATACGGGGAAGAGCAAGGTTATGGTCTTCGAAAGGGGTGAAGTCACAGAGTGTGAGGTGAAGCTGAACGGTCAGGCTATGGAGATCGTCAACTCTTTTAAGTATCTGGGCAGTGTGTTGAGTAAAGATGGGACTATGGATGAAGAGGTGCGGGAGAGGGTACAACAGGGGAAGAGGGTTGTAGGAACGCTAAAAGCAGTAACAAAAATAGGGTGGTCAGTATGGAAGTGAAGAAGTCCTTGCATGACAGTGTGGTAATCCCGACACTGACTTACGGAAGCGAAGCATGGACGTTGGTTGAGAGACTCAGACCAAGAGTGAGAGCAGTGGAAATGAATTACTTAAGGAGTGCGTGCGGAGTTACATGGAGGGATAGACAGACTAATGAGGAAGTAAGAAGGAGGTGTGGTGTGGAGGTAGATGTGCTGGAAAGTGTGAAAAGGAACAACTTGAGATGGTTCGGCCATATGGAACGTATGGAAAGCGAGAGAATGACTAAGAGGGTGTATGAGAGCGAGGTGGAGGGACAGAGGGGGAGAGGTAGACCGAATATGAGGTGGAAGGATGGAGTGAGGAAGTACATGAACGAAGGTGGTGCTGGTTGGGGGGAGGGGCGTCGACTGACTGGGGACAGAGGTGCATGGGGGCGGTTCGTTTGTGGCCACCCCTTCGGGGATCACGGCGTCAGGCAATAGATAGATAGATAGATTCTCATAATTATTCTTTATTCACACAACGTGGGTTACACAATTCTAGGCTGCAGTGTAGTTACGGGAGCAAGGTAGGGTAGACTTGGACCCGACTCATCTTTTCGCTTGTCAAGGGTAAAGGGGGAAGAAGGAAGGACTAAACCCTGTGCAGCTTTAAGTATGTGTGAGTTTACAGGAAGCTCCCTTGTCAGGCACAGGGCAGCTCCTTCGTCAGGTGCAGAGGGTTCCTTGTCATCGTCATTGGTAGAGTCCTGGCACGTCTCCAGCAGGTACAGTTTCCTAAGTCTGAGTGATTCAGGGGTTGGCCATTGATTTGGCTCCAGGCAGCAAGAGTCCAGGACAGCATGTCCTTCTAACGCAGGCCAATTCTCTTCACTGCCTTTGTCGTTGCCAACAAATGTATACCAGGATGAGCTCTGTAGCTGGAGTCCTGTCCTTCATTGCTGGAGATGTTCTGATCTCCTTTTTTTTTTTTTTTTTTTTTTTTTTTTTTTTTTTTTTTTTTAGGAAAGAGGGGGAATAAGGAGAGGGTTTGGTCAGGAAGGTAAAGTAGGAAATTATGAAGTACAGTAGAAGGGAGAAAGTTAGTGGGCCGGCCACTTTGCTGTTTTTATTTATTCATCTTCTTAATTTTTAGAAATAGTTACAAAGTTGCTGAAGGCAGGTATTAAGTAATAATTGTTATAAGTTACTGAAGGATAATTTCTAATTTTTGGCCTAAGTGTTTTGGTATTTACTAGTTTTTAAAGGCTAACTAATTTGTAAGGTAAATTCTGACTGATGTATAACTAATTTGTAAGATAGTTACTCCTAAAGGATTAGCTTTAATCCATTTTCATACAACACATATCCATTTGCCTCCATTTGCCTTTGCTGTTCCATTAGTGTATTATAACCAAATGTCCCTGTAGGTGTTTTTGCTTGTTCTATGTTTGATTCAGGATATTTTTGTTTCATCTTGGCAAGTGGCAATTTTCGGAGATCTGAAAGAAATTCTGCATATTCGCTGTATGTTTTTGGTGGTTTCCTGGTTGTTGGTTTGATGGTTGTATCACTGGCAGGTTTCATCTTCACAACTTGTGGTGTTAGAACTGGAGGAGGGGGGGAAGGAGTATTCTCAGGAGTTTGGTGTAAACATTCTTCTTCTTCCACTTCTTCTTCATATTCTTCATCATCTTGTTCTGCATTATCTTCCTCTTCGAGCAGAATCTGGGATTTATAAGCCCCATTCCCAGATCGAGCAACCACATCAGAATTTCAGCTGCCTCCTGATTGGAGATAGAAGAAGTACTGGACCGCCACAATCTTCCCTGGACCAATAAGAACAGGTAGCTCTGCCCCAAAACTGTTTTGTGATCATGAAGAAACATCAAGCTAGCGAAGTTTTAGATAGTTGGACCTGGACTACCGCGAGTCTTCTCTGGACCAATTAAAGCAGGTGGCTCGACCCCCAAAATGTTCTGTGATCCTGGAGCAACTTTAAGCTTGTGAGATATTGCATGTGTCCTGGGTTGCTTGCTCTCCCTCCCCATCTTTCTTGCTGTTGAATGTGAGGGGAAGTAGATTGTCGACTTTAGCCTTTGCGAATTTCAGGGTTTCTTGGAGTCCCACCCTTCACTTAGAAAAAATATGCATAATTTCATTTGGATCTAGATCATATTTAATTAATAAGCGAATAAATAGCAATATTCAATGTTCTATTCATTATCATTAATACCTTAAGAATGAAACTGTCTTCTGGCTGCAGCTTCAGATCCACCGCTGCCTCCTTTACTGCTTTTTCAAAATCCAAATCCTTTTTCCTGGGAACATCGAGTGCCGGGAACAAGTCACCGATTAGTCCCATGAAGACCGGGACATCGTCAGTCACAATCTTAGGCACGTTGTAGTCCCTCAAGGCCCTCATCAACACCTGATCCTCAGGACGCTCAGGATCATCACGCTGAAGCCAGAAAACATAGTTTAGTGGTAATTGAACAAGTCAACCATTAGACCATTTCAACTAGTTGTTCTCAACCGAATACTGTCAGGTTATATGTATGCATTGGATTAGTTGGTTCCGGTTGATTTAATATTGTTTGAAACTGTCTATTGGATAAGTTATCCGTGAACAATGTATTCTATATCTATTTGATAAAATTTGTAAATATACTGTATAATGTTGATTTCCATTAGGTCTTAACTAGTTGGTTATGAACGATTGATTCAATCATGATAACTTCCACAATTTCCAACAATAACCTAGGTGGGTATTGGGAATTAGGACCACCAACAATAACGTACTGTACATGAATAATGGCTATCACTATCATCAATATCATTAAAGTTATCCTATTTATCTTACTCGTCATCAGATGTAGATTGATCACATCATTGTTGTCATCGTTACTAATATAACTTAGAATAGATGACATCTACGAAAATTGCTAACATGACGAAATTTATCCTCATAATCACTCCTACTATTATAATCTTAGTGAGTGTGTATTTGGTTATTATGCATAGTGATACCATTAATTAAAGCAATCTACCAAATTTACCCGAAATAGACAAATCTAATATTTAATAACACATACAGTGATCATCATACCTTCCAGTGCAATGAAAATGTTCTTTGTAGCGATCATAAACATAAAGACACATCCTGAATATTAAAATGTACACCTTGATCTCTGAAAGGTGTATTTTTAGTTAAACCATTACAACTAGTGCAAAGTGCTATAAGTAATTATTGGCTTGTCTCAGCTAAGGCCTTATTAAGACCCTCGAATGCGCCAACGTTTTCCAGTTAGAGGTGTTGCTTCAAAGATGCATTAATGTTAGAAAATGTAATTAAAAAAAAAATAATAATCTGCTACCTGGGAGACCTTTAGCGTAGTGGTCGGCATGCGGTCATTACCTGATGACCGATGGTGCTGGTCCATCATTCTTATACGTTATTCGAATTATCCCTGACATAACTGCGTAGGAAGAGTCGAAGACTGTGTGGGACTACTTTAATTGCGCTAGTTGTAATGGATTCATTAAAAATACACCTTTTAGGGAACAAGGTATACATTTTAGTGCTGATTCCCATTGGAATGTGGCTTGTTACGTTAGGGGGTAAGAAGGAGATCGTGTCATAGTATTTCCTTTATTAAGTTTCATTCCCTCCCTGAGGTAAGAGAGAGAAGCAATACCTTATTATATATTATTTTTAATGGAAGGTATCCCCCCCCCCCCCTCAAACACGCACACACACACACACACAACACTTTTTTCCCATTCTGTTTTGGCGAAGAATGTTTCTTGTTTGACATGGTTGCGTAGTTGTAGAGATACATTTGGGTTGACATTTGTTCTGTATCCTTTTGGTATGTGTTTGCGGCTAGCCTGTTGTATGATTGTGTTTATGTGTGCTGTGGCGTGATTAAGTGAGGTGTGTGGGTCTAATGTGAAGTCTTCCAGCTTGTGTTCAGTGTATTGTGTGAATAGTGGCCAGTTTGCCCTTTTGTAGTTGGTATATGTTTTTTGTATATTTGGTATGGGTAGGGTGTAGGAGCTGGTAGGTGATTTCGATTGGGAGGTGGTCGGAAGGTAGGTCGTGTACCATGTCCCATTTGGTTCGTGTGTATAATGTTCGAGTGCAAAATATGATATCAGGGGATGTTGTTATATACATATGCATTTGGTATTACCTATATACGGTAAGTTTTATGGTTCATGCCTCTGTAGATACTGTATACTAGTACTTGTTATCAATATACTCTGAAACTATTACTACTTATACAACTTATTACACTAATACATCAATACATTACTAGTATGTTTAGAGGAAATATTGGTGTTATATCTATGATTTATCATGACACATCTGAGGAACCTGGCTTTTGGGATTGTGTCATAACGTGACTCTCTGGTCACGTGTTGGGGGTCTGTTATTGAGGGTAAATTCGATGACCTGTCAGTTTTAGCACACGCCTCCTCCCTTATCAAACCATTGCAGGCATTGGATGTATACTATGTATGCTATGTACTGAATGGTTTTACATCACTTTGGGGCGTTCCTCCGAGGTGATAAATAGGACAAATTATGGATTGGAGAGGTTGTCTTCAGGGGTAACCACAAATCACTGCTAAGCTTCCCTGTATCACTCTTGCCCACAATTCGCCATATACACTTTTCTATTAATTTTACTACAAGTTACGAAATAGACTTTGCAGAATGACTAAGAAGTTCCTTTAATAAACTTGGTTCAATATTCAATGACAAAGCTATCAGTCATCCCTATTGTGATATGTATATATGTATGTATGTATATACTCAGGCACATACCCCATTACTGGAGGTGGCCGACACAAGACAGAGCCCGAACAGATTTTGTTTTTAAAGTTCCTATTCTCAGGGTCCGGGATCACGTTCGCGTTCCCTCGCCCGTTTCTCTGTCTCGTTGAGTAGGAGAATTATACAAAGGGATGAGGATTCCTACATATAAGTATCTATTATTACTTTTTCGTTCCTCGATCTCGAGGTGGTGGCAGAATTCATATATAGTACAATTAATCTTACATCACCTTATAATGTTGATTGGTGTGCAGCATTCGGGGGATGTCTGTTTGGTTTGTTTCAAAAGTAGAGAATGTTTAATGTGTGTAATTTGTCCATAATGAGCGTTCCTCTGGTTTCATTGCTGTGAGTTGTGAGCCATGTAGTGTGGTGTGTCTTGAAGTCTCCTCTAAAGAAGATAATTGGAACAGTTGGGGTGTGTTTTGTGGTGGGCAGAATGCAGTGGGTGGTATGTATGTGTTGGCTATATTATATGTGGTATTGTGTAGCTTTACTTGTATGGATTGGATTTTTAAGGGGTTGTCATTGTGTGTAAGTTGCTTGGTATGTCGTGTTGTGTTAATGAAGGGAATGTTTTTGTGTATGAGAATAATTAACCCGCCTCCTTGAGCGTTCTGTCTATCCTGTCTTAATGTGGTGTAATTTTTCATTTGTGGTGCTTTTGAAGTGTGCTATAGTTTTGTCTATTGGATGAGTGCAATGTGAGTGTTGAGTCTGTGGAGGAAGTGTTTTAGTTCTTTGTGCTTGTTTGGGATTCCATTTATGTTAAATTGTATTATGTTTAGTGTGTTTTGTTGAGTATTCATATTGCGTTGTCCTGCGTGTGTGTTCCTTGATTGTGGTGGTGGTGGTTGGGGATGTTGTGGTGGTGGCGATTGTGAGTGGTGTGGCATTTGTTGAGGAGGTGGTTGTGGATGTTTTGGAGAAAGAGGGGTGGTTGGGGCTTGGTAGTATGGGAGAGTGTGAGTTGGTGAGGTTGGGAGGGGATGTGGAGGTGGCTGTTGTAAGCAGCCACAGGTCCAGGTGTACTTCAGAGAGTAAGCCACAAGACTGGCTGCCATCTCCCCCCCCCCCCCATCGTTAATTACGTTGAGAGTGAATGAATATGTAGGCTAATGACGCTGCCAGTCCCTGCCTTTCCTGGGTTTGCTTCTTCTATGGGAAGGTGGATGTGGTTGAACATAGGCTTGGTCAGGAGAGGTAGATCAGACTCTGGGTGTACATATAGACTATCCAGCCTCTGAGCTCCCCTTGTGGCCCAGCTAGGCAATATGGGTTGTTTTCCACCCATCCATTAAAGTCGTATTCGGCTTGTCTCTCCAGCAGACTCAAGTATATTTCACTTGAGGCACCGAGTCGTTTTCTACTTGGCAAGATGAGTGGTATTCCGCTCACTTTTTCAGCAGCATACTATTATTACTATACTACTATTACATACTACTATTTTCACCCGAGCCAGCTCGCTATCCAGGCCCAAAACGAGAGACAAGAGAAGAAGCAGAAAAAGCCCGACTATGATAAGATACCTGGCCTTCCCCACACCACTGCATAAGCTCAGACTCCCTTAATACTGTTACATTTTAGGAATAAGGAGCAAACTACAGCCTCACAATGAACACAAAGATAAACTAGTTTCTCCACTAACAATCCATGATGCACAACAGACACTAGTCCTAGGAGTAGTACAAACGTTCCAGGTTCTCTGGGACACTAGTATATGCGTGGTATGATTCCCGTTAATTATTAAGTTCATGCACACCCTAGACCGTTAATTAAAAACAAACTTAATTGAATATAATACAGTGTATATACAAGCAGAGACAGAACTCTACTTCCAGTTGATAATTCTGTGATGCCGTATGATGCAAGCCTTCAGTAAAAACCAAAGTCCCCAGGATAACCCACCTAATTTAAGTCAGGCCAGCAGAGATTATAGATAAGGGTTCAGATAGGCGTAGTAGTTACCATGCCTCACTACTGCATGACAACTAGAATAACGCAGAGTATATTCTTTATAGGGTAATTTCTTAGTGAGAGCGCATACCGCCCTGTAACTATGAACGAGATTACCACCCAGCTCTCTCCCTAAGAATCATCTCGTGCAAGTTAAAATGGTATAGGATCGAAATCACAGTAATCTAAAATAAAAAAAGGGCAGCGCCAAACGCCAGGAATGTGAGAAATAGGCATAGCAAATTATAAGCCAGTGTAAAATCAGTCGATCCCGGTTTCCCACTCTGACGGAAAAGAATGTAATAGGAAAGTGCCTACTATGGGTTTCAGAATGTAATAGGAAAGTGCCTACTATGGGTTTCAGAATGTAATAGGAAAGTGCCTACTATGGGTTTCAGAATGTAATAGGAAAGTGCCTACTATGGGTTTCAGAATGTAATAGGAAAGTGCCTACTATGGGTTTCAGAATGTAATAGGAAAGTGCCTACTATGGGTTTCAGAATGTAATAGGAAAGTGCCTACTATGGGTTTCAGAATGTAATAGGAAAGTGCCTACTAGGGTTTCAGAATGTAATAGGAAAGTGCCTACTATGGGTTTCAGAATGTAATAGGAAAGTGCCTACTATGGGTTTCAGAATGTAATAGGAAAGTGCCTACTATGGGTTTCAGAATGTAATAGGAAAGTGCCTACTATGGGTTTCAGAATGTAATAGGAAAGTGCCTACTATGGGTTTCAGAATGTAATAGGAAAGTGCCTACTATGGGTTTCAGAATGTAATAAGAAAGTGCCTACTATGGGTTTCAGAATGTAATAGGAAAGTGCCTACTATGGGTTTCAGAATGTAATAGGAAAGTGCCTACTATGGGTTTCAGAATGTAATAGGAAAGTGCCTACTATGGGTTTCAGAATGTAATAGGAAAGTGCCTACTATGGGTTTCAGAATGTAATAGGAAAGTGCCTACTATGGGTTTCAGAATGTAATAGGAAAGTGCCTACTATGGGTTTCAGAATGTAATAGGAAAGTGCCTACTATGGGTTTCAGAATGTAATAGGAAAGTGCCTACTATGGGATTCAGAATGTAATAGGAAAGTGCCTACTATGGGTTTCAGAATGTAATAGGAAAGTGCCTACTATGGGTTTCAGAATGTAATAGGAAAGTGCCTACTATGGGTTTCAGAATGTAATAGGAAAGTGCCTACTATGGGTTTCAGAATGTAATAGGAAAGTGCCTACTATGGGTTTCAGAATGTAATAGGAAAGTGCCTACTATGGGTTTCAGAATGTAATAGGAAAGTGCCTACTATGGGTTTCAGAATGTAATAGGAAAGTGCCTACTATGGGTTTCAGAATGTAATAGGAAAGTGCCTACTATGGGTTTCAGAATGTAATAGGAAAGTGCCTACTATGGGTTTCAGAATGTAATAGGAAAGTGCCTACTATGGGTTTCAGAATGTAATAGGAAAGTGCCTACTATGGGTTTCAGAATGTAATAGGAAAGTGCCTACTATGGGTTTCAGAATGTAATAGGAAAGTGCCTACTATGGGTTTCAGAATGTAATAGGAAAGTGCCTACTATGGGTTTCAGAATGTAATAGGAAAGTGCCTACTATGGGTTTCAGAATGTAATAGGAAAGTGCCTACTATGGGTTTCAGAATGTAATAGGAAAGTGCCTACTATGGGTTTCAGAATGTAATAGGAAAGTGCCTACTATGGGTTTCAGAATGTAATAGGAAAGTGCCTACTATGGGTTTCAGAATGTAATAGGAAAGTGCCTACTATGGGTTTCAGAATGTAATAGGAAAGTGCCTACTATGGGTTTCAGAATGTAATAGGAAAGTGCCTACTATGGGTTTCAGAATGTAATAGGAAAGTGCCTACTATGGGTTTCAGAATGTAATAGGAAAGTGCCCTACTATGGGTTACAGAATGTAATAGGAAAGTGCCTACTATGGGTTTCAGAATGTAATAGGAAAGTGCCTACTATGGGTTTCAGAATGTAATAGGAAAGTGCCTACTATGGGTTTCAGAGGCCGTGTTACATCGTTTTTCGGGAATAACTTATTAACAAACAGTTGGATCAGTATGATATTTTGACACAGCTTTATTCACACCGTGCCCTAATTTTCGTCAATATAGTGCATTACCAAAAGTGTAGAATTAAGCCACTTGCCACTGTGTCATGAAGTTAAAGTCACACATTAATGACTAAGAAACGAACAAGGCTACCGTGGCTTACCTGTGAGAACCACCAAACCATTATTGCTCCTCCATCAAACACGATAGTTATCAGCCACCACCCAACCCTACTATCGCCTTTAAATTTAAGTTATCTGTCAATATCAAGTAAAAATATACAAAAATAAATGTATTATTGTATATTTATATTTTTATATTGAGATAACTTGAATTTAAAGGCTAGTAGGGTTGGGTGGTGGCTGATAACTACCGTGTTTGATGGAGGAGAAATAATGGTTTGGTGGTTCTCACAGGTAAGCCACGGTAGCCTTGTTCGTTTCTTAGTCATTAATGTGTGACTTTAACCTCATGACACAGGGACAAGTGGCTTAATTCTACACTTTCGGTAATTCACTATATTGACGAAAATTAGGGCACCGTGTGGATAAAGCTGTGTCAAAATATCATACTGATCCAACTGTTTGTTAATAAGTTATTCCCGAAAAAACGATGTAACACGGCCTCTGAAACCCATAGTAGTAGAAATGATTTCTCTAACTCACAGTTTCGCTATCCCATCTTTTGTTTAGAGTAGTTAGAGCGAGTTAAAACAACCGAAACATTCTGAAATATACCTGGCTTAAACAAATAATCCTGAGGTGTGAGAGTTAAGTGTGTGTTTGTATATATGTTTATGTGTCTATCTGACTGTTCACAATACATGTCGAGAATGCATTTCACGAAACTTGATCAGTCTCCTCATTTGGTACCCAAATAGACCCCATTATCTTCTCTTTCTCTATGAATATCGTCCCCTTACCGTTCAATGTACGAGTAAAGCTGCTGATGGTTATTATAGGAGTTCTTGGTGTGTAATTCGGTGTGTGTACACTCTAGGACGCGAGTCCTGGCCCGTCAATATTTATAAACAAATATTAGGTTAAACCGCTAAATACATTAGCAAGATTGTTAGTAAATAACAGGATTTAATTCTATTCGAGATTGCTTAAACAATATGAAAAACGGCGACTTGTTTCCTGGAGTGTATAGAATGTGAGTGGAGTTTCATAAGGTTCGTTTATATTTGATTGGAAGAAAATATGAATCATTAGTAGGGACTGTGCGAGGTACAGTCACTTATAAAAATTCATGGACCCCCACGTGAACGCGTCAACTAAATTGGATTGTCTTTTGCTTGGTACCCCTTGAGCCTGGATGCCAGCCAGAGGAAGGGGAGGGACAGGGGGGTGTTAGAGAGGGCAGAGTAGGAGGGTGTAGAAGCAGGGTAGTACAGTAGTTACCTTACCCCCACTTTCTTCCTCTAAACTAAAATTCCACACCTCTCTCTCCGCTTCTCTCTCTCTCTCTCTCTCTCTCTCTCTCTCATATTATCAATAAAATACGCACATATATGATAGCCCTCTCCCTATCTCTCCCAAAGTATATAAGTTATCTAATAGCACCTACACTTCTACATTATATGTTAGTGTATTTGGTTTTATTTGCCTTGTTATGTTTATTTATGTGTTATAAGAGTTTCGACCAAATGTTATTAATATTCCGTAATTCACTTCCATTCTCACGTATATTATTAATGTATTTTTATTTAATATTACCTATTGTCACTATGTCCATTTCCTTTATCCGTATAGTGCTTTTCTTCGTATAATGCGTTGTGTTTAGAACGTGGCGGCCAGCTATTTATGTGTTAACAGTTCTACTCAATCTTCCCTAACTATTCTTTCCTAAATCTATCCTACGATTACCTTACTTCGGAGAACATAATTTGTATACAATAAGCCTACTTGTTTTTAATAGACGAGGTTTAGACAAAGACAAGGTTAGATATAGGATATAGGCTTACAGGATATATAAGTAAGCTAGACGGCACTTGGTAGAGAGCATACCTCCGCCTATACTGGCTGGTTCTATATCATTAATATTAATGAACTAAAACAAATTCTGGATCTGGGTTACGGGATATATTCCGGCTCGCCTCCTATATTGAATAACTTCTCCAAAGGTGCATATTCTATCTGCCCACCATATGTCGTGAAAATCTGCAGATCGCCTCATAAAGTGAATCACTTATTCCTTGCTGCATATCTTATTTTCCCACCAACCTTCATAAAATTCAGGCAATTATTTTGTTCTAGATATCTTGTTTACAGATAGGCAAACAAACGGAGTCGAACACATTTTACTTCCGGTAAACAGTAAACTGGTAATTATAGAGTAAACATTAGGCAGAACGCATATATATATATATACAGTATATATATATATATATATATATACATATATATATATATATATATATATATATATATATATATATATATATATATTATATATACAGTATATTTATATATAGTGTTATATAATTCAATGAAAAGATACACCATTTGAGGAGGAACACTGTATTGACAAAGTTTCGCAGATAGCTTGCTTCTTCAGGCCAGTTCTCAAACCATGCTTACAATCAGTATTCTTTTCTGGCTATTAAGCCTCGTTCACCTGACCACGATCTCTTACCACAGACCCTGCAGTTTCTACACCGTCTGCTCCTCTCAATTCCAAGCACACACCTACAGTATATGACCATAACATGATATATTGACGGGCGAACTGATCGATCTCTGTTCATCTCAATTCCAAGCACAAACTTACAGTAGGATATGACCATAACATGATATATTGACGGGCGAACTGATCGATCAATAACTGGAGATATTGACTAACCCTTTTCTTATTAGCAGCATGCACACATACTGATATAATAGTGGGTTTAAAAGGAAAACAATAATAGATGCATCTACAGCATAATGTTTTTCATATTCAGCAACTCGTCGTGTTTGCATCATGGGCAATAGAATAATCAGTAAATAAAATAAAGATGATCAAAACAGACGAATTCCAATCGTTTCGTTGCTAATTTTGACCTAGGTCTGTTTCTGAAGAAAGCAAAATCATCACACTGACTTTTGCAGAATTGATTAGAAAATCACGATAACAGTCCTGTTATAAAACTATTGATATTACATTAATTTACCTACGACTGAATGTTAATATCATGAAAAAACTTGTAATTTTTATGAGTTTGAAGAGGCGGTTATATAAAAGAAAACGGCATATTGAACTATCTATCTATCTATTGCCTGACGCCATGATCCCCGAAGGGGTGGCCACGAACGAACCGCCCCCATGCACCTATGTCCCCAGTCAGTCGACGCCCCTCCTCCCAACCAGCACCGCCTTCATTCATATACTTCCTCACTCCATCCTTCCACCTCTCCTTTGGTCTACCTCTCCCTTTCTGTCCTTCCACTCGCTCTCGTACACCCTCTTAGTAATTCTCTCGCTTCCCATACGTTCCATATGGCCGAACCATCTAAAGTTGTTCCTTTTCAAACTTTCCAGCACATCTACCTCCACACCACACCTTCTTACTTCCTCATTCGTCTGTCTATCCCTCCATGTAACTCCGCACGCACTTCTCAAGTAACTAATTTCCACCGCTCTCATTCTTAGTCTGAGTCTCTCCACGAACATCCATGCTTCGCTTCCGTAAATTAGTGTCGGAATTACCACACTCATAAGAACATAAGAAAATGGGAGTCTGCAAAAAGCCGATCGGCCCACACAAGGCAGATCCCTGTCACACCCAACCCCAATTACATAACAACATAAGGTCATAAGATCGCGGGTAACTGCATATGGCCATGCGGCCAACATGAAGCAGCTCCCATTCACACCCAGCCCATATCACCCATATGGGAATCCATCTTATGCTTAAAGCTTTCAACTGTTTCTGAGCTAATTACTGTTCTGGGAAGTGCATTCCACATGTTAACAACTCTAGTTCCAAACCAGTGCTTTCCTATATCTTTCCTTAATCTAAACTTATTTAACCTGAAACCATTTGAGCGGGTTATGTCGCCGTTCTTTAGCTTTAATACCTCATCTATATCGCCCTTATTTAAACCTTTTATCCATTTAAATACCTCTATCATGTCTCCCCTACATCTTCGTCTCTCTAGTGAGTGCAGGCCTAAGACTTTCAACCTCTCCTCATATGATAAATTTCTAATATTATGTATCATTTTGGTCATTTTTCTTTGGACTGCCTCTAAAGGGTCGATATCCATTCTATAATAAGGGCACCAAAATTGAACAGCATAGTCTAAATTGGGTCTTACTAGAGCTAAGTATAGTTTTAAGAAAACTTCAGCAGTTCTGTTGCTAACACTCCTAGATATGAATCCTAGAATTCTATTTTCCCTATTCCGAACACTTATACACAGTTTTCTGGGTTTCAGATCATTACTAACGAGCACCCCCAGATCCTTCTCACACTCTGAGTTATCCAATTCTACATTGTCTAGTTTGTATTTAGCATCTAAATTACGATTTCCAATCCTTAATACCTTACATTTGTCTACATTGAAACTCATCTGCCAATTTATGGACCACTCGTGCAAGTGATCGAGATCATTTTGAAGACATTCCCTGTCGCTAGCTGACTCTATTATCCTACCTATTTTAGTATCATCAGCAAATTTACTGATCCTACTCTTTATGCCTGAGTCAAGATCATTTATGTAGATAATGAACAGAAGGGGCCCCAAAACTGACCCTTGGGGGACCCCACTTTTAACTAATCCCCAGTCCGATTTTACACCATTTATACTAACTCTCTGTTTCCTACCAATCAGCCATGACTTAATCCACTTGAGTAGCATCCCCCCAATACCATGTCCTTCTATCTTCCTTAACAGCTTTTCACCACATGCAAGGACGTCTTCACTTCCATACTGACCACTCTATTTCTTGTTACTGCTTTCAACGTTCCTACAACCCTCTTCCCCTGTTGCACCCTCTCCCTCAATTCTTCATCCTGTGACACCTGCAGCTTGGCAGAACGCCACGTGGGCTCAGCCGCTCGCTTGGCCACTCGCTAGCACTCGCCAGGGCAGTGTATTTGGCTACATTCTATCTACAATGTTGTACTTTCTTTCTTGTGCATCGTCATGTCACAGGCAGTACAGAAGTAGTCTTTATTTTTGCCTGTGACAATGCATTGTATTGTATATCATCAGTTGTAAGTTTAATGTATAAAACTGAATGATATAGCTAGAGAGTGTGAGTGAGTAAGTGCAGGAGACAGAGGGTACTCGCGGAGGGTTACACGTTGCCTCGGTGACGTCATGCCACGGCCGGGCCCTCTGAGTGGCTGGCCGCCTCACCACCCCTCCCGCCGCGTCAGGAGGTAGTTCCCCGCACTTCCCTGCTGCCTTGTGCCTTCCTTGCTCAGAGCTTGCTTGACCAGCATACCCTTAACATATCCCTTGCCACCTGTCCCCGACTTCTACCTATAGAGCACTTTCTCTCTCTCTCTCAACTTCTTACCTCTCATTCTTCCTCTCTATGTAATATCATAACTCCCCTTTGGTTCTGCACGATTTCATATATCGGCCATCGTATTAAATGCTGAAGCTCTCAGATATTATATGTTTAGTTAGGCATTTTGGAGGGGTTACCATTTTGTCTGTAGAGGTTCGACACACTCACGGTGTCTCCCTGCCTATTCTTTGGCTGTCTGCTGGGCTATTTAATGCTAGACTGGGGTAAGGCTACTTGTGTTGTGATTTCCGATGTGTAACAGGTTTTGTTGAACCTGTACAATCGCAACGGAGACGTGGGAAGCCTAGGTGGTCTTTCTGACTGTGTACCTTGTGAGTTTAGCACTGTGCTGCGAGTGATGGTTTTTGCCTCTGCCACCCAGCACTGTGCTAACTCGTTTTGTTTTGACTTTGAGAGGGTCCCCAGGAGAGAACCAGATACTAGCGATCTGGATCTCTCAAGAGAGCACCCCGTCTATTAACGTAATTTGGCCGCACACTCTTAAGGACCTCGCTAGGCTACGAGCCGCTTGCTCAGCCATTGTTTCCTAGCCTACGACATCCCAGCTAGACTTTATTAGCCTAGCAGACACCCGTTTAGAATTATAAACTCTTATGTTATGTATGCAGCATTCTTATTCACGTTGACTGTAAGCCTTGGTTGTTGTTGAGTTGCACAACCTGAGCAGGTTTTTTGAGTTGCCTGACGAAGTACTTCTTTTGTTGTTGGAGATAATACTAGTGTGCATTTATCGTTATTCCCGTGTCAGTTGACACTGTCTGTCTCTACACTTGTCCTATATTGTCCCTGCTTTATATAACAGTTCAAAATCCGATACGATCATCTTACCCCAGCATCAGACTTTCTTCAGAAGATTCCTGCTCGACGCTTTGGGACTTTCGTTCACTTTCTTTAGTATAGGAGTGACAGTTCATTATTGTTTAGAGTAACTTTAAATATACCTTCTTCTAGTTTGCATTAAATCATTGCAGTGAATTAATTAAGATCTCTATCTTTTCCTTGTATACCTTATTAACGTAATTGTATGTTATTGTGATCAGGCTGTATCAGAGATCATCAGCCTGTAGTAGTAGTGCACTTATACCGAGTTATAGGATACCCCGTTATTGCAGATTTAACTCTGGAGGGTATAGGTGTTTTTTGTGCGCCGGCATTATAAGTTCGAGGGTTGGATCTAGTGTTACTGTTGTGGCTGTGTGCCTTTCTAGTCCAATGATTAAGAGCCCTTGTTTTATACGAGCCCCGGTCGTAACAAATGGCGACCTTGCTTAGGATTTTGTGAACTTAGAGAAATATTGCAGGAGTGTTGTGGTCATTTGTTTTTGTTTAAAGGAATATAGTGGACACGTGGATTTTTTTTAGCAAGTAGTATAACACTTAAGAGTCTTCAAGCATTTTATATTTTTGAGTGAATAGTGCTACATAAGAGTTTAGGTACTTCTTTATTTTGATAAAGTTGAGAATTTTCGGTAGATAATTTGTCGGACGACGGATCAGTGTACAGTGGGGATACAGTACGGGAAACAGACTCTGAGGTGCAGCAGCGGGGTTTGTCAGACGGCATTAGAGTTATAACTAGTGAGGAGGATGCAAGGAAGTTTCTGGAGATACCTATTACTGTTGACCGGGTGTCGGGGATTGATCGGTATGGTCTCCAGTGTTTGGCCACGGTCATGGGGCATGTGGGCACTAGCAGCATGTTGAGAGGTGACCTGGTGGCCTGTGTGCTCGGCGGGGTGCGTGGGGCTTCGGGTGGAGCGGGAGCTGGGGCACCTTCGGCCCAGCCCCCATTCCACTCGACTCCTACCATGGCGCCCCCTCGGGCTCCGGAGCCGGGTACGTTTCCGCAGGCCGATAGTCACTGGCAGCGTGGTTTGCACTTGGGTGAGTCTCCAATTGTTGCATCTCCTCCTCCTCAAGGTTTAACTGCAGATATGCTCTTCCAGATAGAGATGGCTAAGATTCAGGCTGAGGAGAGAAAGGCCAGACATGAGGTTGAGCTCAGGATTCAGTCTGAGGAGAGAAAGACCATGTACTGTGCAGACATAGATCTTGAGAAGTCTAAGGTGGAGTCGACAGGGCAGCGTCTCGGTTCTGGGAATCGAGGTCTTGATCAGTCTTTATCGCATCTTCTTAAGTTAGTCCCTGTATTTGACGAGGCGGGTGTCACTGAATTTTTTATGCGTTTTGAGAAGAACTGCCGGGAGCACCAATGGCCCGAGGTTAATTGGGCAGCCCTTGTTTCCTCTAGGTTGGTTGGCAAAGGACTCAAGGCATATGATGCGTTGCCTTTGGAGTCGTGCATCGATTATGAGGTATTAAAGGAGGCTGTCCTGCGGGCATATGAGTTACAACCAGAGACGTACAGATTGAAGTTCCGGGGTGTAACGAAGGGTCGTGAGTGCACCTTTCTTGAGCATGCCCGGGATCTGTCCGATGCATTTAGAAACTGGCTGCGTTCTGAGAAGGCATCGACGTTTGAGGAGTTGAAACAGCTGATGCTTCAAGAACAATTTTTCAAGTGTACGGGCGGCGATCTGACTTTGAATCTTAAAGAAAAGAACCCGAAAACTCTTCAGGAGGCAGCTGAGATGGCTGACCTTCGGTTATCTTTGATTCGTGGGTGCGGTTCTGCAAAGAGAAGTGATGCAGCCAATAAGGAGCGTAACCCTCCCCCTCCCCGAAACACTGATACATATAATTACACTAAGAACAAGAGCAACGACACCAAAACTGGCCATAAACCTAGTACCGTCCCGTTTAGAAAGGGTCCGGGTCCTTCCCCACCTCAAGGGAAGCCCAAGGGAAAGCTAGAGTGTTTCCATTGTCATAAGGAGGGGCATTTTGCAAGAGCCTGTCCAAGCAAGCCACCTAATGCAGTTGTGTCTTTGGCTCGCAACATTGGGGTGTCCCCGAAGTCGTCTGAGTTTGCCCGGGGTATAACGTCAGAGGCTGGGACACAGCCAGTGGAGAAGAATCCGGAAGGCTCGAACCCTGTCCGCGATGTCTTTTGTGACCATCGAGGGCATGGCTGTGTGAAGTAGGCTGGTAAGAAGCATGGAGTTGAGCTGTTGCGAGACACGGGTGCCTCTCAGACTTTTTTAAAGAACTTTACTGGTAGACCAATAAACGCGGCATGGGTGGTTGTGGTGCAAGGTATCAATGCTATCAGGTCATACCCGTTGGTCAGGATGGAACTGGAGGTAGATGGTGTGACACAAGAGTTGGATGTGGGAATTGTGGAGAACTTGCCTGATGGGGGCGTCGACCTCCTTCTCGGCAACGACTTTGCGGTGCCTACTTCTGAGGTTTCCCCCTTGGTCGTTGCCGAGAAGCCGGCCGACGTGAGTAGGGAGGAACAGGAGTGGGTAGAGAAGTGTCATGTACAACCTATGGCTTACGTTATTACAAGATCTCTAGCATCAAAAGTGTCACAGGCTATTCCTCAGTCTTCTGATCAGGGGAGGAACGGTCAGAAGAAGACAGCTGATGTTGGTAAAAGTTTGGAGAGTTTAGTACCAGCAGCGCTTCTTGGCGACTCAGTATTGGCACCATTGTTGGAGTCTGGAGAAGCCCCAGGACCTGTCACAGCTAGTGAGGAGGTAGGGCAGGAAGAGACTCCGAGGCAGCAACGTTACACACAGAGAGAAAAAAGGGTTGCTCAGTTTGATATTGGGGGAGGACATGGGTTGCTTCGGAAGCATCTAGACAGGTTGGCTCCCTCGGATATTAGTAAACTGCAGTTGGAGGATCCGGAAGTTCAGAAGTGTGGTAATGGTGCTGTCGAGCTCAAGGAGGACGGGGATGCAAAGCCAGGAGATTTTTTTTATATTGAGGGAATATTGTATCGGCGATTTCAAGAACCGAAGAGAAGTTGGGAGGGTGGATCAGGAGTGGTAGACCAGCTGGTTGTACCGAGGGCGTGCAGGGATAGCCTACTGAGGTTAGCCCATGATGTGCCGTTGGCAGGACACTTGGGAGTACGCAAGACGGTAGCGGCTTTGGTGAAGTTGTTTTGGTGGCCAGGTTTAAAAGCACAGGTTGTGTCATGGGTGGCAATGTGCAGTACCTGCCAGAAAGTGTGTAAACCGAACCAATGCATCCCAAAGGCTCCGTTACAACCTATTCCTGTCATGGGGCCCCCCTTCAGTAAGGTAGTTATAGACATGGTTGGCCCCTTCCCTTCTACTGGGGCCGGTAATAAATTTCTCCTGACGATAATGGATGTAGCGACCCGATATCCTGATGCATACCCCATGAGGAATGGCATGGCAAAGACGGTGGTTAGGAACTTGCTTTTGTTCTTTTCCCGGTATGGTTTTCCGCAGGAAATACAGTCTGACCAGGGGTCTAACTTTACCTCGAACATATTTACACAGACAATGCAGCAACACGGGATCACAACAGTAGTATCGTCGGCTTATCACCCTGAGAGCCAAGGGGTGTTAGAGAGGTGGCATTCGACCTTAAAGAGTATGCTCCGTTGTTATTGTCTGGAGAATGGTAAGGACTGGGACCTGGGTTTGCCTTATGTATTGTTCGCTGCGAAAGAGGTACCTGGAGAAAGACTCGGGTTTAGTCCAAATGAGCATGTCTTTGGCCATCGCATCAGAGGCCCTCTCAACATGGTTAAGGAGATCTGGGAGGGTACTACTAAGCCGTGCTCATTATTAAAATATGTCCTCGAGAGCCGCGAACGGATGTTGAAGAGCTTGGAGTTGGCTGGCCGAAATCTGGTGGGATCCCAGGCCCTCATGAAGGACAGATACGACCAGAAGGTGAAACTCCATGAGTTTCAGGTGGGTCAGGAGGTGTTGATCTTACTGCCTCTGGTGGGTCATCCCTTATCCGCTAAGTATACTGGTCCTTATAGGGTAGTGGAAAAGATCTCAGACCTGGATTACCTGGTGGCCACTCCAGACAGGAGAAAAATAAATCAGTTGTGCCATGTCAACCTGATGAAGGAGTTTGTGAGGCGCCCCCCTGAGCCTCTCACTGTCCCGGTGATGACTTGCAGCGGTCAAGGTGGAGAAGGAGGAAGGGACAGTCACGCTCAGGAGGAGGATAACTGGGATTGTCATGTCTCCGCAGACCAGTGGGCGGGGAGCTCGAGACAGGTAGCTCACGAGGCTCTAGAGCACCTGCCTGAGCAACAGCGTGTATCCGTGCAGCACCTATTCGGTTCATACCCTCCTGTGTTTGCGGAGCACCCAGGCCTCACAACTCATGCGGTGCATGATGTGGATGTAGGAGATCACCAACCCTTTAAATCAGTGCCATACCGAGTCCCTCCTATCAAACTCCCAGCACTCAGGGACGAGTTAGCGTATATGTTGGATCGGGGCCTGATAGAAAAGGGTGCAGTTAGGTGGACATCTCCCGTCACTCTGCAGCCCAAGCCTGATGGGAAAGTTCGTTTTTGTGTTGATTTCCGGCGGTTAAACGGTTTAACCCCCACCAATGCTTACCCCCTTCCTCGTGTGGATGACAGTGTCGACAAGATCGGAAAGGCACAGTATTTGACCAAGGTAGACCTAGTGAAAGGTTACTGGCAAGTGCCGCTGTCGGAGCGAGCGAAGGAGGTTTGCGGGTTTGTGGTGGATGGTAACACCTATCGTTGTAACGTCATGCCTTATGGACTCAAGAATGCACCAGCGACTTTCCAGAATCTGATGAATGACCTAGTAGCAGACATCCCTAACTGTACTGTGTATTTAGACGACGTGATAATTTATGACGACGACTTTGAAAGTCACTGAGCACACATTGAAGCCTTGTTTAACAAGCTTAGTGAAGCGGGCATGGTGGTGAATCTAAAAAAGTGTGACAATGTAAGGGCAACTGTGCAGTATCTAGGATTTGTGGTCGGGAGAGGCCAGGTTTGCCCTCCGCAGAATAAGATACAGGCTATCAATCAGTTCCCTAGACCGACCACCAAGCGGCAGATTATGAGGTTTTTAGGCATGATCGGGTAATATCGCCGCTTTATTCAAGGATATTCAACTGTGTTAGCACCTCTGACTGACTTATTAGCGAAGGACATGAAGTTTCTGTGGGCGCCAGAGTGTGAAAAGGCATTTTCCCTTGTTAAACACCTTTTATGCACTCATCCAATACTCAGGGCCCCAGACTTCGACAGGCCGTTTCAGTTGGCAACTGATGCCAGCGGGGCTGGGGCTGGTGCCGTCTTGATGCAGACAGACGAAGAGGGCCTGGAACACCCAGTAAGTTTTTTCTCCAAAAAGTTCAATTCGGCCCAGAAGAATTACTCAGTGGTGGAGAAAGAATTACTGGCGATAGTGCTGTGGCACTCACGCACTTCGAGGTGTATGTTCCGGCCTATGGAACAGTCATGGTAGTGTATACTGATCACCACCCTCTTAAATTCCTCAATCAGTTTCATAATCGGAATATGAGACTGACACGGTGGTCGTTGATATTACAGGAGTACAATTTAGACATTCGCCATATTGCCGGTAGTGAAAATGTGATTGCTGATTGTTTGTCGAGGGTGGAGGATCCGAGTTAGGCTACCACAGGTGTGCGGGTTTGTGTGCAGTAAAATTGGCTTGCCCCTGTAAGTGCAGCCGCCATAAACATATTAAAAATGAAAATTCTATAAAAACTCTTTCTTTAATAGTTAAACATTTGTTTAAGTATGTTATAGCTAAAGTTCTGAGTCGAACCTATGCTTCTCTCAGAAGGCTGGGCTAGTAGAATCTCGCTCTAGGAGCATAGCAGTGTGAATTAATTAAGCTATTGTGTTGGGAGGGGTTGTAATTTTTTGTTGATGAGAACTGAGCTTTGCCTTCTTTATTGCGAAGTGATTAGGAGTGGCGAGTCTTGTCGGCGTTCTGCTTGTCAGATATGGAGCTCATGGTTGAACGTCTAATATCTTGGGGGGGATGTGACGCCTGCAGCTTGGCAGAACGCCACGTGGGCTCAGCCGCTCGCTTGGCCACTCGCTAGCACTCGCCAGGGCAGTGTATTTGGCTACAGTCTATCTACAATGTTGTACTTTCTTTCTTGTGAATTGTCATGTCACAGGCAGTACAGAAGTAGTCTTTATTTTCGCCTGTGACAATGCATTGTATTTTATATCATCAGTTGTAAGTTTAATGTATAAGACTGAATGATACAGCTAGAGAGTGTGAGTGAGTAAGTGCAGGAGACAGAGGGTACTCGTGGAGGGTCACACGTTGCCTCGGTGACATCATGCCACGGCCGGGCCCTCTGAGTGGCTGGCCGCCTCACCACCCCTCCCGCCGCGTCAGGAGGTAGTTCCCCCGCACTTCCCTGCTGCCTTGTGCCTTCCTTGCTCAGAGCTTGCTTGACCAGCATACCCTTAACATATCCCTTGCCACCTGTCCCCGACTTCTACCTATAGAGCACTTTCTCTCTCTCTCAACTTCTTACCTCTCATTCTTCCTCTCTATTTAATATCATAACTCCCCTTTGGTTCTGCACGATTTCATATATCGGCCATCGTATTATATGCTGAAGCTCTCAGATATTATATGTTTAGTTAGGCATTTTGGAGGGGTTACCATTTTGTCTGTAGAGGTTCGACACACTCACGGTGTCTCCCTGCCTATTCCTTGGCTGTCTGCTGGGCTATTTAATGCTAGACTGGGGTAAGGCTACTTGTGTTGTGATTTCCGATGTGTAACAGGTTTTGTTGAACCTGTACAATTGCAACGGAGACATGGGAAGCCTAGGTGGTCTTTCTGACTGTGTACCTTGTGAGTTTAGCACTGTGCTGCGAGTGAGGGCTTTTGCCTCTGCCACCCAGCACTGTGCTAACTCGTTTTGTTTTGACTTTGAGAGGGTCGCCAGGAGAGAACCAGATACTAGCGATCTGGATCTCTCAAGAGAGCACCCCATCAATTAACGTAATTTGGCCGCACACTCTTAAGGACCTCGCTAGGCTACGAGCCGCTTGCTCAGCCATTGTTTCCTAGCCTACGACATCCCAGCTAGACTTTATTAGCCTAGCAGACACCCGTTTAGAATAATAAACTCTTATGTTATGTATGCAGGATTCTTATTCACGTTGACTGTAAGCCTTGGTTGTTGTTGAGTTGCACAACCTGAGCAGGTTTTTTGAGTTGCCTGACGAAGGACTTCTTTTGTTGTTGGAGATAATTCTAGTGTGCATTTATCTTTATTCCCGTGTCAGTTGACACTGTCTGTCTCTACACTTGTCCTATATTGTCCCTGCTTTATATAACAGTTCAAAATCCGGTACGATCATCTTACCCCAGCATCAGACTTTCTTCAGAAGATTCCTGCTCGATGCTTTGGGACTTTCGTTCACTTTCTTTAGTATAGGAGTGACAGTTCATTATTGTTTAGAGTAACTTTAAATATACCTTCTTCTAGTTTGCATTAAATCATTGCAGTGATTTAATTAAGATCTCTATCTTTTCCTTGTATACCTTATTAACGTAATTGTATGTTGTTGTGATCAGGCTGTATCAGAGATCATCAGCCTGTAGTAGTAGTGCACTTATACCGAGTTATAGGATACCCCGTTATCGCAGATTTAACTCTGGAGGGTATAGGTGTTTTTTGTGCGCCGGCATTATAAGTTCGAGGGTTGGATCTAGTGTTACCGTTGTGGCTGTGTGCCTTTCTAGTCCAATGATTAAGAGCCCTTGTTTTATACGAGCCCCGGTCGTAACAATCCACAGTCCCATCTTTACTAAACACACTGCCCAGATACTTAAAAGAGCTGACGATCTCCATAGCCTGACCGTTCAACTTCACCTCACACTCTGTGACTTCACCCCTTTCGAAGACCATAACCTTGCTTTTCCCCACATTTACCTTCAAATTCCGTTTTTCGGTTTTCAGTTTTTTGAACTGTCAGGAGATATTTTATATAATTTACTTATAATTAATATCATATATGCAGTTTGGTGGGGTAAGTCTTCTCTAGCTCAATTATCCAAATTATAGTTGGAGGTGTGTTATTTAACGCTACATTGCCCCGGGGATTGGTCAGACTACTTACCGTGTGGCACATTGGTTGGTCATACGCTTCACAACATATAGGACAGGTCAGGATGATACGAATGGGCAAGTCTCCTAACAATTGGTGCCTTTGTTCACCTAACAGTATAATTATAAGAACAGTCACTTACAAATTCATGAACTCCCATAAGAGAGAGAGAGAGAGAGCATCACTCTGTTGATCTTTTACCTCCGTTTGTTTGTCGGTTTATTTGTTTGACTCTAAACAAGATAAACAAAAACAGCCAGCATAGGCGGAGGTATGCTCTCTACCAAGTGCCGTCTAGCTTACTTATATATCCTGTAAGCCTATATCCTATATCTAACCTTGTCTTTGTCTGAACCTTGTCTATTAAAAACGAGTAGGCTTATTGTATACAAATTATGTTCTCCGAAGTAAGGTAATCGTAGGATAGATTTAGGAAAGAATAGTTAGGGAAGATTGAGTAGAACTGTTAACACATAAATAGCTGGCCGCCACGTTCTAAACACAACGCATTATACGAAGAAAAGCACTATACGGATAAAGGAAATGGACATAGTGACAATAGGTAATATTAAATAAAAATACATTAATAATATACGTGAGAATGGAAGTGAATTACGGAATATTAATAACATTTGGTCGAAACTCTTATAACACATAAATAAACATAACAAGGCAAATAAAACCAAATACACTAACATATAATGTAGAAGTGTAGGTGCTATTAGATAACTTATATACTTTGGGAGAGATAGGGAGAGGGCTATCATATATGTGCGTATTTTATTGATAATATGAGAGAGAGAGAGAGAGAGAGAGAGAGAGAAGCGGAGAGAGAGGTGTGGAATTTTAGTTTAGAGGAAGAAAGTGGGGGTAAGGTAACTACTGTACTACTAGTCCAGTAAATCTAGCAATCATTTAACTGGACCTAGAACAAATTGCAATAGAAGGTTTTTTGGCTTTAACTTGTTTATTAGGTCCCTCTGATGAACATATAAAAAGTCTCCAACTTTTGGACACTGGGAAAGTGGTTAATTTGCATAAATTCAAGATGGCCGCCGTCCAAAGCTTCAATTTACAGATAACTTTTTTCTGGTTGCTCCTAGACCCTATAAATGTATTACAAACAACGTTTTTTGGCTTTAACTTGTTTATTAGGTCCCTCTGATGAACATATAAAAAGTCTCCAACTTTTGGACACCTGGAAAGTGGTTAATTTACAGCCGAAAAACCTTACAGACAGGCTGAACTGTCTCTTTCACAAGGGGTGACACAGGCACTTTGTGCTTGTATGGGTTTTTGACCTGTTGTCCCTCTTTTTTATAAAAAAAAAAAAAAAAAAAACATGACGTAGTATGACGTCATTCAGAGCCAATTATGTAATTCATGATAGGAGTTCGTATTCACTTGGATCATCGGTGCTTGCATCACAGTTGCTATTTTGACAGAGTCCTTTACATTGACCACATGCACTGGAACATTCAAGCTCATTCCGTTTGCAACTACAGCGTTGAGTGTCACAGTTGCCCTTACACTGACATCTGACCAATTTCAGTAGTGAATCAGGAGCCACTGGCGAATCCATCGTCTTCGGTTCAAGCTGTCCCTTCCGCAGACACTAGCCCCATTTCTCGGGGTCCACACAGTTCCCCATCCATTCCTGGACCTGACAATAAACTCGGAACGAGTGGTATTTGGCTGCATCGGTTGTTGGGGGAAGGCTGTGAACTTCAACGGTAGTTGAACTTTTTGCCACCTTGTTGCAAAACTTTGTCTTTCGCAGTCCGTCAAGGGTGTCATTTCCTTTTCCCCCGTACAAATAAACCAAGGCCTTTTCACCAGCTGATGATATCGCGTCTTTACTTCCACTTTGGCAACAGAATGCTTCTATACATTTCAAGAAACCGTTGTCTTCCCTCACTTTCCTCAAGGCAGCCCCTTTACCAATACCATACAGTCGTGAGGTTGTGTCACATCCACAGAGTGCATGGACAACTGGCAGGACACGACAGATGCTTTCACCGAGAGCCTCTGCTACTGAGTTAATATGCCAACATTTCCCACCTTCCTTGCTCGACTTGAAGTACAAATCATTCATCCCTCGTTCCGCATAATGACACAACAGCACCAACAAGTCTGTGTCCTCACCTATCACATATGTCACGGTTTCCCTTGCATGCTCAATTCCCTTCTTCGCAATCATGACATCTGCATCTGCTGGCGCATTGACACAGTCAATTCCATTTGCCTTGAATGTTTCACACAATAAGTCAATGAAGTTTTGCTTATTGTCCGAGTTTGACAAGAAGTTTTCCTTTTTTGACCGAAGGGGCATGGTTGGAGTGAACATCACCTTTTGACCAAAGACTCCTTTTGATCGTCGATTGTGTGTCATGTCCTTGGTAGTAGGTCCTGATTTATAACCGTCGAATACAACCACCGGGTTGAGAAAGTTTTTGGAAACATGCTTCATGTACATGCTTGCAATGTCCTCAAATGTTTCACCCTTCTTCCATGGAATCCTTTGCAATAAGGAACCACCATCCAGAACATGGGTCACAGTCCTTTCTTCCTCAAATGATTCCAATGACGACTTGGGAACAACAGCAGCTATCTCATCTCCTAGCTGTGGTTTATTGGCTTCCCTGAGCCTCCCCCACTTATCGAACAGAGCAGTAGGGTAGCTAGACAACTCATACGCAAAGACCTCTTCAACACCTAAGTCCCTGTTATTAGCAAAGATGAGGAGCCTCTGGAAAAGGAGCTGTGGGTCGATTGGTACTTTTTCAGCACTGATTGTAACCTTTGCACCCAACGACTCAACTTGATCTTTCTTCCTAAATGAAAAGTCAAAAGCATTGCTACCTTCCATCTTCTGCACAATGTTCATACCAACCTCATACAGTAAATGAGGATTGGCCGAGGCTGGTCCTGTCACACCGTTGGCAATATTCCGGAGTTCATTTGATTCTTGAAATGGATCATAATCCTTGAAGAATGCGAGAACCTTCTCTGTGTCCTTCCTATCTCGTTCACGCCTTGCTTCAGTCATTTCTTTGTGCTGCTCAGAGGTGTGGAAATGCTTCCCTGTCAGTTCTTGCATAACTTCACTCACCTCAGCGCAGGCTGGCATAGCAAGTAACCAGCGCAGGCGTTGCGTTTCCTCCATGCCCCTACCACGTGTCAATCCACCATTCGTTTTCAAAGAGCGCATCAAAACCTGCTCTATAACCAAGTCGCTTGGCAGTCCTGCCCACAGCCGATCACTTCGGCGGATCACAAATAGACCGGAGTTCAATTGACAGAACATGTCTGGGTTGAGCTGCTCAAGTTCAATCATGTCTTGAATGTACACATGGGCTGACTTGGCATAATTGTTATGACCACACGCTGCAAAGTACGGCAACATCTCCTGGAGTGTTCCGAGGTACAGTAGGAAATCGCCCATTCTCAGTGCCCTCAGGAAGCGACGCAGCAGGTCAATCATGTCCATGTATTGAATCCATAGCTTTCCCATCTTATGCTCTGCTAAGGAGCTCTTCTCAGCTTTAAGTTTTTGAGAAATTCTGTTGAAAACGTCTTTACTGCAGACTTCATCCGGTGAAACGTCTTCACGCAACAGCTTATCCAAAAGATCTGCAGCCTCCTGGAAGTCCTTGCATGCGTCACTTTCCTCATCTACCATTGAGAGGTTGACACCGTATGCCCTGCCTAACACAATCGAACTCAAGGCTGTGTCAACCAAGAAGTGGCCTCTGATTGCTCGTGCATAGGCTTTCCCACTCAGCATTTGGGTCACAGCATTTTCAGCGTATATAAGTTCCAAAACCTCCTTAAGCCCAGATGCTTCCATAACATGGCCCATGCATCCCAAAAAGCTCATCACAGAGTGAAAGCCACCAAGGTTCAAAACAATGGGTTTCAGTTCGCTTCCTTCCTTCTCATGAACAATGATCGTCTTCGCTTTCCAATAAAGCGGTTGGTCGAATGTCAGCATTGGCGTCGTTCCCTGGCGATGGCTTTCCGCAGCAACGAAGTGAAGTGTTGAGTAAATACAACTCATGTCTGTAGGGTCCATGTCAATCATGGGCAAGAAATGGACGGATGATTTCCCTGGGTGTGGTCCATGGCACACACTCTGCATTAAGCCGGACCAGCCTGGTCGTTTTGGTCGAAGCAACCATGACGTTTTCCACAGTAAGTTGGAGACTTTTTATATGTTCATCAGAGGGACCTAATAAACAAGTTAAAGCCAAAAAACGTTGTTTGTAATACATTTATAGGGTCTAGGAGCAACCAGAAAAAAGTTATCTGTAAATTGAAGCTTTGGACGGCGGCCATCTTGAATTTATGCAAATTAACCACTTTCCCGGTGTCCAAAAGTTGGAGACTTTTTATATGTTCATCAGAGGGACCTAATAAACAAGTTAAAGCCAAAAAACCTTCTATTGCAATTTGTTCTAAGTCCAGCCCTACTTTGACTGGTCTATACCCTGCTTCTACACCCTCCTACTCTGCCCTCTCTAACACCCCCCCTGTCCCTCCCCTTCCTCTGGCTGGCATCCAGGCTCAAGGGGTACCAAGCAAAAGACAATCCAATTTAGTTGACGCGTTCACGTGGGGGTCCATCAATTTTTATGAGTGACTGACTGTACATGAGTTAATGAAGTCTCATTTCAGAAATATAATTGTGTACTATACATGTTATATATATGAAGTTGTTTTATTTAGTCAATACATGGTATCTCTTGATTAATATTAAGATTCTAAACAATAAACATAATTTCACAAATAAATTTAAGAATATAGTCTTTGCTTTTATGGGATATATTAGAGCTAATTCCAAGAAATCCAAAGATAACCGTATTAAAGATAAAGTCATGTCCACTTTAAATTATTCCTCTAAAATTTTAGACAAAATTAATGTTAACAGTCTTATTAATTCAAAGAAAGTTAAGTCCATGTTACCAGATGGTTGTAAAGATTTCAAACCATTAATAGTGTATTCATATGAACGACCTGTTGGGTCTATTATTTGTAATTATAATAAAGTTTTAGGAAATCTTTCAGATAATGATATTTTCAATAATAATAAATGCGTGTGTGAAAGAGTCATGGATATGCCAGCTAGCAGACGTGATGCACTAGCAAAGTTCATTTATAGTCCGATATGTCACATATTAACAGGTGATGTAGAACTAGTTAAACATTTTGCAAACGACAAATTAGCGGAGCTATGTCGTAAAGGGTTTAAATTTAGAATAGGGAGTAATAAAGTAACATGGGACATAATTTTAAAAGATATTGTTTTTTCAGTCAATAAATTAAAAGATAAATTGTTAAAAATTGCGTGCTGCGATGCGAGAGAACTAGAAGCATGGTCTAAATTATTAATTAAGTTAATTAGAAATAAAAATTTCTCGCTTAAAAATGAATTTAATCTTTCAGATTTTATAGACTATAATTATAATAAGCTTAAAGCTGATTTAATAAATTTACATAAACATTTTGTAATCACTACAGTAGATAAAGCCAGCAATAATTATAGCTTCACATGTAAGAAATTTTATCTTGAAAACATGAAAAAGAATTAGGTATTAAGGGTAACATATTACGTAAAAATATTTGCAGTAATTCTGTTTATGAAATTCAAAATAATCTGAATATTGATAACTTAATCGATGAACATACCAAGAAAAATATAACATTTGATATTAAACTTTCTGATAAGAACAAGTGCATTGCAAAATTATACATGTTACCTAAATTTCATAAAAGACCTTATAAATATCGCTTTATTGCCGGAGCAAAATTTGCTACCACTAAAACTCTATCAGAACAAGTCGTAAATTGCTTAAAATACATTAAAAGTACTCATAAAAGATATTGTAATACCATCATGAGAAGAACTGGCATTAACTATTATTGGAGTGTTGACAATTCGTTAGAAGTTATTGATAAAATAAATACCATGCCGAAAGTTACCTCAGTACATAGCTTCGACTTTTCAACTTTGTATACCAATTTGCCTTTAGATTTAGTATATTCAGAGCTTTGCTTTATTATAGATTTGCACTTTGACAGGTTCGTTAGGAATGGTAATTATTTCATAAATGTTTATACATATTTTAATAATGCATCACTTAGCTCTACTCCCACTAGTTCTGTATATTTTGATAGAACTAAACTTAAAGATGCCCTTAAATTCCTCCTTTTCAATACTTATGTTAGATTCGGCCCGTACATTTTCAAACAAATATTAGGAATTCCTATGGGTGGAAATGCTAGCCCTTTAATTGCAGACTTATTCTTGCTTGCTTTAGAATTTAAATATATAAAAGACTTAGTTGACAGTAGCAAGAAAAATAAAATCCCAGAAAAATTAGCACTTACTAAACTGTTAAGTAATAATAGTAGATATATTGATGATATTCTTGTTTGCAATTTGTTAAATTTTAATCAAGTTGCTAAACTTATTTACCCTAATTCTATTCCCCTCACACAATGTAACGTAAATTATAAAGTTGAAAATTTTCTTGATATAAATATAGAGATTGTTAATGAACAGTGCATACTTAAAGTATAGTTGATGATTTTAATTTTAACGTAATAAACTTTCCTTTCCCTTAGTAGTAATATCGATAGTAAAATAACTTATAATTGTTTTTATTCCCAATTAATAAGATTTTGTAAAATCTGCACTAAAGTAGATGACTTTTGGGCTAGAGCTAGGTTACTATACAGACTCTTAGTGGACAGAGGTTTTGAGGCAAGTAAATTGTTCCATAAATTTAATCTTTTTAGGGTCAATTATTGTGACTGTATTCTAAAATTTGACATCAATAATTTTAATCAAGCATTTTTAACTTGAAGTTTCTTGTATAACCTCTGCTTACTTTTTGTCTGTATTTATTGTTTTTTGTCTGTATTTATTGTTTATCTTTTTCTTGTTCTATTATTAATATTAATATTGATGATTTTTTAAATTTATTGTTCTTGTTAAAAGAGTACTCTTTGTTTAAATCTGTTGTTACTTCATATTTTGCAATTATTTGTCTTTATATTATATGTATTCATTGTCGATAGTATCAATTGCTTACTTTTGCGATTTCCTTAGTTTATTTGTGCTATAAATGTAGGTTATTTGTAGGGTAGTTATTGATAGGGGTCACTTGAGGCATGCTATGCTTACAGGTACCTACCCGATAGCACTATCGTTAGTGAGTGCTGTACTGTATTTTATATATTATTTTGTAATAGTATAGATATCTTATCAATATTTGTATTTTGTACTATTGTTAATGTCTTGTCATGTTGCAAATTTGATTTTAAATAATATTTTGACATTTAACATTTAGTTTCTTTATTCATGCAGAGTTTAGTAAAATTTGCCAGAACGTCCCGGACTTCCCAAACTTGACTACTTCCTTTAACGTGACGATAGTGCGTTGTTATATGTGCGATTAGTTTGCTTGGGAAACAGATTAACTTGCTCATGTAGTAATGTACACCCTATGTGGTGGATTGTGTTCTTTTATTTAATAGTTTTCATTTTAGTAAGCGTTGTTTCCACATAGCGATTTTGATAATTTAATTTGACTTTATATTGTCCTTGTCCCAATTTTGGTTTGTTTAGTTTGCAAGTTTTACATTTTAATTCTTTAGCATGCATAACTTTATGAAGTTCACAGAAAACTGGTAACAATCTCAGAAAAGATCGAACACTGTGTTGGTTCAGTTTACCGTTTTCATTTTTTCCCGACGTTCTGTACAGAAAGAATTGTACTGAACGATATCATGTGTATATGATAAATGTAAATTTTTGTGAGCATATTTATTTTCCATATTTCACTGTTGTTTTTCTTATTACATGATGTATTGAATTTATTATGGTATTTGGAATCGAGTTATCCTACATACTCTGAGTTAAACCAACTAAATCTATTATGTAAACTGTGTTGGAGTTTATAGATACTTACATTTAGTGGCATTTATATTATATATTGCTGTGTTTGTTTTTTGTCCTAATTAGAATATTTATTGTGTCTGCTAAGGCGCCTTGCCTCAGCAGACTAGGCCAGACTAATATAATATTGTAACCGCTATATATGTTATTACTATTATAGCAATAAATCAACTTTACTTTACTTTAAATCCCCCGTGTTGAACACCGCAGGTATGGCCATAAAATGCTTGTACTGATTTTGAGCAATCCATCTACGACCAGCATGGTGGCTCTGATGCCACAATCGTAGTGTATGAAACCAGTGTATTCTGTAGTTTGAGTGTTGTATAGGTTCGAATCCTGAAAATGGGCACGTAAAAATATCTGTCTGTACTGACCTTTAGAGATCCGGCAACCACTAGCAGACTCTTGATGGCTCTTAGGCCCCAATCATAGTGGCTCTGGCTGGACAACAGTTCCCGGCAGAGTCTGTACAGAGTGATGAACTTCCTGGCCAGCACTTTAGCCTCGACGAAACCCTCCGCCACCAGCATGATCTCGCAAATCAGCTCCAAGTCCGGCACTACCATCGCGCATGGTCTAGTAGAAGGAAGGGAGAGAGATAGATAGAAAGACAATAATAGAGAGAGAATATCTTGAGAGCAATATAAGGGCAATGGAGGGGTACATGGGTGAGAGAGTGGGAGTGTGGAATGGGTGTGCATGCTGGAGTGGGTGAGAATGAAGGAGCGAAAGAAGGTGCGTGTTTGTTTGTAAGTAACAAATGGAAAGAACTTGTAAGAGACTATTGTTCTGTGGGTGAGAATGAAAGTAGGAATACAAACGTGAGTGGTTGTGTGTGTGTGTGTGTATGCTCCGACAGAGAATAAACTGTAAGAGAGAAAGAGGAGTTCTGGGTGAATGTGAAGGCGTGCCTGAATAGGTTTGGCAAGAGCGAAAGAATATTTCTGATTTGGGATATGAATGGGAAGGTGGGTGATAGGAAAGTTGATGGAGTGGTTGGTGGGTGGGGTGTACCGTCAGAGGTGAATGGGAATGGTAGTGCACTTGTGAACGTATGTGTGGGGAGAAGGCTGTGGATACCCAACACCTTCTTCTGACACAGACTGATACACAGGTACACATGGAAAGTGGTGTGGAGGAGGAAGGCTGATACAGTGGTGGAACGAAAGGCACTGATTGATTATTATATGTGTGGATGAACGAATGAAGAATTATGTGCTGGATGCTAGGGTGTATAGGGGTATTGGGGTGGGGGTGGTCTGTCTGACCATTAACCATTATGTAGTAGTGTAACGGGAAGAAATTGTACTTTCCCTTTTGGTATATGTTGTAAGGTTTGACTTAACTGTAAGACTTTTTCCCCTTCATTCACTCTTCCCTATAATTAAGGGAAATGTATCGTTTAAGAAGGGTTAAGTAACCCTTGTCTATGTAAAGAAGGAATTAGCCTAGATCAGGAGGAGAACTAATATTCCCAAATCAATCTACAATACTTTCAAGCCTAATTTGCCTTTCACCCCCTTTTGTTATTCCCTGTAAAAATCCTTCCTTTTCAAATTTAGAGTAATGCCCCCTTGTGTAAAAAGACCGCCAATTCCTACCCAAGCGACGCCACCCTTTGTGGTCACCCTCCCCTTTTTTGGCGGGATCCCTGGCACTGGCCCTCGGCCCCTCACTGTCGTGACCCCAGGCCTACGAGAGAGACACCTACCTCTGTCATCATTCCCCGCTTCTTCTCCGGACTTAGGCTTCCTTTCCCTCCATTCAGAGGGAACCAGTTTGGGACGGAGTCGATGTGATGCTGAATTGCTGATGGCGGAGAATCGGAGATTCACCCATCCCATTGGCTGAGTGCAGGATGCTGAACTCGTGTACTGTACGAGGGTTCAAGGACCGCAGGAAGACGTATGATTACCCCCTATACCCCAGGATACGGTAGGCCGAAGAAACCTACAGGCAAGCCTGGCCGATACCGGTATCTAGCGGAATTGGGATGTATAATACTGAGAGGAATGGGGTGGATACAGACAGCAATATTCGAGTCCTACTCCTAGGTTAAGAGACTGTCCCAGTACGGTAATGGATTGGTCCCAGGTTAATGGTATACAGATAATTAGATACGGACCATACGGTACCAATGTTAAGAGTTGTAAACGGTAAAATGTTCATTATATTAATATCAAGCTTAAGATTACTGCAATATGTTTGTATCTATCCTCCCGTACCTATTTGGATCTAAATGTGTTGTCAGGATGGTAAATCGGAGCTGTCAGTATTAAATTGGTCTAAGAGTAGTACCAGTAGCCTAACCGAGAGTTAAAGTCTTGTCAGCCAACAATGAAGGTGAAGTTCTTGATTGGTCTTTGCTAGCCTCCGATTTATCCTACTGTCCTAATGTACCTGAATAATGAGCATGAATCACGATTGCATAAAGAATAAGAAAACCATGGGGACGGCCAGTTCACCTGAAGGTGGGCGATCAAAGTTGATGAAGAAAGAGAGATACTACCCCCCCCTCCCCCCCGTTACAGTGGTGGCAGCGGTGGGATTTCTTTAGGAGTCCATGGTTTGACATGCTCCTGTTCTGTTCAGGGCTCCTGAATTAATCCCGTACCCCCCGTAGAAGAGACTGTACAGTATTGGTTCTTACACTTTCGCTCGGGTATTTAGAATCAGTGCGTTGCAGTTGTCATTTTTCACGCTACCAACCCGTGAAATAGTTACCACAAACAGTATTGGTCATGCTACCACATTTCAATACTGTTAGTGTAATATTTCAGGGAATCTTTAAGTGCAGCAGATACCAGCAAGAATCACAGTGACTGTGAAGGAACCGCAAAGTTGAGGCAGCGGTGGGATGTGTTTTCCAGTTATTAATTGTCTATCAATTATCCTTCTTTCCTGTCTAAGATGGATAATCCTGATCCAGAACCAAGGCACGAGGTGCAAGACGTTTTAGTCAGGAGGAATGAGGAACGCCAAGAGGCTATGTCCGTCGCGAAAGAGGTCCTGGAACAGACCTCACTGACCATGGCCAGGAAGTTTAGAGACGTGGCTAATCGGAACCGCCGGAATGAAAAGGTCAATGTGGACGACACGGTATGGATCAGGAACGAGAATCCACTACCCGGGACTAGCCAAAAGTTGAACGCAAAGTGGGTGGGTCCCTTTAGAGTCACGGAAGTAGTCCGAGACGGGGCTGCGTATAAGCTAGTAAATCCCTATACGGGTGTGTTTATGAAAAGGGCCGCTGAGAAAGTGAAACCGTTCGTGGTTGAGGAGTATTGGCAGGTAGAGCAAGTTGAAATGCCGGTTGAGGAAGACTATCAACCTGAGATTTTAGCACCCAGAGCCCGTCAGCCGGCCCGGCGTTATATAGAATCTTGTTAGAGTGTACAGTAGAGTCCCTGTTGTGCTCGTCGTGTTGTGTACTCCCCTGTGGCCCCCGCATGGTTAATTAATCTTTCCGGTCAAACCCCCGTGCAGCGAAACTTTAAGAGACGTAGGTGCCTAGGTTATGTAGAACGTCATACAGGTGATTGGGACTAGGGTGGTGGCGTTCCCTTCAGGACGTGCTGTTGGCTCTGAGTACCTTTATGGTTGACTGGGGTTATACTCCTTTCGTCCCGAGGCTCAGCCAGCGCACAGAGTGTGAAGGGACTCCCACGATACGGGTGTCCACGCTGCTCTCTAGTCTGGTCTCCTGGGGTTTTCCAAGCAATAAAGGGGTGGAGAGAGGCTATCTCGACGGGGACAAGATAGTGCCTGTTTGGCACTCTCCTGAAAAGGAGGGGCACTTTTTAGAGTGGTATAGTGATTTGTTGATGAAGGAAGGTACGCCCCACAGGCAGAGTACAGTACAGTAATGATGTGTCAGATTCTAAGACGTTGGGTATAGATTGCGAGCTCTGGGCATGGTAAGATGCCAGGCGGATCAGAAATTCTGCTGTAATAAGTTAAGGCTGGATTAATTGGTAACTGTATAATGTTTATGTTGATGAAAGAGTGAATGAGGTAAAAAGTCTTCAAAGAAAAGGTAGAGCTGTTTAGGAGTCCATGGTTTGACATGCTCCTATTCCGTTCAGGGCTCCTGAATTAATCCCGTACCCCCCGTAGAAGAGACTGTACAGTACTGGTTCTTACACTTTCGCTCGGGTGTTTAGAATCAGTGCGTTGCAGTTGTCATTTTTCACGCTACCAACCCGTGAAATAGTTACCACAAACAGTATTGGCCATGCTACCACATTTCAATACTGTTAGTGTAATATTTCAGGGAATCTTTAAGTGCAGCAGATACCAGCAAGAATCACAGTGACTGTGAAGGAACCGCAAAGTTGAGGCAGCGGTGGGATGTGTTTTCCGGTTATTAGTTGTCTATCAATTATCCTTCCTTCCTGTCCAAGATGGAGAATCCTGATCCAGAACCAAGGCACAAGGTGCAAGACGTTTTAGTCAGGAGGAATGAGGAACGCCAAGAGGCTATGTCCGTCGCGAAAGAGGTCCTGGAACAGACCTCACTGACCATGGCCAGGAAGTTTAGAGACGTGGCTAATCGGAACCGCCGGAATGAAAAGGTCAATGTGGACGACATGGTATGGATCAGGAACGAGAATCCACTACCCGGGACTAGCCAAAAGTTGAACGCAAAGTGGGTGGGTCCCTTTAGAGTCACGGAAGTAGTCCGAGACGGGGCTGCGTATAAGCTAGTAAATCCCTATACGGGTGTGTTTATGAAAAGGGCTGCTGAGAAAGTGAAACCGTTCGTGGGTGAGGAGTATTGGCAGGTAGATCAAGTTGAAATGCCGGTTGAGGAAGACTATCAACCTGAGATTTTAGCACCCAGAGCCCGTCAGCCGGCCCGGCGTTATATAGAATCTTGTTAGAGTGTACAGTAGAGTCCCTGTTGTGGTCGTCGTGTTGTGTACTCCCCTGTGGCCCCCGCATGGTTAATTAATCTTTCCGGTCAAACCCCCGTGCAGCGAAACTTTAAGAGACGTAGGTGCCTAGGTTATGTAGAACGTCATACAGGTGATTGGGACTAGGGTGGTGGCGTTCCCATCAGGACGTGCTGTTGTCTCTGAGTACCTTTATGGTTGACTGGGGTTATACTCCTTTCGTCCCGAGGCTCAGCCAGCGCACAGAGTGTGAAGGGACTCCCACGATACGGGTGTCCACGCTGCTCTCTAGTCTGGTCTCGTGGGGTTTTCCAAGCAATAAAGGGGTGGAGAGAGGCTGTCTCTACGGGAACAAGATAGTGCCTGGTTGGCACTCTCCTGAAAAGGAGGGACACTTTATAGAGTGGTATAGTGATTTGTTGATGAAGGAAGGGACGCCCCACAGGCAGAGTACAGTACAGTAATGATGTGTCAGATTCTAAGACGATGGGTATAGATTGCGAGCTCTGGGCATGGTAAGATGCCAGGCGGATCAGAAATTCTGCTGTAATAAGTTAAGGCTGGATTAATTGGTAACTGTATAATGTTTATGTTGATGAAAGAGTGAATGAGGTAAAAAGTCTTCAAAGAAAAGGTAGAGCTGTGTAACAGGAAGAAATTGTACTTTCCCTTTTGGTATATGTTGTAAGGTTTGACTTAACTGTAAGGCTTTTTCCCCTTCATTCACTCTTCCCTATAATTAAGGGAAATGTATCGTTTAAGAAGGGTTAAGTAACCCTTGTCTATGTAAAGAAGGAATTAGCCTAGATCAGGAGGAGAACTAATATTCCCAAATCTATCTACAATACTTTCAAGCCTAATTTTCCTTTCACCCCCTTTTGTTATTCCCTGTAAAAATCCTTCCTTTTCAAATTTAGAGTAATGCCCCCTTGTGTAAAAAGACCGCCAATTCCTACCCAAGCGACGCCACCCTTTGTGGTCACCCTCCCCTTTTTTGGCGGGATCCCTGGCACTGGCCCTCGGCCCCTCACTGTCGTGACCCCAGGCCTACGAGAGAGACACCTACCTCTGTCATCATACCCCGCTTCTTCTCCGGACTTAGGCTTCCTTTCCCTCCATTCAGAGGGAACCAGTTTGGGACGGAGTCGATGTGATGCTGAATTGCTGATGGTGGAGAATCAGAGATTCACCCCTCCCATTGGCTGAGTGCAGGATGCTGAACTCGTGTACTGTACGAGGGTTCAAGGACCGCAGGAAGATGTATGATTACCCCCTATACCCCAGGATACGGTAGGCCGAAGAAACCTACACGCAAGCCTGGCCGATACCGGTATCTAGCGGAATTGGGATGTATAATACTGAGAGGAATGGGGTGGATACAGACAGCAATATTCGAGTCCTACTCCTAGGTTAAGAGACTGTCCCAGTACGGTAATGGATTGGTCCCAGGTTAATGGTATAGAGATAATTTGATACGGACCATACGGTACCAATGTTAAGAGTTGTAAACGGTAAAATGTTCATTATATTAATATCAAGCTTAAGATTACTGCAATATGTTTGTATCTATCCTCCCGTACCTATTTGGATCTAAATGTGTTGTCAGGATGGTAAATCGGAGCTGTCAGTATTAAATTGGTCTAAGAGTAGTACCAGTAGCCTAACCGAGAGTTAAAGTCTTGTCAGCCAACATTGAAGGTGAAGTTCTTGATTGGTCTTTGCTAGCCTCCGATTTATCCTACTGTCCTAATGTACCTGAATAATGAGCATGAGTCACGATTGCATAAAAAATAAGAAAACCATGGGGACGGCCAGTTCACCTGAAGGTGGGCGATCAAAGTTGATGAAGAAAGAGAGATGCTACCCCCCCCCCCCGCCCATTACAATAGTAGCTAAGATTAGGATTTTAAAAACGTGGGTGAGAAGAGCTGGAGGGAGGCAAAAGGAAGGTGGAATTGCGAGGAGGGTGGAGAGGTTGCAGGAGGAAGAGATCAGGGAAGAGTTCAAGAGAGCAGTAGAAAGACGACTAGAGTAGGTTTGACCTGGAGGGTAAGGAGGAAGTAGAGGAAGTGAGCAAAGTGAAGAGATGTGTGTAGCATGTGAGGAGGTGTGTGGAGTAAGGAGAAGAGGGAGGGGAGTGGAAGGGTACAGCATGATGGACTGAAGAGGTAAACATAGCTGTTGAAGACAAGAAGAAAGCGTATAGAGAGTGGTTGGGTAGTAGAGGGAATGAAGATTTAGAGAGACAGAAAAGAGCGAGGTACTTGGAGAAAAAGAGAGTGGTGAAGAGAGTAGTGAAGGAGAGTAAGAGAAGAGTAGATGAGGAATTTGGAAGGAATCTGAGTGTAAAATGGAGGGAGTGTAAGAAACTGTTTTAGAAAGAGGTCAAGCAAGTTAGGGAAGATAGCAAGGGAAATAGTAAGGGTGCCAAAGATAAGAATGGGCGAGTGATAGCCGAGAAGCAAGAGAGAGTCGAAAGATGGGAATACTTCAACGAATTGCTGAATGTAAGGGTTGAAGCGCCAGCAAACATAGTTGGATGGGGTATGGGAGGGAGAAGAAGAGAAGTACTGGAGGAGGAGGTGGGGATCAGGAGGTCAGAAGTGTGTGAAGGTATGAAAAGAGTGAAGATGGAGAAAGCATCAGGAATAGATAGAGTGGGTGGGGATATGTTGAGGTATGGTGGTGAGATAGTGATCGAATGGGTATGGAAAATATGTAAACTAGCATGGGAGACGGGGAGTGCACCTGATGACTGGAATACATGCATAATAATCCCCCTGTATAAGGGTAAAGGGGAAAGAGGAGTGTGTGGTAACCACCGGGATATATGTCTTCTAAGCATAGTAGGGAAGGTGTACAGTAGGGTAGTGATTGAGAGAGTGAGAGCAAGAGCGGAGAAATGGATAGGTGACGAGCAGGGCGTGTTTAGGAAGGGAAGATGATGTGTAGATCAGATTTTTGCCCTGAAATGTGTTGTGGAGAAATATCTGGAGAAGCAACAAAAGTTGTATGTTTCCTTTATGGACTTGGAGAAAGCATATGACAGAGTGGATAGAGAAGGTATGTGGAAAATACTGAGAATATACGGAGTAGATGGCAAGTTGCTGAAAGCAGTGAAGAGCCTGTATGAGGGTGCAAAGGCATCAGTACGTGTGGAGAATGAGCAGAGCGAATTCTTTGAGCTAAATGTTGGGTTGAAACAAGAGTATGTGATGTCCCCATTGTTGTTCAATATATATATGGATGGAGTCATGAAAGAAATACAAGGAAGAGCAGTGCATGTTGATAAATATGTTTGGAACAGTGTGTGAAAAACGGAATCTGAAGATAAGTGCGGGGAAGAGCAAGGTTATGGTCCTTGAAAGGGGTGCAACCACAGAGTGTGAGGTGAAGTTGAACAGTCAAGCTATGGAGAATATCAGCTCATATAAATATTTGGGCAGTGTGTTGAGTAAGGATGGGAGTATGGATGAAGAAGTGCGGGAGAGGGTGCAACAGGGGAAGAGGGTTGTAGGAACGCTGAAATCAGTAACAAGAAATTGGGTGGTCAGCATGGAAGTAAAAAAGTCCTTGCATGACAGTGTGGTAATCCCGACATTGACTTACGGGAGCGAAGCATAGACGTTGGTGGAGAGACTCAGACCAAGAGTGAGAGGGGTGGAAATGATTACTTGAGAAGTGCGTGCCGAGTTACGTGGAGCGATAAACAAACGAATGAGGAAGTAAGAGAGAGGTGTGGTGTGGATGTAGATTTCCTGGAAAGTGCGAAAAGGAACACCTTGAGATGGTTTAGCCATATGGAACGTATGGGAAGTGAGAGAATGACTAAGAGAGTGTACGAGAGCGAGGTGGAAGGACAGAGTGGGAGAGGTAGACCGAATGAGAGATAGAAGGATGGAGTGAAGAATTATATGAGTGAAGGCGGTGCTGGATGGGAGGAGGGGTGTTGACTGACTGGGGACAGAGGTGCATGGGGGTGTTTCGTTCGTGGCCACCCCTTCGGGGATCACGGCGTCCGGCAATAGATAGATAGCTAGATAAATATAAGGGTTCTATTAAATGCTAATATTTCTTGAGTAGCAAACTACTGTTGCAGAAAAGCAAAAAAATGTGTTGTATGCATAAACAGCTTGGGATAAAAGTCATACATGTCGAGTTAAGATTCGAAAGCTTAGTTTCTATTAACAAATATTTCATATGGCAAGTCCTTAGTTACTTGAAATATAAGATTGTTTTCACTATTAATGTAACAATTCAATGCTATCTGTTATGCCCAATTCTTTTACTTTCTTACCTCTAAAGTGGAACACATTCTATCCATCTCTCCCTTTTCTGAAATCTCCATTTTGGGCCATTTCAACGTTCACCACCATGAATGGCTCTCCTCTCATTTCACTGACTAACTTGGTGAACAAGCCTACATCTTTTCTATTCTAAATGACCTGGAGTAGTTAAACCAGCACCCTACTCGTATGACTGACTGCCTAGAAGATCTGCCCAACATCCTTGACTTATTTCTAACCTTTAATCCTTCTGCTTACACTGTAAACCTTTTCTCTCCGTTGGGCTCCTCCGATCATAACCTTTTATCTGTTACCTGTCCTATCTCTCCAGTACGGCTATCCGATCCTCCCAGCCGGTGGCACTTATGGCACTTTGGCACTGCCGACTAGGATGATCTTCGGCACTACTGCTTTGTTTTCCCATTGACTGATATTTGTTTCCCTGGCCAGGAACCCTTGGAGTGTGCTGAGCGCATTACCGAGGCAATCTTCTCGGGCATGGAAGCATACATTTACTGTATATTTCTTTCTCTCAGTCTAATGCAAACAAATCTTGGTTTACTGACACTTGTTCTACTGCTGTCCGCAATAAAGAGGAAGCATTCAAACGGTACTGTCGCTTTCAAACTCAAGAATCTTGTACTTTCTGCCCAGAAAAAAACTTTCATCAGCAACAAATATGTTTGAACTTTCTAACTCTAGCTCTTCTCAAAATGTCGGGCATCTAAGCAATACCTTCTCCAACAATTTTACTTCCTTGTCTTTCCCTCGTCTCTATCACTCTTATGGTACCACCGACGCTCGAGCCCGACGCGCCAACCCGCCAACAGCACTTCGCTCTCGCTGCTCGAAATTTGACCATAACTTGAGTACTCCATTACTCATCCCCTTATTTGTTTGCATGAGCTGTAGCTAAGCTCTAGCTTAACTGCCCTGTAGTTGCATTGCATGTAATTTTGCTGTGTTTTTGACTGATAAACGTTTGTTTATCGAGACTGCTTTTGTTTACATTTGTACCGGTTAGTGAAAACCGACGCTCTAAAGTAAACAAACTACTTGCTTGTTTCATATTATAAAGTTCTAGCACTTATTGTAGATATTTTAGCCCTCACTGTAGTTAAGTGCTTAGCAAACCACCCAGTAGTTATCTTACATGACATTGTACTGTAGTTTTGACTGATAAACGTTTGTTTTTCAAAATTCTATTTGTCAAGTTAGTAGAGACGCCGCCGATACCAGCGCCACCTGTGTACGCATAAACAAACCCTCTTCTTGTATTTTATATATCAAAGTCTAGCCAATACTGTACTTGGTTGAACATTTATCTTGGTTATCTATATAAATCGCACACACTAACATTTGTCAAGATAGTTTTAATATTGGGTTAGAATAATTTAGTTACTCTAATACTTTTTGATAGCCTATTTATTAATCGCATTTCAGATACTTGTCACCCTATTAATAGGCCTCTCACACTCTTGCCAGGGATATTACTAACTCCATTATTATTATTATTGTGTTGACCACTGTATAAACTAATATACAGGCTTTAGCCTAACTGTGTCATACTGCTAACATAATTTTATTTTTATTTTCAGGCATAAAATTGTGTTCTATTGCTAACATATTCTTTTTGTGATTAACATATTCTTTTTGTGATTTACAGGCATTAATTGTACCATATTGCTAACAAATACTTGTTGTTACTATACTGTATACTGTTTTCCAGTTTTCTCACTAGGCTACATTAACCCTCTCCCACTTTTTGTTTTTTTCCCGTAAATTTTGTAAATTTCTAGTCCATTTGTGATTTTCAGGCTTTAACTGTGTCATACTGCTAACATAAATTGTTGTTTTATTTTCAGGCATAAATTGTGTTCTATTGCTAACATATTTTTTGTGATTTACAGGCATATTAATTTCATCATATTGCTAACAAAATTTTGTGTGATTTTCAGGAATTAATTGTATCACATTGCTAACATAAATTTGTTGTGATTTTCAGGCTTTAATTGTACCATTTTGCTAACATAAATTTGTGTGATTTTCAGGCATATTGTGATTATATCGTCATGGCGCCACAACGAACCTGCACGAGTTGTTCCGGTAAATTTGGCCCTACCATGTTTGTTGATACTGATGTCCAAATTTGTAGATTTTGCCAGCTCCGAGAGAAGATTGTGGATGAATTGAATGCAGCTCACCGCAAGATCGATGCCCTGACTACGAAGCTTGAATCCCTTCAAGAATTTGCCACACTCAACGTAGGAGTGCCCTCGGCCCAAGAAACCACTACGATGTCAACCGCCATTCCAGTGCATACAGTACCGGTACCGGTACCCACACCAGCAGCTACCTTAGATGTTGCAGAAAATAATAATGACTCTACTCTCACTCCCCGCCAGGACAACTTTCAGTTAGTGAGAAACAATGTGCATCCCAGTACCAGTACCAGGAAGGTCATCCCGACAACATGCCAAAACCGCTTCAAAATTCTTGCTATTGACGAGGAAGAGGAAACGGAAGAAGTTCGGCTTGTGGGCGACTCCATGGTCCGTGGCCAATTAACCGAGTTCTGCGCCAGGTGGCGGCGTGGACGACATTGTTGCGGCTGTGGAAGAGGTTTCCAGGCTCGCCCCCTGCAAGCACTACGTACGTCATCCACGTTGGATCTAACGATGTCCAACGGACGCAGTCAGAGGAACTACTTTGCAAGTACCGGCGGCTGATCAGGTCCTTCAAGGAAAAATCTAATAGAATCTTAATTTCAGGAATTGTTCCCCGGATTGATGTAGAAAACCGATTCTACAACATAGCTACCAGTACAAATCGCCGACTAGCCAAACTCTGCAGGGAGGAGGACATCGGCTTTGTCGACACGTGGGATCATTTTTACTATGATAAATCTTTGTTTTCAGGAGATGGTGTACATCTCAATGAAGTAGGAGCTACACGTCTTGGTCGTCTGCTGAACGATGCAGTCAAGGATTTCCGTTCAAAAAACGGGGTCAACCCGGGGTATCCGGGGGTAGTGTAAGTCAAATACGAACTGAAAATTCAGACAATGCACAATCAGTAACATCCAACTCTAATACTCTTAAGGTGTTTTATGTAAATGCTCGTAGCATACGCAATAAATTTTCAGATCTAGAGGAAATCGTGTTTACAGAACATTATGATATAATCAGCATTACAGAATCTTGGTTAAATGCGGAAGACAGAGACTTTTTAGCCGAATATACGCTTCCTGGTTATACAATGTTTGAGAAAAGTCGGATCAATATAAATGGAGGGGGAGTTCTATTTTTATAAAGGAAAGTCTTAATCCCGTCTTAATGTCAAAACCTCAAATTGCGAATATAGACATATCTTACGTACTATTAAATAATAAATGAGGAACTAAAATAACACTAGCTTTATTATACAGACCCCCAGCTCAATCAGTGCAAACTGACAGTGACATTTATTAACAAATTGCTGAAATAACTAACATACAAGATACCGTAATTCTTGGCGATTTCAACTTACCCGTGACTAAATGGGGCGATATTCTTACTTCACACTCTGGACACGACCTCTATGCTAACTTGCAAGAGAGTTCACTTTTTTAATTTGTACAATCTCCGACCCGTGGTAATAATGTGCTTGACCTTGTACTCGCAACTAAAGAAGAATTAATAGAGAATTTGAATGTTGGTGATGAATTCAGAAACAGCGACCATCGTATGATAACTTTCACTTTAAAGTTTACTAGTAACAAATCAAATAACAGCATTGAGAAAGTCCCTAATTTCTAGAAAGCAAATTTTCATGAACTTAAATCAAAGCTTAAAGAAACTGACTGGAGCTTTCTGACTAACAATAACGACATAAATAGATCTTGGGAGTGTTTCACAACCACTTACCTTAAGGCAGTGCAAGACTGCATACCATCGAAAATACGGCGTCCAGGCCATAATGATAAGCCCAAATGGTGGAATAAAGATATTTCAGACTGTCTGCTTGCTAAAAAAATTGCTAATGATAGATTAAAATCCTCACAAAATGACGAAGAACGGGTGAAATTTGTAGAGCTACGACGCAAAGCCAAAAAGTTAATTAAGCAAAGTAAAAAGACCCTGGAGTTACATGTTGCGAATCAAAGTAAAACAAACCCGAAAGAATTCTATAGTTATATCAGAAAGAAAAAGGTAGTTACTTCAACTGTTGGACCGTTAGTCGATGAAAATGGAGAATACACCAAAGACGAAGTACAAATGAGTAATGCCCTCAATACCTTCTTTGCATCAGTTTTTACAACCGAAGACCTCAGTGATATCCCTACACCATCGCCGATTCAGATTGATAATTCAGATGTTCTAAGCAATATCACCGTTACAGAGAGAGAAGTATTGAATTGTTTAGATAAACTCAAGGTAAATAAAACGCCTGGACCTGATACAATCTCGCCTAGAGTTCTAAAGGAAGCTAAGGATGAGCTCTCCAAATCACTGACATTGTTATTCAATGAATCCTTGCAGTCTGGGACTATGCCTGATCAGTGGAAGCTAGGCAACGTAACACCGATATTCAAAAAAGGCAGCAAATCCCTACCCAGTAACTACCGTCCAAGTAGCTTAACCTCAACTGTATGTAAAATGCTAGAAACGGTCATAAGAGACAGACTCGTAAATCACTTAGAGGCAACTTAAAGATAGTCAACACGGCTTTCGTAAAAAACGTTCCTGTTTAACAAACCTCTTAGACTTCTTCCACGATATCCTCAACCTCTACGATGAGAGTAAAGCTGTAGATATTATATACCTTGATTTTCAAAAGGCCTTTGACAAACTTCCCCACAAACGTTTACTGCTAAAACTAAAAGCGCATGGAATACAAGACGGTGTGTTGAAATGGATAGAAAATTGGCTCAGCGACAGAAAGCAAAGAGTAGTCATAAACGGTAAGGCATCTAAATGGACCAATGTAAGTAGCGGGGTACCCCAGGGATCGGTACTAGGACCAATTCTCTTTCTAATTTACATCAACGACATAGATGAGGGTCTCACCTGTACAATCTAAAAATTTGCTGACGATACAAAAATTGCAAATAGCGTACTCTAAAAAGAACAAGTTGACGATATGCAACACAATCTAGATAAATTGTCATGTTGGGCCCAAATTTGGCAAATGAGTTTCAATGCGGATAAATGTAAAGTACTACATACTGGATACCTAAATGAGAAAGCAAACTATTCGAAGAATGGCACTCAGCTTAAGAATGTAAACAGAGAAACCGATCTGGGAGTAACAATATCGAGTAACCTAAAACCGAGTCAACAATGTTCAGAAGTTGTTAAGAAGGCAAACAAAATAATTGGCTTTATAGGCAGGTCATTTGAGCATAAATCCAAAGAAGTTATCCTATCCCTTTACAATTCCTTAGTCCGCCCTCTTCTAGAATACTTCGTTCAATCCTGGTGCCCTTATTACCAAAAAGATATAAACAAGCTAGAACGAGTTCAACGTAGAGTTACCAAAATGATACCTAGCCTAAAGAACAAACCATACGAAGAGCGTCTTAGAGAATTAAATCTATTTCCTTTAACCCAGCGCAGATTAAGAGGTGACTTAATTCAAGTGTTCAAAATCATCAAAGTCATCGACAATATGAACTGTAGTAAGTACTTCACTATCGACCAATCTAATTACACGCGGGGAAACGGTTGCAAAATTATTGGTAAATCTTTTAACTCACACGAATCTAAGAATTTCTTCTTCAATCGAGTTGTCAACTTGTGGAATGGGCTTCCCCGAGACGTTATAGACTGCAGCACCGTTGATTCATTTAAACTCCGATTAGACAAATATCTCGCATCAAACCCGCGACTGACTGCTTTTGTAAATGAATAACTTTATTTTATCCCCCCCTCAGTTACTAACCCATCTGTCCCCTACTAACTTCCTAATCCTGCCACGGACATTAGTTCCAGGGCAGTAGTTCCCTTTCCAATGTTCCCTTACCCACTCTAAACCACTGTTTGGACACTTGATCCTCAGTGTTTTGGAGGACAAGCAGCCTAGAAGGGTCACTAGACCTGTTGTTGCTTGATTTCCTTTGTACTCCTTTGTACCGTCACTTATTCCTCTGGCGAAACTACACTCGTCACTCAAAATGTCGCTAAAAACTCAACCTTGGATGATTCCGGTGGTATTCCTCCTTCTTCGCCCCCCTCTCTTTTACTTATGTCTAATATCCCACTCACTTCTAATTCTAAGAAGGCGTGTGAACTAGATGGTGTTCATCATGTTGTACTCAAAAACTGTTCTTCCGTGCTTACACTCTGCCTAGGAAAACTCTTCCGTCTCTGTCTTTCCCCTAACATCTTCCATTCTTGCTGGAAGTTTACTCTCATTCAACGTGTCCCAAAGAAGGTTGACACTCTCAACCCTCCAACTATCATCCAATTGCTGTCATATCTTGCAGCTCTAAAAGTGTTTAATCTATTCTAAATTTTACATGTTTTGTATGCATTTGTTTTCCTGTAATCTAATCGCCAGTATGGCTTCCTTAGGGGCCACTCTACTGGTGATCTCCTTTCTTATCCTACGAATGCTTGGTCATCCTCCTTTCAGGACTTCAGGGAGACCTTTTCTATTGCGCTAGACAAATTGAAAGCTTTCAATAGAGTCTGGCACACATCTCTAATTTCTAGGCTAAACTCCTTTGGTTTCTATCCCTCTATAATTGCATATATCTCAAATTTCTTACTGGCCAATCCATAGCTGCTGTTGTGGATGGGCATCGCTCACTTCCTCAACCTATCAACTCTGGTGTTGCTCAGCATTCTGTCCTATCTCCAGTTCTCTTTCTAATATTCATTAATGATCTTGTCCACTGTACCTCTAGTCCTATCTACTCATATGTTGATGACTCTACCTTATACTATTCAACTAGTTTTCCACAACAACCAACCACGCAATAACTCCAAAACTCACGTGATGAGGGCACAGCATGCCTATCTTCTGATCTATTAACTATTTCCAATTGGAGCAGAGATAATCATGTTACTTTCATCCTTCCAAGACCCAATGTCTCCATCTATCTACCTGTCACAATCTTACACATGACTATCCGTTAATCTTCAACAATACACACATCAACCCTTCATCTTCTCTCAATATTAATAGTGGTTCTTTTTCTTCTGACCTTACTTAGAAAATCATATTATCACACTTTGCTAAAACAGCTTCCCAGAAGTTAGGTGTGCTCAACCGTCTCCGTGGGTTCTTCATCCCAACACAGCTTCACTCTGTACAGGCGCACAGTGCACCAATGTATCGAGTATTGCTCGCATGTGTGGGGAGGTTCCACCCATACCGCACTTCTCGAAAATGTAGTCAAAAGCATTTGTCCCATCAATTCACATCCTCTTACTACTTCCCTACAACCTTAGCTCTCTACATATCGCAATGTTACATATTTCTCTCTCTTCTACTGTTTGAATATAAACACCATGTGAGGAGGAGCACCTTACTGACGTTTGAATATAAACACCATGTGAGGAGGAGCACCTTACTGACGTTTGAATATAAACACCATGTGAGGAGGAGCACCTTACTGACGTTTGAATATAAACACCATGTGAGGAGGAGCACCTTACTGACGTTTGAATATAAACACCATGTGAGGAGGAGCACCTTACTGACGTTTGAATATAAACACCATGTGAGGAGGAGCACCTTACTGACGTTTGAATATAAACACCATGTGAGGAGGAGCACCTTACTGACGTTTGAATATAAACACCATGTGAGGAGGAGCACCTTACTAACGTTTCACATATTGCTTCATCAGGCCTGATGAAGCAACATGTGAAACGTTGTCAATAAAGTGCTCCTCCTCATATGGTGTTTATATTTATTCTGTCCACTTTTATAAGTTTATTTTTATCTTCGACTGCTATTACAATAATCAATGTTCTTCAGAACTCAGTGTATACCTCCTCCCTTATGGAGAGTAGGTGGCACCCGCCTTCAGAAAAATTCCCATCCCTATTCTGTACAACTCTCTATCCCAAGCATGAACCAATATTACCAATCTTTCTTGTAGTCAACAAGTAAGCTTAGGAACTCTCTTCCTCAATTTGTCTTTCCCTCATCCTATGACTTAAACTGCTTCAAGCTCTGTGTATTCAGACATTTTGACTCTAACGTACCTTGAATTTGGCTCTCTTTCACTCTTTCTACTGGGAGGGGGGGGGGGGAGAACACTTGTTACATACAATTTTGCATCTTGTTTCCTTCCTTCATACACATAACAAAACAAATGTCTACAAGACTGGCAATGAGGGCCATTGTCATCCCTGAGATAAGGAAAAGGGTCCACCTCATGCAAAGTTTTGCCTCACAACCAAGGAAAACGGCAGCTCCACACTTAAGCATGCTTCACACATACAAGAGTCGGTGCCCGAGTCCAGCAAGAGCGTGGAAATTTTCATATTTGGCCATGACTCGGGCATACTCTTCGTGACTTCGTGACTCGTGTTACACTCGTGTGAGTCGTGTTGGTATCGGGGTGTGTCCTGGGGACTCGTGACGTGGCCTAGAAATGTCATGCCTGCATGAAATTTCTTGTCCCCGTCAAGAGTCCAAAGGACACACATGTAGACACGTGTCAACACGTCTTGACTCTCGTTGACTCTTGTTGACTCTTCGTGACTCGTGTTGACTCTTGTTGAACTCTGCATAATTCTTCGTGACTGGTGTTGACTCTTGTTACACTCTTGGGTGAATCGGGCACCTGCACAATGGGGGCCACTCTTGGGAGCACTCTTCGTGACTCTTGTTACACTCTTGTTGACTCTTGTTACACTCATGTTGACTCTTGATACACTCTTGTTGGCTCGTGTTGACTCGTACAGACTCTTTGTTTATTGGCCCGGAAAATTGACTGTTATTTTTCAAATGTCCTCAACTCGTGTTGGGTTCGTGTTACACTCTTCCTTCATCTATGTCGTTGATGTAAATTAGAAAGAGGATTGGTCCTAGGATTAGTCCCTGGGGTACTCCGCTACTTACATTGGTCCATTTAGATGCCTTACCGTTTATGACTACTCTTTGCTTTCTGTCGCTAAGCCAATTTTCTATCCATTTCAACACACCGTCTTGTATTCCATGTGCTTTTAGTTTTAGCAGTAAACGTTTGTGGGGAACTTTGTCAAAGGCCTTTTGAAAATCAAGGTATATAATATCTACAGGCTTACTCTCATCGTAGAGGTTGAGGATATCGTGGAAGAAGTCTAAGAGGTTTGTTAAACAGGAACGTTTTTTACGAAAGCCGTGTTGAGTATCTTTAAGTATGTTATTTTCCTCTAAGTGATTTACGAGTTTGTCTCTTATGAGTGTTTCTAACTTTTACATACAACTGAGGTTAAGCTAATATGACGATAGTTACTTGGTAGGGATTTGCTGCCTTTTTTGGATATCGGTGTTACATTGGCTAGCTTCCACTGCTCAGGCATAGTTCCAGACTGCAAGGATTTATTGAATAGCAATTTCAGTGGTTTGGAGATCTCATCCTTAGCTTCCTTTAGAACTCTAGGTGAGATTGTATCAGGTCCAGGCGTTTTATTTACCTTGAGTTTATCTAAACAATTCAATACTTCTCTCTCTGTAACGGTGATATTGCTTAGAACATCTGAATTATCAATCTGAATCGGCGATGGTGTAGGGATATCACTGAGGTCTTCGGTTGTAAAAACTGATGCAAAGAAGGTATTGAGGGCATTACTCATTTGTACTTCGTCTTTGGTGTGGTGATATGGTCCTTCCACGAGAGACCAGAAGAAAAAGAGACACCGAGAACATTGAGAGAAGATGAAGGGTTGATTTTTGTATTGTTGAAGTATAAGGGATAGTCCTCTGGGAGTTCATGGCGGGTAGATAGATGGAAAAATTGGGTTTTGGAAGCATTAAAGGTAACAAGGTTTTTTCTGCCCCAATTGGAAATGGTAGTTAGATTAGAAGATAAGTGTTGTATGGCTTCATTATGTTTGTTTTTGAGGGAGTGCTTGCTGGGGCGTTCTGGGAAACTAATTGAATAAAGTAAGGTAAAGTTGTCTGCTTTTGAATGGATAGGACTGGAGGTACAGTTGAGATAATTTATGAAAATTAGAAAATGAATTGGAGATAGAACAAAACCCTCAGGAGCACCTGAGTTAATAGGATGAGAAAGTAAATGATGGCTGTCCACAACCACAGCTATGGAGCAGCCGGAAAGGAAATTAGAGACAAAGGCACAGATGGAGGGATAGAAACCGAAGGAGGGTAGTTTAGAATTTTGAGATTTGTGCCAGACTCTATCGAAGGCCTGCGATATGTCTAGCGCAAAATAGAAAAGGTCTCACCGAAGTCCCGAAAGGAGGATAACCAAAAGTTAGTAAGAAATGTAAGAAGATCACCTGTAGAGCGACCCTTAAGGAACCCATACTGGCGATCTGAGAGTAGATTATGGGAAGATAAATGCTTAAGAAATATTGAAGTACGAATAGTTTCAAAAACTTTAGAGATACATGAGATGAGAGCAATTGGATGATAGGTGGAGGGTTGAGAGCGGTCACCCTTCTTTGGGACAGGTTGAATGAGAGCAAACTTCCAGCAAAAAGGGAAGACGTTAGAGGAGAGACAGAGATGGAAGAGTTTGCCTAGTCAGGGAGTCAGCACGGAAGCATAGTATTTTAGTACAACAGGAGGAACACTATCTGGATCGTACACCTTCTTAGTATTGAGCCCAGAGAGGGTATAAAGTACATCTTTAGAAGAGATTAGGATATTAGGCATAAGTAGGGGAAAGGGGAGCGGAGAGGGAGGAATAGCACCGGAATCATCCAAGGTGGAGTTTCTAGTGAAAGTTTGAGCGAAGAGTTCAGCTTTGTCAGAGGAAGAAGTGACAGCTGTACCATCTGAGTTGACTAAGGGTGGGAAAGACGAGGAAGAGAAAATTTAGGAGAGGTTTTTGGCTAGATTCCAGAAAACTTGGGAAGAGCTAAAGACAGATAAAGGGGCGAGGGAACACAAAAGAGGTCCCGGACCATGAGAATTAGAACCCTTTAATGTTGTTTCTGTTCGGGCTGTGTCTCGAGTTGGCCACCCCCCAGCAATGGGGTATGTGCCTGAGTATATACAATACAATACATATTATTGATGAAAAACTGATTTGCAAGTCGAACGACAGATTTGGTTTGATTCCGGGCAAAAATTTAGGAAGAATGAGATTCTCAAGTTTGAAGGCGTCGGTACCGTTTGAATGCTTCTTCCTGATCGCGGACAGCAGTAGAACAAGCGTGAGTAAATCAAGATTTATTTGCATTAGTCTGAGAGAAAAAAAAAAGGGAATGTATGCCTTCATGCCCGATAGGTTTGCCTTGGTAATGCGTTCAGCACTCTCTGAGGGTCCCCGGCCACATAAGAAAAATCATTCCATGGAAATAAACAAAAGTACTGCCGGAGAGCCTCCCAGTCGGCAGCACCAAAGTGCCACAAGCGCCTCCGGCTGGGAGGATCGGGTAGCCGTACTAGAGAGATAGGACAGGTGACAGAGATAAGTAAATGGTCGGAGGAGCCCAAAGGAAAGAAAAGATTGACAGTATAAGAAGAAGGGTTAGAAGTTAGAAACAAGTCAAGAATGTTGGGCCGATCTCCGAGGCGATCCGGGATATGGGTAGGTTGCTGAACCAACTGCTCTAGGTCATTTAGGATAGAAAAGACGTAGGCTTGTTCACCAGGGTGGTCCGTAGTATGAGAGGAGAGCCATTGGTGGTGGTGAACGTTGAACTCTCCTAAGATGGAGATTTCTGAGAAAGGAGAAATGGAAAGGATGTGTTCAACATTAGAGTTTAGACAGTCAAAGAATTTGGGAAAGTCGGTAGATATAGGAGAAAGATAGCCAGCACAGAAATATTTAGTATGAGAATGACAGGATAGTTTGAGCCATAAAGCTGAGAATTCAGAGGAGTCGAAATCGGTAACACGAGAGCAAGTGAGTTTGTTGTCCACGTATGCACAACATCGACTCTTGGCTTTGAAACTAGGATAGAAAAAGTAGGAGGATACAGAGAAGTGAGCTTCTGGCAGTTGCTTCAGACACCTGAGTTTCAGTGAGGGAAAGAAGATCAGTTTTGTAAGAGGAGAGATGGTGTTCAACAGAGGGAAAATTCGAGGAAAGGCTGCGAATGTTGCAGAAGTAAATAGTAAGAGTAACAGGCCGAGGTCCAGAGAATTTTGAGGGGCCGTCAGGGAAAGGTCGGGCGGGTGTGTGGGCATTTATGCCTCCCAAGCCCACTCCCCTGGGGACTCCGAGGCTGGGCTAAAGTTTATAATTTTTATTTGAATTTTGATGTGGAAAAAGGAAGTGTGGTGTGCATGTTTATTGTATTGAAGTGGATAGGAGGAGGACGTGTGTGTGAGAGCCAGCTGGATTACTCGCAGTGTAAGTGAGGCACAAAGGAAATAAGTAAGATAGGCCAAGCAAATGAAACAGGAGTTCCAGCGACTCGTTATCAAATGCCTATAGCCTCTCCTGGGTCTAGCCCTGTTCGATTAGTGCCTACAATCATCGGGCTTGTTGCCGTTAAACCGTGTTTCTGGGGATGTAGATGACACTGGCTTCGCGCAGGCAGTGTCCGCATCGAGGGTAGCCATTGTAAGGGGTGCGATTCTCCTGTCGAGGTGCAGATGACCCCCAAGCTTGCCAATTCTTGGGCCGGACAGGCACATTTGAAGGAGCAGTGGATGGGAAAATGGAACACAAGTTTCAGGATGTTGGTGTGCAGGTCCTGGCTTTGTTAGACACGAAGGAGGTGGAGGAGGGATATATATTTCACGGGAATTTTCCCGATGCGGTGTCGGATGGAGTCTGGTGTAAGAACAATTCAGAGGCTTTGTGGGCTAAGCTTTGCATCTCGACAAATCCCGTAGCCAGGCTTTGTTTAGTCGGTTGTCGCAGTATCCTTTGGTGTTTAGGGATGCATCTGGGTTGACCACTTGGGCGGTCCACGCCATTGATGTGGAGGATAATAAACTGATAAAGCTGGCTCCCTATTATCTGAATCCTGCCCGAGCTCAAACCCTTCAGGCCTAACTAGATTATATGTTGGAGAAAGGTTTGATAGAGTGTGTGCAGAGTGAGTGGGTGTTTCCTGTCACCCTGCAGCCTAAACCGGGTGGCAAGGTGCGTTTTTCTTATTGACATCAGGCACGTGAACGCCCTCTCCCGCACTGACTCATACCCTCTCCCTCGGGTAGATGATTCCGTTGACTCTATATGGGCTGCCCGGTACATCACTAAGGTGGACCTAGAGAAGGGATATTGACAGGTCTCCTTGACACCTCACGCACATCAAATTGCCAGTTTTGTTGTGGCAGGTGATATGTATCAGTGTAAGGTAATGCCATATGGACTGAAAAACGACCCAGCCACTGTTCAGCATCTTATGGATCATGTTGTGGATAGGGTGCCAATTTGTGCAGTATATTATAGATGATGTGGTAGTATATGACACATCATGGGAAGCCCATCTGCATAATGTCACTATTTCGACAACTTAGTGAGGCGGTTCTAGTGGTGAATTTGGAGAAGTGTGAATTCGTCAAGGCACAGGTGCAGTACCTCGGTTACTGGTAAATGTGAGCAACCATTCAAGGATGTGAATAGATTCCTTTGCTGTTATCCTATTTTGTGTGCACCAGACTTTTCCGAGCCTTTCAAGTTTACTGTTGATGCTAGTGACTTCAGTGCTGGGGCTGTGTTGCTCCAAGACTCCACAGATGGCGTTGAACATCCGGTCTCGTAATTTTCTATTTTTTTTAATGAGGCCCAACGCAATTACTCTGTGATTGAGAAGGAGTTGCGATCTTTGATCCTGGCTCTGGAAATTTTTTCAGTGTATTTGCCTTCCTTCGGTCCCAATGTTGTCATTTATTCTGATCATCACCCTTTACAATTTCTCAGTCGGTTTAGGAACAAGAATCAACGGTTGACTTTGTGAAGCCTTATGCTACAGAAATATTCCCTTACAATTAAGCATATGAAAGGAGTAGATAATATCCTAGCGGATTGCCTGTCACGGGGTTATGAAGAGATGGGGTGTGATCGTGACGGCCGTGTGCTCCAGCCATTACATAAGTCAAGGACAGAGTAGAGTAGCCTACCATAGCATGCATTGATTACTTGTGTGGCCAACTGAGATGGATTGGGGTGGTGCTGAGCTTATTGTTGTAATTATAAGGTGTTGTAAGCATATTAAAAAACTTAAAAAAAAAAAAAAAAAAAATATATATACAGTATATATATATATATATACCGGTATATATACCGGGATATATATATATATATATATATATATATATATATATATATATATATATATATATATATATATATATATATTATATATATAAATATATATATATTATATATATAGTATTAAAATAAAATATAATAAAATTATTATTGTTCTATCTATCTAACTATTACCTGACGCCGTGGTGCCCAGAGGGGTGGCCACGAACGAAAAGCCCCCATGCACCTCTGTCCCCAGTCAGTCGACGCCTCTCCTCCCAACCAGCACCGCCTTCATTCATAAACTTCATCACTCCATCCTTCCACCTCTCTCTCAGTTTACCTCTCCCTCTCTGTCCTTCCACTTCGCTCTCTTACACTCTCTTAGCCATTCTCTCGCTTCCCATACGTTCCATATGGCCGAACCATCTCAAAATGTTCCTTTTCACACTTTCCAGCACATCTACCTCCACACCACACCTCCCTCTTACTTCCTCATTCGTCTGTCTATCCCTCCATGTAACTCCGCACGCACTTCTCAAGTAACTAATTTCCACCCCTCTTACTCTTGGTCTGAGTCTCTCCACCAACGTCCATGCTTCGATTCCGTAAGTCAATGTCGGGATTACCACACTGTCATGCAAGGACTTCTTCACTTCCATGCTAACCACCCTATTTCTTGTTACTGCTTTCAGCGTTCCTACAACCCTCTTCCCCTGTTGCACCCTCTCCCGCACTTCTTCTTCCATACTCCCATCTTTACTCAGCACATTACCCAGATACTTAAATGAGCTGACAATCTCCATAGCCTGACCGTTCAACTTCACCTCACACTCTGTGGCTTCACCCCTTTCGAAGACCATAACGTTCCTCTTCCTCGCATTTGCCTTAGGATTTCTTTTTTCGTACACTGTTCCAAACATATTTACCAGACCCTGCAACTCCCATTCATTATCGCTCATCAGTACTGTATCATCAGCAAACAGCAGTACAGGTAGCTTCCACTCGTTTCCCTCCCTTATCAGTGATTCACCAACATACACTGCTCTTCCTTGTATTTATTTCATGACTCCATCCATATATACAGTAAACAACCACGGGGACATCACTCACCCCTGTTTCAACCCAACATTCAGATAAAAGAACTCACTTTGCTCATTCTCCACACGTACTGCCGCCTTTGCACCCTCATACATGCTCTTCACTGCTTTCAGCAGCTTGCCGTCTACTCTGTATATTCTAAGTACTTTCCACATACCTTCTCTATCCACTCTGTCATAGGGCTTTTCTAAGTCCATAAAGGCAATATACAGCTTTTGTTGCTTCTCCAGATATTTCTCCACAACACATTTCAGGGTAAAAATCTTATCTACACATCCTCTTCCCTTCCTAAGCCCGCCCTGCTCGTCACCTATCCATTTCTCCGTTCTCGCTCTCATTCTCTCAATCACTACCCTATTGTACACCTTCCCTACTACGCTTAGAAGACATATTCCTCAGTGGTTACCACACACTCCTCTTTCCCCTTTACCCTTATATAGGGGTACTATTATGCCTGTATTCCAGTCATCAGGTGCACTCGCTTCTCCCATGCTAGTTTGCTCATTTTCCAAACCCATTAGATCACTATCTCATCACCATACATAAGCATTTCCCCACACACTCCATCTATTCTTGATGCTTTCTCCAACATCACACTTTTCATGGCTTCACACACTTCTGACCTCCTGATCCCCGCTTCCTCCTCCACTACTTCTCTTCTTCTCCCTCCCATACCCCATCCAACTATGTGCTGGCGTTTCATTCCTTACATTCAGCAATTCGTAATTTCGTTGAAGTACTCCCCCATCATTCGACTCTCTCTTGCTTCTCGGCTATCACTCGTCCATTCTTATCTTTCACACCCTTACTGTTACCCTTGCTACCTTCCCTAACTTTCTTGACTTCTTTCCAGAACAGTTTCTTACATTTCCTCCATTTTACATTTATATTCTTTCCAAATTCCTCATCTACTCCTGCTCGGACATAGCGCCACTACCGCCATCTATTGTTTTGTATTGTTTGTTTTTGTAAACAAACGCTCTCTTACTATTTTATATAAAATCGTAGCCCCTAATTTTACCCATTACCTACTGTAGTAAGTATATATTTAACTGTCTTGTATGTAAGTAAAGCGTTGCATATTTATTTGCTAATAAACAATATTGTTTACTAACTAACCTGCCTACAGGGACGAACGCCGACGCCATTTTGTAAACAAACTTTTTTTGGGGTTATACATATTAAATTCCAGCCAATTTTGTACCAAATTTAAGTGCATTCATTTAACTTTTCCCCCTAGATATATTCTTGACTCTTTCTCCTCAGACTGACTTTACTTTAAGTTAAGGGTGGTATTTGTACAAACTAACCTAGCCTAACTCAACCTGCCAAGCATTTAACCTAACCCAAACCTTGCCTAGCCTATAGCCAGCCAATCTGTTTCTCGTATTCAGTATCCTACTGTAGCTATATATATATATCTGTAATTTTAGTTGTTGCTTGCATGATCTTGTAGTAATCTTTGACTGATAAACTTTGTTTATCTAAATATAATCCCGCTTGGCTAAGCTTCAGTGACACCAGTGTCATCTGTTAATACAGTATATTAACCCTGGATCACTATCGCTCCAAAAGTGAGATATTCATCTATCACTGTTGCACATTTCCTACTGCCACTTTAAAAATCCATATCTCCATAACCATTTGGTATTTTTCATTATCCTTCCTACACAACATTAATCTATCATTCCTTAGTATACTCTCAGGTTTAAGGCAAAAGTAAGTTATTCTATCATATTTAATTAACAAAATATATATAGCCACAATATATTCAAATGCCAGCATCAAATGTGAAAGTTTTGCAAAATTGGAAATATTTCCTATCAGGTTTCAGAGCCTCTAGTCCAGCATAGGCCTACCCTACCCAAACCAATATGGCCGATCCTGTTAGATTAGGCTTACATGCATATCCGGCGAAATATCATAGACCTAGTTACTATATATGGCTCACAATCTGCCTAAATATGCAAGTATTGCATAAACACAAAAGGTAATTACTTCCTATCGGGGTTGCACCAATGCAACCGGAAAACTTGTTGAGCTGGAGCTGGAGCGGCGTAGGTCTACTCACCATCGAGGCATGCCTCAGACTGCCCTGGCGCAGTCCGAGAACCAAGATATTGCCCGCCAGGGCTGAGTGGCATGAAAATAATCGTTTTTGCGCATGCATTGGTTGCCCAAATGCACCCTTGATAGTGCACCAGGGTTAACGGTTCTATGAAAGTTCAGCACCAGCAACTTGGGCACTGGAAACTTGGGCACCGAATTTTCGGCACCAGAAACTTGGGCACCGCATTTTCGGCACCGTGATATTTGGGCACCTAGAATTTTGGGCAACATGACATTTCGGCACCTAGAATTTTGGGCACCGTGATATTTGGGCACCTAGAATTTTGGGCACCATGACTTTTGGGCACCTAGAATTTTGGGGACCATGACATTTGGGCACCTAGAATTTTGGGCACCATGATATTTGGGCACCATGACATTTGGGCACCTGGAATTGTGGGCACCAGGAACTTTGGGCACCATTAATTATTTGGGCACCAGGCATATTGTGGTGATGGAGGCGAAGATTCTAATAATAGTGATGATAGTATTGGCAGTAGTAATGATAGTCATGACAACAGTGATGATGGTAATAACAATAGTAATGATAGTTGTTATGCCCTGATTTTCTACAGGTTTAACTGAGTGTAGGTGGGTTCGGCAGGACTGGGCTATGGGACTTCATGCACAGGACACAAATGAAAACAATAGAGGGCATAAATATTAGCTGAGTAAATGGTTTATAATGCAGCTTTATTCTCCGAAAAATCACTGGTAGAATATTGGTTATATGTGAATTCGAAACAATGGCAAATTGGATAAGTCTGGTGTGTACTTCTGGACTTTTATAATCTCTTAGCACTGTTCGCGGATTTGGATAGAGTTCGTTCGCTTCCCACTTCCAACGTTCAGGAGTAATTCTTCTGATCACCTGTCCTCAACGATACGTAGGCTATGCAAATCACTAGTTATCTTGAGCTGGTGTGTCGGGGGTTAACAGCGACTCCGTGGCCGTCCAAGTTGTCCGGTAGTGTAGAGAAGGTTTACAGTTGGGCTAATTTGTCTAGCCGTTAATGACACGTCGTTATGGGACTCCTACTGAAAGCCTTAAATGCCTCTGTCATCGGCGTAGCCAGAGAAAACAGTGGATCGAAGTAACGTAAGACAGTCGGGGGAACGACTTTTCTTACTAATTCTGGCCTTATGGGAGGTTCAGACGTGCAAGCGGTTTTTCGCCTTTCGGTCAAACAGACAATTGTTTGCCCAGGAATCTTCTCGTCGAGTCTTCTCCTAAACTCGCGTCATCCCTTCTAACATAACCAGATCTTTCTACCTGGGACCGATTATGAGTTATGATTGCTCTTAAGCCCAAAGTAGTGGCGAGCCGGCTGACAATACGTTTATGAGACAATCAAAAAGAATTTATGAATCGGTTGTTGAAAGATATAATCTTGCCCCTGGTTTCCAGTTGCAACCATATATTTGTCAAGGATTGATTCACTCCCTCACGGATGCACTTGGATCGCGAACACCGAAAATCACTGTATATCCTGAGGGCGGAGCTGGGTAATATATCCACAAATGCGGCACTTCCGTTACTTGGGTTATATCCTCCGGAACTGGTTTGTTTTTGGCGCGGGACTATATATATGGAGGGGGGGGGGGGGGGGGGGGGGGAGAGGGGTTCCTTTGTCTAACTTTTGGATGTCGGAGGGTAATACAAGTTAATTTAATCCCTTGGTTGAAGCGGGTAGCATTAAAGGTCTATTATAAAGTTAGCATGTAGGCTGCAATATGATTTACCTTTTTTCTGACATTTACTCTAAGACAAATTATTAATAGGAGTTGAGAGAAGGATGTTGGGGTAATACAAAAAACTAGTTTGTCCAGCGCCTTTGGACTCAAGCGGTAATGCAGCCTACGTTAATATTATCTCTAGGATCCTCCTCTGAGCTAGCTGAAATGCTATTAGGAGTCTAAGACGGGTTAAGGGGGACTTGGGGGTTAGATAGGAACGGGATAGGAATAGGATTTAGGCTGGAATCGAAACTTGGAGGTTGGTATGGGTTGTAAACACCCGGAGTTTCTAGCAAGAATTTGGCGGGCATGTAGGATGTCGGTAGTCCTACGCGAGGGGGAGATGCTGGGCCTCTTCGAGGGGAGGAAAGGGGGGATTAGCCTCGAACGTATTAATTCACTGCCCCAGGTTGTAGGGTGGTTAGTTATGTTAGGGGATAGTTAAAGGAGGTACCAAAATAGGTTTGTACTCTCTGCTTACGGAAGCTTGAGAAAATGACTTGCTCGGCACAAATTAACATCCTGATGGCGTCCTTTTTAGAGGGTGTTATTAAACTCGGGTTGGTATGGAAAGAAACGACAGGGTGGATAAAAGGTTACAACTGAGCACGCTTGTTACTACGCAAAGTATTGGTGGATCAATGAGAGTTAACTTAGGAAAAGTTGACATGCAGGAAGGACGGTATTTTGCCGTCGTTAATATAAAAATATAGAACCTGGTTGACTAACTCAAGTTCAATTGCATAACTACTTAGGTGCTAGAAACGAATCCCGGAGCATGGGGTAATATACGTTTATCTTCTTAAATGGAGAGAGAAACTAGGTGGCTTCCCTAGAGCTCTCTGGAGAGGATCGTATTCAGATTTGTCATAATTAATCTTATATAAAACAACAGAGATACGAAAACAGAGTAGTGTGGACTGTGGAGTAGAAGGGGTGACTGATTATATGTATAATAGGTGTGGAAACAGACGGAAAGGAGGAACACAATGGTGAAGGAAAAAAATACTTTACTTACGAACACGAAATGCATGCACAATTGACGGTATTAGTCGTCGTTAAAATAAAGCAAATGAACCCTGGTGGAAATGCACGGAATACGATTCGACATGGGCAGTGCCTCTGTGTCATATCCATATCGATCGGGCAATTTCTGGTTCATATAATATCCTAGGCACTAAAATGAAACAGCTGAGCTTGGGGTCGGTGGAGGTGACATTTGTATGGCCTACCCTCTTTCAAGGAGGTGGGAGGGGGGCATAGCCTCGCGCGCTTTACCCCTACGGTTCAGGTGGTGAGTGTGGTTTACTTAGGTTAGAGGATCGTGAAAGAGATACCAGAATAGGTTTGCACTCTCCGTATACTGGGGTTCGAGTCGGAACTGACTCGGCACGGAATATAAAACATCCTGATGGGCGTCATGCGAGGGGAAGGTTTGTGAAGTTGGGTTGGTAGGCCTACGGGGAGAGGAAAAAGGACAGGGTGGCTCAAAAGGTTACCACTGGGCACGCGGTCACTAAGCAGAGTATTGTGGATGAAACTTTTTCTTTAACTTAGGAATGGGTACATGCATGAGTGACATCGATCTATCTTATAATGGAGAGAGAGAGACTAGGTAATTTTTCCTGCACTTCTCTGGAGATGACCGTATGCAAATTGGTTATTATTAATTATATAAATCAACAGATATGGATTAGTACAAGCACAGGGTTAGGTTAGTTTTCTGTGGATCGGTGGCATACATAGAAAAACGGGTTTTCATGGGGTAACAATTTTGAGGCGGTTGTACCGAGTTTGACCCGTAGCCAAACTCACGCGAAATGAATACGACGATATTGTCCGGCACGACAATTTCCTAAGCACAGACCCGCATACGAAATTGGGGATGGTCTGGGGCTTTCTTAATCAACACAGTCACCGTGGACACACACGATGCGGGTATTATAGTTTACGTCGTCTAAAATTAGTGGGTAGGGTTGCTACATAATTAAATACATGACTGACCTAATCACATCTGATTGGTTTGAATGGAGACAAGGGTGTCTTTAGATCGCCGTAGTACATACACAATGAAAGTAACATAGTCTGCATGCATGGTTGGTACCTTCATTAAATACATACTTAGTCGGTACATCAAGAATGTTCATTGTTAAAGTAATGTGGTTTGTATACTAGAAGGCTGTGATTGAGGAGACGTATACATATGTGGAGTTATGTGGAAGGAAGAAACACGAAGTTGGTGTGTTGTGTGAGTGTCTTGGATGTGGGAACATACTACTTGTGGTCGACGTGCCTTTGGGGCCTTTTGTTTTCCGGCCGTGTTGGGGTCGGTCCTTTGGTCCCGTCGTTTGAACCTAACATATTCGAAAGGTTGTGAGTATAACACCTTTGGTCGAAGTGTCTTTGGGATCTCTTGTTTTCCGGCCGTGTTGGCTTCCTTTGATCCTGTGGGTGCGTACTTCTCTTTCCGGCTGCTGGGTCCTTTCGTCCCTGCCGGCTTCCGTTCTGGTTCTTGCGGAATTGTTACTGGGTTGATGGTCGGGAGGTTGGTGGGGGGCATTCCTTTTGGTGGTATTTTACTTCCCTCCCCTTCGTCGTAGGTTCGTCCCCGAGCCTGAAGGGTGAAGAAGAAAGAGAGTCCTTGGTGGTGTGTCATAGGTAGTGTATGTAGGAGTTTCCACCAATGGATGGAGCGGGCATCCGGGGTTTTGAGGGGATCGATGATTACCTGAAGCAATGACGTAGTGGTGTTTATTATGGAGGCTGTGATTGCTTCGTGGGGGGCTGGAATGCGGACTACGTGTCCAGAGTCTGTGGATATTTTGACTCTCTTAATGAATGGTGTCGTGTTCATTGGGGTGGCTGAGTGGTGAGTTGAGGAGGGTGGTGGGAGGTGGGGCTTTAATTTTATGGGTTTGTTTACAGTCTGGCTGGGAGGGGCGGGCGGACCGCTAAGTTTGCGGTTAGTGTAGGGTTTCCCTTTACGTCTGGAGGCTGTCTGGGGTACTGGGAGGAGGTTTGTTGTTGGGGGGGTTTTTGCCCTTGTGTTTTTGTTGTCATGGTGGGAAGGCGAAGAGTGTTTACCGTTATGTTTTCTGTGGGTATAGGGAGGCTGGGTAGACAGAGTGCGGTTTGCTGTTGGGGGATGAATAAGGGCAAGTCTTAGTATAGGTGTGTGGATTGTTTGAGAGGTCGTGATTTTGTTTGTATTAGTTTCATGGATAGGAGAAAATCGGAGAGGTCGGGTGACTAAGCGTCCTGATGTAGTTCATAGGGTGGGGGGAGGGGGGATTTATGATTTCGGGGCTTGATTCACTGGATGAGGTTCTCTATTGGGGTAGGGTTTGGTTGGGGTTCCGAGGAGGTGAGTTGGGGGGAGTGTTAGTGGGCGTATTTGTGGTCGATCAGGTAGGTGTTTTGTGGTGTTTCTTTATGGAGGACGGGATGGTGGAAGGAAACGGGGCAGTGGAGGGGGGTGCGAGTCTAATCGGTAGGGAAAAGGGGTGTAAGTTGGTGGTAATTTTGGAGCAGCTGGGTTGGTTGTCGATTATGCCGGTTGTTGGATTCTTGAGGGCATAATCGTGATCTAAGATGTTGGGGGGTTGGCGATGAGCGAACTGGGAGATGTGGATTTGGAGGAGTCTGGTTGTGGACTGGGGGTGGATCGAGAGGGAGAAGGGGTTGGTGAGGAAGTTAGAGGTGTTTCTATGGAAGCGGTGGGGCTTTCTTTCTTTTGAGATGAGCGGGTCGGTGGGGGTTTGTGGGTGGAAGTAGAAGTTTTGTGTTGGTGGAAACGTGGTAATGTAGTTCTTTTTCGCAAGTGTTTGGTAGGCCGTGGTTTTGGTATGGTAGGTTTTGGATAAGACACGTGGACGTAGTTGGTAACGGTTGGTGGCTTGAGAGCGCTGGTGAGCTATGGTTTTTGTTTGTTGAGATTTGCTGTGTGAAGCTGAAGGAATAGGCACCGAAGGGGGGGGGGGGGGCGTGTTACCGCGGGTGACAATGTGAAGGGGGCAGGGGTTCTGGGGGTATGCTGGCGAAAAGTAGGGATAGGTGGTGTAGGAGGTTTTGGTGGTGTTGTGATGTTGGTTGGAGTGGTGGGTTTGCATAAGAGGTGCGGTTGGGTACAGGGGGTTGTAAACTCGTCGTCAGGGTTGGTTGGGGAAATACTACACTCGTTAGTAAGGGGTTTGAATATTCTAACGAATCTATTTCGGTAGGTGCGAGTCTCGCCGTGATAATTGATGGTGGTTTGGAAGGTATTTGGAATTTGGGAGACAATATAAGGTCCGACATATCTTGGGCCTAATTTATTGATGACCGGCAGCTTGGCCACCATCACGGTATCGTGAATGGCGAAGGGGTTCTGGTCAAGGGAATTGTCATTCTTCGTGTCTTGGCAGTTTTGGGCGGTGTGTAGGGTGTTTTGGAGTTGCTGCAAAGGGTCGATTTGGAGGGATGTAGTGGAGGGGTGTGCTTGGTGATGAAAGGGTAGTAGGAGGGGTGCTACGCCATACACACGTTCATGGGGGGAAATTCCGTCTTCTTTGGGGCAGGTGTTCATACCCCACTGGATCATTTTTAACTGAGAGGGTCAGTCGGTGGTGTTTAGAGCAATCATCCGGGTACGTAATTGGTTGTTAATCGTACGGTGACTGCGCTCGCAGACGGCGTTGCCTTGCGGCCAGTAAGGGGAGGAGTGTTTGACCTTTAGTCCTCATTGCTTTGAGAATTCTTCCCAAACCTGACCACTGAATTCAGGAGCGTTGTCTGATAATATCGCAATAGGTAAGCCAAAAAATGGGAAAAACTTCGGTGGCGAGGAGGGTGGCCACTGTGGTGGCAGTGTGATCTTTGGCGGGGCAAGCTATGAGAAATTTTGAGTAAATGTCAACAAAGGTGACGACATAACGGTTGCCGGCGCGAGCAGAGAAAGGGCCCATTTCATCCAGGGGAAGTATCTGGAAGGGTTTCTGAGCTGAAATGGTGCCAGCGGGTCCTGCTGTGCAGCATCTGTCTTTACCCAGTGCACAGGGTTTGCATGCTTCGGTCACCCGCTTGGCAATTCCGGATGGGTTGGGTGTCCAATACTGGTCCTGGAAGATTTTGATCATTTTCTTTTGACCGAGATGAATTCCGTTCCCTTCATGAATGGCAATCATGTATTCTTGTGCGATTGTTGGGTCGAGGGCTATGTGTCCAGATTCCGTGGCGAGTTGATCTCCCCAACGTGTCAAAGTTGAGAATACATGCTTGGGCATCCAAGTCGGTTTGATTCTCCTTTCCCAGGATTAGAGCAGTGACACAGCGGGTTTATGTAGGTCCTGCACTACGGACGTATTGACAAACTGAGTGTGCTGTAAGGCGGCTATGTTGGTGGGGGGATCTTCAGGTACCGGAAGACGTGAGAGGGCGTCAGCATTTGTGTGGAGTTTTCCCGGTCGGTAGTGTATCACAAAGTCATATTCTTCGAGCGTTTCTCTCCATCGTACTAGTAAGGCAGAATTGGTCTCGCATTTCCGTAGCCATTGCAAAGATTGGTGGTCGGTAATAATGTCCAGTTTTGCTCCTAGGACAAATGACCGGAAATGGTTTAGGGCCCAAATGACCCCGAGACACTCGCGATTGGTGGCAGCATAATTTTGTTGGGCTAGATTTAAAGTGGAGCTAGCATAGGCAATGACGTGCTCTTTTCCTTCCTGTACTTGGGCGAGAACTGCTCCAATGGCATATAATGATACGTCCGTGTAGAGACGAAAAGGTTGCTGGTAGTCGGGAAATGACACGGTAGGTGCTTGTACTAGTTTATCTTTCAACTCTTCGAAGGCTTTGTTTCTGTCATGTGTCCAAGAAAAGACTGTGTCCTTATGGGTGAGTTGATGCAGTGGGCGGGCTATTTCGGCGAAGTGTGGGATGAAACGTCTGTATTAGGTGGCTAATCACAGAAATGAGTGAAATCCTTTCACAGTAGTTGGGGGTTGTTGGTTATGGATGGCAGATAGTTTCTTGGGGTCAGGGGCTATTCCTTGGTCAGATATTACGTGACCTAAGAAATCGACCTTGTTCTTTGCCATTTCGCACTTGGAGGGTTTGAGTTTGAGTCCGGCTTCTCTTATTCTCTGTAGTACTTGTTCTAACCGACGCAGGTGCTCCTTCCAGGTATCAGAGTAGACTATTACATCATCCAAGTAGGCGAGACAGGTTTCCCAAGTCAACCCTTTGAGGACTGACTCCATCAGGCGGGAGAAGGTGGCAGGGCCGTTGCAGAGGCCAAATGGTAGGACATTAAATTCCTATAAGTGGCCGCCGCTGGTGAAGAATGCCGTTTTCTGATGATCTTCTGATTTTATCGGCACTTGCTAATACCCGGCTTGAAGATCCAACGTGGTGAACCATTTGGAGCCGTGGAGAGAGTCGAGGGAGTCGTCGATCCGGGGAAGAGGGGTGGCGTCTTTGATGGTGGCATCGTTCAATCGGCGATAGTCCACGCAGAAGCGAGTGGACCCATCTTTCCTTTTTACTAGAACGACGGGAGAGGACCAGGGGTTAATGGATGGTGTAGCAATGCCTGCATCCAACATGTCTTGTACTTGTTGTTCTTCTTCTTGTCGCTGAAGGGGGTTCTTCCGGCGGGAGGGATGACGCAAGGGTGGTCCTGTGGTGTTTATGGTGTGTTGTTCTAGGTTGGTCTTCCCTATTTCGGTGGCAGTTTGGGCAAAAACGTCGCTAAATTCTACTAAGAGGGAATGCACTTGGTGTTTTTGTTGGTCTGAAAGGGATTCGGGAATGGAGGGTAATTTCAAACTACTGGGGGCCGGAGTGGGGGGTATGGCTAGGTCATCAAAAGTCTCTAGGTCCCCGATAATGAGACCTCTTGGCAAAGTGAGATATTGATGTAGCTGCAGGGCTCATGGGGTAAACAGCATCCTCCTGTTCGAAATTATCGACCTCTTCTTCCTCAACAAACTCCTCCTCATTTACAGAAATGCGAGGTTGGTTTGGTCGGGATTTTGCGGAGTCGCGAATTTCATGCAGGGCACACCTTGGGTTACATGCAATATCTGAGATATTGGCGATTAGTATGGTATTTGTTTGAGAAGAGATGATAGATGGTTGGATTAGGCAGCGGCCTTGATTGATTGACAGGTTAGTGGGTGTCAATACCATGGAGTCCTGAGGAATGGGGCGGAGGTTAACCCATTTCTGATGGTTAAGGGGAATGTTGCATTTATCCTGGATGAAGGCGGGGCTGACTACAATGGGAGTGTATCGGAGGGGAGATTCTGGGCCGTAGTTAGTGTTAGTGTGTGTGGATATGTTTGTTGTCTGCGTTTGGTTAGTCATAGAAAACGCGGAGGGGAGGGGGATCTGTGACATTTCGGCTTGAGCCGGAAGAGTGAGAAACATAGAAAACGGGACTTCCGAGGGGGACTTAAGGGTGTTGGATGGTACCTGCACATTCATTTGATCATTAGATAGGGTATGTATAGGACATGACATTGTATCAGGGGTGATCTGAAAAGATGGAGGCATGGAAAATTGTACAGGATGGCCATTGTTATGGGGAGTATTCAGCAAAACATGTGAAGAAGGGTGCTTGATGTTTTCTGGAAGAATGGTGGCAAAATATGGGTTAGGGGAACGAGCATTATACAAATATGTGGGTTTATCTCTTGATGTTGGGAGGGGGATAGGGACTGAATGGGTAGGGTTGTTGGGGGTGGCACCATTTTGTTTACGTCTCGTATTCTTAGGGGGTATTTTGTGAATTTGGTATGAAGGATTTTCCTTATTTCCGGATGAGGTTTGAGGGAGTTGAGTTTTAGAGGTTACTTTGTTCTTACTTTGGGGGTGACTGGCTGATCCACAGTCTTGTGATTCAGGGGGCAACAGGACTCTCGAATGAACTCGGGGGGGGGGTTTGTTTTTTATTTGGAGTTTTTTTTTCTTGAATGAGATGAGTCGTTGGCCGCAATCTACTTGGGCCTGGCTTGTGGAGGAGGTCAAGTCCTAAATATCTGTCGTAATGTTTACAATCGGAAGCAAAAACTATGAAGGAATGGTAGCAATTGGCATGGGGAGCAGGGGTAGTCACGCTGAGAGGTTGTGTTTCGCCCCGGAGTTGCAAGGGAGTGTTTCCGGCACTGATTAACTTGGATTTAGTAGGCAACAGCGCCCCAAACCTGCGGTGATGTTGGTCAAAGAAAGAATTGAACAGGCATGATCTAGCGGCGCCAGTGTCGATCAAGAAACGGACAGGTACGTCCTTAACTCTGACAAGATGATAAACAGGGGCAGTCTTTTCACTGTGGGCGTCCTCCGCCGAGGCCATTGTGGGCGGGGGAGAATTAAAAAATCCTTGTGGTCTATTTCTGACTCTTCCAGTATGTCGTCCGTAGCTGCAGGGCTCATGGGGTAAACAGCATCCTCCTGTTCGAAATTTTCGACCTCTTCTTCCTCAACAAACTCCTCCTCATTTACAGAAATGCGAGGTTGGTTTGGTCGGGATTTTGCGGAGTCGCGAATTTCATGCAGGGCACACCTTGGGTTACATGCAGGGAAATCATAGGGGTTTATAATGACAAGAGTGGGGTTCTTACTTTGGCTGCCGCTGTAGGCCTTGTTGCGGTTATAAATCCGCCGTAAGGAGTTGGGCTGGAATCGTGGTCTGCTAGGCTGAGGTTTTCCGGAGTTGTAGGCTGGTTTGGAGGTGGCGTTTTGAGGGTTGTGATAGAGGTTGGCGTCTCTAGGGTTTGTAGCGTTTTGTGGGTGGGTGGTATACCTTTTTATGGCGGCAATTTTTGGCGTCTTCGCGGGTTGCACTGCCAAAATTCGCCGGATGGTGACTAGATCTTTCTGGAACCCAACGGGGTCGTGCACTGCGAAATATTCTTTAACTGCTGAGGGCAACACTGAGACTAAGTTAACTAAAGTCTGCTGATCCTGTTAGACTTTAGGTAGGGTTGGGAATGAAGATTTGATATGTTGTGAAATGGTGCTCAACGTTGCATCCAAATCACCTTCGTACTTTGTATCCTGAATACGGGTGTGGGCGACGAAGATGCCCAATGTGGGTTTGATGGCTTCAATAACAATGGGCCTGAAGTCTTCCCACGAGAGGTCCGGGGTTACCAGTGATGCGACTAGGGAAACAGGTTTACCCATGTGCGTAAGTAATACGGCAATTTTCTCTCGATCCGTAGTATATGCCAAATCTAGCACGGGCTTCACAATGTCCATGTATGTTTCTATTTCGTAGGTCTCCCCATTGTATTTCGGGATGGGAATGTGAGAACGGGCTGCCATTTCTCTTACTATTATGCTTCTATTGCTTCCAACAAATGAATTGCAATGAAATCATTTTAGCCGAATCGAGAACCACCGCTAGCCGCCAATGTTATGCCCTGATTTAACTGAGTGTAGGTGGGTTCGACAGGACTGGGCTATGGGACTTCATGCACAGGACACAAATGAAAACAATAGAGGGCATAAATAATAGCTGAGTAAATGGTTTATAATGCAGCTTTATTCTCCAAAAAATCACTGGTAGAATATTGGTTATATGTGAATTCGAAACCATGGCAAATTGGATAAGTCCGGTGTGTACTTCTGGACTTTTATAATCTCTTAGCTCTGTTCGCGGATTTGGATAGAGTTCGTTCGCTTCCCACTTCCAACGTTCAGGAGTAATTCTTCTGATCACCTGCCCTCAACGATACGATACGTAGGCTATGCAAATCACTAGTTATTTTAAGCTGGTGTGTCGGGGGTTAACAGCGACTCCGTGGCCGTCCAAGTTGTCCGGTAGTGTAGAGAAGGTTTACAGTTGGGCTAATTTGTCTAGCCGTTGATGACACGTCGTTATGGGACTCCTACTGAAAGCCTTAAATGCCTCTGTCATCGGCGTAGCCAGAGAAAACAGTGGATCGAAGTAACGTAAGACAGTCGGGAGAACGACTTTTCTTACTAATTCTGGCCTTATGGGAGGTTCAGATGTGCAAGCGGCTTTTCGCCTTTCGGTCAAGCAGACAATTGTTTGCCCAGGAATCTTCTCGTCGAGTCTTCTCCTAAACTCGCGTAATCCCTTCTAACATAACCAGATCTTTCTACCTGGGACCGATTATGAGTTATGATTGCTCTTAAGCCCAAAGTAGTGGCGAGCCGGCTGACAATACGTTTATGAGACAATCAAAATGAATTTATGATTCCGTTGTTGAAAGATATAATCTTGCCCCTGGTTTCCAGTTGCAACCATATATTTGTCAAGGATTGATTCACTCCCTCACGGATGCACTTGGATCGCGAACACCGAAAATCACTGTATATCCTGAGGGCGGAGCTGGGTAATATATCCACAAATGCGGCACTTCCGTTACGTGGGTTATATCCTCCGGAACTGGCTTGTTTTTGGCGCGGGACAATATATATGGAGGGGGGCAGAGGGGGTTCCTTTGTCTAACTTTTGAATGTCGGAGGGGAATACAAGTTAATTTAATCCCTTGGTTGAAGAGGGTAGCATTAAAGGTCTATTATAAAGTTAGCATGTAGGCCGCAATATGATTTACCTTTTTTCTGACATTTACTCTAAGACAAATTATTAATAGGAGTTGAGAGGAGGATGTTGGGGTAATAAAAATACTAGTTTGTCCAGTGCCTTTGGACTCAAGCGGTAAGGCAGCCTATGTTAATATTATCTCTAGGATCCTCCTCTGAGCTAGCTGAAATGCTATTAGGAGTCTAAGACGGGTTAAGGGGGACTTGGGGGTTAGATAGGAACGGGCTAGGAATAGGATTTAGGCTGGAATCGAAACTTGGAGGTGGGTATAGGTTGTAAACACCCTGAGTTTCTAGCAAGAATTTGGCGGGCATGTAGGATGTCGGTAGTCCTACGCGAGGGGGAGATGCTGGGCCTCTTCGAGGGGAGGAATGGGGGGATTAGCCTCGTGCGCATTAATGCACTGCCCCAGGTTGTAAGGGTGGTTAGTTATGTTAGGGGATAGTTAAAAGAGGTACCAAAATAGGTTTGTACTCTCTGCTTACGGAAGCTTGAGAAAATGACTTGCTCGGCACAAATTAACATCCTGATGGCGTCCTTTTTAGAGGGTGTTATTAAGCTCAGGTTGGTATGGAAATAAACGACAGGGTGGATAAAAGGTTACAACTGAGCACGCTTGTTACTACGCAAAGTATTGGTGGATCAATGAGAGTTAACTTAGGAAAAAGTTGACATGCAGGAAGGACGGTATTTTGCTGTCGTTAATATAAAAGTATAGAACCTGGTTGACTAACTCAAGTTCAATTGCATAACTACTTAGGTGCTAGAAACGAATCCCGGAGCATGGGGTAATATACTTTTATCTTCTTAAATGGAGAGAGAAACTAGGTGGCTTCCCTAGAGCTCTCTGGAGAGGATCGTATTCAGATTTGTCATAATTAATCTTGTATAAAACAACAGAGATACGAAAACAGAGTAGTGTGGACTGTGGACTAGAAGGGATGACTGATTATATGTATAATAGGTGTGGAAAGAGACGGAAAGGAGGAACACAATGGTGAAGGAAAAAAATACTTAACTTACGGAAACGAAATGCATGCACAATTGACGGTATTAGTCGTCGTTAAAATAAAGCGAATGAACCCTGGTGGAAATGCACGGAATACGATTCGACATGGGCAGTGCCTCTGTGTCATATCCATATCGATCGGGCAATTTCTGGTTCATATAATATCCTAGGCACTAAAACAGCGATTCCCAAAACAAAATCTGTCATTTCCCCCTCCAACCATCCAGATTTCCCCCTTCATGTGGACAAGGGAAAGAGTAGTCGAAACACACTGTGACTACACACTCTCTCTCTCTCTCTCTCTCGGGCATGAGAAAATCCATCCGAGATTTTTTTTGTATTGCTAGTAGTAGTAGTAGTAGGCAGTGTAATCATGTAATTATTTCCCCCCTGGTAGCTTCAAATTTCCCAACAGGGGGAAATTTCCCCCAGGTTGGGAAATGCTGCACTAAAACGAAACGGCTGAGCTTGGGGTCGGTGGAGGTGACATTTGTATGGCCTACCCTCTTTCAAGGAGGTGGGAGGGGGGCATAGCCTCGCGCGCTTTACCCCTACGGTTCAGGTGGTGAGTGTGGTTTACTTAGGTTAGAGGATCGTGAAAGAGATACCAGAATAGGTTTGCACTCTCCGTATACTGGGGTTCGAGTCGGAACTGACTCGGCACGGAATATAAAACATCCTGATGGGCGTCATGCGAGGGGAAGGTTTGTGAAGTTGGGTTGGTAGGCCTACGGGGAGAGGAAAAAGTACAGGGTGGCTCAAAAGGTTACCAGTGGGCACGCGGTCACTAAGCAGAGTATTGTGGATAAAACATTTTCTTTAACTTAGGAATGGGTACATGCATGAGTGACATCGATCTATCTCATAATGGAGAGAGAGAGACTAGGTAGTTTTTCCTGCACTTCTCTGGAGATGACCGTATGCAAATTGGTTATTATTAATTATATAAATCAACAGATATGGATTAGTACAAGCACAGGGTTAGGTTAGTTTTCTGTGGATCGGTGGCTGGAAGTTTGCTCACATTCAACCTGTCCCAAAGAAGGGTGACCGCTCTCAACCCTCCAACTATCGTCCAATTGCTCTCATCTCTTGTCTTTCTAAAGTTTTTGAAACTAATCTTGCTTCCAAATTTCTTAAGCATTTCTCTTCTCATAATCTGCTCTCAGATCGCCAGTATGGCTTCCTTAAGGGTCGCTCTACTGGTGATCTTCTTTCATATCTTACTAACTGTTGGTCATCCTCCTTTCGGGACTTCGGTGAGACTTTTTCTATTGCACTAGACATATCGAAAGCTTTCGATAGAGTCTGGCACAAATCTTTAATTTCTAAACTACCCTCCTTCGGTTTCTATCCCTCCATCTGTGCCTTTGTCTCTAATTGGCCGTTCCATAGCCGCGGTTGTGGATGGCCATTGTTCACTTCCTCACCCAATAAACTCTGGTGTTCCTCATGACTCTGTCCTATCCCCTATTCTCTTTCTAATTTTTATAAATTATCTCCTTAACTGTACCTTAATTGCCATCCATTCATACGCAGACGACTCAACCTTACACTACTCCATTAGTTTTTCAGAACGCCCCAGCCAGCAATCCCTTAACGACAAACGTAATGAAGCCATAGAACTCTTAAATTCTGATCTAAATACTATCTCCAATTGGGGCAGAGAAAACCTTGTTACCTTTAATGCTTCCAAAACCCAATTTCTCCATCTATCTACCCGTCAGGATCTCCCAGCGGACTATCCCTTATTCTTCAACAATACAAAAATCAACCCTTCATCTTCTCTCAATATTCTTGGTGTCTCTTTTTCTTCTGCTCTCATTTGGAAGGACCATATTACCAGTCTTGCTAAGGCAGCCTCCCAGAAGCTGGGTGTGCTCAACCGCCTTAGGGGGTTCTTTTCCCCAGCACAGCTTCTTGCTCTGTACAGGGGCATAGTGCGTCCTTGTATTGAGTATTGTTCACATGTGTGGGGAGGTTCCTCTCACACCGCTCTCCTAGACAAAGTTGAAAGGAAGGCCTTTTGTATCATTAACTCCCGTCCACTCACCAACTCTCTGCAATCTCTCTCTCTCCGCCGCAATGATGCATCTCTCTCGCTATTCTATCGCTACTATAATAATCAGTGTTCCTCAGAGCTTTCCCAGTGCATACCACCTCCTTTACGTAGGGCACGTGGTACCCGTCTTGCAACTCAATCCCACCCCTACTCTGTGCAACTCTCTAACCCAAGAGTGAAACGTTACTCTCAAACTTTCTTCTACTCAACAGCTGAGCTCTGGAACTCTCTCCCAGAATCCGTCTTTCCCTCTTCCTATGACTTAAATTGCTTCAAACTCCGTGTGTCCAGGCATTTTGGCTCGATCGTCCCTTGATTTTGGCCCTGTCACTCTTTCAACTATGGGGGAGGCACTCGCTATAGGCAATTCTGCCTTTTGCCTCCCTCAATCACATAGCAAAAAAATAAAAAATAAAAAAATAAAAAAACATAGAAAACGGGTTTTCATGGGGTAACAATTTTGAGGCGGTTGTACCGAGTTTGACCCGTAGCCAAACTCACGCGAAATTAATACGACGATATTGTCCGGCACGACAATTTCCTAAGCACAGACCCGCATACGAAATTGGGGATGGTCTGGGGCTTTCTTAATCAACACAGTCACCGTGGACACACACGACGCGGGTATTATAGTTTACATCGTCTAAAATAAGGGGGAAGGGTTGCTACATAATTAAATACATGACTGACTTAATCACGATCGGATTGGAGAATGGAGACAAGGGTGTCTTTAGATCGCCGTCGTACCTACACAATGAAAGTAACATAGTCTGCATGCATGGTTGGTACCTTCATTAAATACATACTTAGTCGGTACATCAAGAATGTTCATTGTTAAATTAATGTGGTTTGTATACTAGAAGGCTGTGATTGAGGAGACGTATACATATGTGGAGTTATGTGGAAGGAAGAAAAACGAAGTTGGTGTGTTGTGTGAGTGTCTTGGATGTGGGAACATACTACTTGTGGTCGACGTGCCTTTGGGGCCTTTTGTTTTCCGGCCGTGTTGGGGTCGGTCCTTTGAACCTAACATATTCGAAAGGTTGTGAGTATAACACCTTTGGTCGAGGTGTCTTTGGGATCTCTTGTTTTCCGGCCGTGTCGGCTTCCTTTGATCCTGTGGGTGCGTACTTCTCTTTCCGGCTGCTGGGTCCTTTCGTACCTGCCGGCTTCCGTTCTGGTTCTTGCGGAATTGTTACTGGGTTGTTGGTCGGGAGGTTGGTGGGGGCATTCCTTTTGGTGGTATTTTAATAGTGATGGTAATAGTGATGATGGTAATAACATTAGTAATGGTGATGATAATGACAGTAGTATTGATGGTGATATCAATAATGATGGTGATTATTATAGTCGTAATGATGGTGATTATTATAGTAGTAATGATGGTGATTATTATAGTAGTAATGATGGTGATGACCATCATTATTGATATCACCATCATTATCATGACTACTGTCATCACCATCATTACTACTATAATAATCACCATCATTATTGATATCACCATCCTTATCATGACTACTGTCATCACCATCATTATTGATATCACCATCATTATCATGACTACTGGCATCACCATCATTACTACTATAATAATCACCATCATTATTGATATCACTATCATTATCATGACTACTGTCATCACCATCATTACTACTATAATAATCACCATCATTATTGATATCACCATCAATACTACTGTCATTACCATCATCATTACTAATGTTATTACCATCATCACTATTACCATCACTATCATTACTATTGTTATCACCATCATCACTGTTGTCATGACTATCATTACTACTGCCAATACTATCATCACTATTATTAGAATCTTCGCCTCCATCAGCACAATATGCCTGGTGCCCAAAATTCCTGGTGCCCACAATTCCAGGTGCCCAAAATTCTAGGTGCCCAAATATCATAGTGCCCAAAATTCTAGGTGCCCAAATGTCATGGTACCCAAATTCTAGGTGCCCAAATGTCATGGTGCCCAAAATTCGAGGTGCCCAAATATCACGGTCCCCAAAATTCTAGGTGCCCAAATGTCATGGTGCCCAAAATTCTAGGTGCCCAAATATCACGGTGCCCAAGTTTCTGGTGCCGAAATTTTATAAACCGATATTAACCCCTTGTATGCTGTTATATTTTATTTTTATATAATCTCTATTTGGTGAATTGTATATTTAGTTATATATATATATATATATATTTGTTTTGTTTTTTAGGTAGGTTATCACCCCTGGTAGCCTATTTCTGTGTATTTAAATTTGTGTTTGTTTTTCAGTTAGGGTACCATCACTGGTAGCCTATTTCTGCGTATTTCAATTTTTAAATTTCCGGTTAAAAAAAAAAAAAAAAAAAATCAGGTTGGATTGCTAAATTTTATTCATGATGATGACAACACTGGCTCGCCTTAGAGTCCCTGCCTCAATCTCGAACTGAACCCTGCGGCTATAAACACAAGGGGGCCTGGTAGGTTCAGGTGGGGAGAGAGAGAGGTAAGGGTGGCAACACGCTCTGGTTAGGCATAGGAATTCTGAGGAAAACATCTACCTCATAGTAGGTAGATGTGCTAGGTATAGGACAAAATACCTCCGAATTTAGGTAGGCAGAGGGCCAGTTGGTTTGTTGAATTTGTTCAAGTCTACAATGTACACAGATGGCAAAGGTTAGGATAAAACTTAAGAACACAAGCGACCCCAGGAACAAGCAGACGTTCCTTCAGGTGACTGCCGACAAGCTGATCCGCTCAACGGCCATTCGGGAAGCTAACGGTCATCTGATCGTCTCCACAGCCACTGACAAGGACGCAGAAAAGCTACTCGCCTCATCACTAGCATCCGAACTAGAGAGACGTGGCTTCACCACAATCACACCACCAGCACTAACAGCAAAAAGAAGCATCATTTGCACCAAAATCGACCCACTCCTCTACGAAAAGAAAGAAGATGAGCTCATTCAAGAAATCGAACGGGTGCAAAGCTGGGCAAAAGTCAAACAACTAGCAAAGTTTGGTATGCACTTCGTCAAAATACAATTTGACGAAGTGGATATGGCAACAAAAGCGAAAGATGGGCTAAAGCTTTTCAACCTAACTATCCCGGAATGGAACATCCAAGAGGAAATATATATACATTTCGAGACCTGCATGCACTGTTACGAGCTGGACGACCACAAGACATACAACTGCAACAAAAACAAGGACTACCAGATATACTCAGAATGTAGTGAAATGGGCCATACATGGAAAAACTGCGAGGCGACCAACAAAACATGTATTAATTGCAGAGGAGACCACCGAACTCTAGCAATGAAATGCCCCAAGAGGAAGGAACTCGTAACACAAAAAGAAAAAGAAAAAAGACAACCACAAACCTACGCCCAATTTACAACCACACAAACCCATCAACAAGGAAACACCATCAACCACCCAGCAAACACCAGACAAACCACCACCACAGCACCTGATACACAAAAAGAATCTGCTCAAATCTACATGGCCATGATTCTGAACGCACACTTGGACAACGCCACCGGTATTGATACCTTCAACAACTCGCTAGCACTAACTTGTCAGCTAAATAATATAAAGACAATCCAACTGAGAGACTACACCCCTTTTCAGTCAGAAAAATTACTGAACAAAATGGGAAAAAAAGCTGATGGGGTACATAAATATCACCCAGGTAGTTCAAGCACCGGAACAACAAGTAATTCAAGAGGAAAACTTACCCATCGCACCAGAAACACCAGAATCAGCCGAATATGAAGAACCCAAAGAAGAGATGTAAGAATCAACCACTGTAACGCAGACAAATCTCCCAAAAACAACAAACAAACCAAACACACGCGCCACTGCGGTAAAACAAACACGGACAAACAAGACTCCATCTTCGTGGCTACCCAAAATGAATACAAAAACACCGCTACCACAGACCAACTCGTCAGGGACATCAAACAAGGAAAAGCAGAAGTATTCATCGGGATAGGCGATGCTGAAGACAAATATAGAAAAGTTATGGCAGAAAAAGGAATCGAACATCTAAACAAGTTTAAACACCACTCACACCTCTACTCAGGTCTAAAAGTAATGAAAAAAAGTGACTTAGTATTTTCAAATAGTAATAAATAATGGACACATTAGTGATCATGCAACATAATGTTTTAAATTGGAGCGGACGAAAACACACGCTATTTAACTTGTACATGAATATAGACCCTCAAATAATCCTAATTAACAGCCACGGAGTACATAATGATGCCTCACATAAAATCCCAGGATACAAAGTACACAAGAAAAACGAATCAGATAGACACATAGACGGTACAGCTATTGCAATAAAAAAAACATTAATCATAGAATACTAGACGACTTCTATCGGACCTACTAGCTGTCGAAATTCAAACAGTAACTGGCAAAATTATCATAGCAACAGTGTATCTTCCCCCTAGTAGGCCTTACCTCCCCACACCAGACTTCTACAAACTGTTCAGGCAAAACACACCAGTCTACCTCATTGCAGACCTAAACGCCAAACATAACACACTGACCACACAAACACAAAATACAGTAGGGAAACAAATAGGTCAGTTAATAATGGACGGAATCATAAGATACGTAGGGCCACACTTCCCAATACAACCTATCATTCCCATAACTCCTCCACCACACCCGACATAGTCCTAACGAACCACAAAACCTACCATAACTTGCACCTCTCTCCAGGTCCACTCACCACCAGCGATCAAATACCAATAATAGCTAAACTATCAACCTCACCCATCATTACCCCAATACCACCTAGACCTAATTTTGCACTTGCGGACTGGGACTCCTTTAAAACTGACATCAGTACCAAAATGCAGAACAACACCACACTCAAATGTCATGGTACCCAAATTCTAGGTGCCCAAATGTCATGGTGCCCAAAATTCGAGGTGCCCAAATATCACGGTCCCCAAAATTCTAGGTGCCCAAATGTCATGGTGCCCAAAATTCTAGGTGCCCAAATATCACGGTGCCGAAAATGCGGTGCCCAAGTTTCTGGTGCCGAAAATTTGGTGCCCAAGTTTCCAGTGCCCAAGTTTCTGGTGCCGAAATTTTATAAACCGATATTAACCCCTTGTATGCAGTTATATTTTATTTTTATATAATCTCTATTTGGTGAATTGTATATTTAGTTATATATATATATATATATATTTGTTTTGTTTTTTAGGTAGGTTATCACCCCTGGTAGCCTATTTCTGTGTATTTAAATTTGTGTTTGTTTTTCAGTTAGGGTACCATCACTGGTAGCCTATTTCTGCGTATTTCAATTTTTAAATTTCCGGTTAAAAAAAAAAAAAAAAAAAAATCAGGTTGGATTGCTAAATTTTATTCATGATGATGACAACACTGGCTCGCCTTAGAGTCCCTGCCTCAATCTCGAACTGAACCCTGCGGCTATAAACACAAGGGGGCCTGGTAGGTTCAGGTGGGGAGAGAGAGAGGTAAGGGTGGCAACACGCTCTGGTTAGGCATAGGAATTCTGAGGAAAACATCTACCTCATAGTAGGTAGATGTGCTAGGTATAGGACAAAATACCTCCGAATTTAGGTAGGCAGAGGGCCAGTTGGTTTGTTGAATTTGTTCAAGTCTACAATGTACACAGATGGCAAAGGTTAGGATAAAACTTAAGAACACAAGCGACCCCAGGAACAAGCAGACGTTCCTTCAGGTGACTGCCGACAAGCTGATCCGCTCAACGGCCATTCGGGAAGCTAACGGTCATCTGATCGTCTCCACAGCCACTGACAAGGACGCAGAAAAGCTACTCGCCTCATCACTAGCATCCGAACTAGAGAGACGTGGCTTCACCACAATCACACCACCAGCACTAACAGCAAAAAGAAGCATCATTTGCACCAAAATCGACCCACTCCTCTACGAAAAGAAAGAAGATGAGCTCATTCAAGAAATCGAACGGGTGCAAAGCTGGGCAAAAGTCAAACTAGCAAAGTTTGGTATGCACTTCGTCAAAATACAATTTGACGAAGTGGATATGGCAACAAAAGCGAAAGATGGGCTAAAGCTTTTCAACCTAACTATCCCGGAATGGAACATCCAAGAGGAAATATATACATTTCGAGACCTGCATGCACTGTTACGAGCTGGACGACCACAAGACATACAACTGCAACAAAAACAAGGACTACCAGATATACTCAGAATGTAGTGAAATGGGCCATACATGGAAAACTGCGAGGCGACCAACCAAAACATGTATTAATTGCAGAGGAGACCACCGAACTCTAGCAATGAAATGCCCCAAGAGGAAGGAACTCGTAACACACAAAAAGAAAAAGAAAAAAGACAACCACAAACCTACGCCCAATTTACAACCACACAAACCCATCAACAAGGAAACACCATCACCACCCAGCAAACACCAGACAAACCACCACCACAGCACCTGATACACAAAAAGAATCTGCTCAAATCTACATGGCCATGATTCTGAACGCACACTTGGACAACGCCACCGGTATTGATACCTTCAACAACTCGCTAGCACTAACTTGTCAGCTAAATAATATAAAGACAATCCAACTGAGAGACTACACCCCTTTTCAGTCAGAAAAATTACTGAACAAAATGGGAAAAAAAGCTGATGGGGTACATAAATATCACCCAGGTAGTTCAAGCACCGGAACAACAAGTAATTCAAGAGGAAAACTTACCCATCGCACCAGAAACACCAGAATCAGCCGAATATGAAGAACCCAAAGAAGAGATGTAAGAATCAACCACTGTAACGCAGACAAATCTCCCGAAAACAACAAACAAACCAAACACACGCGCCACTGCGGGTAAAACAAACACGGACAAACAAGACTCCATCTTCGTGGCTACCCAAAATGAATACAAAAACACCGCTACCACAGACCAACTCGTCAGGGACATCAAACAAGGAAAAGCAGAAGTATTCATCGGGATAGGCGATGCTGAAGACAAATATAGAAAAGTTATGGCAGAAAAAGGAATCGAACATCTAAACAAGTTTAAACACCACTCACACCTCTACTCAGGTCTAAAAGTAATGAAAAAAAGTGACTTAGTATTTTCAAATAGTAATAAATAATGGACACATTAGTGATCATGCAACATAATGTTTTAAATTGGAGCGGACGAAAACACACGCTATTTAACTTGTACATGAATATAGACCCTCAAATAATCCTAATTAACAGCCACGGAGTACATAATGATGCCTCACATAAAATCCCAGGATACAAAGTACACAAGAAAAACGAATCAGATAGACACATAGACGGTACAGCTATTGCAATAAAAAAAAAATCATCAGAATACTAGACGACTTCTATCGGACCTACTAGCTGTCGAAATTCAAACAGTAACTGGCAAAATTATCATAGCAACAGTGTATCTTCCCCCTAGTAGGCCTTACCTCCCCACACCAGACTTCTACAAACTGTTCAGGCAAAACACACCAGTCTACCTCATTGCAGACCTAAACGCCAAACATAACACACTGAACACACAAACACAAAATACAGTAGGGAAACAAATAGGTCAGTTAATAATGGACGGAATCATAAGATACGTAGGGCCACACTTCCCAATACAACCTATCATTCCCATAACTCCTCCACCACACCCGACATAGTCCTAACGAACCACAAAACCTACCATAACTTGCACCTCTCTCCAGGTCCACTCACCACCAGCGATCAAATACCAATAATAGCTAAACTATCAACCTCACCCATCATTACCCCAATACCACCTAGACCTAATTTTGCACTTGCGGACTGGGACTCCTTTAAAACTGACATCAGTACCAAAATGCAGAACAACACCACACTCAAATGTCATGGTACCCAAATTCTAGGTGCCCAAATGTCATGGTGCCCAAAATTCGAGGTGCCCAAATATCACGGTCCCCAAAATTCTAGGTGCCCAAATGTCATGGTGCCCAAAATTCTAGGTGCCCAAATATCACGGTGCCGAAAATGCGGTGCCCAAGTTTCTGGTGCCGAAAATTTGGTGCCTAAGTTTCCAGTGCCCAAGTTTCTGGTGCCGAAATTTCATAAACCGATATTAACCCCTTGTATGCAGTTATATTTTATTTTTATATAATCTCTATTTGGTGAATTGTATATTTAGTTATATATATATATATATTTGTTTTGTTTTTTAGGTAGGTTATCACCCCTGATAGCCTATTTCTGTGTATTTAAATTGTGTTTGTTTTTCAGTTAGGGTACCATCACTGGTAGCCTATTTCTGCGTATTTCAATTTTTAAATTTCCGGTTAAAAAAAAAAAATAAAATAAATCAGGTTGGATTGCTAAATGTTATTCATGATGATGACAACACTGGCTCGCCTTAGAGTCCCTGCCTCAATCTCGAACTGAACCCTGCGGCTATAAACACAAGGGGGCCTGGTAGGTCCAGGTGGGGAGAGAGAGAGGTAAGGGTGGCAACACGCTCTGGTTAGGCATAGGAATTCTGAGGAAAACATCTACCTCATAGTAGGTAGATGTGCTAGGTATAGGACAAAATACCTCCGAATTTAGGTAGGCAGAGGGCCAGTTGGTTTGTTGAATTTGTTCAAGTCTACAATGTACACAGATGGCAAAGGTTAGGATAAAACTTAAGAACACAAGCGACCCCAGGAACAAGCAGACGTTCCTTCAGTTGACTGCCGACAAGCTGATCCGCTCAACGGCCATTCGGGAAGCTAACGGTCATCTGATCGTCTCCACAGCCACTGACAAGGACGCAGAAAAGCTACTCGCCTCATCACTAGCATCCGAACTAGAGAGACGTGGCTTCACCACAATCACACCACCAGCACTAACAGCTAAAAGAAGTATCATTTGCACCAAAATCGACCCACTCCTCTACGAAAAGAAAGAAGATGAGCTCATTCAAGAAATCGAACGGGTGCAAAGCTGGGCAAAAGTCAAACAACTAGCAAAGTTTGGTATGCACTTCGTCAAAATACAATTTTACGAAGTGGATATGGCAACAAAAGCGAAAGATGGGCTAAAGCTTTTCAACCTAACTATCCCGGAATGGAACATCCAAGAGGAAATATATATACATTTCGAGACCTGCATGCACTGTTACGAGCTGGACGACCACAAGACATACAACTGCAACAAAAACAAGGACTACCAGATATACTCAGAATGTAGTGAAATGGGCCATACATGGAAAAAACTGCGAGGCGACCAACAAAACATGTATTAATTGCAGAGGAGACCACCGAACTCTAGCAATGAAATGCCCCAAGAGGAAGGAACTCGTAACACAAAAAGAAAAAGAAAAAAGACAACCACAAACCTACGCCCAATTTACAACCACACAAACCCATCAACAAGGAAACACCATCAACCACCCAGCAAACACCAGACAAACCACCACCACAGCACCTGATACACAAAAAGAATCTGCTCAAATCTACATGGCCATGATTCTGAACGCACACTTGGACAACGCCACCGGTATTGATACCTTCAACAACTCGCTAGCACTAACTTGTCAGCTAAATAATATAAAGACAATCCAACTGAGAGACTACACCAGTTTTCAGTCAGAAAAATTACTGAACAAAATGGGAGAAAAAGCTGATGGGGTACATAAATATCACCCAGGTAGTTCAAGCACCGGAACAACAAGTAATTCAAGAGGAAAACTTACCCATCGCACCAGAAACACCAGAATCAGCCGAATATGAAGAACCCAAAGAAGAGATGTAAGAATCAACCACTGTAACGCAGACAAATCTCCCAAAAACAACAAACAAACCAAACACACGCGCCACTGCGGGTAAAACAAACACGGACAAACAAGACTCCATCTTCGTGGCTACCCAAAATGAATACAAAAACACCGCTACCACAGACCAACTCGTCAGGGACATCAACAAGGAAAAGCAGAAGTATTCATCGGGATAGGCGATGCTGAAGACAAATATAGAAAAGTTATGGCAGAAAAAGGAATCAAACATCTAAACAAGTTTAAACACCACTCACACCTCTACTCAGGTCTAAAAGTAATGAAAAAAAGTGACTTAGTATTTTCAAATAGTAATAAATAATGGACACATTAGTGATCATGCAACATAATGTTTTAAATTGGAGCGGACGAAAACACACGCTATTTAACTTGTACATGAATATAGACCCTCAAATAATCCTAATTAACAGCCACGGAGTACATAATGATGCCTCACATAAAATCCCAGGATACAAAGTACACAAGAAAAACGAATCAGATAGACACATAGACGGTACAGCTATTGCAATAAAAAAAACATTAATCATAGAATACTAGACGACTTCTATCGGACCTACTAGCTGTCGAAATTCAAACAGTAACTGGCAAAATTATCATAGCAACAGTGTATCTTCCCCCTAGTAGGCCTTACCTCCCCACACCAGACTTCTACAAACTGTTCAGGCAAAACACACCAGTCTACCTCATTGCAGACCTAAACGCCAAACATAACACACTGAACACACAAACACAAAATACAGTAGGGAAACAAATAGGTCAGTTAATAATGGACGGAATCATAAGATACGTAGGGCCACACTTCCCAATACAACCTATCATTCCCATAACTCCTCCACCACACCCGACATAGTCCTAACGAACCACAAAACCTACCATAACTTGCACCTCTCTCCAGGTCCACTCACCACCAGCGATCAAATACCAATAATAGCTAAACTATCAACCTCACCCATCATTACCCCAATACCACCTAGACCTAATTTTGCACTTGCGGACTGGGACTCCTTTAAAACTGACATCAGTACCAAAATGCAGAACAACACCACACTCAAATGTCATGGTACCCAAATTCTAGGTGCCCAAATGTCATGGTGCCCAAAATTCGAGGTGCCCAAATATCACGGTCCCCAAAATTCTAGGTGCCCAAATGTCATGGTGCCCAAAATTCTAGGTGCCCAAATATCACGGTGCCGAAAATGCGGTGCCCAAGTTTCTGGTGCCGAAAATTTGGTGCCCAAGTTTCCAGTGTCCAAGTTTCTGGTGCCGAAATTTCATAAACCGATATTAACCCCTTGTATGCAGTTATATTTTATTTTTATATAATCTCTATTTGGTGAATTGTATATTTAGTTATATATATATATATATTTGTTTTGTTTTTTAGGTAGGTTATCACCCCTGATAGCCTATTTCTGTGTATTTAAATTGTGTTTGTTTTTCAGTTAGGGTACCATCACTGGTAGCCTATTTCTGCGTATTTCAATTTTTAAATTTCCGGTTAAAAAAATAAAAATAAATCAGGTTGGATTGCTAAATGTTATTCATGATGATGACAACACTGGCTCGCCTTAGAGTCCCTGCCTCAATCTCGAACTGAACCCTGCGGCTATAAACACAAGGGGGCCTGGTAGGTCCAGGTGGGGAGAGAGAGAGGTAAGGGTGGCAACACGCTCTGGTTAGGCATAGGAATTCTGAGGAAAACATCTACCTCATAGTAGGTAGATGTGCTAGGTATAGGACAAAATACCTCCGAATTTAGGTAGGCAGAGGGCCAGTTGGTTTGTTGAATTTGTTCAAGTCTACAATGTACACAGATGGCAAAGGTTAGGATAAAACTTAAGAACACAAGCGACCCCAGGAACAAGCAGACGTTCCTTCAGTTGACTGCCGACAAGCTGATCCGCTCAACGGCCATTCGGGAAGCTAACGGTCATCTGATCGTCTCCACAGCCACTGACAAGGACGCAGAAAAGCTACTCGCCTCATCACTAGCATCCGAACTAGAGAGACGTGGCTTCACCACAATCACACCACCAGCACTAACAGCAAAAAGAAGTATCATTTGCACCAAAATCGACCCACTCCTCTACGAAAAGAAAGAAGATGAGCTCATTCAAGAAATCGAACGGGTGCAAAGCTGGGCAAAAGTCAAACAACTAGCAAAGTTTGGTATGCACTTCGTCAAAATACAATTTTACGAAGTGGATATGGCAACAAAAGCGAAAGATGGGCTAAAGCTTTTCAACCTAACTATCCCGGAATGGAACATCCAAGAGGAAATATATATACATTTCGAGACCTGCATGCACTGTTACGAGCTGGACGACCACAAGACATACAACTGCAACAAAAACAAGGACTACCAGATATACTCAGAATGTAGTGAAATGGGCCATACATGGAAAAACTGCGAGGCGACCAACAAAACATGTATTAATTGCAGAGGAGACCACCGAACTCTAGCAATGAAATGCCCCAAGAGGAAGGAACTCGTAACACAAAAAGAAAAAGAAAAAAGACAACCACAAACCTACGCCCAATTTACAACCACACAAACCCATCAACAAGGAAACACCATCAACCACCCAGCAAACACCAGACAAACCACCACCACAGCACCTGATACACAAAAAGAATCTGCTCAAATCTACATGGCCATGATTCTGAACGCACACTTGGACAACGCCACCGGTATTGATACCTTCAACAACTCGCTAGCACTAACTTGTCAGCTAAATAATATAAAGACAATCCAACTGAGAGACTACACCCCTTTTCAGTCAGAAAAATTACTGAACAAAATGGGAGAAAAAGCTGATGGGGTACATAAATATCACCCAGGTAGTTCAAGCACCGGAACAACAAGTAATTCAAGAGGAAAACTTACCCATCGCACCAGAAACACCAGAATCAGCCGAATATGAAGAACCCAAAGAAGAGATGTAAGAATCAACCACTGTAACGCAGACAAATCTCCCAAAAACAACAAACAAACCAAACACACGCGCCACTGCGGGTAAAACAAACACGGACAAACAAGACTCCATCTTCGTGGCTACCCAAAATGAATACAAAAACACCGCTACCACAGACCAACTCGTCAGGGACATCAAACAAGGAAAAGCAGAAGTATTCATCGGGATAGGCGATGCTGAAGACAAATATAGAAAAGTTATGGCAGAAAAAGGAATCAAACATCTAAACAAGTTTAAACACCACTCACACCTCTACTCAGGTCTAAAAGTAATGACAAAAAGTGACTTAGTATTTTCAAATAGTAATAAATAATGGACACATTAGTGATCATGCAACATAATGTTTTAAATTGGAGCGGACGAAAACACACGCTATGTAACTTGTACATGAATATAGACCCTCAAATAATCCTAATTAACAGCCACGGAGTACATAATGATGCCTCACATAAAATCCCAGGATACAAAGTACACAAGAAAAACGAATCAGATAGACACATAGACGGTACAGCTATTGCAATAAAAAAAAACATTAATCATAGAATACTAGACGACTTCTATCGGACCTACTTAGCTGTCGAAATTCAAACAGTAACTGGCAAAATTATCATAGCAACAGTGTATCTTCCCCCTAGTAGGCCTTACCTCCCCACACCAGACTTCTACAAACTGTTCAGGCAAAACACACCAGTCTACCTCATTGCAGACCTAAACGCCAAACATAACACACTGAACACACAAACACAAAATACAGTAGGGAAACAAATAGGTCAGTTAATAATGGACGGAATCATAAGATACGTAGGGCCACACTTCCCAATACAACCTATCATTCCCATAACTCCTCCACCACACCCGACATAGTCCTAACGAACCACAAAACCTACCATAACTTGCACCTCTCTCCAGGTCCACTCACCACCAGCGATCATATACCAATAATAGTTAAACTATCAACCTCACCCATCATTACCCCAATACCACCTAGACCTAATTTTGCACTTGCGGACTGGGACTCCTTTAAAACTGACATCAGTACCAAAATGCAGAACAACACCACACTCAATGAAGGAACAACAGCTGACATAGACGAGACTCTAACAGACTGATACAACACAATAACAGACAACATAAGAAAACATATACCGACAACAAACTACAGAACATTAACTAACACAAGACACAGTCCAGAAACACAAAATCTACTTGTACAATATACTGCGCTCAGACAACAAGCACAACATCTAGGATGTACTAACGAACACTACAGACGATACAGGGACATACAGTACAGACTACAAATAAACCTAACACAAGAGTGCAATGACCAGTGGAGTACAAAAATAACTGAAACTGCCGACACATACAAAGACTCAGCTACTTTCTGGAGAAAAATTAGGGCACTGCAAGGACACGACACTCACGACGTAGACTACTTGATTAATAGCCAAGGACAAAAAGTATACCCTCCCAGACTACAGGCAGACATACACAAAAGACACTGGGAGACAATACTAAATGACAATGATGACGCCATACCTCAAAACAACGACATCAGCGACTTTATGCAAAGACATATCAACAGAACAACACCATACCAAACAATTGACTTAAGTAGACTTGATGACTATAATATACTTACCAGACCTATAACAGAAATATAAATCAAAAGCATAATTACAAAAAACAGAAAATCATGTCCTGGGAAGTCGGGTATAAATAAAACGATTTTAACAAACCTCCCAGACATTGCTATAACAAGACTTAAAAATATTTTCAATGCCACATTTTCTCTAGGATACTTCCCCACCAAATTTAAAACCGCTATAATTAGACTAATACCAAAAGCAGGAAAAAAACCTCACTATCCAGAACACCAAAGACCTATTTCAATATTAGAGGTCCCAGGTAAAATCCTAGAAAGAATAATAAATAACAGATTAAGGCAACATCTCACTGAGGAAAACCTGTACAACCCCACACAATTTGGCTTCAGAGAAGGTAGAGGCACAACACACGCCCTTGCTCTAACCACCGAAATTATAGCAAACAACAAAACAAACAAACATCAGTTTAATTTAATCCTTCGGGATATATCTAAGGCTTTTGATAAAGTCTGGCACTTGGGGCTCAAATATCAAATATTACATCTTAACCTCCCTACCATAATCGAAAAATTCCTTTGCAACTTCCTTAATAACAGAACAGCCAGAATAAAAGTCAAAAATACCCTAAGTGACAGTTTATCAATAACTTGTGGAGTCCCTCAAGGATCTGTCCTATCCCCTACTCTCTTCACGATATACACAAACGACACACCAACATCACTCACTGGCACAAACATTACATACGCAGATGACATAACACAGATAATAGGGTACCCGGGACAGTCTAGGGCGATGATGGCTAGACGTACACAAAGAGAAGCAGAGAGAATAAATAGATTTGAAGAACACTGGAAAATAAAAACAAACTTAAATAAATTCACAGTCCTACAACTTGCCATTCAAAATAAGCAACAAATTACGATAGATGGTAATATAATCGAAAACAAAAACAAAGGCAAAATACTAGGCCTAAATATAAGCACGCAAGGTTAGGCTATATACAACATGTTACAGAAAGGAATAAACTAGCCATTGCCGCACTAGTAAGGCTTTTTAGATTCAAAGAATTACCTACTAAAATCAAAACTCACTTAGTAAAAGCCACTGTACTACCCATCCTGGACTATCCACCCGTACCCACACACGCACTAAGCAACAATCAGTTAAGAAGACTACAAAAAATTCAAAATAAAGCCTTAAGATTTGCCACCAACCAACACTACCCATACCCTATGACAACGCAGCAAATACACGAACATACAAACACACCTCCACTTAACGTCCGTCTCCACAAGCAGGCTACTAAAATATGGGAACGATTAGAATTGTTAGATGACCCCACTTTTAGAATGATAAGAGATGATGATAGCCTACATTCACTGCACTTAAACAATGTTCAAGTGCCTGCCCCTATATACTAAATAGGCTACTAAGCATATAGAAATTAAGTTTCAAAATTGTTTTCTGTTCGGCTAGGCTATCACCCCTGGTGGCCTATTTCTGTTTAAACAAAAACAAATTTGTTTTCGGTTAGGCTATCACTGCGTAGGCTATTCATATTTTTAAATTTTCGGTTACACTATCACCGCTGATAACCTATTTCTGCGTATTTCAAATTTTTTGTTTTCGGTTAGGCCTATATAAGTAAGTGAAGCTACCTGAAGTGAGTGAAGTGTTTTTAAATAAGCCTCATTTCCACCCCAGGAATAAGACCTCCTGGTGGTGGAACGATGAGGTAGAACATGCTGTGAAAGAGAAAAGGAGATGCTTCAAAGCATGGAAGAAAGGAGGCAGCAAGGAGGAATACCAGGCAGCTAAACGAACTGCCAAAAGAGTGATTTACAATGCTAAAAATCGCATTAGGGACCTGGTCCTCGAACAAGTGTGTAACACTGACAATCCCAATGGGATCTTCAACCTAGCTAGGCGAGTTAAAAATTACAGTAGGGATATTATAGGTGAACAGTGTGTTAGAAACGATAATGGGAAGATTGTGTATGCAGAAAATGAAATCAGAGAAGCATGGAAGACACACTATGAACGATTGCTAAACGTAGAGTTTGAATAGGATAAGGAACAGCTTAGTATCGAAAAACCAATATCTGGACCCTCTCCTTTGATAGCACCAGCTGTAGTGAGCGACGCAATCAATAAAATGAAGGACGGTAAAGCTCCAGGTTGCTCTGACATTGTCGCTGAGATGATAAAAGCCTCAGGGGAGACTGGTGTAAACTTAGTCACTGAGTTGATAAACACCATTATTAAAAATGAGAAAATCCCAGAGGATTGGCTCAAAAGTGTAATAGTAAATATATACAAAGGAAAAGGGGATGCGCTGGATAGAGGAAATTATAGGGGCCTGAAAATGCTTGACCAAATCATGAAGGTCTGTGAGAGAGTCCTTGAGGGTTTGATCAGGCAAAGCATCTCTATTGATGATATGCAGTTTGGTTTTATGCCAGGACGGGGTACAACCGATGCTATCTTCATAGTCAGGCAGATACAGGAAAGATACTTACTAAAAGGCAGGGATCTTTACTTTGTATTTGTAGACCTGGAGAAGGCCTTTGATAGGGTGCTTAGAGATGTGCAGTGGGCTATGAAGAAACTTCGTGTGGAAAAGTGGTTGGTGCGTGTGATAATGAAGATGTATGAGGATTCGCGAAGTGCGGTGAGGGTAAAGGGTGTACTGAGTGATGAGTTCGCAGTCCGTGTTAGAGTCCATCAGGGTTCAGTGTTAAGCCCCCTCCTCTTTATTATGGTCTTGGAGGCACTGCCTAGAGTTTTTAGAGGCGGACTCCTGTTGGAACTGTTTTATGCAGACGATTTAGTCCTAATAGCTGACAGTATGCAAGATGCTGAGGCCAAATTCAGAGAGTGGAGAGAGGGCATGGAGAACAAGGGTTTAAGAGTCAATATTAACAAAACCAAGGTTATGCATTGTAGATTGAGACAAGGCAATGTGGAAAAGAGTGGTGCATACCCATGTGCAGTGTGTGGAAAGGGAGTGGGCGTTAACTCAATTCAATGTAGCATCTGTCGATGTTGGGTACACCATGGGAGTAAGCGCTGTAGTAGAATAAAGGAGTCCCTGGCGAAGGATAAGTCAGAAATAGAGAAATTTGAGTGCGTAGTGTGCAAAGGCGAGCTTGTGTTAAGTGATGATCCTGTGGCTGTGAATATTGGAAATGAGTCTTTGGAGCTGGTGAACAAGTTTTGTTACCTAGGAAATACCATCTCTGCTGGTGGTGGGGCCGATGGGGCATCTCCTTTTCTCTTTCACAGCATGTTCTACCTCATCGTTCCACCACCAGGAGGTCTTATTCCTGGGGTGGAAATGAGGCTCATTTAAAAACACTTCACTCACTTCAGGTAGCTTCACTTACTTAAATAGGCCTAACCGAAAACAAAAAAATTGAAATACGCAGAAATAGGTTATCAGCGGTGATAGTGTAACCGAAAATTTAAAAAATATGAATAGCCTACGCAGTGATAGCCTAACCGAAAACAATTTTGTTTTTGTTTAAACAGAAATAGGCCACCAGGGGTGATAACCTAGCCGAACAGAAAACAATATTGAAACTTAATTTCTATATGCTTAGTAGCCTATTTAGTATATAGGGGCAGGCACTTGAACATTGTTTAAGTGCAGTGAATGTAGGTTATCATCATCTCTTATCATTCTAAAAGTGGGGTCATCTAACAATTCTAATCGTTCCCATATTTTAGTAGCCTGCTTGTGGAGACGGACGTTAAGTGGAAGTGTGTTTGTATGTTCATGTATTTGCTGCGTTGTCATAGTGTATGGGTAGTGTTGGTTGGTGGCAAATCTTAAGGCTTTATTTTGAATTTTGTGTAGTCTTCTTAACTGATTGTTGCTTAGTGCGTGTGTGGGTACGGGTGGATAGTCCAGGATGGGTAGTACAGTGGCTTTTACTAAGTGAGTTGATTTTAGTAGGTAATTCTTTGAATCTAAAAAGCCTTACTAGTGCGGCAATGGCTAGTTTATTCCTTTCTGTAACATGTTGTATATAGCCTAACCTTGCGTGCTTATATTTAGGCCTAGTATTTTGCCTTTGTTTTTGTTTTCGATTATATTACCATCTATCGTAATTTATTGCTTATTTTGAATGGCAAGTTGTAGGACTGTGAATTTATTTAAGTTTGTTTTTATTTTCCAGTGTTCTTCAAATCTATTTATTCTCTCTGCTTCTCTTTGTGTACGTCTAGCCATCATCGCCCTAGACTGTCCCGGGTACCCTATTATCTGTGTTATGTCATCTGCGTATGTAATGTTTGTGCCAGTGAGTGATGTTGGTGTGTCGTTTGTGTATATCGTGAAGAGAGTAGGGGATAGGACAGATCCTTGAGGGACTCCACAAGTTATTGATAAACTATCACTTAGGGTATTTTTGACTTTTATTCTGGCTGTTCTGTTTTTAAGGAAGTTGCATAGGAATTTTTCGATTATGGTAGGGAGGTTAAGATGTAATATTTGATATTTGAGCCCCAAGTGCCAGACTTTATCAAAAGCCTTAGATATATCCCGAAGGATTAAATTACACTGATGTTTGTTTGCTTTGTTGTTTGCTATAATTTCGGTGGTTAGAGCAAGGGCGTGTGTTGTGCCTCTACCTTCTCTGAAGCCAAATTGTGTGGGGTTGTACAGGTTTTCCTCAGTGAGATGTTGCCTTAATCTGTTATTTATTATTCTTTCTAGGATTTTACCTGGGACCTCTAATATTGAAATAGGTCTTTGGTGTTCTGGATAGTGTGGGTTTTTTCCTGCTTTTGGTATTAGTCTAATTATAGCGGTTTTAAATTTGGTGGGGAAGTATCCTAGAGATAATGTGGCATTGAAAATATTTTTAAGTCTTGTTATAGCAATGTCTGGGAGGTTTGTTAAAATCGTTTTATTTATGCCCGACTTCCCAGGACATGATTTTCTGTTTTTTGTAATTATGCTTTTGATTTCTATTTCTGTTATAGGTCTGGTAAGTATATTATAGTCATCAAGTCTACTTAAGTCAATTGTTTGGTATGGTGTTGTTCTGTTGATATGTCTGCATAAAGTCGCTGATGTCGTTGTTTTGAGGCATGACGTCATCATTGTCATTTAGTATTGTCTCCCAGTGTCTTTTGTGTATGTCTGCCTGTAGTCTGGGAGGGTATATTTTTTGTCCTTGGCTATTAATCAAGTAGTCTACGTCGTGAGTGTCGTGTCCTTGCAGTGCCCTAATTTTTCTCCAGAAAGTAGCTGAGTCTTTGTATGTGTCGGCAGTTTCAGTTATTTTTGTACTCCACTGGTCATTGCACTCTTGTGTTAGGTTTATTTGTAGTCTGTACTGTATGTCCCTGTATCGTCTGTAGTGTTCGTTAGTACATCCTAGATTTTGTGCTTGTTGCCTGAGCGCAGTATATTGTACAAGTAGATTTTGTGTTTCTGGACTGTGTCTTGTGTTAGTTAATGTTCTGTAGTTTGTTGTCGGTATATGTTTTCTTATGTTGTCTGTTATTGTGTTGTACCAGTCTGTTAGAGTCTCGTCTATGTCAGCTGTTGTTCCTTCATTGAGTGTGGTGTTGTTCTGCATTTTGGTACTGATGTCAGTTTTAAAGGAGTCCCAGTCCGCAAGTGCAAAATTAGGTCTAGGTGGTATTGGGGTAATGATGGGTGAGGTTGATAGTTTAGCTATTATTGGTATATGATCGCTGGTGGTGAGTGGACCTGGAGAGAGGTGCAAGTTATGGTAGGTTTTGTGGTTCGTTAGGACTATGTCGGGTGTGGTGGAGGAGTTATGGGAATGATAGGTTGTATTGGGAAGTGTGGCCCTACGTATCTTATGATTCCGTCCATTATTAACTGACCTATTTGTTTCCCTACTGTATTTTGTGTTTGTGTGTTCAGTGTGTTATGTTTGGCGTTTAGGTCTGCAATGAGGTAGACTGGTGTGTTTTGCCTGAACAGTTTGTAGAAGTCTGGTGTGGGGAGGTAAGGCCTACTAGGGGGAAGGTACACTGTTGCTATGATAATTTTGCCAGTTACTGTTTGAATTTCGACAGCTAGTAGGTCCGATAGAAGTCGTCTAGTATTCTATGATTAATGTTTTTTTTTATTGCAATAGCTGTACCGTCTATGTGTCTATCTGATTCGTTTTTCTTGTGTACTTTGTATCCTGGGATTTTATGTGAGGCATCATTATGTACTCCGTGGCTGTTAATTAGGATTATTTGAGGGTCTATATTCATGTACAAGTTACATAGCGTGTGTTTTCGTCCGCTCCAATTTAAAACATTATGTTGCATGATGACTAATGTGTCCATTATTTATTACTATTTGAAAATACTAAGTCACTTTTTTTCATTACTTTTAGACCTGAGTAGAGGTGTGAGTGGTGTTTAAACTTGTTTAGATGTTCGATTCCTTTTTCTGCCATAACTTTTCTATATTTGTCTTCAGCATCGCCTATCCCGATGAATACTTCTGCTTTTCCTTGTTTGATGTCCCTGACGAGTTGGTCTGTGGTAGCGGTGTTTTTGTATTCATTTTGGGTAGCCACGAAGATGGAGTCTTGTTTGTCCGTGTTTGTTTTACCCGCAGTGGCGCGTGTGTTTGGTTTGTTTGTTGTTTTTGGGAGATTTGTCTGCGTTACAGTGGTTGATTCTTACATCTCTTCTTTGGGTTCTTCATATTCGGCTGATTCTGGTGTTTCTGGTGCGATGGGTAAGTTTTCCTCTTGAATTACTTGTTGTTCCGGTGCTTGAACTACCTGGGTGATATTTATGTACCCCATCAGCTTTTTCTCCCATTTTGTTCAGTAATTTTTCTGACTGAAAAGGGGTGTAGTTTCTCAGTTGGATTGTCTTTATATTATTTAGCTGACAAGTTAGTGCTAGCGAGTTGTTGAAGGTATCAATACCGGTGGCGTTGTCCAAGTGTGCGTTCAGAATCATGGCCATGTAGATTTGAGCAGATTCTTTTTGTGTATCAGGTGCTGTGGTGGTGGTTTGTCTGGTGTTTGCTGGGTGGTTGATGGTGTTTCCTTGTTGATGGGTTTGTGTGGTTGTAGCTTGGGCGTAGGTTTGTGGTTGTCGTTTTTCTTTTTCTTTTTCTTTTACGAGTTCCTTCCTCTTGGGGCATTTCATTGCTAGAGTTCGGTGGTCTCCTCTGCAATTAATACATGTTTTGTTGGTCGCCTCGCAGTTTTTCCATGTATGGCCCATTTCACTTCATTCTGAGCATATCTGGTAGTCCTTGTTTTTGTTGCAGTTGTATGTCTTGTGGTCGTCCAGCTCGTAACAGTGCATGCAGGTCTCGATATGTATATATATTTCCTCTTGGATGTTCCATTCCGGGATAGTTAGGTTGAAAAGCTTTAGCCCATCTTTCGCTTTTGTTGCCATATCCACTTCGTCAAATTGTATTTTGACGAAGTGCATACCAAACTTTGCTAGTTGTTTGACTTTTGCCCAGCTTTGCACCCGTTCGATTTCTTGAATGAGCTCATCTTCTTTCTTTTCGTAGAGGAGTGGGTCGATTTTGGTGCAAATGATGCTTCTTTTTGCTGTTAGTGCTGGTGGTGTGATTGTGGTGAAGCCACGTCTCTCTAGTTCGGATGCTAGTGATGAGGCGAGTAGCTTTTCTGCGTCCTTGTCAGTGGCTGTGGAGACGATCAGATGACCGTTAGCTTCCCGAATGGCCGTTGAGCGGATCAGCTTGTCGGCAGTCAACTGAAGGAACGTCTGCTTGTTCCTGGGGTCGCTTGTGTTCTTAAGTTTTATCCTAACCTTTGCCATCTGTGTACATTGTAGACTTGAACAAATTCAACAAACCAACTGGCCCTCTGCCTACCTAAATGCTGAGGTATTTTGTCCTATACCTAGCACATCTACCTACTATGAGGTAGATGTTTTCCTCAGAATTCCTATGCCTAACCTGAGCGTGTTGCCACCCTTACCTCTCTCTCTCCCCACCTGGACCTACCTGGCCCCCTTGTGCTTATGCCGCAGGGTTCAGTTCGAGATTGAGGCAGGGACTCTAAGGCGAGCCAGTGTTGTCATCATCATGAATACAATTTAGCAATCCAACCTGATTTTTTTTTTTTTTTTTTTTTTTTTAACCGGAAATTTAAAAATTGAAATACGCAGAAATAGGCTACCAGAGATGGTACCCTAACTGAAAAACAAACACAAATTTAAATACACAGAAATAGGCTACCAGGGGTGATAACCTACCTAAAAAACAAAACAAATATATATATATATATATATATATATATATATATATATATATATATATATATATATATATATATATATATATAACTAAATATACAATTCACCAAATAGAGATTATATAAAAATAAAGTATAACTGCACACAAGGGGTTAATATCGGTTTATGAAATTTCGACACCAGAAACTTCGGCACCGTGATATTTGGGCACCTAGAATTTTGGGCACCATGACATTTGGGCACCTAGAATTTTTGGGACCGTGATATTTGGGCACCTCAAATTTTGGGCACCATGACATTTGGGCACCTAGAATTTTGGGTACCATGACATTTGGGCACCTAGAATTTTGGGCACTATGATATTTGGGCACCTAGAATTTTGGGCACCTGGAATTGTGGGCACCAGGAATTTTGGGCACCAGGCATATTGTGGTGATGGAGGCGAAGATTCTAATAATAGTGATGATAGTATTGGCAGTAGTAATGATAGTCATGACAACAGTGATGATGGTAATAACAATAGTAATGATAGTGACGGTAATAGTGATGATGGTAATAACATTAGTAATGATGATGGTAATGACAGTAGTATTGATGGTGATATCAATAATGATGGTGATTATTATAGTAGTAATGATGGTGATGACAGTAGTCATGATAATGATAGTGATATCAATAATGATGGTGATTATTATAGTAGTAATGATGGTGATGCCAGTAGTCATGATAATGATGGTGATATCAATAATGATGGTGATGACAGTAGTCATGATAAGGATGGTGATATCAATAATGATGGTGATTATTATAGTAGTAATGATGGTGATGACAGTAGTTATGATAATGATGGTGATATCAATAATGATGGTCATCACCATCATTACTACTATAATAATCACCATCATTACTACTATAATAATCACCATCATTACGACTATAATAATCACCATCATTATTGATATCACCATCAATACTACTGTCATTACCATCATCATTACTAATGTTATTACCATCATCACTATTACCATCACTATTAAAATACCACCAAAAGGAATGCCCCCACCAACCTCCCGACCAACAACCCAGTAACAATTCCGCAAGAACCAGAACGGAAGCCGGCAGGGACGAAAGGACCCAGCAGCCGGAAAGAGAAGTACGCATCCAAAGGATCAAAGGAAGCCGACACGGCCGGAAAACAAGAGTTCCCAAAGACACTTCGACCAAAGGTGTTATACTCACAACCTTTCGAATATGTTAGGTTCAAAGGACCGACCCCAACACGACCGGAAAACAAAAGGCCCCAAAGGCACGTCGACCACAAGTAGTATGTTCCCACATCCAAGACACTCACACAACACACCAACTTCGTTTTTCTTCCTTCCACATAACTCCACATATGTATACGTCTCCTCAATCACAGCCTTCTAGTATACAAACCACATTACTTTAACAATGAACATTCTTGATGTACCGACTAAGTATGTATTTAATGAAGGTACCAACCATGCATGCAGACTATGTTACTTTCATTGTGTAGGTACGACGGCGATCTAAAGACACCCTTGTCTCCATTCCAACCAATCCGATCGTGATTAAGTCAGTCATGTATTTAATTATGTAGCAACCCTGCCCCCTTATTTTAGACGACGTAAACTATAATACCCGCGTCGTGTGTGTCCACGGTGACTGTGTTGATTAAGAAAGCCCCAGACCATCCCCAATTTCGTATGCGGGTCTGTGCTTAGGAAATTGTCGTGCCGGACAATATCGTCGTATTAATTTCGCGTGAGTTTGGCTACGGGTCAAACTCGGTACAACCGCCTCAAAATTGTTACCCCATGAAAACCCGTTTTTCTATGTATTTTTATTTTTATTTTTATTTTATTTTTGCTATGTGATTGAGGGAGGCAAAAGGCAGAATTGCCTATAGCGAGTGCCTCCCCCATAGTTGAAAGAGTGACAGGGCCAAAATCAAGGGACGATCGAGCCAAAATGCCTGGACACACGGAGTTTGAAGCAATTTAAGTCATAGGAAGAGGGAAAGACGGATTCTGGGAGAGAGTTCCAGAGCTCAGCTGTTGAGTAGAAGAAAGTTTGAGAGTAACGTTTCACTCTTGGGTTAGAGAGTTGCACAGAGTAGGGGTGGGATTGAGTTGCAAGACGGGTACCACGTGCCCTACGTAAAGGAGGTGGTATGCACTGGGAAAGCTCTGAGGAACACTGATTATTATAGTAGCGATAGAATAGCGAGAGAGATGCATCATTGCGGCGGAGAGAGAGAGATTGCAGAGAGTTGGTGAGTGGACGGGAGTTAATGATACAAAAGGCCTTCCTTTCAACTTTGTCTAGGAGAGCGGTGTGAGAGGAACCTCCCCACACATGTGAACAATACTCAATACAAGGACGCACTATGCCCCTGTACAGAGCAAGAAGCTGTGCTGGGGAAAAGAACCCCCTAAGGCGGTTGAGCACACCCAGCTTCTGGGAGGCTGCCTTAGCAAGACTGGTAATATGGTCCTTCCAAATGAGAGCAGAAGAAAAAGAGACACCAAGAATATTGAGAGAAGATGAAGGGTTGATTTTTGTATTGTTGAAGAATAAGGGATAGTCCGCTGGGAGATCCTGACGGGTAGATAGATGGAGAAATTGGGTTTTGGAAGCATTAAAGGTAACAAGGTTTTCTCTGCCCCAATTGGAGATAGTATTTAGATCAGAATTTAAGAGTTCTATGGCTTCATTACGTTTGTCGTTAAGGGATTGCTGGCTGGGGCGTTCTGAAAAACTAATGGAGTAGTGTAAGGTTGAGTCGTCTGCGTATGAATGGATGGCAATTAAGGTACAGTTAAGGAGATAATTTATAAAAATTAGAAAGAGAATAGGGGATAGGACAGAGTCATGAGGAACACCAGAGTTTATTGGGTGAGGAAGTGAACAATGGCCATCCACAACCGCGGCTATGGAACGGCCAATTAGAGACAAAGGCACAGATGGAGGGATAGAAACCGAAGGAGGGTAGTTTAGAAATTAAAGATTTGTGCCAGACTCTATCGAAAGCTTTCGATATGTCTAGTGCAATAGAAAAAGTCTCACCGAAGTCCCGAAAGGAGGATGACCAACAGTTAGTAAGATATGAAAGAAGATCACCAGTAGAGCGACCCTTAAGGAAGCCATACTGGCGATCTGAGAGCAGATTATGAGAAGAGAAATGCTTAAGAAATTTGGAAGCAAGATTAGTTTCAAAAACTTTAGAAAGACAAGAGATGAGAGCAATTGGACGATAGTTGGAGGGTTGAGAGCGGTCACCCTTCTTTGGGACAGGTTGAATGTGAGCAAACTTCCAGCCACCGATCCACAGAAAACTAACCTAACCCTGTGCTTGTACTAATCCATATCTGTTGATTTATATAATTAATAATAACCAATTTGCATACGGTCATCTCCAGAGAAGTGCAGGAAAAACTACCTAGTCTCTCTCTCCATTATGAGATAGATCGATGTCACTCATGCATGTACCCATTCCTAAGTTAAAGAAAATGTTTTATCCACAATACTCTGCTTAGTGACCGCGTGCCCACTGGTAACCTTTTGAGCCACCCTGTACTTTTTCCTCTCCCCGTAGGCCTACCAACCCAACTTCACAAACCTTCCCCTCGCATGACGCCCATCAGGATGTTTTATATTCCGTGCCGAGTCAGTTCCGACTCGAACCCCAGTATACGGAGAGTGCAAACCTATTCTGGTATCTCTTTCACGATCCTCTAACCTAAGTAAACCACACTCACCACCTGAACCGTAGGGGTAAAGCGCGCGAGGCTATGCCCCCCTCCCACCTCCTTGAAAGAGGGTAGGCCATACAAATGTCACCTCCACCGACCCCAAGCTCAGCCGTTTCGTTTTAGTGCAGCATTTCCCAACCTGGGGGAAATTTCCCCCTGTTGGGAAATTTGAAGCTACCAGGGGGGAAATAATTACATGATTACACTGCCTACTACTACTACTACTAGCAATACAAAAAAAATCTCGGATGGATTTTCTCATGCCCGAGAGAGAGAGAGAGAGAGAGAGTGTGTAGTCACAGTGTGTTTCGACTACTCTTTCCCTTGTCCACATGAAGGGGGAAATCTGGATGGTTGGAGGGGGAAATGACAGATTTTGTTTTGGGAATCGCTGTTTTAGTGCCTAGGATATTATATGAACCAGAAATTGCCCGATCGATATGGATATGACACAGAGGCACTGCCCATGTCGAATCGTATTCCGTGCATTTCCACCAGGGTTCATTCGCTTTATTTTAACGACGACTAATACCGTCAATTGTGCATGCATTTCGTTTCCGTAAGTTAAGTATTTTTTTCCTTCACCATTGTGTTCCTCCTTTCCGTCTCTTTCCACACCTATTATACATATAATCAGTCTCCCCTTCTAGTCCACAGTCCACACTACTCTGTTTTCGTATCTCTGTTGTTTTATACAAGATTAATTATGACAAATCTGAATACGATCCTCTCCAGAGAGCTCTAGGGAAGCCACCTAGTTTCTCTCTCCATTTAAGAAGATAAAAGTATATTACCCCATGCTCCGGGATTCGTTTCTAGCACCTAAGTAGTTATGCAATTGAACTTGAGTTAGTCAACCAGGTTCTATACTTTTATATTAACGACAGCAAAATACCGTCCTTCCTGCATGTCAACTTTTCCTAAGTTAACTCTCATTGATCCACCAATACTTTGCGTAGTAACAAGCGTGCTCAGTTGTAACCTTTTATCCACCCTGTCGTTTATTTCCATACCAACCTGAGCTTAATAACACCCTCTAAAAAGGACGCCATCAGGATGTTAATTTGTGCCGAGCAAGTCATTTTCTCAAGCTTCCGTAAGCAGAGAGTACAAACCTATTTTGGTACCTCTTTTAACTATCCCCTAACATAACTAACCACCCTTACAACCTGGGGCAGTGCATTAATGCGCACGAGGCTAATCCCCCCATTCCTCCCCTCGAAGAGGCCCAGCATCTCCCCCTCGCGTAGGACTACCGACATCCTACATGCCCGCCAAATTCTTGCTAGAAACTCAGGGTGTTTACAACCTATACCCACCTCCAAGTTTCGATTCCAGCCTAAATCCTATTCCTATCCCGTTCCTATCTAACCCCCAAGTCCCCCTTAACCCGTCTTAGACTCCTAATAGCATTTCAGCTAGCTCAGAGGAGGATCCTAGAGATAATATTAACGTAGGCTGCATTACCGCTTGAGTCCAAAGGCGCTGGACAAACTAGTTTTTTGTATTACCCCAACATCCTTCTCTCAACTCCTATTAATAATTTGTCTTAGAGTAAATGTCAGAAAAAAGGTAAATCATATTGCAGCCTACATGCTAACTTTATAATAGACCTTTAATGCTACCCGCTTCAACCAAGGGATTAAATTAACTTGTATTACCCTCCGACATCCAAAAGTTAGACAAAGGAACCCCTCTGCCCCCCCCCCCCCCCTCCATATATATAGTCCCGCGCCAAAAACAAACCAGTTCCGGAGGATATAACCCAAGTAACGGAAGTGCCGCATTTTTTTTTTTTTTTTTTTTTTTTTTTTTTTAAGAGACAATGAACGGAGGAAGGAAAAACACAGATAAAACAAAAAGGTCCATGTGCCTAAAGGCATCCTCCATTCATAAAATGTTTGTAACAACTGGATTTAAACATTTGTTGATTGTAAGTTTGTGGAAAGCAATTCGAGGGAAGTGAATTCCAAAGAGTAGTAGCTCTGGGGATAAATGAATTCTGATAAGCAGAAGTTCTGCATTGTGGAGGAGAAAGTGTAAATTCATGGGCGCTCTCAGCTGCCCTAGTTCTACGGGGAAAGATGTGGAGAGGCGGCACAATTGAAGCAAGTTCCTCGGAACAATTGCTGTGAAAATATCTGTAGAATAATGCAAGGGATGCAACGTTTCTTCGTATGGCTAATGTAGGAAGGTCCTGTGTGATTGCAGGGTTATTGATTAATCTAATAGCTTTATTTTGAATTTTGTCCAACTGCCTCAATGCAACCACTCCACTTCCACCCCACAGAGGTGAACAGTAATCCATCTGAGAGCGCACATGACTTTTATATATTACGGCCAACTGCTCGTCAGTGAAGAATTCTCGAACTCTGTACAGGAGTCCCAGTTTTTTAGAGGCATTCTTAGCAATGCTTCTAACATAATGTGTCCAGCTCAAGTTAGTAGTTAATGTTACACCGAGAATGTCAATACTAGGGGAAGTGGGAATATTTACATCATTAAAAAATATATGGGAGTCAGTGAGATTCTGTCGGTTAGAAAATTGAATGTACTTGGTTTTCTGTGCATTAAAGGAAACTAGATTCTCTTGTCCCCATTCATTAATTCTAGAAAGGTCCTGGTTCAGAGAAATTGCAGTGTTTATTTTTGAATTTATAAGATCGGGTTGGGTGAAAGAATTGGTAAATGTGAAGGAACTGTGGAGTGTTGAGTCATCTGCGTAGGAATGTATTGGATTATGAGTGGTAGATATGAGATCATTGATATGAATGAGGAACAGAGTTGGGGCCAGAACTGATCCCTGGGGAACACCAGCATTTATTGAGTGAAATTGAGAATAAAGGCCATCTACCATTACACGTATTTTTCTGTTATGAAGATAAGAAGAAATTAGTGGAACTAATGATGCAAGGCCGTAGTGTGACATCTTCGACAATAAGGATTGATGCCAGACTCTATCAAATGCCTTTGATATATCCAGTGCTATTGTATGTGTTTCACCATGTTGGTCTGTAGCTTGGTTGATTTGATGCGTAAGAAGGCAAAGAATGTCTGCAGTTGATCGACATCGTCTAAAACCATATTGCCTATCACTGATTAATTTATTATTCTCCAGATGCTTAATTATGTGATTATTTAATATAATTTCAAAAACTTTGCCAAGAGTGGAAGTTATAGCTATTGGTCTGTAGTTTGATGGATCTGAAGAGGCACCTTTTTTAGGAACTGGATGGATGTTTGCTTCTTTCCAGGGTACTGGGAAGCATGAGGTATGAGTACACAGACGGAAAAATTTTGCCAATACAGGAGCGAGCACCAAGGAGCAATTCTTAAGTACTATTGGAGGAATTTCATCTGGACCAGGAGCCTTATCTACTGAGAGATTCTGCAAAATAGTTTTGACATGTCTGGTGTGGATCTTAAGTGAGGGAATTTCAGGTGAATTAAAATTAAGTACAGGGACATCTTGATTTATGTCATCTAAGGTTGAGTTGGTGGAGAAAATATCTGCAAGAAGGTTAGCTTTACCTCGTGGGTCACTTACAAGATTGCCAGTCGGAGATTTTAATGGTGGAATGGATGAAGCAGTAGTGAAGTTGGATTTGAATGAGTTAAGAGTAGACCAAAATATTTTGTTATCATTTGGATTATTTAGAAGTTTATTTGCCTGCTTATGGAGAAAGTTTGATTTAGTTAAGTTTAATACAGTTTTGGCATGATTTCTGATGTTTCTAAAGTAATTAAAGGCTTCATGTGTTTTTGATCTTGTGTATGCATTGTAGGCTATTGCTTTTTGTTCAGTTACTCTAGCACAATTATGGTCAAACCATTTAGGTGAATTAGATCTTTTACTGTACTTTTGATGAGGAATAAAAGTTTCCATTCCAATTTTTACAAAATCTTGTATGTGGCTCAAGGTGGAGTGTGCATCATTAGAAAAGAAAGAGGTCCAGGGAATATCAATAAAGAAACCTTGAAGACCCTCCCAGTCTGCCCTATCGTAATGCCATTTAGTCACCAAAACAGGTTCAGAGTGGGAAGGTGTGGTAGGTGATAGACAGGTGGCCTGTATCAGACAGTGATCAGAAGATCCAAGTGGGGACCTCACTGTAACATCATAATTTTCTGAATTGGTTGTTAAAAATAAGTCCAGTAGGTGGGAATTATGATTAGGATTATCTGGTACACGGGTGGGTTGGTTGACTAGTTGAATGAGATTAAATGAGTCTGCAAATAGCTCACATTCAAGACCAGCATCATCAGTCCTGGCTGAATGAGTGAGCCATTCAACATTATGGACATTAAAATCACCCAACACAGTGATTTCAGAAGAAGCATTTAAGTTGAGGACACTGAGTTGTGAGGACAGAGAATCAAAAAGACTTTGCTCTGGAGGAGTATTTGGGGAACGGTAGATGCAACATATGTATTTAAATTTACCAGCAGAAATTAATTTGTATATAGAATAATCAAAATAGGGACAATTGAAACTAGTAACCTCCTCCAGGGCAATTTCAGATTTTGCGAAGCAACATACACCACCTTTAGGTCTGAAATTTTGGAGCAGTTGATAACCTGGAAAATTAAATCTAGATGTGTCAGATGTGGATGTTACTTGAGTCTCTGTCAAAAAAAGGAGAGTAGGGGATTCTGCTTGAAGAAATTGGTGTACAGAATTGATGTTAGAGTGAAGTCCCCTTATGTTACTAAAGAAATAGCTGTACTGACAAGCAGCTTTGGGACGTTGCAATGCTCTTGACACAGTCGCATGATGACGACCGGGAGGGCCCTGTGTCAATAACCCAACCCTGCCGGGGGTGGATATCCGAGGGACCACCAGGTTTGCTCTTAACAATTGTACTGCCATATTTAAGGTAAGTGTATGGTGTTACATGTATGGTATGTAGTGGGAAGAGTAGTATTTTATGGATAGAGGATAGCGATGTAGGGCAATGTCATGAAGTTGTGGATATATTACCCAGCTCCGCCCTCAGGATATACAGTGATTTTCGGTGTTCGCGATCCAAGTGCATCCGTGAGGGAGTGAATCAATCCTTGACAAATATATGGTTGCAACTGGAAACCAGGGGTAAGATTATATCTTTCAACAACCGATTCATAAATTATTTTTGTTTGTCTCATAAACGTATTGTCAGCCGGCTCGCCACTACTTTGGGCTTAAGAGCAATCATAACTCATAATCGGTCCCAGGTAGAAAAATTTGGTTATGTTAGAAGGGATGACGCGAGTTTAGGAGAAGACTCGACGAGAAGATTCCTGGGCAAACAATTGTCTGTTTGACCGAAAGGCGAAAAACCGCTTGCACGTCTGAACCTCCCATAAGGCCAGAATTAGTAAGAAAAGTCGTTCCCCCGACTGTCTTACGTTACTTCGATCCACTGTTTTCTCTGGCTACGCCGATGACAGAGGCATTTAAGGCTTTCAGTAGGAGTCCCATGACGACGTGTCATTAACGGCTAGACAAATTAGCCCAACTGTAAACCTTCTCTACACTACCGGACAACTTGGACGGCCACGGAGTCGCTGTTAACCCCCGACACACCAGCTCAAGATAACTAGTGATTTGCATAGCCTACGTATCGTTGAGGACAGGTGATCAGAAGAATTATTCCTGAACGTTGGAAGTGGGAAGCGAACGAACTCTATCCAAATCCGCGAACAGTGGTAAGAGATTATAAAAGTCCAGAAGTACACACCAGACTTATCCAATTTGCCATTGTTTCGAATTCACATATAACCAATATTCTACCAGTGATTTTTCGGAGAATAAAGCTGCATTATAAACCATTTACTCAGCTAATATTTATGCCCTCTATTGTTTTCATTTGTGTCCTGTGCGTGAAGTCCCATGGCCCAGTCCTGCCGAACCCACCTACACTCAGTTAAACCTGTAGAAAATCAGGGCATAACAACTATCATTACTATTGTTATTACCATCATCACTGTTGTCATGACTATCATTACTACTGCCAATACTATCATCACTATTATTAGAATCTTCGCCTCCATCACCACAATATGCCTGGTGCCCAAATAATTAATGGTGTCCAAAGTTCCTGGTGCCCACAATTCCAGGTGCCCAAATATCATGGTGCCCAAATATCATGGTGCCCAAAATTCTAGGTGCCCAAATGTCATGGTCCCCAAAATTCTAGGTGCCCATATGTCATGGTGCCCAAATATCACGGTGCCCAAAATTCTAGGTGCCGAAATGTCATGTTGCCCAAAATTCTAGGTGCCCAAATATCACGGTGCTGAAAATGCGGTGCCCAAGTTTCTGGTGCCGAAAATTCGGTGCCCAAGTTTCCAGTGCCCAAGTTGCTGGTGCCGAACTTTCATAGAACCGTTAATATACTGTATTAACAGATGACACTGGTGTCACTGAAGCCTAGCCAAGCGGGATTATATTTAGATAAACAAAGTTTATCAGTCAAAGATTACTACAAGATCATGCAAGCAACAACTAAAATTACAGATATATATATATAGCTACAGTAGGATACTGAATACGAGAAACAGATTGGCTGGCTATAGGCTAGGCAAGGTTTGGGTTAGGTTAAATGCTTGGCAGGTTGAGTTAGGCTAGGAAATGTGCAACAGTGATAGATGAATATCTCACTTTTGGAGCGATAGTGATCCAGGGTTAATATACTGTATTAACAGATGACACTGGTGTCACTGAAGCTTAGCCAAGCGGGATTATATTTAGATAAACAAAGTTTATCAGTCAAAGATTACTACAAGATCATGCAAGCAACAACTAAAATTACAGATATATATATATAGCTACAGTAGGATACTGAATACGAGAAACAGATTGGCTGGCTATAGGCTAGGCAAGGTTTGGGTTAGGTTAAATGCTTGGCAGGTTGAGTTAGGCTAGGTTAGTTTGTACAAATACCACCCTTAACTTAAAGTAAAGTCAGTCTGAGGAGAAAGAGTCAAGAATATATCTAGGGGGAAAAGTTAAATGAATGCACTTAAATTTGGTACAAAATTGGCTGGAATTTAATATGTATAACCCCAAAAAAAGTTTGTTTACAAAATGGCGTCGGCGTTCGTCCCTGTAGGCAGGTTAGTTAGTAAACAATATTGTTTATTAGCAAATAAATATGCAACGCTTTACTTACATACAAGACAGTTAAATATATACTTACTACAGTAGGTAATGGGTAAAATTAGGGGCTACGATTTTATATAAAATAGTAAGAGAGCGTTTGTTTACAAAAACAAACAATACAAAACAATAGATGGCGGTACTGGCGCCATGTCCGAGCAGGGGTAGATGAGGAATTTGGAAAGAATATAAGTGTAAAATGGAGGAAATGTAAGAAACTGTTCTGGAAAGAAGTCAAGAAAGTTAGGGAAGGTAGCAAGGGTAACAGTAAGGGTGTGAAAGATAAGAATGGGCGAGTGATAGCCGAGAAGCAAGAGAGAGTCGAATGATGGGGGAGTACTTCAACGAAATTACGAATTGCTGAATGTAAGGAATGAAGCGCCAGCATACATAGTTGGATGGGGTATGGGAGGGAGAAGAAGAGAAGTAGTGGAGGAGGAAGCGGGGATCAGGAGGTCAGAAGTGTGTGAAGCCATGAAAAGAGTGATGTTGGAGAAAGCATCAAGAATAGATGGAGTGTGTGGGGAAATGCTTATGTATGGTGATGAGATAGTGATCTAATGGGTATGGAAAATTAGCAAACTAGCATGGGAGAAGCGAGTGCACCTGATGACTGGAATACAGGCGTAATAGTACCCCTATATAAGGGTAAAGGGGAAAGAGGAGTGTGTGGTAACCACTGAGGAATATGTCTTCTAAGCGTAGTAGGGAAGGTGTACAATAGGGTAGTGATTGAGAGAATGAGAGCGAGAACGGAGAAATGGATAGGTGACGAGCAGGGCGGGCTTAGGAAGGGAAGAGGATGTGTAGATAATATTTTTACCCTGAAATGTGTTGTGGAGAAATATCTGGAGAAGCAAGAAAAGCTGTATGTTGCCTTTATGGACTTAGAGAAGCCCTATGACAGAGTGGATAGAGAAGGTATGTGGAAAGTACTTAGAATATACAGGGTAGACGGCAAGCTGCTGAAAGCAGTGAAGAGCATGTATGAGGGTGCAAAGGCGGCAGTACGTGTGGAGAATGAGCAAAGTGAGTTCTTTTATCTGAATGTTGGGTTGAAACAGGGATGTGTGATGTCCCCGTGGTTGTTTACTGTATATATGGATGGAGTAATGAAATAAATACAAGGAAGAGCAGTGTATGTTGGTGTATCACTGATAAGGGAGGGAAACGAGTGGAAGCTACCTGTACTGCTGTTTGCTGATGATACAGTACTGATGAGCGATAATGAATGGGAGTTGCAGGGTCTGGTAAATATGTTTGGAACAGTGTACGAAAAAAGAAATCCTAAGGTAAATGCGAGGAAGAGGAACGTTATGGTCTTCGAATGGGGTGAAGCCACAGACTGTGAGGTGAAGTTGAACGGTCAGGCTATGGAGATTGTCAGCTCATTTAAGTATCTGGGTAATGTGCTGAGTAAAGATGGGAGTATGGAAGAAGAAGTGCGGGAGAGGGTGCAACAGGGGAAGAGGGTTGTAGAAACGCTGAAAGCAGTAACAAGAAATAAGGTGGTCAGCATGGAAGTGAAGAAGTCCTTGCATGACAGTGTGGTAATCCCGACATTGACTTACGGAATCGAAGCATGGACATTGGTGGAGAGACTCAGACCAAGAGTGAGAGGGGTGGAAATTTGTTACTTGAGAAGTGCGTGCGGAGTTACATGGAGGGATAGACAGACGAATGAGGAAGTAAGAGGGAGGTGTGGTGTGGAGGTAGATGTGCTGGAAAGTGTGAAAAGGAACATCTTGAGATGGTTCGGCCATATGGAACGTATGGGAAGCGAGAGAATGGCTAAGAGAGTGTAAGAGAGCGAAGTGGAAGGACAGAGAGGGAGAGGTAAACTGAGAGAGAGGTGGAAGGATGGAGTGATGAAGTTTATGAATGAAGGCGGTGCTGGTTGGGAGGAGGGGCGTCGACTGACTGGGGACAGAGGTGCATGGGGGCTTTTCGTTCGTGGCCACCCCTCTGGGCATCACGGCGTCAGGTAATAGTTAGATAGATAGAACAATAATAATTTTATTATATTTTATTTTAATACTATATATATAATATATATATAATATATATATATATATATATATATATATATATATATATATATATATATATATATATATATATATATATATTTCCCGGTCTATATATATATACCTGTATATATATATATATTTTTTTTTTTTTTTTTTTTTTTTTTTTAATGTGCTTACAACACCTTATAATTACAACAATAAGCTCAGCACCACCCCAATCCATCTCAGTTGGCCACACAAGTAATCAATGCATGCTATGGTAGGCTACTCTACTCTGTCCTTGACTTATATAATGGCTGGAGCACACGGCCGTCACGATCACACCCCATCTCTTCATAACCCCGTGACAGGCAATCCGCTAGGATATTATCTACTCCTTTCATATGCTTAATTGTAAGGGAATATTTCTGTAGCATAAGGCTTCACAAAGTCAACCGTTGATTCTTGTTCCTAAACCGACTGAGAAATTGTAAAGGGTGATGATCAGAATAAATGACAATATTGGGACCAAAGGAAGGCAAATACACTGAAAAATGTTCCAGAGCCAGGATCAAAGATCGCAACTCCTTCTCAATCACAGAGTAATTGCGTTGGGCCTCATTACAAAATTTAGAAAATTACGAGACCGGATGTTCAACGCCATCTGTGGAGTCTTGGAGCAACACAGCCCCAGCACTGAAGTCACTAGCATCAACAGTAAACTTGAAAGGCTCGGAAAAGTCTGGTGCACACAAAATAGGATAACAGCAAAGGAATCTATTCACATCCTTGAATGGTTGCTCACATTTACCAGTAACCGAGGTACTGCACCTGTGCCTTGACGAATTCACACTTCTCCAAATTCACCACTAGAACCGCCTCACTAAGTTGTCGAAATAGTGACATTATGCAGATGGGCTTCCCATGATGTGTCATATACTACCACATCATCTATAATATACTGTGCAAATTGGCACCCTATCCACAACATGATCCATAAGATGCTGAACAGTGGCTGGGTCGTTTTTCAGTCCATATGGCATTACCTTACACTGATACATATCACCTGCCACAACAAAACTGGCAATTTGCTGTGCGTGAGGTGTCAAGGGGACCTGTCAATATCCCTTCTCTATGTCCACCTTACTGATGTACCGGGCAGCCCACATAGAGTCAACGGAATCATCTACCCGAGGGAGAGGGTATGAGTCAGTGCGGGAGAGGGCGTTCACGTGTCTGATGTCGATAAGAAAAACGCACCTTGCCACCCGGTTTAGGCTGCAGGGTGACAGGAGACACCCACTCACTCCGCACACACTCTATCAAACCCTTCTCCAACATATAATCTAGTTAGGCCTGAAGGGTTTGAGCTCGGGCAGGATTCAGATAATAGGGAGCCAGCTTTATCAGTTTATTATCCTCCACATCAATGGCGTGGACCGCCCAAGTGGTCAACCCAGATACATCCCTAAACACCAAAGGATACTGCGACAACCGACTAAACAAAGCCTGGCTACGGGATTTGTCGAGATGCACCAGCTTAGCCCACAAAGCCTCTGAATTGTTCTTACACCAGGCTCCAGCCGACACCGCATCGGGAAAATTCCCGTGAAATATATATCCCTCCTCCACCTCCTTCGTGTCTAACAAAGCCAGGACCTGCACACCAACACCCTGAAACTTGTGGACTGCAACTCCAACGTTCCATTTCCCCATCCACTGCTCCTTCAAATGTGCCTGTCCGGCCCAAGAATTGGCAAGCTTGGGGGTCATCTGTACCTCGACAGGAGAATCGCACCCCTTACAATGGCTACCCTCGATGCGGACACTGCCTGCGCGAAGCCAGTGTCATCTACATCCCCAGAAACACGGTTTAACGGCAACAAGCCCGATGATTGTAGGCACTAATCGAACAGGGCTAGACCCAGGAGAGTCTATAGGCATTTGATAACGAGTCGCTGGAACTCCTGTTTCATTTGCTTGGCCTATCTTACTTATTTCCTTTGTGCCTCACTTACACTGCGAGTAATCCAGCTGGCTCTCACACACACGTCCTCCTCCTATCCACTTCAATACAATAAACATGCACACCACACTTCCTTTTTCCACATCAAAATTCAAATAAAAATTATGAACTTTAGCCCAGCCTCGGAGTCCCCAGGGGAGTGGGTTTGGGAGGCATAAATGCCCACACACCCGCCCGACCTTTCCCTGACGGCCCCTCTAAATTCTCTGGACCTCGGCCTGTTACTCTTACTATTTACTTCTGCAACATTCACGGCCTTTCCTCGAATTTTCCCTCTGTTGAACACCATCTCTCCTCTTACAAAACTGATCTTCTTTCCCTCACTGAAACTCAGGTGTCTGAAGCAACTGCCAGAAGCTCACTTCTCTGTATCTTCCTACTTTTTCTATCCTAGTTTCAAAGCCAAGAGTCGATGTTGTGCATACGTGGACAACAAACTCACTTGCTCTCGTGTTACCGATTTCGACTCCTCTGAATTCTCAGCTTTATGGCTCAAACTATCCTGTCATTCTCATACTAAATATTTCTGTGCTGTCTATCTTTCTCCTATATCTACCGACTTTCCCAAATTCTTTGACTGTCTAAACTCTAATGTTGAACACATCCTTTCCATTTCTCCTTTCTCAGAAATCTCCATCTTAGGCTCTCCTCTCATACTACGGACCAACTTGGTGAACAAGCCTACGTCTTTTCTATCCTAAATGACCTAGAGCAGTTGGTTCAGCAACCTACCCATATCCCGGATCACCTCGGAGATCGGCCCAACATTCTTGACTTGTTTCTAACTTCTAACCCTTCTTCTTATACTGTCAATCTTTTCTTTCCTTTGGGCTCCTCCGACCATTAACTTATCTCTGTCACCTGTCCTATCTCTCCAGTACGGCTACCCGATCCTCCCAGCCGGAGGCGCTTGTGGCACTTTGGCGCTGCCGACTGGGAGGCTCTCCGGCAGTACTTTTGTTTATTTCCCATGGAATGATTTTTCTTATGTGGCCGGGGACCCTCAGAGAGTGCTGAACGCATTACCAAGGCAAACCTATCGGGCATGAAGGCATACATTCCCTTTTTTTTTTCTCTCAGACTAATGCAAATAAATCTTGATTTACTCACGCTTGTTCTACTGCTGTCCGCGATCAGGAAGAAGCATTCAAACGGTACCGACGCCTTCAAACTTGAGAATCTCATTCTTCCTAAATTTTTGCCCGGAATCAAACCAAATCTGTCGTTCGACTTGACAAACAGTTTTTCATCAATAATATGTATTGTATTGTATATACTCAGGCACATACCCCATTGCTGGGGGGTGGCCAACTCGAGACACAGCCCGAACAGAAACAACATTAAAGGGTTCTAATTCTCATGGTCCGGGACCACTTTTGTGTTCCCTCGCCCCTTTATCTGTCTTTAGCTCTTCCCAAGTTTTCTGGAATCTAGCCAAAAACCTCTCCTAAATTTTCTCTTCCTCGTCTTTCCCACCCTTAGTCAACTCTGATGGTACAGCTGTCACTTCTTCCTCTGACAAAGCTGAACTCTTCGCTCAAACTTTCACTAGAAACTCCACCTTGGATGATTCCGGTGCTATTCCTCCCTCTCCGCTCCCCTTTCCCCTACTTATGCCTAATATCCTAATCTCTTCTAAAGATGTACTTTATACCCACTCTGGGCTCAATACTAAGAAGGTGTACGATCCAGATAGTGTTCCTCCTGTTGTACTAAAATACTATGCTTCCGTGCTGACTCCCTGACTAGGCAAACTCTTCCATCTCTGTCTCTCCTCTAACGTCTTCCCTTTTTGCTGGAAGTTTGCTCTCATTCAACCTGTCCCAAAGAAGGGTGACCGCTCTCAACCCTCCACCTATCATCCAATTGCTCTCATCTCATGTATCTCTAAAGTTTTTGAAACTATTCGTACTTCAATATTTCTTAAGCATTTATCTTCCCATAATCTACTCTCAGATCGCCAGTATGGGTTCCTTAACCCTTAATTAGCGGCGAGCAACATAAGTCGAGTTAAAAAAAGCTGGACTATGTGGCGGCGCTCGACATAGGTCGAGTGGCAATTTCAGCACGTAATGTGGCTGAGAGAGAGAGACAAGTGGTGGCAGGAGACTAGCGAGCGTATGACTGCTCCAGACCACCGCGGCGAACCTACTGACACAAATCTCAGCTCCCTCCTCCCTCTCTCACTCGCTACATACTCAATTATGTACCGAAACTACCGAATTACCTGCTTTTTGCACTCGCGTTGCACGGTTATTGCAAGAAAACTATCCATCATACAAGGATCGTTATGGTGTCATTCGAAAGCTCTGTTTATGCCCTTTCAGGGATAGGTACTTGTTTTACGTTCTGGGTCTTATTTAGGCATGAAAATGATCACGTAAACAGCCCTATTTTGGCTAAAAACACCCCGCTGTGCGGTACATATAATAAACCGCATAGGCCGCTCGTAAGGTGTTAAGGGTCGCTCTACAGGTGATCTTCTTACATTTCTTACTAACTTTTGGTTATCCTCCTTTCGGGACTTCGGTGAGACCTTTTCTATTTTGCGCTAGACATATCGCAGGCCTTCGATAGAGTCTGGCACAAATCTCAAAATTCTAAACTACCCTCCTTCGGTTTCTATCCCTCCATCTGTGCCTTTGTCTCTAATTTCCTTTCCGGCCACTCCATAGCTGTGGTTGTGGACAGCCATCATTTACTTTCTCATCCTATTAACTCAGGTGCTCCTGAGGGTTCTGATCTATCTCCAATTCTTTTTCTAATTTTCATAAATTATCTCAACTGTACCTCCAGTCCTATCCATTCAAAAGCAGACAACTTTACCTTACTTTATTCAATTAGTTTCCCAGAACGCCCCAGCAAGCACTCCCTCAAAAACAAACATAATGAAGCCATACAACACTTATCTTCTAATCTAACTACCATTTCCAATTGGGGCAGAAAAAACCTTGTTACCTTTAATGCTTCCAAAACCCAATTTTTCCATCTATCTACTCGCCATGAACTCCCAGAGGACTATCACTTATACTTCAACAATACAAAAATCAACCCTTCATCTTCTCTCAATGTTCTCGGTGTCTCTTTTTCTTCTGGTCTCTCGTGGAAGGACCATATCACCACACCAAAGACGAAGTACAAATGAGTAATGCCCTCAATACCTTCTTTGCATCAGTTTTTACAACCGAAGACCTCAGTGATATCCCTACACCATCGCCGATTCAGATTGATAATTCAGATGTTCTAAGCAATATCACCGTTACAGAGAGAGAAGTATTGAATTGTTTAGATAAACACAAGGTAAATAAAACGCCTGGACCTCATACAATCTCACCTAGAGTTCTAAAGGAAGCTAAGGATGAGCTCTCCAAACCACTGAAATTGCTATTCAATAAATCCTTGCAGTCTGGAACTATGCCTGATCAGTGGAAGCTAGCCAACGTAACACCGATATCCAAAAAAAGGCAGCAAATCCCTACCCAGTAACTATCGTCCAATTAGCTTAACCTCAGTTGTATGTAAAAGTTAGAAACACTCATAAGAGACAAACTCGTAAATCACTTAGAGGAAAATAACATACTTAAAGATACTCAACACGGCTTTCGTAAAAAACGTTCCTGTTTAACAAACCTCTTAGACTTCTTCCACGATATCCTCAACCTCTACGATGAGAGTAAGCCTGTAGATATTATATACCTTGATTTTCAAAAGGCCTTTGACAAAGTTCCCCACAAACGTCTACTGCTAAAACTAAAAGCGCATGGAATACAAGACGGTGTGTTGAAATGGATAGAAAATTGGCTTAGCGACAGAAAGCAAAGAGTAGTCATAAACGGTAAGGCATCTAAATGGACCAATGTAAGTAGCGGAGTACCCCAGGGATCGGTACTAGGACCAATCCTCTTTCTAATTTACATCAACGACATAGATGAAGGTCTCACCTGTACAATCTCGAAATTTGCTGACGATACGAAAATTGCAAATAGCGTACTCTCAAAAGAACAAATTGACGATATGCAACACAATCTAGATAAGTTGTCATGTTGGGCCCAAATTTGGCATATGAGTTTCAATGCGGATAAATGTAAAGTAATACATATTGGATACCTAAATGAGAAAGCAAACTATTCGATGAATGGCACTCAGCTTAAGAATGTAAACAGAGAAACCGATCTGGGAGTAACAATATCGAGTAACCTAAAACCGAGTCAACAATGTTCAGAAGTTGTTAAGAAGGCAAACAAAATAATTGGCTTTATAGGCAGGTCCTTTGAGCATAAATCCAAAGAAGTTATCCTAGCCCTTTACAATTCCTTAGTCCGCCCTCTTCTGGAAAACTGTGTTCAATCCTGGTGCCCTTATTACCAAAAAGATATAGACAAGCCAGAACGAGTTCAACGTAGAGTTACCAAAATGATACCTAGCCTAAAAAACAAACCATACGAGGAGCGTCTTAGATAATTAAATCTATTTACTTTAACCCAGTGCAGATTAAGAGGCGACTTAATTCAAGTGTTCAAAATCATCAAAGGCATCGACAATATGAACTGTAGTAAGTACTTCACTATCGACCAATTTAATTACACGCGGGGAAATGGTTGCAAAATTATTGGTAAATCTTTTAACTCACACGAATCTAAGAATTTCTTCTTCAATCGAGTTGTCAACTTGTGGAATGGGCTTCCCCGAGACGTTATAGACTGCAGCACCGTTGATTCATTTAAACTTCGCCTAGACAAATATCTCGCATCAAACCCGCGACTGACTACGTTTGTAAATGAATAACTTTATTTTATCCCCCCCTCAGTTATTGCCCCTTTCCCACTGGTGAGACAAGTCACGATTTTTGTCACCGACACCAATAAATTGGCACATTCGTGACATGTCTCAACACCTCTCATGAAAAATCGTTTGACTCTCAAGGCCTCTCAAGGTCTCGTAAGGGCTCTCGCAAATGTTCGGACAGTTCCAAATTTTGGACGAGGACTCACGAGGATTGGTTACCCTCGCAAGCATCGTCGAGCATCGCCGAGGGATCTGCGATGGTTTCTGCGATCATCTGCGACATCGGCGAGACATCGCGGAGTTTGTCGCACGAAAACAATCGTTGAAATTTTCCAAAACGTCGCACGACGGATCGCAGATGCTCTCGGATGTTCCGAGAACATCGACGATCATCGTCGATAGGTCGTCGACGTGTGCACGAAAACGCGCCGAGAGTATACCCGCCAGGGGTATGCTCCGCACGAGGCATGCGAAGGGCCTTGCGACGTCGCGGAATGCTCAAGACACACCTGCCGAGGCCAAAGAGCACCTTCGGCGAGGTGGGTAAAAAAAAATGATTAGGCCTATAGTGAACCTGTCAACCCTTTTTTCTATGCACCTCTCGTGGGGGGTTCACCTGTTTGTTTTTCTCTTTCTCTCCTTTTCTCTCTTTCTCTGGTTTGTATCCATTCAGCCCCATTCAGCCAACTGTTTTAAGACGTTTATCCCCATCCAAGTATCTATATCTTCCTGGCAAGCGATAGCGAACCAGTATTATATGGAGAAATCCGGCTTCGCCGGAGAAATGTTTCTATCGAAAAATGTACAAATTTAGCTTGCTCTCAAAACAAAAATATATATATGTTGGCTCGCTACCGCTCACCATGAAAATATTGAAACCTGGATGGGGGTAAACGTCTTAAAACAGTAGGCTGAACGGGGCCGAACGGATACAAGGCAAAGAGAGAGGGAGAGAAATAGAAAACAAACAAAAACGAGGAGAGAGGGAGAGAAAGAGAAAACAAAAAAGGCGAGGTGGGCTCAATTTTTAAGCCGTAACGCAAACATTGAGCCCACCTCGCTGTTTTTAGTTTTCTCTTTCTCTCCCTCTCTCCTCGTTTTTTTTTTCTATTTCTCTCCCTCTCGCTTTGCCTTGTATCCGTTCGGCCCCATTCAGCCAACTGTTTTAAGACATTTATCCCCATCCAGATGTCGATTTCTTCCTGGCGAGCGATAGCGAACCAGCATTATATGGATGAATTGAAGCCTGTGCCTTTTAATTATTGTGTTAATATTAATTACTATGTGCTGTACTGTCCCTGAAAACATAATAAGGGTCGTATTTGTCATTAGTATGATAAATTTCACTGTGAAGATGTTGATAAGCCTTGTGCTACACCCTATTGATAATGTTGATAATGTTGATAAGCCTTGTGCTACACCCTATTGATAATGCAAACTATTGAACACACTTAAAAGTGTATGTTATTTGGTCTCTATATAATCTGTGAATCATTTCCGATATGATGGAATTAAAAAAAAAAAATTCCCACCAACTCATAATCAGCCAAAACGACACAAATGTCAATTAAAAACATGTTACAATATTTCCCTATCATTTTGTGTATACCGTGGGAATAAAAAGAAAGAAATATATATCAAACGTAAATCTTCCGGTCTGGTCTCCGAAGCTCAGCGCCTCCTCGCACAGCAAGCAAGGGAGGGTTGAAATATTGTGTTGACTATCTTATTTATTGTTTATCTATGTGCTGGAAGGATATTATATTTTTCAATTCCATTCCATTAGAAATTATTCAAAGATTACAAAAAGTCCAAATAAGACATAGTTATGTTAATGTATAAGGGAGTTAGGTAGATGCATTAGAGAGATGATAGATAGAAAGAGAGAGTTGCAGAGGGGAAGTGAACGATAAACACTAAACACGAACTATTATGAGACGGACTTAATTGGTTCTGAAAAGACAAAGGAGACATTTTTATTGACTCTCTTTTTAATGTTATTATTTGTGTGCTAGAAGGATAATAAGGTCCATACGAGTACATCGCCTTTGCGTAGATGCGGCGTATGTCTCACCATCTCTAAATTTTACAGGCACGTTGTGGTTGAGGTTAATGTAGAATGAGCTCTGGGGCCGTGTCAATGTCTTTATATACAACAACAAAAGTTTGGGGGGTTGTGGGTGGGTGGGGGCATGTTTACTTGACCCATTGTAACAAGATATGGGATGGGTGTGGGAGTTATTTCCTTGACCGATTGTAACGTGATATGCTAATTCCACTCTGCAATTAGCACATTCACGTTACATTCGCTCAGGTGCGCATACCTCGCTACGTATCTGCGATGGCAACGCCGATGATCGACGAGGAATCGTTCATTCATCGCAAGAATTTGTGCCTTTAAAAAATAATCTTATCACCTCGCCGAAGTAAACGCCGAACCATCGCTTGAATCGCCAAAGACGTCGCAGAACATACGGCGAGTTTTCTTTCATCCTCGCATGATTTCGCAAGATATTTTAAAAATGTGACATGCCTCGCAGAGGACATCGGCGAAACATCGCTCACTTCGCCGATAACGTCGCAGAAGGTCGGCGATTGTGTCGCCGACATCGGCGACATCTTCGCCGAGTATAATTTGTCATCTGTTTGAAACGGTCAAAATCGTGAACGTCGCACGTATTCTTGCGAATTTGACAAAACGAAGTCATCGGCGACGAAAATTGTGAGTTGTCGCACCAGTGGGAAAGGGGCATTACTAACCCATCTATCCCCTACTAACTTCCTAATCCTGCCATGGACATTAGTTCCAGGGCAGTAGTTCCCTTTCCAATGTTCCCTTACCCACTCTAAACCACTGTTTGGACACTTGATCCTCAGTGTTTTGGAGGACAAGCAGCCTAGAAGGGTCACTAACCTGTTGTTGCTTGATTTCCTTTGTACTCCCTTGTACTCCTTTGTACTCTTGCTAAGGCTGTGCTCAACCGCCTCAAGGGGTTCTTTACCCCTGCACAGTTTCTTCTTCTGTACAATTGTTTGAACATGTTAAAAGGGAATTTTATCCCACGGTCAGACTGGATCTCTTTGAGGGAGTCCAAAACGGGTGAACAAATCCAGCAATTTACGACTGATTACCTTAGTATGTAAGCTAGGCACAGGAATAGCCTCTGCATACCTAGTTGCAATATCCAGAATAATCAACAAGTACTGGTTTCTGGCTGAGGTGTGTCAATGATGACACAGTGAAAAGGGATACCTACAGCGGGTATAGGCTGTAAAGGGGCAACAGGAATACTCTGGTTAGGTTTCCCCACCAGCTGACAGACATGACACGACTGTAGGAAGTCCGCTACCGCTGCTGTTTTCCTGACTCCAAGGTGGCCTGCCAGAGGAGCTGCGTGGGCCAGGTGTATCAGGTCTTGTCGAAACACCTGCGGCACCACCAGCTGGTCAAACAACTCCTCTCCACCCCTACATCCAGAACCCCCACGTTTGACCAACAACCCTTCACATACAACAAATTTGCCCTGCACAATCAGAATGGTTACACACTTTGCCCACCTGGCCAAAGAGAGGTACCTACTCCTCATCTGCCTTCTGGCACCGCATTAATTCAGCTGGCGCATCGCCACTACTCCACTATGTGACAAATACTGGGGCAAGGTCGGTGGCGAAGCGATACCTGTGCCACTTGTAGGGCCCCCTTTATCGCCTTCCTCACCACCTCTGGCGCCAGAGTCTACTAAAGGACTGGAGTCAATACGCATCCTAGTATCATACAAACCACTCTGGGCACCAACGCAGTTCGTGGGAGATATTGGTAGTGCGCACTCTTGGCTGTCCACTCCCTCCTCTGAACTATCCATCACGTCATCCACTCCGTTTTCCTCCTCAACAAATTCATCCTGATTCGCGACTTTGGCCATTGACCATGTTACGACACACACAGGATAAATCTCAGAGTCGTGGTCCTCGGGAACATCAGGCAGAATAACACTGGAGACACACACTGGCGGTGGGAAAACCTGGTCACCCGCCATATCAGCATCAAGTAATAAGTGCACTCCTTCCATGGGCAAGGTCTCCACGACTGCCACAGGCGATGAAGAAGTCACTACAGGGCACCTCAATAACATCTGAACCAGGGGGTGACATGCCTCAGAATTAAACCCACGCACCAGCACAAAGTCGTCCCTTTTGGTGTCCATCCTCGGCAACCGTACACACAAAGACTGTCGGTCCCCCGAGTCCCTGAACACCTTAACAGAGAAAACTTGTCCATTCTCCAGCCCTACCTCCCAGTCATGCAAAAAGGCACGCCCCCAAACCTGCGGGTCCTCCTAACTACTACCAGCGATACCCGGGAGCCCTCAACTGGGCTCACAGTCGTCTGGCCTGGGAGGGTCCCGTTACTGGACTCCTTCCCAGACTTAACACAGACATCACCCTGCAACTCCCCCATAGCCCGGATCCCCCATCATCTGGGACGCCCACCATCAATGATATGGGTTTGCTCACCGACTGCTTCCACTTTGGGCAATTAGGTTTTTATGTGCCCCTTCTGCAGAAAAAAGTAGCATACCACTTGATGTGAATCATAATTATGTACTAGACTTACTAGCATTAGTATTATCCGCACCCATCCTCTCCCCACCTCCCCTGGGAGCAGACGGTGTACTGGCGGGCACAACACCACCTGCATGCTGCCGATGTGTACTTGAGCCCCTGCCCCCAGTACTGCGCAAGGCACAGATTTCTTTATCCAGCCCACTGCAGAAGTGTTCAAGGAGGAGCAGTTCCCGGAATTCTGCATAGTTGGTAATGTGTTCACTCAGCAACCATCGATCTAGGATTTTAGGGCGTCTCCAAGATATTTCTCAAACTCGACATGACTGTCATGAGGTCTTTAACGGGCATTTCAAAACAGAAAACGGTAGGCCTCGGGTCATAGCTCGTAAGCCTGTAGCATGTATCTTTTAAAAACCTCATAGTCTGCAAGTTCTTCTGCCGTGAGTCGGTCATATGCCTCTAGGCCCTTGCCTTATAAAATGCTGGCTGCTAAGGTGACCCACCGCCCCTGATCCCACTTAATCTCATGCACTTTTTTTTCTGAACGAAGGAATCACTCCATTACCTTTGTTTCGTCAAAAGCGGGCACGATCTTGAGACTGTGGACCAGAAGTGTCTCCACCGACTCAACCCGACCATCACCACACCGTGCACCTCCTACCTCTTTCTGAAACGGCCAGCGCTCTCTTTCTAACTGCATTCTCTCTCCCTCTGTCTTTCCTCATGCTGTCTTTCTCTCTCCCTTTATTCGGCCTGATGCCGGAGTTAACCCAGGACGGAGGGCACTTCCGGGCAAATGGCGGGGGGGGGGGGGGCAATAACTCATTAATGATGTTTGTTAATGGTGTCGAATGAGTGAAGACATGGGTAACTTGAGTGGGAAACCATTCTGTGAGTGTGACAACAATATTAGGCAAGCCAGGGATGCCTTGCGGGGTCCCCAAACCAGGCGAGCCCTCTAAGAAATGGCTCATACTGCTTGGGGGACTGAATATGCCTGCCATGTTTGTCACACTCATAGGTGGCGATGACTTTTCGCCATCACCCACTGAACATCACCCACTGGGACATCACCCACTGAAGCACCAATGCCTCACATTCCTCTTTTCGGAGCTCAGTGCAGCTCCGACCGGTTATATAAGCTGCCACCAGCAACAGTTCACCTCGTCCACGGCGAGCAATCTCCGACCTATTAGGCTGGGTGAGGAGGAACGCCCTAGCGTCTGACTTGGTTTGGAGATGCAAGGGAATATTACTTGGCATAGTAATGTACAGAGCAAGAAGCTGCACAGGGGTAAAGAACCTCTGGAGTTGTTTGAGCACACCCAGCTTCTGGGAAGCTGTTTTAGCAAGAGTGGTAATATAATCTTTCCATGAGATATCAAAAGAAAAAGAGACACCAAGAATATTAAGAGAATATTAAGGGTTAATTTGTATGTTGTTGAAGAGTAAGTCATAGTTTTTTGGAAGGGGGCGACGAGTAGACAGATGGAGAAATTGAGTTTTGGAAGCATTGAAAGTAACAAGGTTTTCTCTGCCCCAGTTAAAGATAGTAGAGACTTCAGAAGATAGGTGTTTTATGGCCTCCTTACGTGAGTTTTGGAGTTCCTGCTGTGAATGGTATTGTGGAAGGCTAGTTGAATAGTGTAATGTAGAGGGGTGAGCATATGAGTGAACGGGGCTGGAGGTGCAGTTGAGAAGGTCGTTAATGAATAATAGGAAGTGGATTGGAGATAGGACGGAACCCTGAGGAACACCGGACTTGATAGGTTGAGGAAGTGAACGGTGGCCGTCCACAACTGCAGCTAAGGAACGGCCAGAAAGGAAATTAGAGACAAAGGCATAGATGAAGGGATAAAAACCGTAGGAAGGTAATATGGAAATAAGGGATTTGTGCCAGAGTCTATCGAAGGCCTTCGATATGTCTAGTGCAACAGAAAAAGTCTCACCGAAGTCCCGAATGGAGGATGACCAAGAGTTAGTAAGATAAGAAAGAAGATCACCAGTAGTGCGGCCTTTAACCCGGAAAAGGCGAGGGTCCTCATAAGAGGTTTGGTGGGCAAAGGTAAAGGTCCTCTTATGAGCCAAGGCCTAAAAAAAAACATTTCAAACAGACCACTGGCACTCAAAACAAAGCATTATGTGACTAAGTGAGATAATTACCCTCCATACCTCCTATCACTCCTCTACATGTGTCCCAAGCCCCAAATTCCCCTCCTTCTCCCCAACCTCAATTATCCGGTATTTATAGAGTATTTTTGCACGACGACGGCTGAGAGAGAGTGGGGAGGATGGGGGAGTCTTTCTTCGTCCCTCTAGCCAGTCTCAGATATCTCATAGTCTCTTGGTATCATGCGAGACATGTGAGAGGGAGGTTGTGTATCTCTCGCCTGTCCAGGTCAGACTACTACCGCGGGGCTAAAATATACGATTTTCACCAGCCAATTGCTGTTACCACTGGTTTTATTGCTTTTCAATGTTCATATGTTCGTAATAAAAGTAAAATAGGCGCATATGGATAAATAATTATAATACATATGGTAAATACGACAATTTTTGTTAGAATTGACGTGAATACCTTCGCACCACGGGACGTTTCAAATACCATAGCTTCTCACCTTACGAGTTAAGGAAGCCATACTGGCGGTCTGAGAGTAGGTTATGGGAAGGTAAATGCTTAAAACATTTTGAGGTAAGAATAGTTTTAAAAGCTTTAAAGATGCAAGAAATTAGAGCAATTGGACGATAGTTGGAGGGTTGAGAGCAGTCACCCTTCTTTGGGACAAGTTGAATGAGAGCAACTTCCAGCAAGAAGGGAAGACGTTAGAGGAGAGACAGAGACGGAAGAGTTTGCCTATGCAGGCAGTTAGTCATTGGACTACCACAGACATTGAATACTCAGCATCTCCATAGCCTCAACTCGTAACGCAGCATATCTCAACAGAACATAGCTCATACGCAAATTCCAGGCTGTCTGGGGACCAAAGACAATCCCCCAACTGGTTCCGTTATGCAACCAATGCAATCAACTGGAACCCCTAGTTGTGGTGAAAAGATATCTTGAGCCACAACTATCATAAAAACTCAGTACCGAAATGACACTACTGAGGAGGATCCTTCCTAAGCTGCACAAAATAAAAGCTCTGATTTAATTTACGTAAATAAATTTGCAGTAAATACATGCCAACAAATGCAAATTAAAGCCAAATAATGAAGCAAGTATCAAGCATAAACACTTGAATCAAGGATCAAACAAACACCGATGCTTAGCGAAGAAATAATATCAAGGTAGGCAGCCTACCTGCCGAGCACTGTTACACAATATACAACGCCGAAGTCTATTTTGTCCGGACTATTAGCCTGCCTGGGCCGAAGTAATCCTCCCTGAAACTAAATAGTCTGGACCCCTAACTAAAACAATGCACATGAACAAATAATGATTGGCTGGGATCAACACATGCCACTGCAGGAATAATAAGAACATATTATGCCACCGAGTGATAACATTATAGCCTCTTACCCCTCCACCAATACCGAAGTATACTGGCCCTACCACACTTTAACAAGGCCAAGGTTTGCGGCTCTTCTAAGTTTAGCTAAAAACAGAAGGTAAGAAATATATATGGAAAACAATAAAATATGTAATCACAATACGAGGGACACACAAGCTACACACTCCCCTTAGTATCCGTCGTATGTTACGTTAAACTGTCAATGAATAAATAAATGCCAACAAATATATAAATAAATAGAGAAGCAAGAGATAGATGTTTCTCTCTTGAAAGCTAAATGTGGACTGACTATCTTAAAGCCAAGATCCACCAGGACGGCAAAAGATGGAGCCACTTTTAATACAATGTAAATCCTTACTTAACCCTTTCCCTGCGGGTGACGTTCTGGAACGCATAGGCAATTTACAGCAATTTCCAGGCCTTAAAAGCCTGTAAAATCCGTAGAAATCGAGTGTCAGTGGGCGGGAGTGTGAGGGACCTCCCTCTGACCCTCAGAGCAGCCAGCCGCTCACTGAGGGAGACTGTGTCTCGCGCGGGTTTCTCACAACAGTGTTGCCGAGCGAGCGAGAGCTAATAATTAGCAAGTTTTCCCTAATGTCTATGGCAACGCTGCGGGTGAACCCCGCCACCTACGAAGCTCGTTCTGGTCTCATTTTGAAGCTATTTTCGCCTAGTTTTCGGCAGAATACAGTTAATTTAATGCAGATCCTTGATCAATCATTCAGGAGTGCCTGAATATGCCCTACATAGCGCAAATAATCCTGCAGAGAATAGGCTATTTACAACAATTTCCAGGCTTTAAAAGCCTGTAAAAGCCATAGAAATTGAGTGTTGGTGGGCGGGAGCGTGAGGGACCTCCCTCCGACCCTCAGAGCAGCCAGCCGCTCACTGAGGGAGACTGTATCTCGCGCGGGTGTCTCACAACTGTGTTGCCGAGCGAGCAAGAGCTAATAATTAGCGAGTTTTCCCGAATGTCTATGGCAACGCTGCGGGTGAACCCCGCCACCTACGAAGCTCGTTCTGGTCTCATTTTGAAGCTATTTTCGCCTAGTTTTCGGCAGAATACAGTTCATTTAATGCAGATGCTTGATTAATCATTCAGAAGTGCCTGAATATGCCCTAAGTAGCGCAAATAAGCCCGCAGATTTTTTTTTTTTTTTTTTTTATATGTGAATGAGGGAGACAAAAGGCATAATAATGTAACTATGACAAGTAGGATCATATAGGATTAAACAACTAAATACAAAATGCTTATACAGTACAATGCATATGCTTATACAGTACAACGCATCAAATTATATATGCACTGTATCAATATATCGGAAAATCCCATTAATAATAAATGGGTCACATAATTTCGCGAGAAAACGGCAGATGCTAGCAGATGATACCCCACTTGTTAGAAAATGGGAAAACCAAAAAGAAAACGTAATTGAACGAAATAATATGTTTATGAAACACGATAATATAAGATTAATATCGATCACTACCGTACGTCGTATTGAAATTACCGCAATGCGGTATAATATATTCACCATGTGAATTATTATATGACCAAGGCAACATAGCAATTTATGAACTTAATTAAACTTACGATGATGGGTCATCGTAACACTGTCCAGTTGATGTACCTCGGCCATCAAGCTTATTTAATAATTATATAATTACGACATAGTACTACCACATTCATTATACTGTATGTACATGTATTGTAATTACGACATAGTACTACCACATTCATTATACTGTATGTACATGTATTGTAATTACGACATAGTACTACCACATTCATTATACTGTATGTACATGTATTGTAATTACGACATAGTACTACCACATTCATTATACTGTATGTACATGTATTGTAATTACGACATAGTACTACCACATTCATTATACTGTATGTACATGTATTGTAATTACGACATAGTACTACCACATTCATTATACTGTATGTACATGTATTGTAATTACGACATAGTACTACCACATTCATTATACTGTATGTACATGTATTGTAATTACGACATAGTACTACCACATTCATTATACTGTATGTACATGTATTGTAATTACGACATAGTACTACCACATTCATTATACTGTATGTACATGTATTGTAATTACGACATAGTACTACCACATTATACTGTATGTACATGTATTGTAATTACGACATAGTACTACCACATTCATTATACTGTATGTACATGTATTGTAATTACGACATAGTACTACCACATTCATTATACTGTATGTACATGTATTGTAATTTGAATGTGCAAATAATATTGGCATTGAATAATTTTGCATTAGATTGCCTAATACAATTCACGTATTGTTCGTATCAATGTTTACTATATATTTTCTACCATGCTGTGTTTCTCATGGTTACTATGCTTTGTTCTGTTATGTATTCACCACGAGCACCTGCTTTTAAAAACTTACAATCCAATATGTGTTCAAAGTCAGAACAAACAGTACATTGGATGGTACGATTTTACTATAGGGACACGCATTCGACAGGTAGCCTACCACGAAGGATTTAATACATATTGTTTTCGGTTTCCACGCATACAACACCAAGCTACACTCTTTTCTGGTGTACGAAATACTAAACAAAAACATGGGGACACGTTAATATTAATAATGACGAAATATAAAGATAACTCGGTGGAAAAGTTGCGTTTACGGGAGTAATGTCGATCGTTTGTTGACATAGCGCTCGAGGTTATAGTAGGCTACTTTGCGCATATAACTAATTTCCCAATATTGGCGGTTCAATTAAAATTTAGGCCGCGGGATACACTGTATTTGTTGAGGGGGAACTTTGTTCCCCCCCCCCCCCCCCCCCTCGACTTATTGTCATCATCATATATATGGCCAGCAGGGGCAAAAACACAACCGCAAAAGTGACTAGCGTCGAGCGTTATGTCAACAAACTGATGATCGGAAGAGGCAATCAACTCCCGATTTTCGGCCCAAGCGCGCTTCTTTATTCTCGTCGAGAACCACATTAAACACGTTATTAAATCGTTTCTATTACTAGTATCAGACCAGAAAAGGGTGTAGGTTGTTGATGGAGGCGTGGAAACCTAAATTAAATCTCCAATAAATACGTGGTGGTACCTATCAAATGCGTGTCCCTATAGTAAAATTCTACCCATTGGATGGAACAATATCACATTTATAAGAATGAAACAGAATAAGGCGATTCATAAAATTGTATATAGTTATCTGATCAAACAAATATGAAGAGCAAACATATTAGTGTTTGAACGTACCTGAACAGAACTTTGAGGTTCTCTGGCAGCTCAGTACGACCAGCATATCCTGGATTCATTGTGATGAAGATACCCACAGTCGTTGTCAGCCGGATTTCCTCACCCATGAAGTCGAATTTCTTTTTGCGATTACGAATGGCATCCTTTAAGAAATATAAAGGATTGACAGAAATATATATCTAAAGATATTGAATAAGTTCATGTTTATTTACAATGTAATATGGGTTAAAGATATAATGCTTCCAAATACTTGTCATTTCATTATGGACATTGACATTATGATTACATTACGGTTCTACAGTTTTAATCAATTTGAAGTATTCTAGGATAATTATACAGTATACACAGGTTTGGGCAAATTACATAATTAGCTCTCTGATTCCTATCCTAATCATTCTCCTGCTGCTCCCGTAATATATGCTAAAAGAGCAGACTTAAGTGGGTTCCGTAACAAACAAAAATCAACCAATATTTTGTTTAACAAATTTGAAAGCTCCATGCAATCCATAATACAATTATATGAACACTTGAAGTATGCGGTACATTGCCTTACCTGAACGCTCTTGACCTGGACAGCCACGACAGACAACACCTCCACGGAGATCCTGTTGAACTCATCAAAGCAGCCCCAAGCACCGGTCTGAGCCAGGCCTTTGTAGATGTTGCCGCACGACTGGACAAATAAATGCATCAGTTTACGTCATACATGCAATCAATTTGTTCCCGACATGATTTTTCTTCTTTGTAACTAACAGCTATCCAACACAGTTTAATGTATACACTTTCTACCTGTACATGGTGTACAGATCATAGTAGTATTCATTCATCTTCAGTTATATTTTACTTCACTTTTAACTATGAGCATTGTAATGCCCTGATTTTATTCAGGTTTAACGTATTGGTTAAAGTGAGTTCCTTCAAGACTGGGACTTCAGAGTTCATACAATACATGCAAAGAAACAATAGAGGATACCGGTATATATAACACCGACATAATTTTTAAGAACAGTTTATTTAGCTTAAAACTCTATGAACACATATATGAGATAATATTGAAGAGAAGAACATGGCAAGTAAATGGATACAACTGAAAATACCAAATCTTTGAGCACAAGCGAGGATTTAGATGGAGCCCAAGTATAATATTAAGGCAGATCAACCACTTATTTTCATTCAAGGTAATTTATAAGATGTATAGTTCACTGAAGAGTTAGCAAGAACTAAATCATTATGGTCACTATCACCGGGCGCACTGGTGTACATTATAATCAAGTAAAAACTGAAGTTGCGTTAAGTTATACTTATACACAGTTATATATTATTGTAAGTTATAATTGTGAATATGATTAATATGCTGTTGGCACTTGTACTGAGTTGAGAGATGAACTCTATTATTTAGCACTCGTATAGGTTATCTAGCGTCAATACGAAAGACTCTCACGAAATAACACTGTCATGAATTACACTGGGTCAATATCTGGGGACTCTTACAATAACACTTGTATAATTTGTAAGGAGTCGATATTGTGGACTCTCTTATTATTATAAAACTTATATGATTTATCTCGAGTCGGTATTATGGACTCTACTAAATAACACTGGTGTGGTTACAAAGAGCCGTTATTGTGGACTCTACCATATAACACTGGCGCACTGGGGTGAATTTGGTAAGTGGGTATTATTTCAACTCTCACTTTCCTAGCCTCGTCACTGGCTTGAACTTTTTCAGGTTTTTTCTATAAGATTCCTATAAGGGACACTGGAAATAGTAGCTGGTTTCTGTTCTCTTGTAGTCTTCTGAGTCTCCATGGGCCGTCTAGGTCGGCCTGTTTAGACCAGTCAAAGTAGGGCTGGACTTAGAACAAATTGCAATAGAAGGTTTTTTTGGCTTTAACTTGTTTATTAGGTCCCTCTGATGAACATATAAAAAGTCTCCAACTTTTGGACACCGGGAAAGTGGTTAATTTGCATAAATTCAAGATGGCCGCCGTCCAAAGCTTCAATTTACAGATAACTTTTTTCTGGTTGCTCCTAGACCCTATAAATGTATTACAAACAACGTTTTTTGGCTTTAACTTGTTTATTAGGTCCCTCTGATGAACATATAAAAAGTCTCCAACTTTTGGACACCTGGAAAGTGGTTAATTTACAGCCAAAAAACCTTACAGCCAAAAAACCTTCTATTGCAATTTGTTCTAGGTCAAGCCCTACCTTTACTGCACATTATTGTCTATTACATTTTGCCTAGGCCTATACTAATCCCATCATCTTGTTTCTTATTTCAACAGATTGGTGCGACATCTACCGAAGCCATGGAAGAAGAGGTGGTGCATAATCCCTGCGGCATTTGCTCAAACACGTTAGACGAAGGAGAAACAGTCAAGCTGAGGGCGAAGGGAGCAGATACTATCAACAAGGCCAGTACTGAACGTGGAACGCCATCAATTACCGTGTCCGAGGGCCAAACGGTGCACATTGATTGCCGAAAGAAGCATGTCAATACGAAGCCAAATAGAATTCCTGGGAAGCAGAAGAAACGTCCTGAAAAACCTGCTCTTCGTTCTCAGACACCAGACTTTTGTTTTACAGAGAACTGGTTTTTTTGTGGTACAAAAATCTATTTGGACACAAAGCATGATTCAGAAGAAGTGTATCCAGTACGCACCTTCAACTTTCAAAGGACAATACTTTCTGCATGTGATGCCAGGGCTGATGAGTGGGCTGACACTGTTAGAGGCCGAATTAACTTTGCACGCGATCTTCCAGCAGCTGACGCAATATATCACAAGCAGTGCAGCTCAAATTTCCAGACACATAGGCAGATCCCCTCCAAATATCGTGATTCCGCAGACAGTGAACCTCCTCGCAAGGGTCGCAAAGTAGATGCCTCACGAGAGGAAGCATTTCTACTCGCAATCGAGGACCTAGTCAGTGGCAATGATGATGAACAGACTACAGTGGTTGATCTCGTTGATAGAATGTCCCAGTTGTGCCCTGATGTTGAAGCGTATAGTGTAAAATACATGAAACAGAAACTTATTTCATATTTTGGGGATGAACTGGTTATTAGTAACGTGCATGGACGCAGCGATGTTGTAACTGTCAAAGAAAGTGCTGCAAAGATTTTGCAACAATTCAAAGACTCACCACAGACTGATGATGAGGAAGCAGAACAAAGAAAGATAGTCAGGGCTGCGGCACGGTTGATCAAAGCAGATATAAAGAACATTGATACTTGTAGAGATTTCTATCCAGATCCTTCTGAACTCCGGTCGCTGGAAAAGAATGTGGCGTACGTTCCGCAGTCCCTTCGTATATTGCTGCAAGAGACGTTCAGTGGCAAGTCATGTGATCTTGAAGTTGCATCAATTGGACAAAGTATCGTGCAACTTACCAGACCAAGGGCCATTGTAGCACCCATTCAGTATGGATTGGCGGTTCAAATGCACCAGCACTTTGGTTCCCGCTTTCTTGTGGACAGTTTACACAGCCACGGCTTCTGTCTGCCTTACGCAGAAGTTTTGAGGTTTTCGAAGTGTGCTGCCAATTTCAGGGGCACCAACATATCCACTGCAGGCAGGTTTGGACAGTTCGTTGCAGACAATGTTGATCACAACTTGCGTACGCTTGATGGGCGAGGAACATACCATGGTATGGGTATAATTGTTGCTGTCACCCCTGAAGTAAGAGACACAACATCAATACCAAGATTGCAGTCACCTGAAAACAACTTCACGGCAGCTCAAATTGAAATCAAATACTACCGCAGTGTTCGCAAGAAGGGTGGGCCTCTCGAATTTAGAAAGCTTGACCCCATTTCAGCATCTGACAAGCTTGAAAATCTGGACATACTGTGGAAAACGTCATGGTTGCTTCGACCAAAACGACCAGGCTGGTCCGGCTTAATGCAGAGTGTGTGCCATGGACCACACTCAGGGAAATCATCCGTCCATTTCTTGCCCATGATTGACATGGACCCTACGGACATGAGTTGTATTTACTCAACACTTCACTTCGTTGCTGCGGAAAGCCATCGCCAGGGAACGACGCCAATGCTGACATTCGACCAACCGCTTTATTGGAAAGCGAAGACGATCATTGTTCATGAGAAGGAAGGAAGCGAACTGAAACCCATTGTTTTGAACCTTGGTGGCTTTCACTCTGTGATGAGCTTTTTGGGATGCATGGGCCATGTTATGGAAGCATCTGGGCTTAAGGAGGTTTTGGAACTTATATACGCTGAAAATGCTGTGACCCAAATGCTGAGTGGGAAAGCCTATGCACGAGCAATCAGAGGCCACTTCTTGGTTGACACAGCCTTGAGTTCGATTGTGTTAGGCAGGGCATACGGTGTCAACCTCTCAATGGTAGATGAGGAAAGTGACGCATGCAAGGACTTCCAGGAGGCTGCAGATCTTTTGGATAAGCTGTTGCGTGAAGACGTTTCACCGGATGAAGTCTGCAGTAAAGACGTTTTCAACAGAATTTCTGAAAAACTTAAAGCTGAGAAGAGCTCCTTAGCAGAGCATAAGATGGGAAAGCTATGGATTCAATACATGGACATGATTAACCTGCTGCGTCGCTTCCTGAGGGCACTGAGAATGGGCGATTTCCTACTGTACCTCGGAACACTCCAGGAGATGTTGCCGTACTTTGCAGCGTGTGGTCATAACAATTATGCCAAGTCAGCCCATGTGTACATTCAAGACATGATTGAACTTGAGCAGCTCAACCCTGACATATTCTGTCAATTGAACTCCGGTCTATTTGTGATCCGCCGAAGTGATCGGCTGTGGGCAGGACTGCCAAGCGACTTGGTTATAGAGCAGGTTTTGATGCGCTCTTTGAAAACGAATGGTGGATTGACACGTGGTAGGGGCATGGAGGAAACGCAACGCCTGCGCTGGTTACTTGCTATGCCAGCCTGCGCTGAGGTGAGTGAAGTTATGCAAGAACTGACAGGGAAGCATTTCCACACCTCTGAGCAGCACAAAGAAATGACTGAAGCAAGGCGTGAACGAGATAGGAAGGACACAGAGAAGGTTCTCGCATTCTTCAAGGATTATGATCCATTTCAAGAATCAAATGAACTCAGGAATATTGCCAACGGTGTGACAGGACCAGCCTCGGCCAATCCTCATTTACTGTATGAGGTTGGTATGAACATTGTGCAGAAGATGGAAGGTAGCAATGCTTTTGACTTTTCATTTAGGAAGAAAGATCAAGTTGAGTCGTTGGGTGCAAAGGTTACAATCAGTGCTGAAAAAGTACCAATCGACCCACAGCTCCTTTTCCAGAGGCTCCTCATCTTTGCTAATAACAGGGACTTAGGTGTTGAAGAGGTCTTTGCGTATGAGTTGTCTAGCTACCCTACTGCTCTGTTCGATAAGTGGGGGAGGCTCAGGGAAGCCAATAAACCACAGCTAGGAGATGAGATAGCTGCTGTTGTTCCCAAGTCGTCATTGGAATCATTTGAGGAAGAAAGGACTGTGACCCATGTTCTGGATGGTGGTTCCTTATTGCAAAGGATTCCATGGAAGAACATTTGAGGACATTGCAAGCATGTACATGAAGCATGTTTCCAAAAACTTTCTCAACCCGGTGGTTGTATTCGACGGTTATAAATCAGGACCTACTACCAAGGACATGACACACAATCGACGATCAAAAGGAGTCTTTGGTCAAAAGGTGATGTTCACTCCAACCATGCCCCTTCGGTCAAAAAAGGAAAACTTCTTGTCAAACTCGGACAATAAGCAAAACTTCATTGACTTATTGTGTGAAACATTCAAGGAAAATGGAATTGACTGTGTCAATGCGCCAGGAGATGCAGATGTCATGATTGCGAAGAAGGGAATTGAGCATGCAAGGGAAACCGTGACATATGTGATAGGTGAGGACACAGACTTGTTGGTGCTGTTGTGTCATTATGCGGAACGAGGGATGAATGATTTGTACTTCAAGTCGAGCAAGGAAGGTGGGAAATGTTGGCATATTAACTCAGTAGCAGAAGCTCTCGGTGAAAGCATCTGTCGTGTCCTGCCAGTTGTCCATGCACTCTGTGGATGTGACACAACCTCACGACTGTATGGTATTGGTAAAGGGGCTGCCTTGAGGAAAGTGAGGGAAGACAACGGTTTCTTGAAATGTATAGAAGCATTCTGTTGCCAAAGTGGAAGTAAAGACGCGATATCATCAGCTGGTGAAAAGGCCTTGGTTTATTTGTACGGGGGAAAAGGAAATGACACCCTTGACGGACTGCGAAAGACAAAGTTTTGCAACAAGGTGGCAAAAAGTTCAACTACCGTTGAAGTTCACAGCCTTCCCCCAACAACCGATGCAGCCAAATACCACTCGTTCCGAGTTTATTGTCAGGTCCAGGAATGGTAGGGGAACTGTGTGGACCCCGAGAAATGGGGCTGGTGTCTGCGGAAGGGACAGCTTGAACCGAAGACGATGGATTCGCCAGTGGCTCCTGATTCACTACTGAAATTGGTCAGATGTCAGTGTAAGGGCAACTGTGACACTCAACGCTGTAGTTGCAAACGGAATGAGCTTGAATGTTCCAGTGCATGTGGTCAATGTAAAGGACTCTGTCAAAATAGCAACTTTGATGCAAGCACCGATGATCCAAGTGAATACGAACTCCTATCATGAATTACATAATTGGCTCTGAATGACGTCATACTACGTCATGTTTTTTTTTTTTTTTTTTATAAACAAGAGGGACAACAGGTCAAAAAACCCATACAAGCACAAAGTGCCTGTGTCACCCCTTGTGAAAGAGACAGTTCAGCCTGTCCGTAAGGTTTTTCGGCTGTAAATTAACCACTTTCCAGGTGTCCAAAAGTTGGAGACTTTTTATATGTTCATCAGAGGGACCTAATAAACAAGTTAAAGCCAAAAAACGTTGTTTGTAATACATTTATAGGGTCTAGGAGCAACCAGAAAAAAGTTATCTGTAAATTGAAGCTTTGGACGGCGGCCATCTTGAATTTATGCAAATTAACCACTTTCCCAGTGTCCAAAAGTTGGAGACTTTTTATATGTTCATCAGAGGGACCTAATAAACAAGTTAAAGCCAAAAAACCTTCTATTGCAATTTGTTCTAGGTCCAGTTAAATGATTGCTAGATTTACTGGACTAGTTGTGTGAAGTGGTGAGTTACAGATGGACTAATGAATTGTGGTCTTGAATAAGGGTACACAAGTAATATTTATGTGTTAGGCGCCTTATCGAACTAATCCGAGCGTATCCAGTGAGAACTTAAAGATGCTCGTCTGTTCTCACCTTTATATTAGTTGTTGGTGAAGTGTTGTTCAGGTACTCTTGATTTAGGGTCTTAAATCTAATGCCTCAGTGTTGACGGATTAGCACTAGATCGGACTAACGCGAGAAGAACAACATGGTGTGGACTAATACTGCCTAAACTCGAGTGTCTCTGACCTTTTTAAGAGGTTCAAAACACCCGTTTGTTGGTCGTGTCTGGGCACAGACCAACACTGATTCCTCCACAGGATCAGTAACTCTAGCAGGATAGGGTGGGGTGGTCTCCTGTCTTTCACCAGAATAGAGCTAAGTCTAATGCTGAACTTCGGGTTACCGAAAGTCGTCATAGGACTTTGACACTCTTTAGACTAGTGGGGTAGGTTGGCTGTGGCCGTAATACCCTCTACTAGAATAGAGTTAAGTCTAATGCAGTGCTTCGGGTTGCCGACAGCAAAGTCATAAGACTTTGGTAGCTCTTTAGACTAGTTGGGATAGGTCAGCTGTGGCCGTAGTACCCTCTACCAGAATAGAGTTAAAGTCTAGTGCAGGGCTTCGGGGTGCCGAAAGCCAACTCAAAAGACTTTAGTACTCATTAGACTAGTGGGGTAGGTCGGCTCTGGCTGTAGTACCTCTACCAGAATAGAGTTAAAGTCTAGTGCAGGGCTTCGGGGTGCCGAAAGCCAAGTCATAAGACTTTAGTATTCTTTAGACTATTGGAGTAGGTCGGCTGTGGCCATAGTACCCTCTACCAGAATAGAGTTAAAGTCTAGTGCAGGGCTTCGGGGTGCCGATAGCCAAGTCATAAGACTTTAGGACTCTTTAGACTAGTGGGGTAGGTCAGCTGTGGCCGTAGTACCCTCTACTAGAATAGAGTTAATGCTTATGCAGGACTTCGGGGTGCCGAAAGTCAAGTCATAAGACTTTAGGACTCTTTAGACTATTGGGGTATTTCGGTTGTGGCCGTAGTACCTCTTCCAGAATAGAGTTAAAGTCTAGTGCAGGGCTTCGGGATGCCGAAAGCCAAGTCATAAGACTTTAGTACTCTTTAGACTAGTGAGGTAGGTCGGCTGTGGCCGTAGTACCCTCTACTAGAATAGAGTTAATGCTTATGCAGGACTTCGGGGTGCCGAAAGTCAAGTCATAAGACTTTAGGACTCTTTAGACTATTGGGGTATTTCGGTTGTGGCCGTAGTACCTCTTCCAGAATAGAGTTAAAGTCTAGTGCAGGGCTTCGGGATGCCGAAAGCCAAGTCATAAGACTTTAGTACTCTTTAGACTAGTGAGGTAGGTCGGCTGTGGCCGTAGTACCCTCTACTAGAATAGAGTTAATGCTTATGCAAGTCTTCGGGGTGCCGAAAGTCAAATCATAAGACTTTAGGACTCTTTAGAATAGTGAGGTAGGTCGGCTGTGGCCGTAGTACCCTCTACCAGAATAGAGGTAATGCTTATGCAAGACTTCGGGGTGCCGAAAGCCAGGTCATAAGACTTTACTACTCAGTCAAGCAGGACAGTCGGCTGTGGCCGTATGTCCCAGCTGCTGGGTAGGGTAATTGCAAGGCTATTTAAATTTGGCTGTGGCCAAATCCAAAAAGCCATGGAATTGCTTGATTTATCCCAATTTTCCCAGCCTAGTGATGACCTTTACTGAGGCGTGTCTGCTCCCCTCTTGAGTGGTATAGGGGTGCGAGTGTATGTCCCTGAGTGGTGTAGGAAGCCCTTCTGGTTCTGGCAGTAGCATGAGTGGCTCGGTTTTTAGTATATCAGGAAGTTATTATAGGTCAATACATTTTTGTCAGAGTGAGACTGAAAAGTGGATAATAAGGAGCTTATCTGGGTATCATAAAAAGGAAGTAAAGTTAGGGGGTTCTTGGTATATTCATGTATGAATAAACATTCTGGGCTTGTATATTCGCGGGTAGTGGTTGACAAGGGTGGCAGATAAAACACGAGCGTGGGAATGCGCACGGTGAAAACATAATATGATATTTGGGTTATTTGTTCTTGACAATAATCAGAGAATTGTTCATGAAGAGTATCGTAGACAATAAATAATAGGTAGTGGTATCATAATAATTTGGAAAAGATAATGCGAATGATTTCGAAAGGGAAGCATCTGATGAGTAAATAATAACATAGTATTTGTGAAATGTCGGGTTGGTATTTCAACTTGACTTTGTATAATCTCGTTAACAATCCTGTAATAGGATATCGTGAGATAGAATATGCTCGACAGGGTCACATCTAGCTTTATAAATCTTGCCTTAACTCTTCATCCCAAGGCAGCATTCATACAATAAGAACACAGGTTACTTTACACTCTAATTTATTAAATGGCATGGAATAATAAACTTGACTATCGGTCTGTCATGTATGGCAGACAATAAAGGAAAATCAGTGACATATCAAATATAGAATGGTGTGTAATGATAACTTAAGTATTATAAGTCACGTTATTACACACACACAGTATCAGTAATATGAATATGCAGGAAAAATAAGTTACACATGTACACAGTAATTCAATAAGATGATAACACGTATGTGAGCGTAGCGTCTAACGTGAACATTTCTGGCACAAAGTGAACCAGCCTGGGAAAGCGTTCACGGGCGCGGGGCGGTGAGTGCTTATCAAGGGGATTAACGGGGGGTCACACAGGTAAGGTAAACAGGTATAGTGCGTTCGACCCTAGGTTAGATGGACTGCTTAGTTATAAACTCACAATTCTATTTAGTGCGATTATAAAGCACAGATGAACGTTAGAGATATACTCAGGATCTTATAAGCAAGGTAGTTTAAATTAGAACTAACTTGTCCAAGCGGTTTTGTGAAGTAATCAACACACGAGGTACGAAAATAGTTATAGACCGGGTATGATCGAGATCAATTCACACGTATATAGAATTCAAATTCAAATTTAGATCAATGAATCACTATAACAGGGTTTTGGAATGAATGCAAATTAATATAAAAAGAGGAAAATACACTCTATTAAAATGCGACTGGAAATCACAGTAAATTAGAATTCGAATGAACTCAAAATAAAAAGGGGCATACACGAAATTGTACTGGGTGAAATGCTACGATAGTAGTATGAAAAGGAAATTTGAATACATTAACAAATGCCTATCTGGCAATACGTGAATCAAAGATATGTCGTAACGCGGATTACATAACGCAAGATGCATTTGAACATTTACCGTTATAATAGTAAATTAAATGGAGAATCGGTCCCTAAAATAATATGGAGACACGAATATAAAATAACTTGAATAAGAGTTACTATAAATGTGTAAAAAGAATTATTAACAACCTGCACACGTAAATTAGATTAATTCACAAGCACTTGTATAAACTAGATAGCTCGAATAATAGAATTAAGGTTAACTCAACGGGGGGTTCTTGACTTTTCAACAAGGAAAGATATATAGATTCAAATTTGGGCATAGGTCCTAGGTAAGTGGTGGTAAAATAGGGAATATCTTCACGGTATACGCTTTCGCCTCAACTTGGATACACAAGAGAATAAATAACATATATAGGTGAAATCTGAGAGTATTCTGTTCTAAGCCTGGATCGAGATTGGTTTATATAACGGGTGCACAATTTATGATTATAATTAATACGATGAGGATTACACTTCAAAGCATACACGGAGCAATATCTGGTACTATGAATTCACTTGTACAGATCAAGATTTATGGGAGGACAAATGATTATGTAATGTGTACACAGATAGGTAATAGAAAAATTAATTGGCACAGATCCTTGGCACGGATCAACTTATTAACATTTCCGGAATACTCGCATATTCTACCTTACCTTCAACAATAGCCACAAATTGAGATACGCAGAAACACTTAGGATAGCATGGGGGAGGAGAAGAGCCATTTACGAGGGTCGGGGCATCGTAGAGCTCCGGGCACGGCGGCTGGACGTCAGGGGACCACTTTGTCAGGAGTCCAATGGGCACAGGACAGCAGGCACCTTCTTTCTCGGGGGGTGAACGACTCTCGGACAGTATAATCTGGACAGAGCGTTTAGGTGAGCGACTTCCGGACAGTATAATCCGGACGGAGTGCTTGTAGGTGGGTAATACTCCCCGACAGTATAATCCGGACGGAGTAAGCCTACTGAGTGTGAACTGACTTCCTGTAGTTTCAGTCAGGCTATATTTGGGATATTTCTCTTGGTCAGGTTGCATGATCTCGCATTAATAGGGGCATAGTAAATACATAAAAATTGGCTATGTTGAGGTTAATAATTACATGAAAAATATATTATGGTGCTTAATGACATCGCACTGAGGTTCTTGTCCTTTTGACCTCTGTTTCTTACTTATACTGTCTAGCCTGATGATGTAATTCGTAATTTTCTGTTCACTCATTGTTCTGGCTATTTGGATAGTTTATGTAATGATTTTCTTCCATGGCACTTCTTATCACCATTTCACTTTCCTTTTCGTCTGGCAGCTTCTCGAGGGTGAAGGGCCCCAACGATTTTAATACTCCCAGGGCTCTTTCTGCTTAGCTTGCATAAACACTTTTTCATCATAGTATTCGGGGGAAAGTTCTGCCTTTGCTGTTTGAGCCCTGCACTGTGATTGGCGGGGCCGTGTGAGGTGATGATTGGTGGGGTTTGACCTGCCTTTTGGGGGCAACTCACCTGTTTGTCCGGAAATTAGAGAATGGGTCCAGGGGTCAGATTTCCCGTTCTTGTGTTTTCCGTTCTCTGGAGAATGGGAAATGTTTTTCTTTCTAAATCCTTTTCTCCTGCTGTTTCTGGATTCTCTGACTGCGGGTTGTGACGTTAACCACTCTGTTAGAACCGCATGGCTTGTCCTACAGTGACTCGCTAGGATCGCCAGGGCAGTGGATGTGGCTACAGTTGATGTATTGTTGTGTGCTTTATTTCATATGAAAGCTCGTGTCATGGGCAGTCCAGAAAGGCTCTTTGTTTTCACCCATGTCAAGGCTTTATATATTTAATTGCAAAGTATATGTTTTATCATTAAGTAGTAATGATAGGATTTGAGAGAGAGAGAGAGACAGAAAGTAGAACAGAGTGTGGGGAGGCACGCAGTGTTTTGCTATACTCGATGACATCATAGCTGGCTGGCCGTGGGGATTCGTTGGAGGAGTTTTTACCATGCTTGGTGACGTCATGTTTAGCTAGCTTCTTTAGCATTGGCTAGAGGACTTGTTACCGCTTTTCCTACGCGGTTCGAACTAGTGCTAGTATATATACTGCTCTCTGGCCACTCTCTCCCTCAGATCTGGTTTCTAGAACGCATCCCTCTTATCCCTTTGATACCTGTCCCCTCACTGCACCTGAGAACCTTTTCCTCTGCCTATCTCTCTCATTTTCCATATCTTTCACCACCTATTATTAATATTATACCCCCTCTGGTTAACTCTGCATAATCAACTTCATGCTGGCCAGTTGTATTGTGCGTTAAGGTCTTATATAACCTATGTATGTTAGTTGTTAAGATAAGTTGATCACAAAGCATTGGTTGGCATTCATATTGTTCAGTACCGCTTCCTATAATTATTAGTGTTCTGCTAGATTAGATAATGCTAGACTAGGAGTCTGATACTATAAGGTATTGTTTCCGATGAGTGCTGGCTTTAGTTAAAAGCTGCACGACATACCTGAGAACTGGAGTTGATTGGGTAAATTCTAGTCTGTGTGCCATTGAGAGTAGAGCATGCACGAATGAGGGCTTTTTGCCTATACCATTCTGCACTGTTCTAGGCTCGGTTGGTTGTCTTTGAGGTACGCCAGGAGAATGCTTAATACTTCGGTATTAAGGTTTCTCAAGAGAACTACCCTTCCCTATAACGTAATATTTGACGCACAGACTTGAGATTTGCACTAGGCTATGCGGCATGCCATGCGCACCAGTATCTCGTATCATTGACTCTAGCTAGACTTTATCAGTCATAGTAGACATTAAGTATATTAAACCAATTACTCTTATTATGCATACCCGTTTATGATTACACAAGCATTTCGCAGCCTAGTTTGATGTATTGAGACACAAACGACTTAGGCACTTTTTGTTGATAGGAATACTGCATTGTTGTGGCGATTATTATTATTGTTGTAGCGTTTAGGATATTCTTGACTCCAACTGCATTATACATCCTGCCTTTTTGTGTGCATAGCCTGCACGAGCATTGTTTCGCTGCCTGCCTTTTTGGGTTCCATTTCCGATTCGAGCATCTTGATAGCATCTAACATTTAAAGAAGATTCCTTGTTGGTGTTGAAGGACTTTAGTGCACTTTCTTTCATGCAGGAGTGCCTGACATTTATTGATTAAAGTAACGTAAGCTGTAACTTCTCTTACCACCTTACTTTGCATACCATAACCAAGCACCTTCGGTTATAGGTAGTAATAGGCTGTTTTCACATAACATTAAGCCTAGAGTATACGCACATTTATTGAGAGTTTGATAACCTATTATTGCATATAGAACTCTGGAGAGTATTTGTGTTCTTTGTTCACTGGGAATATACATCAGAGGTTGGATCTAGCGCTTTCTGTTGTAGCATTTATGCCATTACTAGTCCAATGAATAAGAGCCCTGATATATTTGAACCTCAGTCGTAACAAATGGCGACCTTACCTAGGATTTGGTGAACCTACATTTATTAGCAGGCAACATTTATTGATTTGGAGAATATTTTGCGGGGATCAGCAAGAATAATTTTTTTTTGCAACATAGTATAGCCCTTGAGTATTTCCGAGAATTTGTGTGTGTATATTGAGGTATAAGAGTTTGGGGTGCTTCTTTTCTGAATATTGAGGTGATTTTTTTTGTGAGCATCATGTCTTATACCGGATCAGAGGAGAATGAGACACAGTACGTAATGTCGAAACTGAGGAACAGCAGCATGATGAAAGGGTTAATCAGGTGAACTGTGAGGAGGATACTAGGATATTTTTGCAATGGCGTGTTACTGCCAAGCGGTTGGAGGGTATGGATCGGTACGGTCTTCAATGCCTGGCCACAGCTATCGGTCATGCGGGTACTAGCAGCATGACCAGGGATAACTTAACGTGTGTACTGGGCAGGGTGACTGGTGAGCGAGATGGGTTGAGTGCTCAGAGCCCTTCGGCCATGCTTCCCCTACACTCGACTCCCAGCCATCCCAGTAGTTTGCCGACCCCGGGTACGCTTCCACAGTTGGGTGGTGACTGGCAGGGTGGGTTGCCCCTGGGGGGACCACCGGTAATTTCAAACATTGAAGCACCTTCACCTCCTCAAGGGTTAACTCCAGAATTATTGCTTCAGCTCGAATTAGCTAAGATCCAGCAGCAAATAGAATTAGCCAAGATAGAAGAGAGAAAAACTATCAGTCAGCAGCACATAGAGCTAGCAAAAATCCAAGCTGATTTAGAATCGACTAGGTACTGTGCCGACATGGACGTAGAGAAGTCGCGAGTAGAGACAACGGGACAGCGACTTGGGGCTGGAAATCGTGCTCATGATCAATCTCTCTCGCACTTATTGAAACTGGTTCCGGTGTTTGATGAGAGTGGTGTAACAGAATTTTTTGCACGCTTTGAGAAGAAGTGCCAGGAACACCAGTGGCCAGAGAATAAATGGGCAGCACTTGTATCCTCTAGATTAATAGGCAAGGATCTTAAAGCCTACGATGCGTTACCTTTGGAGTCATGTATTGTGTATGAGGATCTCAAGGAGGCTGTCCTGAGGGCTTACGAACTGCAACCAGAAACGTACCGTTTGAAGTTCCAGGGTGTAACTAAGGGAAGAGATAGCACCTTTTTGGAACACGCCCGGGACTTGTCCGATGCTATGGGGAACTGGCTCCGATCTGAGAAGGTAACAACATTTGATGGAGTTAAGCAGTTAATGATGTTGGAGCAGTTCTTTAACCCTTATTTAGCGGCGAGCAACATAAGTCGAGTTAAATAAAGCTGGACTATGTGGCGGCGCTCGACATAACTCGAGTGGCAATTTCAGCACGTAATGTGGCTGAGAAAGAGAGACAAGTGGTGGCAGGAGACTAGCGAGCGTATGACTGCTCCAGACCACCGCGGCGAACGTACTGACACAAATCTCAGCTCCCTCCTCCCTCTCTCACTCGCTACATACTCAATTATGTACTGAAAGTACCGAATTACCTGCTTTTTGCACTCGCGTTGCACGGTTATTGCAAGAAAACTATCCATCATACAAGGATCGTTATGGTGTCATTCGAAAGCTCTGTTTATGCCCTTTCAGGGATAGGTACTTGTTTTACGTTCTGGGTCTTATTTAGGCATGAAAATGATCACGTAAACAGCCCTATTTTGGCTAAAAACACCCCGCTGTGCGGTACACATAAATAAACCGCATAGGCCGCTCGTAAGGTGTTAAGAGCACGGGCGGTGATCTAACTTTGAACTTAAAGGAGAAAAACCCAAGAACTCTAGTCGAAGCAGCAGAAATGGCTGATCGACGGCTTTCGTTGATTCGGGGTTGCGGGTCCTCACAGAAGTACGATGCAAGTGCTAGGGACCGTTATCCTCCCCCTCCCCGTAGCAATGACACATTTAAACAAAAGAGCAATGAAACTAAAACTGAATCCAAACCTAACACCACGCCGTATGAGAAAAGTCAGGGGCTTTTTACATCACAGTATAAGCCGAAACCGAAATTTATGTGTTTTAAGTGCCACCAGGAGGGTCATAAGGCAAATGAGTGCCCTAGTCGACCTCCTCCGGCAGCCGTGTCTTTTGCTCACGGCATTGGAGTGTTCAAGAGGACATCGGAGTTTGTTAGAGGCAATTCTTACGAGGTAAATACACTGCCAGTGCAGAAGGATCCGGAAGGCTTATTCCCTGTCCGTGATGCCTTTAGTGACCACAGGGGACTCGGTTGTGTGGAGTGGGGGGGTAGAAGACATGAGGTGAGAATTTTGCATGACACTGGGGCATCGCAAACATTGTTGAGGAATTTCACTGGTAAACCTGTAAATACGGCGCGGGTGGTTGTGGTTCAGGGGGTTAATGCAACGAGGTCATACCCACTTGTAAGAATGAAGATGGAAGTTGATGGTGTGACTCGTGACCTGGATGTAGGAATTGTGGAGAAGTTACCTGTTGGGGGCGTCGACCTCCTTCTCGGCAACGACTTTGCGGGGCCTACTTCTGAGGCTCCACCCTTAGTCGTTGCCGAGAAGCCGGCCGACGTGAGTAGGGAGGAGCAGGAGTGGGTTGAGAAGTGTCCGGTGCAACCTATGGCGTGTGTTGTCACCAGATCTCTTGCATCCAGGGAGTCACATTCTGGTCAACAGTCTTTAGACAAGCGGAGGAAAGGTACCGAGAAGGGGTTGGAAGTTGATGCGGTTGAGAGTTTAGTATCAACGGACATTCTCGGGGACTCATTATTAGGACCAATTTTCGAGTCTGGAGAAGACCCATTAACTGTTACTAAGAAGGCAGAGGATGGGCTTAAAAAGACGAAGAGACAGCAACGATACACAGAGAGAGAGCAACGGGAGGCTAAATTCAATGTAGGAGGGGGGCATGAGTTGTTTCGCAAACACTTAGATAAGCTTGCTCCTTCGGACATTCGTAAATTGCACTTAGAAGACCCGGAGGTTCTTGAATGTGGTACCGGTGCTATCGAGTTGAAGGAGGACAGTGGTGCACAGTCGGGAGATTTTTACAAGTATCCCCTGACCATCATGGAGGTAGCAACAAGGTACCCTGACGCGTACCCTATGAGAAATGGGTCAGTGAAGACGGTGGTCCGAAACTTGCTAGTGTATTTTTCCCGGTATGGTTACCCGCAGGTAATTCAGTCAGACCAGGGATCCAACTTCACTTCTGGCCTCTTTGTTCAAGCAATGCCGCAGCATGGGATTGTAACGGTTGTGTCATCTGCGTATCATCCGGAGAGCCAGGGTGTGTTAGAGCGATGGCACTCAGCCTTGGAATCTGTGCTTCGTTGTTGTTGCTTTGAGGGTGGGAATGGTTGGGATCTTGGCCTGCCATATGTTTTAATTGCTGCACGGGAGGTACCTGGGGAAAGTTTGGGATTCAGCCCTAATGAGCTCGTCTTTGGGCACCGTGTCAGAGGGCCTCTCCATATGGTTAAAGAAGTATGGGAGGGCGCAGAAAAACCTTGTTCTATGCTCAAGTATGTCCTCGACAGTCGAGAACGGATGTTGCGCAGTCTGGAGTTGGCTGGCCGTAATTCGACTAGCTCTCAGGCCCTCATGAAGGACAGGTACGACCTCAAGGTTAAACTCAGGGAGTTTCACGTGGGTCAGGAGGTGTTGATTCTACTGCCCCTTGTAGGTCATCCCTTATCCGCGAAGTACACTGGTCCTTATAGGGTGGCTGAGAGGCTATCGGACCTGGATTGCTTGGTGGCCACTCCAGACATACATATGCGCAATCAGTTATGTCACGTTAATCTCATGAAGGAGTATGTGAGGCACCCCCCTGAGCCTCTCACTGTGCCTGTGATGACGTTTAGCAGTCAAGGTGGAGAAGGAGAACGGGACAGTCAAGCTCAGGTGGAGGATAACCGGAAGGATAAGAAAGTCAAGTGGGCGCCTGAGTGTGAGAGGGCGTTTGGAGTGGTGAAGCACCTGTTGTGCACTCGCCCGATCCTCGGGGCCCCTGACTTTGGCCTGCCTTTCCAGCTGGCAGCGGGTGCTAGTGGTGTGGGGGCTGGTGCCGTCCTTGTGAAAAAGGACGATGATGGGCTGGAGCATCCTGTTAGTTTCTGCTCGGAGAAGTTCAATTCGGCCCAGGGGAGCTGCTCTGTTGTCGAGGAGGAGCTGCTGGCGGTTGTGGTTGCGCTGGGGCATTTCGAGGTCTTGTTCCAGCCTATGGTCCGGTCATTGTAGTTTACACAGATCATCACCCTCTCAAGTTCTAGGACCAGTTTCACAATCGGAATATGAGGCTGACCAGGTGGTCGCTAATGTTACAGGAGTATAGCCTGGACATACGCCATATTGCCGGTTGTGACAACGTGGTTGCAGATTGTCTTTCAAGGGTGTATGATCCTGGGTAGATGGACACACGGGTAGCCTCCTGCTTTAGTTTGAATAGTATTTTGAGCTTGGTGCTTGTTGGCTCGCGGTTGTAGCCCAGCGTATTGGGTCGTAAAGCAGGAGTTGAGCGTTTGGTATAGAAGAAAAACTAGGCTTGCCCCTATAGTGCAGCCGAAATAAACAAATTAAAAACATAAAAATCAAATAAAAACTCTTTCTTTGATATTTGAATTTTGTCAGTATTGTTACGACTGAGGTTTAAATATATCAGGGCTCTTATTCATTGGACTAGTAATGGCATAAATGTTACAACGGAAAGCGCTAGCTCCAACCTCTGATGTATATTCCCAGTGAACAAAGAACACAAATACTCTACAGAGTTCTATGCAATAATAGGCTATCAAACTCTCAATAAATGTGCGTCTACTCTAGGCTTAATGTTATGTGAAACAGCCTATTACTACCTATAACCGAAGGTGCTTGGTTATGGTATGCAAAGTAAGGTGGTAAGAGAAGTTACAGCTTACGTTACTTTAATCAATAAATGTCAGGCACTCCTGCATGAAAGAAAGTGCACTAAAGTCCTTCAACACTAACAAGGAATCTTCTTTAAATGTTAGATGCTATAAAGATGCTCGTATCGGAAATGGAACCCAAAAAGGCAGGCAGCGGAACAATGCTCGTGCAGGCTATGCACACAAAAAGGCAGAATATATAATGCCGTCGGAGCCAAGAATATCCTAAACACTACAACAATAATAATCGCCACGACAATGCAGTATTCCAATCAACAAACAGAGCCTAAGTCGTTTGTGTCTCCATACATCAAACTAGGCTGCGAAATGCTTGTGTAATCATAAATGGGTATGCATAAAAAGAGAGTAATTAGGTTAATATACTTAATGTCTACTTTGACTGATAAAGTCTAGCTAGAGTCAATGATAAGAGATACTGGTGCGCATGGCATGCCGCATAGCCTAGTGCAAATCTCAAGTCTGTGCGTCAAATATTACGTTATAGGGAAGGGTAGCTCTCTTGAGAAACCTTAACACCTTACGATTAATACCGAAGTATTAAGCGTTCTCCTGGCGTACCTCAAAGGCAAACAATCGAGACTAGAACAGTGCAGAATGGTATAGGCAAAAAGCCCTCATTCGTGCATGCTCTACTCTCAATGGCACACAGACTAGAATTTACTCAATCAACTCCAGTTCTCAGGTATGTTGTGCAGCTTTTAACTAAAGCCAGCACTCATAGGAAACAATACCTTATAATATCAGACTCCTAGTCTAGCATTATCTAATCTAGCAGAACACTAATAATTAAAGGAAGCAGTACTAAACAATATGAATGTCAACCAATGCTTCGTGATCCACTTATCTTAACAACTAACATACATAGGTTATATCAGACCTTAACGCACAATACAACTGGCCAGCATGAAGCTGATTTTGCAGAGTTAACCAGAGGGGATATAATGTTAATAAAAGGTGGTGAAAGATATGGAAAATGAGAGAGATAGGCAGAGGAAAAGGTTCTCAGGTGCGGAGAGGAGGACAGATAGCAAGGGATAAAGATGGATGCGTTCTAGAAACCAGATCTGAGGGAGAGAGTGGCGAGGAACTGTATATATACTCGCACTAGCTTGAGCAGCGTGGGAAAAAGCGGTTACAAGTCCTCTAGCCACTAGCAAGGGAGCTAGCAGCATGGTAAGGACCTCTCTCAACCAACCCCACGAGGCAGCCAGCCGTGACGTCATCGAGCGGGGCAAAAACACTGCGCGCCCCCCTCTCACTCTGTTCTACTCTCTCTCTCTCTCCCAGATCCCATCATTACTAGTTAATGATAAAACATATACTTTACAATTAAATATATAAAGCCTTGACATGGGTGAAAACAAAGAGCCTTTCTGGACTGCCCATGACACGAGCTTTCATATGAAATAAAGCACACTCTAATACATAAACTGTAGCCCCATCCACTGCCCTGGCGATCCTAGCGAGTCACTGTAGGACAAGCCATGCGGTTCTAACGGAGTGGTTAATGTCACACCCACCCCAAGATTTTTCTCAGAGGCCCCAAGGCTCACAAAAATCTGATGGTTAGAACCCATGCTATATCTCCACTTCCCATCACCCAGCGGCAGTAAAATATCTGGCACTGTTCTTCAACAAAACATTTTTCAAAATTATAACCCTCCCCAACACCATAGGTTAAATTATATGTAGTTATGCTCCTCAAGAGCGAGCTTCTCTAGCCCAGCATTCTGAGAGGAGTGCAACTCAGAATTACTGCTATAACATACTGAAAAAATTCAACTATCAAAGAAAGAGTTTTTATTTGATTTTTATGTTTATAATTTGTTTATTTCGGCTGCAACATAGGGGCAAGCCTAGTTTTTTCTTCTATACCAAACGCTCAACTCCTGCTTTACGACCCAAATACGCTGGGCTACAACCGCGAGCCAACAAGCACCAAGCGCAAAATACTATTCAAACTAAAGCAGGAGGCTACCCGTGTGTCAATCTACCCAGGATCATATACCCTTGAACGACCATCTGCAACCACGTTGTCACAACCGGCAATATGGCGTATGTCCAGGTTATATACCAATAACCTTAGTGACCACCTGGTCAGCCTCATATTCCGATTGTGAAACTGGTCCAAGAACTTGAGAGGGTGATGATCTGGGTAAACTACAACGACCGGACCATAGGCTGGAACATAGACCTCGAAATGCCCCAGCGCAAGCACAACCGCTAGCAGCTCCTCCTCGACAACAGAGCAGCTCCCCTGGGCCGAATTGTACTTCTCCGAGCAGAAACTAACAGGATGCTCCAGCCCATCATCGTCCTTTTCCACAAGGACGGCACCAGCCCCCACACCACTAGCCTCCGTTGCTAGTTGGAAAGGTAGGCTAAAGTCAGGGGCCCTGAGGATCGGGTGAGTGCACAACAGGTGTTTTACTTCTCTAAACACCTTCTCACACTCAGGCGCCCATTTGAACTTCTTATCCTTCCAGTTATCCTCCACCTGAGCTTGACTGTCCCATTCTCCTTCTCCACCTTGACTGCTAAACGTCATCACAGGCACAGTGAGAGGCTCAGGGCGGTGCCTCCCATACTCCTTCATGGGATTAACATGACATAACTGATTGCGCTTCCGTCTGTCTGGAGTGGCTACCAAGTAAACCAGGTCCGATAGCTCCTCCACCACCCTATAAGGACCAGCGTACTTCACGGATAAGGGGTAACCTACAAGGGGCAGTAGAATCAACACCTCCTGACCCACGTGAAACTCCCTGAGTTCAACCTTGAGGTCGTACCTGTCCTTCCTGAGGGCCTGAGAGCTAGTCAAATTACGGCCAGCCAACTCCAGACTGCGCAACATCCGTTCTCGACTGTTGAGGACACACTTGAGCATAGAACAAGGTTTTTCTGCGCCCTCCCATACTTCTTCAACCATATGGAGAGGCCCTCTGACACGGTGTCCAAAGACGAGCTAATTAGGGCTGAATCCCAAACTCTCCCCAGGCACCTCCCGCACAGCAAACAAAACACATGGCAGGCCAAGATCCCAATCCTTCCCACTCTCAAAGCAACAACAACGAAGCACAGATTTCAAGGCTGAGTGCCATCGCTCTAACACACCCTGGCTCTCCGGATGATACGCAGATGACACAACCCCAACAATCTCATGCTGCGGCATTGCTTGAACAAAGAGGCTAGAAGTGAAGTTGGGGCCCTGGACTGACTGAATCCCCTGCGGGTAACCATACCGGGAAAAATACACTAGCAAGCTTCGGACCACCGTCTTCGCTGACCCCTTTCTCATAGGGTACGCGTCAGGGTACCTTGTTGCTACATCTCCCGACTGTGCATCACTGTCCTTCAACTCTTTCGTCTTTTTAAGCCCATCCTCTGCCTTTTCCACAACAGTTACTGGGTCTTCTTCAGACTCGATATTTGGTCCTAATACTGAGTCCCCGAGAAGGGCCGTTGATACTAAACTCTCAACCGCATCAACTTCCAACCCCTTCTCGGTACCCTTCCTCCGCTGATCTAAAGATTGTTGACCAGAATGTGACTCCCTGGATGCAGGATCTCCGGTGACAACACACGCCATAGGCTGCACCGGACACTTCTCAACCCACTCCTGCTCCTCCCTACTCACGTCGGCCGGCTTCTCGACAACGACTAAGGGTGGAGCCTCAGAAGTAGGCCCCGCAAAGTCGTTGCCAAGAAGGAGGTCGACGCCCCCAACAGGTAACTTCTCCACAATTCCTACATCCAGGTCGCGAGTCACACCATCAACTTCCACCTTCATTCTTACAAGCGGGTATGACCTTGTCGCATTAACTCCCTGAACCACAACCACCCGCGCTGTATTGACAGGTTTACCAGTGAAATTTCTCAACAGTGTTTGCGATGCCCCAGTGTCACGTAAAATTCTCACCTCATGTCTTCTACCCCCCCACTCCACACAACCGAGTCCCCTGTGGTCACTAAAGGCATCACGGACAGGGAATAAGCCTTCCGGATCCTTCTGCACTGGCAGTGTATTTACCTCGGAAGAAATGCCTCTAACAAACTCCGATGTCCTCTTGAACACTCCAATGCCGTGAGCAAAAGACACGGCTGCCGGAGAAGGTTGACTTGGGCACTCATTTGCCGTATGACCCTCCTGGTGGCAACTATAACACATAAATTTCGGTTTCGGCTTATACTGTGATGTAAAAGGCCCCTGACTTTTCACATACTGTGTGGTGGTAGGTTTGGCTTCAGTTTTAGTTTCATTGCTCTTTGGTTTAAATGTGTCATTGCTACGGGGAGGGGGAGGATAACGGTCCCTAGCACTTGCATCGTACTTCTCTGAGGACCCGCAACCCCGAATCAACGACAGCCGTAGATCAGCCATTTCTGCTGCTTCTACTAGAGTTCTTGGGTTTTTCTCCTTTAAGTTCAAAGTTAGATCACCGCCCGTGCTCTTAAAGAACTGCTCCAACATCATTAACTGCTTAATTTCATCAAATGTTGTGACCTTCTCAGATCTGAGCCAGTTCCCCATAGCATCGGACAAGTCCCGGGCGTGTTCCAAAAAGGTGCTATCTCTTCCCTTAGTTACACCCCGGAACTTCAAACGGTACGTTTCTGGTTGCAGTTCGTAAGCCCTCAGGACAGCCTCCTTGAGATCCTCATACACAATACATGACTCCAAAGGTAATGCATGGTAGGCTTTAAGACCCTTGCCTATTAATCTAGAGGATACAAGTGCTGCCCATTTATTCTCTGGCCACTGATGTTCCTGGCACTTCTTCTCAAAGCGTGCGAAAAATTCTGTTACACCACTCTCATCAAACACCGGAACCAGTTTCAATAAGTGCGAGAGAGACTGCTCATGAACATGGTTACCAGCCCCAAGTCACTGTCCCGTTGCCTCTACTCGCGACTTCTCTACGTCCATGTCGGCACAGTACCTAGTCGACTCTAAATCAGCTTGGATTTTTGCTAGCTCTATGTGCTGAGACTGCTGACTGATAGTTTTTCTCTCTTATATCTTGGCTAATTCTAATTGCTGCTGAAGCTGAAGCTCACATGCCCTTTGTTGCTGTTGAACCTCAGATACCCTGATAGCCTTCCTCTCTTCGATCTTAGCTAATTCGAGCTGAAACAATAATTCTGGAGTTAACCCTTGAGGAGGTGAAGGTGCTACAATGTTTGAAATTACCGGTGGTCCCCCCAGGGGCAACCCACCCTGCCAGTCACCACCCAACTGCGAAAGCGTACCCGGGGTCGGCAAACTACTGGGAAGGCTGGGAGTCGAGTGTAGGGGAAGCATGGCCGAAGGGCTCTGAGCACTCAACCCATCTCGCTCACCAGTCACCCTGCCCAGTACACACGTTATCAAGTTATCCCTGGTCATGCTGCTAGTAACCGCATGACCGATAGCTGTGGCCAGGCATTGAAGACCGTACCGATTCATACCCTCCAACCGCTCGGCAGTAACAGGCCATTGCAAAAATATCCTAGCATCCTCCTCACAGTTCACCTGATTAACCATTTCATCATGCTGCTGTTCCTCCGTTTGGACATGACGTACTGTGTCTCCATTCTCCTCTGATCCGGTATAAGACATGATGCTCTCAAAAAATTTCCCACCTCAATATTCAGAAAAGAAGCACCCCAAACTCTTATACCTCAATATACACACAAAAATTCTCGGAAATACTCAAGGGCTATACTATGTTGCGAAAAAAAATTATTCTTTTCTGATCCCCGCAAAATATTCTCCAAAACAACAGATGTTCCCTGCTAATAAATGTAGGTTCACCAAATCCTAGGTAAGGTCGCCATTTGTTACGACTGAGGTTTAAATATATCAGGGCTCTTATTCATTGGACTAGTAATGGCATAAATGTTACAACGGAAAGCGCTAGCTCCAACCTCTGATGTATATTCCCAGTGAACAAAGAACACAAATACTCTACAGAGTTCTATATGCAATAATAGGCTATCAAACTCTCAATAAATGTGCGTCTACTCTAGGCTTAATGTTATGTGAAAACAGCCTATTACTACCTATAACCGAAGGTGCTTGGTTATGGTATGCAAAGTAAGGTGGTAAGAGAATTAGTTACAGCTTACGTTACTTTAATCAATAAATGTCAGGCACTCCTGCATGAAAGAAAGTGCACTAAAGTCCTTCAACACTAACAAGGAATCTTCTTTAAATGTTAGATGCTATAAAGATGCTCGTATCGGAAATGGAACCCCAAAAGGCAGGCAGCGGAACAATGCTCGTGCAGGCTATGCACACAAAAAGGCAGAATATATAATGCCGTCGGAGCCAAGAATATCCTAAACACTACAACAATAATAATCGCCACGACAATGCAGTATTCCTATCAACAAACAGAGCCTAAGTCGTTTGTGTCTCCATACATCAAACTAGGCTGCGAAATGCTTGTGTAATCATAAATGGGTATGCATAAAAAGAGAGTAATTAGGTTAATATACTTAATGTCTACTTTGACTGATAAAGTCTAGCTAGAGTCAATGATACGAGATACTGGTGCGCATGGCATGCCGCATAGCCTAGTGCAAATCTCAAGTCTGTGCGTCAAATATTACGTTATAGGGAAGGGTAGCTCTCTTGAGAAACCTTAATACCGAAGTATTAAGCGTTCTCCTGGCGTACCTCAAAGGCAAACAATCGAGACTAGAACAGTGCAGAATGGTATAGGCAAAAAGCCCTCATTCGTGCATGCTCTACTCTCAATGGCACACAGACTAGAATTTACTCAATCAACTCCAGTTCTCAGGTATGTCGTGCAGCTTTTAACTAAAGCCAGCACTCATAGGAAACAATACCTTATAATATCAGACTCCTAGTCTAGCATTACCTAATCCAGCAGAACACTAATAATTAAAGGAAGCAGTACTAAACAATATGAATGTCAACCAATGCTTCGTGATCCACTTATCTTAACAACTAACATACATAGGTTATATCAGACCTTAACGCACAATACAACTGGCCAGCATGAAGCTGATTTTGCAGAGTTAACCAGAGGGGATATAATGTTAATAAAAGATGGTGAAAGATATGGAAAATGAGAGAGATAGGCAGAGGAAAAGATTCTCAGGTGCGGAGAGGGGGACAGATAGCAAGGGATAAAGATGGATGCGTTCTAGAAACCAGATCTGAGGGAGAGAGTGGCGAGGAACTGTATATATACTCGCACTAGCTCGAGCCGCGTGGGAAAAAAGCGGTTACAAGTCCTCTAGCCACTAGCAAGGGAGCTAGCAGCATGGTAAGGACCTCTCTCAATCATCGAGCGGGGCAAAAACACTGCGCGCCCCCCTCTCACTCTGTTCTACTCTCTCTCTCTCCCAGATCCCATCATTACTAGTTAATGATAAAACATATACTTTACAATTAAATATATAAAGCCTTGACATGGGTGAAAACAAAGAGCCTTTCTGGACTGCCCATGACACGAACTTTCATATGAAATAAAGCACACTCTAATACATAAACTGTAGCCCCATCCACTGCCCTGGCGATCCTAGCGAGTCACTGTAGGACAAGCCATGCGGTTCTAACGGAGTGGTTAACGTCACAGTATGTTATAGCAGTAATTCTGAGTTGCACTCCTCTCAGAATGCTGGGCTAGAGAAGCTCGCTCTTGAGGAGCATAACTACATATGATTTAACCTATTGTGTTGGGAGGGTTATAATTTTGTAAAATGTTTTGTTGAGAACTGTGCCAGATATTTTACTGCCGCTGGGTTATGGGAAGTAGATATATAGCATGGGTTCTAACAATCAGATTTTTGTGAGCCTTGGGCCTCTGAGAAAAATCTTGGGGGGGGGGTGTGACATTAACCACTACGTTAGAACCGCATGGCTTGTCCTACAGTGACTCGCTAGGATCGCCAGGGCAGTGGATGTGGCTACAGTTGATGTATTGTTGTGTGCTTTATTTCATATGAAAGCTCGTGTCATGGGCAGTCCAGAAAGTCTCTTTGTTTTCACCCATGTCAAGGCTTTATATATTTAATTGCAAAGTATATCTTTTATCATTAAGTAGTAATGATAGGATTTGAGAGAGAGAGAGTAGAACAGAGTGTGGGGAGGCGCGCAGTGTTTTGCTATACTCGATGATGTCATAGCTGGCTGGCCGTGGGGATTCGTTGGAGGAGTTTTTACCATGCTTGGTGACGTCATGTTTAGCTAGCTTCTTTAGCATTGGCTAGAGGACTTGTTACCGCTTTTCCTACGCGATTCGAACTAGTGCTAGTATATATACTGCTCTCTGGCCACTCTCTCCCTCAGATCTGGTTTCTAGAACGCATCCCTCTTATCCCTTTGATACCTGTCCCCTCACTGCACCTGAGAAACTTTTCCTCTGCCTATCTCTCTCATTTTCCATATCTTTCACCACCTTTTATTAATATTATACCCCCTCTGGTTAACTCTGCATAATCAGCTTCATGCTGGCCAGTTGTATTGTGCGTTAAGGTCTTATATAACCTATGTATGTTAGTTGTTAAGATAAGTTGATCACGAAGCATTGGTTGGCATTCATATTGTTCAGTACCGCTTCCTATAATTATTAGTGTTCTGCTAGATTAGATAATGCTAGACTAGGAGTCTGATACTATAAGGTATTGTTTCCGATGAGTGCTGGCTTTAGTTAAAAGCTGCACGACATACCTGAGAACTGGAGTTGATTGGGTAAATTCTAGTCTGTGTGCCTTTGAGAGTAGAGCATGCACGAATGAGGGCTTTTTGCCTATACCATTATGCACTGTTCTAGGCTCGGTTGGTTGTCTTTGAGGTACGCCAGGAGAACGCTTAATACTTCGGTATTAAGGTTTCTCAAGAGAGCTACCCTTCCCTATAACGTAATATTTGACGCACAGACTTGAGATTTGCACTAGGCTATGCGGCATGCCATGCGCACCAGTATCTCGTATCATTGACTCTAGCTAGACTTTATCAGTCATAGTAGACATTAACACCTTACGAGCGGCCTATGCGGTTTATTTATGTGTACCGCACAGCGGGGTGTTTTTAGCCAAAATAGGGCTGTTTACGTGATCATTTTCATGCCTAAATAAGACCCAGAACGTAAAACAAGTACCTATCCCTGAAAGGGCATAAACAGAGCTTTCGAATGACACCATAACGATCCTTGTATGATGGATAGTTTTCTTGCAATAACCGTGCAACGCGAGTGCAAAAAGCAGGTAATTCGGTACTTTCATTACATAATTGAGTATGTAGCGAGTGAGAGAGGGAGGAGGGAGCTGAGATTTGTGTCAGTAGGTTCGCCGCGGTGGTCTGGAGCAGTCATACGCTCGCTAGTCTCCTGCCACCACTTGTCTCTCTCTCTCAGCCACATTACGTGCTGAAATTGCCACTCGAGTTATGTCGAGCGCCGCCACATAGTCCAGCTTTATTTAACTCGACTTATGTTGCTCGCCGCTAAATAAGGGTTAAGTATATTAAACCAATTACTCTTATTATGCATACCCGTTTATGATTATACAAGCATTTCGCAGCCTAGTTTGATGTATTGAGACACAAACGACTTAGGCTCTTTTTGTTGATAGGAATACTGCATTGTCGTGGCGATTATTATTATTATTGTAGCGTTTAGGATATTCTTGGCTCCGACTGCATAATATATCCTGCCTTTTTGTGTGCATAGCCTGCACGAGCATTGTTCCGCTGCCTGCCTTTTGGGGTTCCATTTCCGATTCGAGCATCTTGATAGCATCTAACATTTAAAGAAGATTCCTTGTTGGTGTTGAAGGACTTTAGTGCACTTTCTTTCATGCAGGAGTGCCTGACATTTATTGATTAAAGTAACGCAAGCTGTAACTTCTCTTACCACCTTACTTTGCATACCATAACCAAGCACCTTCGGTTATAGGTAGTAATAGGCTGTTTTCACATAACATTAAGCCTAGAGTAGACGCACATTAATTGAGAGTTTGATAACCTATTATTGCATATAGAACTCTGGAGAGTATTTGTGTTCTTTGTTCACTGGGAATATACATCAGAGGTTGGATCTAGCGCTTTCCGTTGTAGCATTTATGCCATTACTAGTCCAATGAATAAGAGCCCTGATATTTGAACCTCAGTCGTAACAGGCTACCCTGTGTGGTTCTCCTTTGGGTCCCGTTATTTCAATTTGGATCATTTGTTTTTGACAATAATAAACGAACCGATCCTGAAGAGTATCCTAAATAATAATTAATGTATAGTGGTATCGTTATAGTTAGAAAAAAAAAGGCAATGTAGGAATGATTTTTTTTTTTTTTTTTGGAAGGGGAGCATCTGGTGAAAGAATAAACATGAAGGCTGTGATGCGCACACAGGTAGGCAACAGATTCTTCGTTACTTATCTTAGTTAACCGAATGAACAAAGTATAGTTAAGAATAGAGGTATAGACATGTTCAGAAGAAATAATAGTAATGGTTTAATAGTTATAATGGTATACATAAAGATATATTTACAATGTTTTTGCATAGGGACAGGCAGGTATAAGATTCCTACGTATTCGTTTTCTACATAGTTTTTAACATGGTAACATGGTTATTTATATTTGCGACGGTAGATGTCTTTCTCTACTTGAGAAAATAGAACCTTTCGCTTCTTCGATGTGGGTGAAGTTGAGGAACGTTTAGGCAGCTTTTTTCCGGGTGTTGAGGGGAGTTTCGTCGACATCACGGCTATTCTGCATTCGTTCCTCTTCTCGTCTATGGTTGGTGGTGTAGTCTGGTGTGGTTCAATTTTATCCCGTTTGTGTCTTCTTGTTTGTTGGGAAGATATAGGAGCAGGGTTTGATTGTTGCGACGGTTGAGGTGTTTGTTTGGGGGTTGGTTGCTTGGGTGGTTGATTTCTTAGTGGCGTCTACTTTAGTCCCTCCTGTTGTTTGATGTTTTCTTTGGTGATTTTCTTTTTCAGAGGACGCTGTCGTAGGGCAGGCTTTCTTTTCGTTGAAGGTTTGTCCCCATGCCTCAAGTGGGAATGTGAGAGTGTCTCCTTGGTGGGTGAAAGCAGGCAAAGTGTGTAGGAATTCCCACCAGTCTAGGGACCGCAGGTCTGCGGGTCGGCGGGGGTCTATTATAACGGTTAGTAATGCCATCTTGTCTTCAATGATGGTGGCTGTGATTGCTTCCTCTATGATTCTAATATGGAACACTTGTCCATTGTCGACAGACCATTTCACTCTTTTGACGTAGGGTGTAGCGCTAGACATGGTGTCCTCAGGTAGTGGTGGTCGGCTGGAGGTGGTAGGTGTTGTCGGTCCAGAGGTGCGAAGTTGAGTGATGACCTGGTGGTTATCACTTCTTGCGGACGCAAAGGTAGCAGGGATTAACTTTGGGTCGGGGAACGTGGAAGAGTTGGAGGAATCTGTGTTAGTTATGGAAGAGATCCTTAGAGTTTTGGAATTGTTTGTGTGTGTTGTGTGGTTTGTTTTGGTATTAGAGGAAAGATGAGAAATTTGTGTGTGGTTTGGGAGAAGAATGGCTGTAAAACGACTTAGAAGTTTGACAAGGCGATTTTTTCTAGTGCGATTTTTTTTTTTAGTAGCGGCTCTGGGCTGGATTCTGATGAAGGAGATGAAGAAGGAAGGGGTGAATTGTGTGGGCGGGGGTTTGGGGTGGTGGGTGAAGATAGGTTAGTGTGAGTTTGATTTTTCGTGGGAATGGTTAAGTTATTTGGCGGTTGGTTAAGTTTGGGTGAAATTGTGGAGGGAAAAGGTGAAAGTTTAAGGGGGCAAGACAAGGTTGTTGCCGTGAGGAAAAAAGTTGAAGTTTAGAGGTCGATGGTTGAGGTGATAGAGTGGTAGTAGGTGATACTGATGTAGGTTTGGGTTGATTGAATAATGTTTTCGGAAGTGTAAGGTGGGATTTATAAGTCAGGTTAGTTGTTTTGGTTTTTGTAGTGAAAGGGGAGGAATTGGAAGCGGTTTTTGAGGAAAGGGGTTGAGGAAGAAGTTCCGGGTTGGACGAGGAAGGGGAGGAAGATGAGGACTTGGATTGATGAGACGTGGGGGCGGAAATGGGTTGAGAGGTTGAGGGAGAGGTTTGGAGTCTTTGTCTTTTAGGTGAGGGGGAAGTTGATGGTGAGGTCGAAGAGATAGAAGGGCGTGTATGACGAGGCTGTTTGATGGTGGCGTTTTTTTTTTGGAAGTGGTGGTGAGGGGGTTTCTTAGCAGGAGGTTTTTTAGTTTTGTGACTTCGGGTTATCGGTTTAAATTTTACATGAGAGCGAAGTTTGTAGTGGGATGTCACTGGGTTTTCTTTTGAAGTTGTGTGTGTTGGGGTGTCTGTGTCCGTTAGTTGTGGAGGGGGTGTTGAGTATGAAGGGAAAGGGGGTGTGCGTGGAGTATGGTGCGTGATCTGGGGCATGGTCTGTTTCTGGCTGGTGAGGTTAGTGCTTGGTTGAGATTGGGGTTTTGCATAAATTTGTGTTTTTTTTTTTAATTTGAGGTAGGGTGTTAACGGAAGGGGTATCAGGTTTGGTTGGAGAGGGTTCAGGTTGGGGTTTGTCATCGTCTTTGGTTAAGGGGTGGTAAATCCTGACGAACCTGTTCCTATTAGTTCGGTTTTCCCCATGATAATTGATGATTACCTGATAGGGATTTGGGACTTGTGTGATCTGATATGGTCCTATGTATCGAGGACCTAACTTGTTGGTTATGGGTACTTTGGCTACCATCACGGTGTCTGCTATGGCGAACGTGTTCTTATGTTGGGTGATGTCTTGTTTGCTATCCTGACAGGTTTGGGAAGTGTGGAGGGTATTCTTTAGGTGTTACAAGGGATCGACAATTAGTTGAGATGTACTGTAGATGGTTGTGCAAAATGGTGAAAAGGCAGCAACAGAGGGGCGCCGTACACTCTTTCATGGGGGGAAATGCCGTTTTCTTGTGAGCAAGAGTTCAGCCCCCACTGGATCATTTTAATTTGTGCTGGCCAGTCAGAAGTGTTCATAGCAATCATTCGAGTTCTTAACTGATTGTTAATGGTGCGATGGCTCCGCTCGCAGATCGCATTTCTTTGGGGTGTTTAATTTTTATCCCGCATTTTTTGGTGAAGGCTTCCCATACTTGGCTGGTGAACTCGGGAGCGTTATCAGATAATAGTGAGATGGGGAGTCCAAACACAGGAAATATTTTGGTGGCTAACAGTTCGGCTATGGTCAGAGCACTATGGGGCAGGCTATCAAGAATTTAGAATACACATCTACAAAAGTGACAACAAATCACTTACCATGACTTGATGTAAATGGGTCCATCACATCAAGGGACAAGGTCTACCAAAGTTTATTTACTGAGAGTGTTCCTGCGGGTCCGGTGGTCTTGCATCTGTCCTTACCTAGAGTGAAGGGTTTGCAGGCTTCTGTTATGCATTTGGCAATTCCAGAGGGATTGATGGTCAGGTAACGGTCTTGAACAAAATTTAGAATCTTTTTCTGACCCAACTGGATGCTATTGTCTTCATGTATGGATATCATGTAGTGCTGGGCCACAAGAGGTTCTAGTACAACGTGTCCAGATTCAGTGTGAAATTGATCTCCCCAACGAATCAGTTTGTGGAACACGTATTTCGGTATTCATTTTGGCTTACTCGTTTTCTCCCAGGATTGTATTAGCGCAAGTTCTGGTGGGGTCTCTATTGTTAGTTTGGGTAATACGACTGGTGTAGAGTTCTGAAGGGCGGCGATGTTGGTTGGAGGATGTTCTGGTACAGGTATGCGGGAGAGGGCATCAGCGTTGGCATGTAATATGCCGGGTCTATACTGTATTTCAAATTCGTATTCTTCAAGAGATTCTCGCCAACGTACTAAGAATGCGGAGTTGGTTTCGCATTTTCGTAAACATTGTAGGGACTGATGGTCCGTTATAATAACTAATTTGGCTCCTAACACAAATGAACGAAAATTATTCAGTGCCCATGGCGGCGTAATTTTGTTGGGCAGTGATTAGGGTGGAACTTGCGTAGGCGATGACATGTTCCTTTCCATCTTGAACTTGGGCTAGAACGGCGCCGATGGCATACAGTAGAGTGATACGTCAGTATATAGTTAAAAACGTTGTTGATAATCGAGGAATGCGACAGTGGGGGCTTGGACGAATTTATCTTTAAGCTTAATGAAAGCTGTGTCTCTCTCGGTTGTCCACACAAATTCTGTATCCTTGTGGGTGAGTTGATGGAGGGGTTTAGCGATGGCTGCAAAGTTGGGTACAAAACGTCGGTAATAGGTGGCTAATCCGAGAAAAGATCTCACGTCTTTGACGGTCGTATGGGGTTGTTGTTGAGCAATGGCTGATAGTTTGTGGGGGTCGGGAGATATACCATGTTCTGATATCACATGGCCCAAGAAATCTACCGAATTTTGTGCAATCTCGCACTTAGAGGGTTTGAGTTTTAAACCTGCCTGTCTGATGCGTTGTAATACCTGTCTAAGTCGTTGGAGATGCTCAGGCCAGGTGTTCGAATAGATGATCACCTCATCTAGATAAGCGAGGCAGGTTTCCCAAGTTAATCCTCTCAGTACTAATTCTATGAGACAGGAGAAGGTGGCTGGGACATTACATAATCCGAAAGGTAACACGTTAAGTTCATGTAAGTGTCCTCCACTAGTGGAAAATGCTATCTTCTGTTGGTGTTCGGCTTTGATGGGGACTTGCCAGTATCCGGCTTGTAAGTCAAGGGTGGTGAACCACTTGGAGCCGTGTAGGGAGTCCAGAGAGTCATCAATGCGTGGTAATGGGGTTGCATCTTTTATGGTTGCATCATTTAGGCGGCGATAATCTACACAGAATCGCGTTGATCCATCTTTCTTCTTTACCAACACGACAGAGGAGGACCATGGGCTGACGGAGGGTGTGGCGATTCCAGCGTCTAGCATCTCTTGCACTTGCCGGTCTTCCTCTTGCCGTTGCACGGGATTTTTTCTGTGTGACGGTTGTCGTAAAGGTGGCCCTGTAGTGTGAATAGAGTGTTCCTCCATGTTTGTTTTTCCGATTTCGGCGGGAGAGTTGGCAAAAACGTCTGCGAATTCGTGCAGGACTTGTTGTATCTGGTGATTTTATAAAGCAGTTAACGTGTTGGGAATGGCAGGCAATGTCTCGGGGAGAGGGTTTTTTGCTGAGTGGGTGTGACTTCATTGAAAGTCTCTAGATCACCAATCACAAGGCCTTTGGGAAGAGTTATCACGTCTTCGGAAATATTAGCTATTAATATGGCATTTTGATGGGAGGATATGATGGCAGGTTGAGTCCGGCAACGATCTTGGCCAGTGTTTAGAGTTATGGGGGTCAAAATCATGTGACTTTGGGGAATGGGGTGTAGAGCGACCCATTGTTGATGCTGGGGGGGAATGGAGATTTTCTGTTTGGTTATAGCGAAACATATGATAGTGGTGGAGGTCGGAGAATGTTGGCTCTTGTTAACTTTTGGGGGGGGGGGCTTGGCTAGTTTTCGTAAGGGGTGTTAAGGCAGGTGTGGAGGCGGTGTTGTTTAGATTTGTTTTTGTTTTTATTTTGCTGGTGAGGAGGGGCTGTGATTTCTTTCTTAGTGGGACTGGTTGTTGTGGGCGGTGATTGGGCTACTTTCTTGTTGCTGGAAAAAAAATTGTGATTTTTTGTTTTCTTGGTTAGCGTGGCTGAGTTGAGTAAGTTTTGTTTTGTTTTTTACAAGAATTTTGTTTTATTTACTAGTGAGAGGGGGGAATCGTTGTCCTTGGGTCGTCGAGTTGATTGTTGTTGCTCTGATGGGTTTTTTTGCTTCTTGAAAACTAACAATCGTTTTCCGCAGTCTACTTGGGCCTGTAGCTTCTGTAGTAAGTCTAGACCCAGGTATCCATCGTAGTGGCGACATTATGTGAGTCGATACCTTTATGTAATAGATAATTTCCTCATTTTATGCCTGATGCTAATCCTAACTCAATTTTTTTAAAGCCTACTGATTGTAACGAAATTAAGAATATTATCATGTCATTAACTAATAAAAGTCCAGGTTGGGATGGAATTAATGCTCTCATCATAAAAGAAACATATTAATTTTTTAGGGAAGACTTCACTTCCATAATAAATATGTCATTAAGTGAAGTTGTATTTCCTGATGAGCTAAAGATTGCAAGGGTTACGCCTCTATATAAAGGTAATGACGTTATGATGTTTAACAATTATCGTCCAGTATCAGTCCTATCTGTATTTTCAAAAGTATTAGAACGCATTATGTATAATAGATTATTGTCATTTATAAATAAGTATAAATTTCTCTACAAGTATCAATTTGGATTTAGGCAGGGATATGGGACTGATTTGGCACTGACTGTATTGATAGATAAAGTATCAAGGGCTTTGGATATAGGAAACTTTGTACTTGGAGTATTTCTGGATTTTAGTAAAGCCTTTGATACAGTAAATCATTCTATATTACTTAAAAAACTACAAACGTATGTTATTAGAGGAGTTGCTTATAACTGGTTACAGAGCTATTTAGTAAATATATCACAATATGTATACTATAACAGTGTTTGTTCCTCCAAAATAGATCACAATATGTATACTATAACAGTGTTTGTTCCTCTAAAATAGATCACAATATGTATACTATAACAGTGTTTGTTCCTCTAAAATAGATCACAATATGTATACTATAACAGTGTTTGTTCCTCTAAAATAGATCACAATATGTATACTATAAACAGTGTTTGTTCTCTAAAATAGATCACAATATGTATACTATAACAGTGTTTGTTCCTCCAAAATAGATCACAATATGTATACTATAACAGTGTTTGTTCCTCTAAAATAGATCACAATATGTATACTATAACAGTGTTTGTTCCTCCAAAATAGATCACAATATGTATACTATAACAGTGTTTGTTCCTCTAAAATAGATCACAATATGTATACTATAACAGTGTTTGTTCCTCTAAAATAGATCACAATATGTATACTATAACAGTGTTTGTTCCTCTAAAATAGATCACAATATGTATACTATAACAGTGTTTGTTCCTCTAAAATAGATCACAATATGTATACTATAACAGTGTTTGTTCCTCTAAAATAGATCACAATATGTATACTATAACAGTGTTTGTTCCTCTAAAATAGATCACAATATGTATAATATAACAGTGTTTGTTCCTCTAAAATAGATCACAATATGTATACTATAACAGTGTTTGTTCCTCTAAAATAGATCACAATATGTATACTATAACAGTGTTTGTTCCTCTAAAATAGATCACAATATGTATACTATAACGGTGTTTGTTCCTCCAAAAGTTCAGTGAAATGTGGGGTACCACAAGGATCAGTACTTGGTCCTCTATTATACCTGATATATGTCAATGATATTGTGAATGCTTCCCCAGACCTCTTACCTATTTTATTTGCAGATGACACAAACATATTTTTGAGTGGCAATAACATAAATACTTTAATAAACACCATGAATATTGAAATAAAGAAACTAATAGAATGGGTGATGGTGAACAAATTATCATTAAATGTTGATAAAACTCATTATATGGTATTCACTACAAAAGGGAAAAAGGTAACAACAAATTATAATGTATGCATAAACGATATTCCTCTTAAAAAAGTAGACACCACAAAATTCTTAGGTGTAGTAATTGATACCAGGTTATCCTGGAATGAACATCTAAGGCACATTAAAAACAAAATGTCAAGAGGGATAGGCATATTATGCAAGGCCAGGAAATTATTGAATATTTCAACACTTGTTACATTATACAACTGTTTTGTGTATCCATATATTAGTTATGGTATAGAGGTCTGGGGTGCAGCTAGTGACTGTCATATTAAACCAATCATTACACTACAAAAAAGAGCTGTTAGAATTATCAAATCGGCTCATTATAGACAGCATTCTCAACCCTTATTTAAATTTTTGCAATTATTAAGATTTCCTGACGTCTATGTATTCTGTATAGCTAAATCAATGTTTAAATATATTAAGGGTATTACTCCTTCGGTGATGGATGGTATGTTTATTGTCAATAGGGATATACATGCACATCATACTAGACAAAGGCACACATTACATGTCCCAGTGAGCAGAACAACGCTGATGACAAGAACATTTAGACATAAGGGAGTTGTAGTATGGAATAGAATATCAACATTATTAGATACTCAGTGTAGTTATTCAACATTATTAGATACTCAGTGTAGTTATTCAACATTATTAGATACTCAGTGTAGTTATTCAACATTATTAGATACTCAGTGTAGTTATTCAACATTTAAGCGAACACTAAAATTGTACTTATTAGATAAATCAAAACATTGCTTCGAATACTGAATTATGTATGAATCTGGTGTGTGCTATAATTGGTATTTTTCTTGTTCTTTTGTTATCTCACTTTTTTGTTCACTAATGCACGTGTTACTCCTTATGCTGACCATATAAATATGTAGTAAGGAATAAGAGTACATATATGCCACATGGAATCAAATCCTCATTGATGCAATTACCTATTTATTTGTTATTGTATAGCCATACCTTTGTAATTGTATCAATAAACCATTTTGAATTGAATTGAATTGAATGGAATACCACGAAAGGGTGATAGCAATTGGCGTGAGGTTGAGGGGTGGTGACATGGAGGGGTCTGGTCTCTCCTCTAATTTGTAGTGGGGTGTCACCAGCACTTATCAAGTTGGTGTTTGTGGCCTGTAACTCTCCAAATCTTGTTCTGTGTTTGAGGTAAAAAGGATTGAAGAGACACGAGTGTGCGGCGCCCATATCTATGAGTAGTCTTACAGAAACATTCTTGATTTTTGTGAAATGATATATAGTGGGTGGTCTCTCAATGGTAGACTCCCCCGCCGAAGCCATAGTGGGCGGGGAAGGTTTTAAAAACCCTGGAGATCTTCTTCTTCTTCTTCCAGGATTGCTTGCTCTTCTTCTGGTAAGATTGGGGCGACTTCTGTTTCTAGTTCTTCTTCTATTTCGTGTTCTTGCAATTGATCGAATTCTTCTTCAGCGGCTGCGACGCGAGGGTTTGCTTGTTTAAATTTGGCTGAGTCTCTGATGTCGTGGATGGAGCATTTGGGGTTGCACGCTTGGAAATTGAAAGTATTAATGATGACCAAGGGTTGATCTCTACTTTGGTAGTTATTGTAAGGAGACCGCCCGGTGGTTGGATTTCTGGGGTAGACTCTTCTGAGTTGATTTGGAATGAATTTAGGCTGGATTGCTTGGGGTTGGTTTGAGTGGTAAGCAGGTTTGGGTGGTGGGACTGCGTTACGGGGAAAAAAAATGATTTCAAGGTCGATTTTGCATCTGTGGGTGAGTAGGGAACCTCTTTATGGCGGCCATAGTGCTGGGTTTTGTGTGGGTCGCGAGGATTCTTCGGATGGTGATGATATCTCTTTGAAAACCCACAGGGTCATGCACAGTGAAGTGGTCTTGGATGGCAGGGGGTAACACTTGCACAAGGTGGATCGAGGGTGTGTTGTTGTTGTTGCTCTTTAGAGAGGGTAGGGTATGCAGCTTTCACTTGCTGACTGATGTTGGCAAGAGTGGCGTCTAGATCGCCCTCGTACTTTATGCTTTTAATTTTTGCATGGGTGGCGAAAGTACCAAGTGATGGCTTAATGGCATCAATTACCATGAGCCGGAATTGGTCCCAGGTGAGTTCAGGGGTTAACCGAGAGGCTACTAAGGAAACAGCTTTTCCTAAGTGCATTACTAGGGCAGCAATTTTTCGCGGTCGGTGTTGTATGCCAAGTCAAGTACTGGCTTTACTATGTCCATGTAAGTTTCTATCTCAATTGTGTCCCCATCATATTTGGGGATGTGAGAGCGAGCAGCTGCCATATTTCAAAATGTTATACAACCCTCTCTTGTTTCAAATTTTGTAATGTAGTGAAACTCTTCTTTCCGAATCAAGAACCACCGTCTGCCACCAATGTTATGCCCTGATTTTATTCAGGTTTAACGTATTGGTTAAAGTGAGTTCTTTCAAGACTGGGACTTCAGAGTTCATACAATACATGCAAAGAAACAATAGAGGATATACAGTATATAACACTGAAATCATATTTAAGAACAGTTTATTTAGCTTAAAACTCTATGAACACATATATGAGGTAATATTGAAGAACATGTCAAGTAAATGGATACAACTGAAAATCTTCGAGCACAAGCAAGGATCTAGATGAAGCTCAGGTATAATAACAGATCAACCGCTTATTTTCCTTCAAGGTAATTATAGGATTTATATTTCACTGAAGAGTTAGCAAGAACTTAATATGGTCACTATCACCGGGTGCACTGGTGTACAGAGTTATAATCAAGTAAAAACTGAAGTTGCGTTAAGTTATACTTATACACAGTTATATATTATTGTAAGTTATACTTGTGAATATGATTAATATACTGTTGGCACTTGTACTGAGTTGAGAGATGAACTCTATTATTTAGCACTCGTATAGGTTATCTAGAGTCAATATTATAGACTCTCACGAAATAACACTGTCATGAATTACACTGGGTCAATATCTGGGGACTCTTACAATAACACTTGTATAATTTGTAAGGAGTCAATATTGTGGACTCTCCTATATAACACTTATATGATTTATCTCGAGTTGGTATTATGGACTCTACTATATAACACTGGTGTTGTTTATACAGAACCGTTATTGTGGACTCTACTATATAACACTAGCGCACTGGGGTGAATTTGGTAAGTGGGTATTAATTCAACTTTCACTTTCTTAGCCTCGTCACTGGCTTGAACTTTTTCAGGTTTTTTCCATAAGATTCCTATATGGGACACAGAGAATAGTAGCTGGTTTCTGTTCTCTTGTAGTCTTCTGAGTCTCCGTGGGCCGTCTAGGTCGGCCTGTCGTGTGAAGTGGTGAGTTACAGATGGACTAATGAATTGGGGTCTTGATTAAGGGTACACAAGTAATATTTATGTGTTAGGTGCCTTATCGAACTAACGCGAGCGTATCCAGTGAGAACTTAAGGATACTCGTCTGTTCTGACCTTTATATTAGTCGTTGGTGAAGTGTTGTTCAGGTACTCTTGATTTAGGGTCTTAAATCTAATGCCTCAGTGTTGACGGATTAGCACTAGATCGGACTAACGTGAGAAAAACAATATGGTGTGGACCAATACTGCCTAAACTCGATTGTCTCTGACCTTTTTAAGAGGTTTAAAACACCCGTTTGTTGGTCGTGACTGGGCACAGACCAACACTGATTCCTCCACAGGATCAGTAACTCTAGCAGAATGGCCTCGTATCTTTCATCAGAATAGAGCTAAATGTAATGCAGGACTTCGGATTGCCGAAAGCCAAGTTATAGGACTTTGACACTCTTTAGACTAGTGGGGTAGGTCGGCTGTGGCCGTAATGCCCTCTACTAGAATAGAGTTAAGTCTAATTCAGGGCTTCGGGGTGCTGACAGCTAAGTCATAAGACTTTAGTACTCTTTAGACTAGTGGGGTAGGTCGGGTACTAAGGCATGTCCATTCCCCTCTTGAGTGGTATAGGGGTGCGAGTGTATGTCCCTGAGTGGTGTAGGAAGCCCTTCTGGTTCTGGTAGTAGCATGAGTGGCTCGGTTTTTAGTATATCAGGAAGTTATTATAGGTCAATACATTTTTGTCAGAGTGAGACTTGAAAGGGGATAATAAGGAGCTTATCTGGGTATCATAAAAAGGAAATAAAGCTAGGGGGTTCTTGGTATATTCATGTATGAATAAACATTCTGGGCTTGTATATTCGCGGGTAGTGGTTGACAAGGGTGGCAGATAAAACACGAGCGTGGGGATGCGCACGGTGAAAACATAACATGACATTTAGGTTATTTGTTCTTGACAATAATCAAAGAATTGTTCATGAAGAGTATTGCAGACAATAAATAATAGGTAGTGGTATCATAATAATTTGGAAAAGTTAATGCGAATGATTTTGGAAGAGAAGCATCTGATGAGTTAATAATAACATAGTATTTGGATCATTTGTTCTTGACAATAATAAACGAACCGATCCTGAAGAGTATCGTAAATAATAATATTAATGTATAGTGGTATCATTATAGTTAGGAAAAAAAGTCAATGTAGATTTTTTTTTTTTTTTTTTTTTTTTTTGTTTTTTGGAAGGGGAGCATCTGGTGAAAGAATAAACATGAAGGCTGTGATGCGCACGGGTAAGCAACAGGTTCTTTTTTACTTATCTTAGTTAACAGAATGAACAAAGTATAGTTAAGAATAGTGGCATAGACATGTTCAGAAGAAATAATAGTAATGGTTTAATATAATGGTATACATAAGGATATATTTACAATGTTTTTGCATAGGGACAGGCAGGTGAGATTCCTACGTATTTATTTACTATGTAGTTTTTAACATGGTAACATGGTTATTTATATTTGCGAAGGTAGATGTCTTTCTCTCCTTGAGAAAATAGGACCTTTCGCTTCTTCGATGTGGGTGAAGTTGAGGAACGTTTAGGCAACTTTTTTCCGGGTGTTGAGGGGAGTTTCGTCGACATCACGGCTATTCTGCATTCGTTCCTCTTCTCGTCTATGGTTGGTGGTGTAGTCTGGTGTGGTGCAACTTTGTCCCGTTTGTTTCTTCTTGGTTGTTGGGGAGATATAGGAGCAGGGTTTGATTGTTGCGACGGTTGAGGCGTTTGTTTGTGGGTTGGTTGTTCGGGTGGAGACTTCTTAGTGGCGTCTACTTTAGTCCCTCCTGTTGTTTGATGTTTTCTTTGGTGATTTTCTTTTTTATAGGATGCTGTCATAAGGCAGGCTTTCTTTTTCCGGGGTATTTCAAGCATCTTTATCAAAGTGACCATCAACTGTGTTAAATATATATATTTTTTTTTTTTTTTTTTTTTTATGTTTTTGCTATATATCTTGCCCTAATGAAATCATGTTCATAGATTATGTTCGAACATGCTTCAATTGATGCAATATAAATGCATGTTTGTTTGTTTTTGTAATGGTGTTAAATGAATAATTAAATACAAAAAAGTAGTAAATATGTTGTGAAATAATAGAAAACATTCCAGTTCTGTATAGTATTCCACGTAACTTATCAATATACATTGTCTAATGTGAATTTGAATAGCCTCTGAACCACGCTAAAATATTGCTTTATCTCACTTACATTGAGTACCGGTACAGTTTCAAAGGAAAGTTGAGGAATAACAAACACAACTTTACCTTATAATCCATTTGTTCGGAACAATTGAACACGTAGACCATCATGCCAAGAGCCCGGCCCAGGTCCTTGGTTGTCTCAGTCTTGCCTGTACCCGCCGGACCAGATGGAGCCCCACCCATCACCAGGTGCAGCGACTGAATAGGAAACAAGAATACACCGATCAGGTTTCTTTCTTTTTTAACCCGTTCAATTCGACAGCATCATTTTGACGCAACATTGATTTTATATTATTATCTCACTATATACAACTTCAATCAGCTTTGGCAAAATGTCACGCAGTTAAATTACAAACAATAATGTCTTGAATAACTTCTTGAAAGTTGAATGCAATGATTCTGAATCGCAGTAATAAATACAAATAACAAGAGAAGGTTAGGATATAGGTCACTCATGTCACTCCGGCCCTGGTCATTGCCGACCCTCTATAGCAGGTGTCTGGAGACAGTAGACTTCATTGTCATTCTGGTCATTATCCTAAATTTCATAGCCTATCTAACCTTTTAGGAATGTTAGGATAATGACCATATTGGCAATGGTAGCCAGTGATATTAGTGACTAGTTATTGGAAAATGTCCATGATGGATATTTCTTGATTCTGGAAACAATAAAGGTTGCCACAGCTATGCCATGCCATAACAAAGCACTATTGAAGACAGGCTTCCTATTCATCAATTTCTTGATTCCAGTCTTGGCTAAACATGAATGAGAGTACCTGTATGAGAATGATGCAGCAGGTGTTGACCAGATAATGTACAGTTTGCCGCACAAGTCCTGTTTTCACCATCTCAGTGAAATCGTAATTTGGCAGCGTCGGACACACCTCCCAAACTCCCCCCATCACTCTACCTCCTACATTCCACCCCACCTTTCCTCCCTCTTTTCCACTGTCCGGCTCATAATATATCACGATTATGAAGTAGGTGTGTTGTAAATAACTTAAACCATTTACATTCATTTCATTACATTGATACCCTAGCTGTAAATATACATAGGGCTATCAAAAAGGTTCTTAACTCTTTCCGTACCGTCAATATCCATTTTATTTTATTCTGGCTACTACTATTCGATGTTATTCAGTTTAGGAAGGATCTCTAGTAATTATAAGGCTTCGAACTATCTCAATAAACGTTTTTAACTACATCTTCCTAAGCTGCAAAATATCTCTAAATATGGATAGAATACAATATAACAGACGTCGCTGGTACAGAAAGGGTTAACAAAGTTATGGCGAATTATAAATTTGTATTCATATTTCATAAACCAATGCCTGGATAAGTTACGCATGAAGCGTATTTCAGACAACTCAGAAAGGGAGAGAGAGAGATGATCGTAATTCAACATCTATAACGTCTGGCAATAGATAGATAGACCTTAAGTATTCCCAATTCAGTTGTGAATCGGGATATTATAAATTATATGTATGCGTGAATATTTATATAGTTCTTTCCTAAAACCTTATTTCCAATTATGTGGTATTATTGAGAAATGGACGAACAATAAATACGCGATGTAATAATCATAACCAGCAAGGAGAAGTATAGGTAATTATCGAGTTTTAAAGCATCAATAGAGGATCAGAACAAATACCGGTAGTAATGCTTACAATAATTCGAGTGGTGATGAAGTGATTAGATAAGCCATATAACTCATGGCACTGTAAATGTTGTCAAAAGAAATGTATTGGGTCATGTATGATCCCGAATAATATTGCCGTATTAGTTATTATAAGAGAGGAATGACAAAATCAAGTAGGTAATTCTAAAATATGTTGAATACTTAATATTATATTGAAAGACAAACTTTGACAACTAAATATTCACAAACAAATACACACAAACATAACCGAGTGTAGTTTACAAAAAAAAAAAATATATGAAAAAACTAATATATGAGGATACAATGTCATGTCAGTGGTGATGGGCTGGTCTATCAGAGTGAGAACTGAGCGATCTCTGCCATACCCATAGCTTACTCTGACTGTTCCTTTTACTTATATATTTTCTAGATCTCAAGTGACGGCGTCTCTTGCGTGGATTGACCTCCTAATCTACCAAGATTGGAAGCCAAAGCGTCACATCTTTCCTTTGCACCTCAACTTTCTCTTCATAGTTGCTGAGGGGCACAGGGCCCTGGGTGGGGCTTTGGTTTCCCGGGCGTTTCCGCGCCCTCCTCAGCTCCCCGCCATGGAGTGGCTTCGGTCACCCAGGCTTTATTGTGGTCGGCAGGGAGGGTTCTGTGGGCGCGCTCGGTTGTGGCCTTGGCCTTGCTCGGGCCTTGGGGCTGTTCGGCCAGGCAGCTTGGGGAAAAACAACAACAACAACAACAATGTCATGTCAGGACATTCTCTCTCTCTCTCACTCTCTCTCTCTCTCTCTCTCTCTCTCTCTCTCTCTCTCTCTCTCTCTCTCTTTGTTAGACCCCATCTTGAATATGGCGTTCAGTTCGGGTCCCCGTATCTCAGGAAAGACATTAAAAAACTGGAATTTGTGCAGCGTAGAGCAACTAAACTAATTCCTTTTCTGAAAAGAAAAAAAACATATTATGAAAGATTAAAAGGTAAAATGTGTTATCGCTAAAGAAAAGGAGGTTGCGAGGCCAATTTCTCGAGTGTGTTAAGATACTTAAAGGATTTGACAGAGTAGATATCAGTGCACTGTTAACGATTAATAACAATGCTGCAACCCGAGGTAATGGAATGAAATTAATTAGAAAAAGGCATCCTTAGATGTGACACAACATTTCTTCACATACAGTGTGGCTGAAGAGTGGAATACAAGGGAGGTGGTCGACAGTAATTAAATTTATCTATCTATCTATCTATTGCCGGACGCCTTACTCCCCTAACCCGGGAGCTGCGGGGAGACTCTTAAGAGTTCCCCCGGCGCACTGCGGGAAGACTCTTAAGAGTCAGAGAAAATAAAAATCAACTTTTGACATCGAAAAAAAAATATTTTTTTATATTTTTTTTTTTTTATTTTTTATTTTTTTTTTGGCCCCTGGGCCATGCAAAATCTCAGTCCTCTACCTCCCCTCCTTCCCCACTTTCCTCCTCTCCTTCAGTTATCACCTATTTTCCATCACTGATAGCAAGCGAGTGCAAGAGAGAGAGTGGAAATTGGCGGGAAGCAGATTGCCTCACCCATACATTATACAACTCGCGGGCTATATCTCCGATTTTGACCATCCAAACGCTGTTTTCACTCGTTTTATTGTTGTTTCAGGTTAATACCTTTATAATCAACCCATAATAGGCGCATATGGATAAATATTAATGCTATTAATGGCACAATGAATATTTTAGTGACGGAAACACCTCAAATACGTCAGCACAGGGGGACGTTTCCAATTACCCCAATGCGCACTTCAGAGGCTAAATGAGGGTGGCCATACACAGAAGGCCCCCAAGCGGACCGATCCCCAGTAAGAGAGACAACCCCTACCAGTTTACTGAAGGACATACAGGATTGACCACTCAATTAAGGGTCCGTCCAACCCCGAGGCCCTCTATTTATTTTTTCAGCACTATTTTTCTACAGTGGTGTGCGGCTAGTCCATCCACTAACCTGCCTTACCCTTAGGTAAGCAGTACGGATTTGTATCAGGTTTACTCCCCTAGACAGGTTGCCGACCAAGGCTGACAAGTCCCATCCACCCGGGTTTTTATAATGTTGTCTCCCCTAGATGGGTTGCCGACCAAGGCTAACGAGTCCCATCCACCCTGATTAAATTGATACGTTTAAGAAAAGACTGGACGATCATCTGATGGAGATTGGATAAATATGAATTAATCGGTAGGTATGTGTAATTTCCCTTTCAAACTAATTTCTTTCTATACTCTATAAAACACTTTCCTTGTGGGCAATTCCTGACCTATAAGGTTACACTTAATCCTATTTTCCGGTACGGGTTTTTAGCCGGAGGGTGGGGAGAGAGCCTTCTACTTTACTGTCCTATTCTTCCACTATAAACTGTCCCTGTCTAGTAGTATTAAGGCCGGACCACCTAGTTGGCACCCCAAGGTCTGTGTGGTCTAAGTATCTGTGTAACTCTGTGTAACTCTCTGTTTCTCTCAATCACTAAGGACAAATTTCATTAGACAACGCCCTTTGAACTGTATTTATTGTATAACATTGAACAACGTTAGCGAAACGGTATATTAATTTACGGCTAGGGTATCAATATAATTAAATGAAAACAAGTTATTTAAGTGATTCACAACACACCTACTTCATGACCGTGAGATACTATGAGTCGAACATTGAAAGGGAGGGACGAAAGGTGTAGTGGAAGGTAGGAGGTAGAGTGAGGGAGGGGGGTTTGGGAGGTGTGTCTGACGCTGCCAAAATACGATTTCACAGTACTTGTGCGGCAAACTGTACTTGTGTGAGAGTGATGTAGCAGGCGATGACCAAGTATAGCCCAGGCACTGTACCTGTGTGAGAGTGATGTAACAGCGGTCAGTCAGTGGGGTGATGACCAGTCGTGGAGTCTTACCCAGGTACTGTACCTGTGTGAGAGTGATGTAACAGCGGTCAGTCATTGGGGTGATGACCAGTCGTGGAGTGTTACCTAGGTACTGTACCTGTGTGAGAGTGATGTAACAGCGGTCAGTCATTGGGGTGATGACCAGTCGTGGAGTGATACCTAGGTACTGTACCTGTGTGAGAGTGATGTAACAGCAGTCAGTCAGTGGGGTGATGACCAGTCGTGGAGTGTTACCTAGGTACTGTACCTGTGTGAGAGTGATGTAACAGCAGTCAGTCAGTGGGGTGATGACCAGTCGTGGAGTGTTACCTAGGTACTGTACCTGTGTGAGAGTGATGTAACAGCGGTCAGTCATTGGGGTGATGACCAGTCGTGGAGTGATACCTAGGTACTGTACCTGTGTGAGAGTGATGTAACAGCGGTCAGTCAGTGGGGTGATGACCAGTCGTGGAGTGTTACCCAGGTACTCGTGGTCATAATTCATCCGGGCGTCACAGATGTCCACGAAACAGTCACTCTCTTGGTCGTCCCACCTGACAATAAAGAGGCAACATGGACGAACATAGAAAGTTAATATCACCCTTTAACAACTTTTATGGCAGACAATACACATACATATATATCATATCCTAGTAACATTTCTGAAAATAAGTGCTTGCACATGACTCGGTTATTACGCTGGTTTGGATTATTAATTTATTGTCTAGATAATGGGACCATATAATGTCTTGGTGATTTCAGAAGCTAGTTCCCACCATAAGCAGAAGGAGATGGCACCCACGAAGCTGTCGGTTGCTAAGGTGTGGGAAGCAGTGATTCAAGAGTACATTGATCTCGGCGACGAAGGTGACGTTGGGAATGAGGTGATGGTGTCCAAGGTGCAGACCTGGGTGATCCCTCAAACAGCCAGTACATATTGGTAGTTGATCTCAATTACGGAGGTGTCTGAAGATATTTCAGGGCTGCTGTGTGTCCAGCTTGCAGGCGGTTAATACTGTGGCAGAAGTTCTGCTTAGTAGTACAGAGGTGCTTGGAAAGTACTCGCCAATTGTCAAAAGCAACAGCGGTTTGACAGGTGGTAAAGCCTTTCTAGACTTATTCCGTCGGAGAAGCGGTTTTGTTAGTGAGATACGCAACTTCCGGGAGGCTTCTGTGTTGGCGGTGTTGACCCCTTTCCCGTGGGACCAGTCACCTCCGCTTCTTATGTGTCCAGGGATTGAGGCAAGCAGTTGCAGGCAGTACAGGACCCCTTCGTCCGTCGCCCACTATGGTTGAGCAAGCACTGACGTAACGCAGAGCCGTCTGCCACATCAATGCAGCGTTACACATAGCAAAAACAGCTCAAAACTGCAATTTTTTTAGCTATTTTGGCTGACCTTTGCAATATCGTTGCAAGACAACCAGACATCGTACAAAGATAATGCAAATGTCATTGGAAAGCTCAATTATTGTACTTTCACGGATATATCATTGAATTATGCTCTGCCTCTTGCTTATGCATGAACATGTGCAGAGAACGAATATCAATTAGGACCAATATCCCTGCAGGGAAAGAGTTAACACTTATGGTTCAGGCATATTTCCACTACATTAGGGTTCATTCAGGCACCTCTGAATGATTCATCAAGTGTCTGAATGAAATGAATTTTACTCAGCCAAAAACTAGAAAAAAATAGCCTTTTGCCTCCCTCAATCACATAGAAAAAAATATATATCCACAGCGTTACTATAGACATTGGCAAAATATTTGCTATTACTGAGCGAATGTCGCTAATGTCGCGCTACATTTGCCTTTGGTAGCACTGCATATGTCTAGCGAGACATGGCTGATATCCCTCAGTGCTGCGGCCGCGACGGGGGCCTGCCGCACTCCCGCTCACTAGCACTCATCTCCACAGGCTTTAAGAGCCTGTAAATTGCTATAAATTCCCATGGCGTTCCAGAACGGTCCCCACAGCCAAAGGGTTAAAAAGCTTTTAGCAGTGTTGTTGCTCTTCATCTTATGTTGGTGGTGAGGACAGATAGACATGGATTATTGACTGGTTCCATCACGGCATAGTGCAAAGAAGAAGGAAACGAATGAAGTTGGGAAGCTGGCAGCTTATGTGCCGTTCTTAAATTTAGTCGCGCTGTGATGTTCTGAGACCGCAAGTATGGTTGATGTCATCTTCTTCGGTAATGGGACCGAGTTGATTTTTTTTTTTTTTTTTTTTTTGGTATATCAATTTCACTAATCACTCTCTTAAATATTTTACCCAGTACAATCCATGGGCCTCAAAAACCAACAATCTAGTAGAAGCTGTAGTCTTGCAGCTTCTACTGGCTGGAAAGTGGAGGGTAAGTTCTGGTATTCCTCTCCCTGCTGTGAGTGTAGGACGAGGCCAATATTTTCCAGAAGAATAACCTATATTTAACCCTTAACTGGCGGCGCGCAACATATGTCGAGTGAAATAAATTTGGACTATGTGGCGGTGCACGACAGCTGTCGAGCGCCATTTTCAGCACGTAATGTTGCTGAGAGAGAGAGCTGAGCGGTGGGACGAGAGTAGTAACCTTATGACCGCTCCCCACGACCACCGTGGACGTACTGAACTGTATACCACCTTCCTCCCCCCTTTCTCACTCGCTACACAGGGAATTATGTACGGAAATTACCTTATTTTAGGGTTTTTGCACTCGTGTTGCACGATCATTGCAAGAGAACCAGTGGTCGTATAAGGATGGTTTGGGTGTCATTGGAAAGCTCTGTTTACGCCCTTTCAGGAATAGATGCTTGTTTTACGCTCTGGAACAACCTTAGTTAGGGTAAAAAAAAAACGCTGTGCGGCACGGTGTAATATACCCTACCACCCGCCAATAAGGTGTTAAGACATACCTCAAATATTTTAAACCCAACAGCATCTTGCTCCTCACTACTCACCTATAATATACCTACAAAAAAGTGTATAAATTATTTTTGTTTACGTATGGTGCGTAATTTAATAATAATAAATTTTAATTTTAAATTAAATTTTTAGAGATGGACCGAATATTAGCTTCCGCATTCGCATGTGCGAATATTCGCTATGTTTTTTCAATATTCGCATTCGTATTCGCATTCGCATTTCCATTCCTAGCTATCTGCGAATATGAAAATATTTTCACGAAACCAATGGAAACAAAAATATTAAATATTAAATGGTAAAGTTAACACAAACGAATAAATAAAAGTGTAGAAGTGGGGCCGCTAGAGAGGAATGAAGGAAGACTGAGCAGTGTTGCCACTTAACTTTATTTAATAGTACTAGATTGAACCAGTGAAAAGTACCAAATTATTCTAAAATGGCATCACTGCCCGGTAAACGAACGTGTGCTGGACCTGGGACAGTTGAACCGTCACAATATTGCCATTTCAGACATATCCAATGTAATAGCATGTCAATAAAGAATATACCATCATATTTCCTCACTGATTTCGTATTTAGTACCAGATATTAACTATTTTATTGAAAGATGTACCAAATGTACTTGAGAGAGTCAAATGTACCAAATCTGGTACTTTAGTACCAAAAACGGCAACACTGGGACTGAGGAAGTGTAACGGTGTTGGTAAGGGTAACTCTGTTCATCTGCCTCCATCCCCAAGCAAAGTCGCCAACTTAGCACCTATACCGCTAGATTTAGAGATTTTTAATCACCAACAAACATTAATTTAATTACTATGAAATTTATAAATGAAAGTCAATGAAATGGCATAATATTCAGAGGGATAACCGTTATAAACACCTATTTTATCTCAAGAAAATTGAATGGATTTAATTTTAACTTCAATTTTGTAAGGCCGAACTCTTAAAATATATTCAAAATTAATTCAACCAGTTAATTTATGATATTTAAAAAATGATATATTAACATTGAGAACCACATTCACATCGTCATTAACTTCCAGTAATTAATGACATAGTAATTTAATTAAAATTTAATTAACACCAGCGGCTCATTGGTGTAGTGACTAGCGTCTTGAACTTCCACCCAGAAGGTCCCAGGATCACGCCCACGCTAGGCGTATTAAAGGTTTTTCACAAGCACTGAGTCGTTACCGTCCCTCATGAGCAAGGGGATGAAGTAATACTACAGGACCCCAATGGAAATACGCCTAACCGGCCTTATTGGGCTATCCTTAGCTGGCTTAGCATGCGCTAGTTTTAAGAACTATTATTATTATTATTATTAGTATTATTATATAAACAGAATTACTAGTAGTTCTTGAAGGATGGAATAAGGATTGAAATATTCGCAATTCGCATTCGCATTCGCAAATTTTACAACAAAAAATTCGCATTCGCATTCTCAAATATGGAAAATTTATATTCTTTCCATCTCTAGTGCGTATTGCTAATTTCACTTCGTATTTATCAATATTCACATTTCTGCAATGCCCAGTGTTAAAGTAACAGCAGTGAAAGCAACCCCTATAACAACGATAACAACAGCACCAGGACCGAGAACATGAAAGGACATATCAATCACCCACGAGCCTTACCTAAGGAACATTCCAACCAGGAGGATTCTGGTCAGACCCCCTATTCACACGTAGGTGCTCTCTCATCAGGACCATCAGAGAGAAAGGGAAACCATCAATGCCCTTGCTGCTCTAGGAGGAGAAGGTTCCAACCTACCAGGAAGAGTCATGCTTATGACAGAAAAGTGAGAGAAGACACTTCTCCCACGCTAGGCCCATTGGTTTGGCCCCTGGTAACGACTCCCCTAAATGTCCTGGACCTTTACCTTCTACTCTTAAGGGTGGTTCACACATAGCCGAGTCGGTGCGCGAGTCCAACACGAGTGATGAAATTTTGCTATTCGGCAATGACTCGTCGAGACTCCTCAACACTCGTGTTTGACTCGTGTATACTCTTTGTTTACTCGACACACTCGTGGGTACTCGCCACGGGGTCCAAAAATTTCATGCATGCATGAAATTTTGGCCAGAGTGGACAGCCAGAGTGGACAGAAGGGTGCTGAGCTGGTATGGTCATGTTGAACGAATGGGAGATGAAAGGCTTACAAAGAGAATATGTGAGTCAGGTACAAGGGGAGATAGAAGGGCAGGAAGACCCCCATTGAGATGGAGAGACTGTGTAAGAAAGGCTTTGGATGATAGAGGAATGACTATAGATCAGGCAGGGGAAGTGGTGGTGGACAGGAGTGAATGGAGAATGCTTGTGAATAATTGAGTGAACACGTGGTCATTTGGAGTAAGGGGTCGGGCGCAAGTTGGACTAGATAATAGTCCATCAGGCGCCTGGCCCGGGGAGACGATTAATATGAAGGGTGTGCCTGGAAGTGTGGTGGGAGGGCTTGTGGCTTTGGCTCCGCTGCATGTCTGCCTGCCGAGATCGGAACCTCTCCGGGTGGTCAGGGGCCGGGGGAGTGCTGGAGCGACCTTGGTAACCCTGGTCTCTGGGTCTTCTCCTGGGTGACCTGGATGTGTGAGAGTTTGTGTTTTTTATCTGTGTTTATTTTTTGTTTTATGTTGTTTTTGTGTTTTCCCTGTTCTTGCTCTGTCTTGAGTCGGCTACCCCCAAAATGGGGATTGGGCCTGAGCATATAGATAGATAGATAGAATAGATATATATGTAGGGAGATAGATGCATTAAATAGACAGAAAAAACAAAAAACAAAAAGTTGTCTCAATTTCTCTGGTGAACATTACCCAAATATATGAGAAAAATATAAATAAAATCATAGTAATGAATATTATCGCTGAAATAAATATAGAAAATAAATAATCATGTACGAGGATTGTTAATTGCTCTAGGTCGTTTAAGATAAAACAAATGTAGGTTTGTTCACCATTGGTGGTGGTGAACATTGAAATCTCCTAAGATGGAGATTTCTGCGGAAGGAGAGATGGATAGAATGTGTTTCACTTTAGAAGTTAGATAGTCAAAGAATTTTGGATAGTCAGTAGAATTAGGGAAGAATAGACAGCGCAGACATATTTAGTTTGAGAGTGACAAGAAAGCTTTAGCCAGAGAGTGCGAATTCAGAATAATCTAAGTTGGGGACACGAGAGAAAGCAAGATTGTTGCGTACATAGACGCAACATCTACCTTTAGCTCGAAACTGAGGATAGAGATAGTAGGAGGATACAGAGAAGGGCTTGCTGTCAGTAATCCCAGACATTTGTGTCTCTGTGAGAAAGAGAAGATCAGGGTTGGCAGAGGAGAGGTGGTGTTCCACAGAGTGGAAGTAAGAGGAAAGGCCACGAATGTTACAGAAATTAATAGTAAGAGTAGAAGGGGGTGGTTCAGAACATTCTGGCGAGTCGTTACCAGGGGACAGACTAATGGGGGCATTTCTGGTTTCCCCCCCCCCCACTGGGGACTCCGAGGCAGGTCGAGGTTTCGTAATTTTTTGTTTTCTTTGGAAAAGATAGTGTAGTATGTAAGGTGTTTGTAGTATAATGTATTGATAGGAGGAGAAGGTGACTTGGAGGGCAGGCTGGGGTTGCCCTCAATATTGATGAGACATTGAAATGATCAGCTAGAGAGGCCAGGTGGTTAAACAGGAGTTCCAGCGGTCCTTATCAGTCACCTAGCACATATTCCATTTTCTTTCTCTCAGTCTAATGCAAACAAATCTTGGTTTACTCACGCTTGTTCTACTGCTGTCCTCAACAAGGAGGAAACATTCAAACGCTACCGATGCTTTAAAACTCAAGAATCTCATTCTTCTTATGTTTCTGGCCAGAATCAAGTCAAATCTGTTCTTCGACTTGCCAAGCACTCTTTCATCAATAATAAATGCACTGAACTATCCAACTCTAGCTGTTTTCAAGCTTTCTGGCATCTAGTCAAAAACCTCTCCAATAATTGTTCTTCCTCGTCTTTCCCACCCCTTTTCCACTCTGATGGCACAACCATCACTTCTTCCTCTGACAAAGCTGAACTCTTCACTCAAACGTTTGCTAGAAACTCCACCTTGGATGATTCCTTTGCTATTCCTCCCTCTCCACCCCCCTCTCTCCTACCGGTGCCTAATATCCTAATCTCTTCTAAAGATGTACTTTCTACCCTCTCTGGGCTTAATACTAAGAAGGCTTACGGTTCAGTCGGTGTTTCTCCTGTTGTACTAAAAAACTGTGCTTCCATGCTGACTCCCTGCCTAGGCAAACTCTTTCGTCTCTGTCTCTCCTCTAACGTCTTCCCTTCTTGTTGGAAGTTTGCTCTCATTCAACCTGTCCCAAAGAAGGGTGACCACTCTCAACATTCCAACTATCGTCCAATTGCTCTCATCTATTGTATATCTCAAGTTTTTAAAACTATTTTTGCTTCCAAATTTCTTAAGCATTTCTCTTCTCATAATCTAATCTCAGATCGTCAGTATGACTTCCTTAACCCAGGAACGGCGAGAACATTCATAAGAGGTTTTGGTGGGCCAGGGCGAGGACCCTCTTAAGAGGTAAGGCCTAAAACAATTTTTTTAAAAGGCCCCAGTAGCACTTAAAACAAGTGAAATTGTTATTAAGTGTGATAACTCACCTCCATACCTCCTATCACTACTCCATATCTGTCAAAATCCCCTCCTTCCCCCCTTTCTCCCCCCCTCCATGCCCCCTTCAATTATTATCTATTTGTCCTCTTATTCCCATATTTATTGGTGTTTTTATCATGCCAATATATCCAAACCGGTCAAAGCAGTGCTCATGTTGCTAGAGAGGGTATAGAGTGTCTGAGAGTGTGAGTGAGTAAGTCAGTGTAGCTCCAGGCTCCGAGAAGGGAGGGTGTGGCCTGCCTCAGCTCCACACTTGATGAATGGCTGGTCGGCAATTATTCGCTATTTTGACCATCAAAACACTATTCCCACTTGTTTTAGTGTTGTCACAAGATGCAACGTGGAGCGGCGCCCCCCAGCAGACCAACTTCATCAGAACCAGAGAAACAGGAGCATCAAAGAACACAAGGCTCTAGTAAAGATGGCTAACTCTAGAAAATCCCCTGTGACCATAGAAAACCAGGAATATAGGGGGAACTTGCCTAGCCGTCCTGATGCACACGTGGGCAAACACGAATGTATGCAAATTAAATATCAACCCCTTCCGTGTGCCTCTGTGCTCCTTAGTGATTCAACCAGTGATAAAGTGAAGAAGCATATGAACCAATCCTCCCAAGTAAATAACTTCAATAACCCTATTACAAACCAACATAACCCAGACAAAGTCGTAGTAGACTATAATCACCCTTCAGGTCTAAATCCTTCTCAAACAACCCTACCACCCCAACTTCATAATCAAATGCTTTCGATCTCATCCACGAACCAAAGGAAAATAATAAACAAAGTTAGTGCGACCGGCTCTAAGAAAACAAGCAGAAACAGAGGCTCCCACATGTCCCTCTTGCCCCAAAGCCCGGCCTCCTTGATGCCGACCAAATCAGAGTCACTATGCGCGATAAAAATAGGAAAAGTAAGCCTTCAGCCCTCAGCTTCAGTTACCACTTTGGGTTTGGAACTAACAACCAAAGGAGAAAGTCATGGTGAGGAACTTCATTCCTTATCTACTGGTCAGCATTCATATATAAGAAGCCCAGTAGATAGTTCTCTTGCAAGCCCCATTTTATGCGAGCTTGCAATTGAAACCTTATACCAGCCACTTAAGTCTTTCTCAGGACTCTTTGTTTAATCACGGAGATGAGATAGATTTATTGGTTGAGACACCCTTTGAGCAGAGCATATTAGGTGACTCAAGTACTTTCGATGCAAGTGTAGATAACATTATCCAGACTTCATTTGCCTCACTGTACCCGTTCACAGTTCCAGATAGCTTGCTCTTGTTTTGTCCACCTATGCCTGTTAATAACCTCAGTATTCCAAGTATAGGGGATTCTTTATCTTCCACCAGACTCAGCGTGAAAAGTGACCAAGTGCGAGTTGTCGAGCCAAGGAGAGAAAGAGAGAGAGAGATAGTCGTGCCCTACAGTTATTAGGGCCCGACCCTGTTTAGAGTGTGTGAAACCTTAGACCCTGTATTCAAAGTGCCGAGACAACTACAGCTACACCCAGTGCTCCAGATTCGCTCTACCAGTGCCTTCTCTCTCTACATAAATCATTTAAGTGATTCTCTGTTTATAATAGGTAACGATGATAGTTGTGAGGGTCTAGACCAAGGTATGATAAGGTTCACTAAATATTAATGTAATGCTAAAAGATGTTTCATTCTTCCCTATTTCTTTTACTACCAGTTGCTCTGCTTAGGGAGAACATATACACTTCTATCAGGCGGAAAACGTTTATATGCTTCTATGGATATAGGCTCCTATATTTGTTAATATAGAAATATACAAAAGTTTATCCAGGGAATAAATACATACATTTACACGTCAACTTGAACGCTTACTCAGATCTTAGTTTATGCGCTACGTATCATCAGGGTACAAGTCCAATAGTGATTAGTTCAAGTAATTTACTCTTCAGTCATATATTTTCTGACTATTATATTTATTACAAGTTTATGATTTTCTAATTCATATTTATGACTCTTTTGAGTTTATTCCAGTTAATTATCTGTTCAAGTCGCTTAGACTTATTGTTCGCTTAGAAATCAAATATTGTCCTATTGTCCATACCTATCAGTGCTACGCTATTGTCCATACCTATCAGTGCTACGCTATTGTCCATACCTATCAGTGCTACGCTATTGTCCATACCTATCAGTGCTACGCTATTGTCCATACCTATCAGTGCTACGCTATTGTCCATACCTATCAGTGCTACGCTATTGTCCATACCTATCAGTGCTACGCTATTGTCCATACCTATCAGTGCTACGCTTTTGACCTCGTAGTAACTATTATGTACACTTTTGCCAAGCCGTAATTGAGAGCTTGTATATTTATATCAGGACTTTATTTATTATGATTTGAGACTTATCATCTCTTATGTTATTATTTATCTGTTCAATTGTAACGCTATTATTCTGTTTATATGAATGTTATGAGTATTATTCCAGAGACATATTGAGATTGTACCCTAGTTATTAAGGAATAAAAAGTGCTAAAACCTCTTGTGTGTATTCTGTGTCCATTGCTTATTACTGAAGTATTGTATATAGAACTAAGGCTAATCTTTTCCCAGTAGAGAGGCATTTGAGTTACAAAGGAAATCAAGCAACAACATATTTAGTGACCCTTCTAGGCTGCTTGTCCTCCAAAACACTGAGGATCAAGTGTCCAAACAGTGGTTTAGAGTGGGTAAGGGAACATTGGAAAGGGAACTACTGCCCTGCCACTAACGTGGCAGGACTAGGAAGTTAGTAGGGGACATATGGGTTAGTAACTGAGGGGAGGATAAAGTTATTCATTTACAAACGCAGTCAGTCGCGGGTTTGATGCGAGATATTTGTCTAGGCGGAATTTAAATGAATCAACGGTGCTGCAGTCTATAACGTCTCGGGGAAGCCCATTCCACAAGTTGACAACTCGATTGAAGAAGAAATTCTTAGATTCGTGTGCGTTAAAATATTTACCAATAATTTTGCAACCGTTTCCCCGCGTGTAATTAGATTAGTCGATAGTGAAGTACTTACTACAGTTCATATTGTCGATGCCTTTGATGATTTTGAACACTTGAATTAAGTCACCTCTTAATCTGCGCTGGGTTAAAGGAAATAGATTTAATTCTCTAAGACGCACTTCGTATGGTTTGTTCTTTAGGCTAGGTATCATTTTGGTAACTCTACGTTGAACTCGTTCTAGCTTGTTTATGTCTTTTTGGTAATAAGGGCACCAGCATTGAACGCAGTATTCCAGAAGAGGGCGGACTAAGGAATTGTAAAGGGTTAGGATTACGTCTTTGGATTTATGCTCAAATGATCTGCCTATAAAGCCAATTATTGTGTTTGCCTTCTTAACAACTTCTGAACATTGTTGACTCGGTTTTAGGTTACTCGATATTGTTACTCCCAGATCGGTTTCTCTTCTTAAGCTGAGTGCCATTCATCGAATAGTTTGCTTTCTCATTTAGGTATCCGATATGTAGTACTTTACATTTATCCGCATTGAAACTCATTTGCCAAATTTGGGCCCAATGTGACAATTTATCTAGATTGTGTTGCATATCGTCAACTTGATCTTTTGAGAGTACGCTATTTGCAATTTTTGTATCGTCAGCAAATTTTGAGATTGTAAAGGTGAGACCCTCATCTATGTCGTTGATGTAAATTAGAAAGATAATTGGTCCTAGTACCGATCCCTGGGGTACCCCGCTACTTACATTGGTCCATTTAGATGCCTTACCGTTTATGACTACTCTTTGCTTTCTGTCGCTGAGCCAATTTTCTATCCATTTCAACACACCATCTTGTATTCCATGAGCTTTTAGTTTTAGCAGTAAACGTTTGTGGGGAACTTTGTCAAAGGCCTTTTGAAAATCAAGGTATATAATATCTACAGCTTTACTCTCATCGTAGAGGTTGAGGATATCGTGGAAGAAGTCTAAGAGGTTTGTTAAACAGGAACGTTTTTTACGAAAGCCGTGTTGAGTATCTTTAAGTATGTTATTTTCCTCTAAGTGATTTACGAGTCTGTCTCTTATGACCGTTTCTAGCATTTTACATACAACTGAGGTTAAGCTAATTGGACGATAGTTACTGGGTAGGGATTTGCTGCCTTTTTTGAATATCGGTGTTACGTTGGCTATCTTCCACTGATCAGGCATAGTTCCAGACTGCAAGGATTTATTGAATAGTAATGTCAGTGGTTTGGAGAGCTCATCCTTAGCTTCCTTTAGAACTCTAGGCGAGATTGTATCAGGTCCAGGCGTTTTATTTACCTTGAGTTTATCTAAACAATTCAATACTTCTCTCTCTGTAACGGTGATATTGCTTAGAACATCTGAATTATCAATCTGAATCGGCGATGGTGTAGGGATATCACTGAGGTCTTCTGTTGTAAATACTGATGCAAAGAAGGTATTGAGGGCATTACTCATTTGTACTTCGTCTTTGGTGTATTCTCCATTTTCATCGACTAACGGTCCAACAGTTGAAGTAACTACTTTTTTCTTTCTGATATAACTATAGAATTCTTTCGGGTTTGTTTTACTTTGATTCGCAATATGTAACTCTAGGGTCTTTTTACTTTGCTTAATTAACTTTTTGGCTTTGCGTCGTAGCTCTACAAATTTCACCCGTTCTTCGTCATTTTGTGAGGATTTTAATCTATCATTAGCAAATTTTTTAGCAAGCAGGCAGTTTGAAATATCTTTATTCCACCATTTGGGCTTATTATTATGGAGTTGACGATTAGCGCAGATTCCTAAGGTAAACGTGGCATAACACAAATATTACTAACTCTTGGTCATCCTCCTTTCATGATTTCGGTGAAACCTTTTCTATTGCACTAGAAATATCGAAGGTCTTCGATAGAGTCTGGCACAAATCATTAATTTCTAAACTACCCTCCTTCGGTTTCTAACCCTCCATCTGTGCCTTTGTCTCTAATTTCTTTTCCGGCCGATTCATAGCTGCGGTTGTGGACGGCCAACGTTCACTTCCTCATCCTATCAACTCCGGTGTTCCTCAGGGCTCTGTCCTATCTTCCATTCTCCTTCTAATTTTCATAAATGATCTTCTCAATCCAATCCATTCATATGCAGACGACTCTATCTTACACTACTCAATTAGTATCCAGAACGCCCCAGCCAGCAATTCCTGAAAAACAAACGTAATGAAGCCATACAACATTTATCTTCTAATCTAACTACTATTTCCAATTGGGACAGAGAAAATGTTGTTGCCTTTAATGCTTCCAAATCCCAATTTTTCCATCTTACTACCCGTATTTCTCCTGGGCGACCTAGATGTGTGTGAGATTTTGTGTTTTGCTTTGTTTTATTTTTCTGATGTGTTGTGATGTCCCTGTTCAGGCTCTGTCTCTAGTCGGCCACCCTCATAAAAAAATACTCCAACAATACAAAAATCAATCCTTCATCCTCTCTCAATATTCTCGATTTTAATTTCTCGGTGTCTCTTTTTCTTCTGCTCTCATTTGGAAGGGCCGTATTACCAGTTTTGCTAAGGCAGCCTCTCAGAAGTTTGGTGTGCTCAACCGCTTCAATGGGTTCTTTAACCCTGAAGGCGTGCACCAACAGGAAACATCAAATGCCCCCGCAGCTCTCGATTACTGACCAAAACAAGCGAGAGAATGAGACACCACAACACGTGGATGCACCCACCACCACGACTTCTTCTAAAACCTATTAACCAGACGACCAGCCCCTAGACCGGATTTCCAAACATGCACAACTAGTTCGGCATCAAAAACAACCAGGTGCAACCACTGCACAACCCTTGCAAACTCTAAACATAGACATCACCAAAACAACCAAAACCAACCGTGCCCTTGCTGCCCGGAGATGCTTCCCCTGCAATATCCCAGCCAGAGGAGGATCTACCCCAGCTCCCGAGGGTGCCCCTTTTGCCCGGAGATGCCCCCACTGTGACATCCCAGACACAAGAGACACTACCCGCATCGGTTATAACACTCGCCGGGGGAGCACGGTTACTGAGTCTGAGGCCGTAGCACCTGGTGTTGTTGCTAGTGTGACTCGGTTTCCCTTGTTTGGCACTGACACGCCTTGTAAAACACAATCTGCGCAAGAGACCACACCCGGCTCCTTGAGCAGTCACTCTCCAGCCACTTGCTTGTCAACCCTCGAAAAGGAGCGACTAGGGCATGTCGGCTTACCAGCCACCCCTAAGGTGAGCTGGTCACCAATGCCCTGAAAGACCTTGGTTGATCTGGTAGTTGAGGAGAAGGTACCTTCTTTCCACAGCTTGGGTGAACGAGTGGACCAGTCGAGACGGGAGCAGCTGCGAAGGAGTACCAGCTGCCCGAGACCCCGAAGACCTGTGAGAAGGATCCCCATTACTCGACGCCTGTTGGAGCTCTTCAGCCCAGATCCAGACTCATGAAGAAGCTGGACTGTGTGTGAATCAGTCCGGAAGTTAGACGAGGCTACGTCGGATCTCAAGAAGGGTCTGGCCTCATCACTCAGTGCCTGCTGGAGTTCTACAGTCCAGATCCAGACTCGTGACGAAGCCGGACTGTGTGTGAATCAGTCCGGAAGTTAGACGAGCCTACGTCGGATCTCAAGAAGAGTCTGTCCTCAACACTCAGCGCTTGCTGGAGTTCTACGGTCCAGATCCAGACTCGTGAAGAAGCCGGACTGTGTGTGAATCAGTCCGGAAGTTAGACGAGCCTACATCGGATCTCAAGATGGGCCTGTTCCAGCCATCTGTGTGCGAGTAGCCGGAACAAACACCTCCTTGATGACGGCCAGTGCCATGTGGTTCCTTCGCCCCCCAGTGCTCTCCTGTCCTCTCCTTTTTAAGTGACTTTATGTTTTGTTGTGGTACAAGTGTTGTAGTGAGGTTTAGACCTAGATGTGCCGGGACTCGGCCAGTGTAACATAACCGAAGGCGTACTTTACGCCTTCCTTTGAGTCTTGTTATATTGTTACCCCGGTTGTTGGGGAACACTTACACCTGTCCCACACCGGCTTTATGTATAGATACTTTCTCGGGTCCGGGCTCCAGTGACCCCCTGAAGAGAAAATATAGATATAACACTGCCACTCTATTTTGACTCATACTTACACGTCATTATAGAGTACCTGCAACATATCTAAGTCTATGTGGTTCTTATCATTTAGACTTATTCCCCTCAATTATCCGGTATTTTCCCTATTATTCCCGTTATTTTTCAAGTATTTTCGTGCGAGGCGGCTGGGAGAGAGGGGAGGAGGGTGGAGGAGTGTATCTCCGATCCTCTAAGCTTGTCTGAGAGCTCCTCTTGAGTCTCAGTACCATGCTAGACACCAGAAAGGGAGGATGTCCTACTCTCGCCGGTCAAGGTCATATTACGACCGTGGGGCTAAAATATACGATTTTCACCAGACAATTGCTGTTACACTTGTTTTATTGCTTTCCAATGTTCATATGTTCATATTAAAAGCAAAATAGGCGCATATGGATAAGTAATAATTATATATAAGTTACATATGACGACTTTCGCCAGAATAGAACCAAATAGCTTCGCTTGACGGGAGGGTTTGAACTACCAAGGCTTCACAGTTTAGAGATTAAAGTCCATCTCATTCAGACTCCATTATATACAACCTTTGCATATTTATGCTTTAGAGCCCATTACATCCGAACTCTTTATACTTACCTTTTAGGGAGCTTTCGCTTCCTCATTTTATTACTTATTTAGCAATCATCTTTGTATAACTATTCAGTGTTTTGTGAATTATTCAGTGCTACTTTGCCGTACTTTGTGAGGACGATTCGCTTGTTGTGAGGCCCATTGCCTCTCTGTTTATTAATTTTTGTATCCTATATGCGCCAGTTTATACCACCTAGTATACTATAACTTGTATATATATATGTGCCCATGTTTTGGAGTGAATAATGCCATTGTACCCACTATTGTGTTTCTTTTGTTGCATGTCATTTGTTTGGTATAAATAGAGTTAAAGCCAGTCCTCGCCCAGTCGAGAGCATCCTAAGTTGAAGACTACTGCACAATTCCCAGAGCTAGGAAGTGCGACCAGAATATACCTCGATCCTTAAAAGCGTGGTATAACAATGGCATTATGTGGAGTGGTAGAATAGCTCATGACAAAGTGGTATAACCATGTATAGAATATGGACGAGCCCAAATCACCAAGACAGATAAATTAAATTCATGTGAGAGAAACAGTTGCAATGTAGGAGTTAGATGGTGGAAATAAAAAGCATTCCGGTACAATTAACAGCCTAGTCATGTTTGTGAATTAAGAGTGGAATCTAGGAAGGATGCAAGGCATTAAATATAATAATGAAAAATATCTTGGGACATACTGGTTGATAATGACTGAAGGGGAATATATAACAAATCATTCAGTCTCTGTTCTGCTAGTATCACAAAACCTGTTATTTTTGTTATTAAAAGTTGCCAAAAAACTAAATCACAGTTTACCCTACCAATAAGAAGCCTATTTATCGCCTGACTTATTGAGAAATACTGTATATGTTAATAAATTTTACTTTGGTAAACAATATAAACATATAAAGTCTTCATAATGTAAAATTGAATATTCCTTTCCGAAACCATGAAAGTACCAGAATTAAATAATAGGTATGCCTACCATACAGTTGCCAAGACATGAACCTGGGACAAGTGCTGTGAATGAGTGACTGGATTTAATGTTCTAGCAGGTTTATATATAACATGAAACTTTATGAGCTTACTATATTGTAACAATGTTATTTGAAGTGAATAAGACCACTTTCTTTCATTAACACTGTAGTACTTATTTTTCCAAATCTAAGTATTCTACTAAGATGGGAATTATTCGACAGCTGTTCAGAAGTTGGTATCCTTTATTTAACAAAACTCCTCGGTAGCATGTATCATCATACCAATCGATTCTCAGTTCGGGCCGGAATGATTTCAATCCATAAATTGAATAATACCGTCGACCCAATATAGATTGTACATGGAAACTCTTAAGTTCCCATTACCACCTATTCGGATACCCGTTATTCAGGCATTGATTCACTCCGACTTCGATCCAAAGGCACGTCACTATTTCCAAAAGAATTTACAAACTTTACTACGCCTCAATATGTCCAATCGTAGGACCAAGGGTTTAATCAATTTAATCTAGACTTTCCTATATTTACAACTTATCTATATATATCATACAATCTCAAACATGTAAATATGGACCCGTAGGCAATTACTTAAATTTAACTCTATTCCGGAGTGTCCCACAATCGTGATTCCTATCTCACAGATTAATTAACACAATACAACTTAACTCTTATACTATATTCAATATTATCAAGTTTCAACTAATATATGTCATTACATAATTCAATATAACCGCTATTTCAAAAGTACCTATATCATCATTACAACATTATACACTTAATCACTTCGTATATCAGAAATTATAGCAATTTCCAACTCAATGTTCAACTCAAATATAACATGACCACTATATCTATCAACACTTTGTCAACTTATTTCAATATTACAATATCTCTCGCAATAGTCGACTCAACTTGTTACTTATGATATGTTTACAGGATCGCTAATATTAGAACTATATTCCGTACAATAATCTCTTTAGTTGAATAACGATGTTTCCTTTACAACAAAACAATATATTTCATCAAATGGACTAGAGTCCTTCCTAACTATTTCTCAAGCTAGGTCTAACCTATCGGCAAATATTATTTATCCCCTATTCTTGAATAATTCTCAATACCCCGTTATCACTAACAATTATTCAATCAGATTCCCATGTGATTCTTCCTTAGTAATTTAATTTACTTATTACCCTATAAGATCCTATTCTATTGATAGCTAAGTGGCATGGAGCCTTTTCTAACATTAACAGCTATCTTCTCTCAACACTGCATCTTTTTATTTATTCATGAGTCTAATCCTTTTCTCTTTATTTTGTTCTATAAGAACACATCTATTTTTAATGGTTGGTACCACTGGGTTTGTCTAGCATTTCTCTCTCTTTATTAAGTTGGTTGCGAGCCCATAAGGGTCCTTATAAAAAAAATTGGGTTTCTTGTCTGGAACAATCTTCACCACCCCAAGGCCGCCCAATATCTCTTCTGGAAATCTTCAGTCCCATCTACCACTTGTCGCCCCTCTTGAATTGCTTAGCTGTAGGTATGTAAGCTAGCAATGTGGCGGCAAGCACCAGGATACTTGTGGTGTATCTGGCCGGCAGACGAAAACTGTGTTGGGCCAGGGTTGGACTTTACTGGATGCCGGTAAGCGAGCTGGAAGGCTGGAGCAGGCTTGTCCAAATTCCCATCACTTTGCAGGTGAGGGCGGCAGAGGTGGCTGCTGGCAGGTGAGCCCAGTGATGCTCGTGACAGAAGTGATGTCTGGGGCCCTGCCCACCTCTCTTTATAGTCCCGCCTCACGAAATGGCGCGCTGTGATTGGTCGAGCCAGTCTCCCGGGCCCCAGCCGCGCGGCTTGAATGTTTCTCTCTCTCTCTTCCTGCTTTATATCATCATAATATATTCCTGGTAGCTTGTTGCAGATGTCTTGTAGTGGCTTACGGGAGTATGAGGCTTGCACCGGGAGAATAGACTTATTGCTACCAGGAGAAAAGGTTTGTGGAAGGAGCGAGAGCAATTTAAAAGGCGAACGGATAAGCGCGGCTGGCTGTGTTTGGGTTTGAAGCTCCTGGTTGGTCGAGCCGGAGGGTGTGACAATGTTGTGATACTCGCCAGGAATGTCAGGTACAGCTGGTTTAAAGAGACGGTTCAATGCAGCGTGTTTATTGGCTGATGGCAGGATTCTTACTTCAAACATTATGTATTAACCTGTTATGGCAGTTAAATACAGGAAGCTTTCCACGCTATTTGTTTGAGGTTTATAACATGGTAACAGTAGCCTACCTGTGCCTGAGCTGCGACTGCCAAGCAAACTCCGCGGCGCTCTCCACTCTGCTGCTGATTAGCCTGGCCACCACATCTCTGGCATGGACATCGATGGTACAGATGGTCATGATCTTCTGACGCTGCTGCCGCGATAACTCACCCAGAAGAAGAGATATCAGGGCGTTCAGCTGCTGCACCTACAGATGGACAAAGAAAAGTAACACACTATTGTAGAGGGTGGTAAGAGTAGCATTAAGGTTCACTTCAAACATATAGGTAAAATAACCCACATAGACTACAATAAGATATCCTCAGAGTAGGTATCACGTTATGTACTAAATTTGCTACCTTCCATAATATAATAGAAAACGCAAGCTTGATCATCGGTTGTGTATAATTTCTCGCCCATGATCTATGCTACATGGAAAATCTGCTCTTGGTGCAAATCATATGATGTTGCACTAGATGACAATACCATATTTATACATATCACGTGATTTAATGTGAGAAGCTATATTATCGTCATACTGTATAGCTACGTAAATGCTCAGAATACATCAAGGAAGAAAAAATAAGGGGGCTTGTTAAAATGTCGAACTAACGATCTATTGGTCTCAGTACGAGATACTAGGCACTGTACTACGCCTTCCGAAATATGTAATGTATATGCAGCACTGGCTGGCGGGGTCTGAGGGAATGCTGGTGATCAAGGGAGTAACAAGGTTGTGTGAATTAACATCCAAGGAAAAGGCATAATAACTGAAATATGAGTTTAACAAAAGTCCGGAACGAGGTGAATTGCGCTATAGTCAGTGAGAGTTGTATGTTTGTAGAACTTAGTGGATAAATTATATAGTACAATACCTATGCAGTATATATATGAAGTGAGAGTGAGGGGCAGGGAAACTGTTCCTCCGTTTTCTTGTCCATAATATTATGCTTTAAGCATAAGTTAAATAAACCAGCCATGCATTACTGTTTTAGAGAATTAATTAAGAATATCTTGTAACACTATGATACGACAGGTACTTAAATGCCCCTTCCATTCATGTAATCATTAGGCTATCATAGTGAAGTTGGGTATATGTAAATGCTTAGATTAACCCTTAGCGTCTGAGATCACGCGATCGCGTGTTATTGTGGTATGGCCAAAAGTCAGATTATCACGCGATCCCGGGATATGACTCGGAAATTCAGGAAAAATAAGTTTATATCGCAATTTGCGTGATATTTTGGGTAATAAGTTAGGTAAGTTGCATCTCCATGTGGAGCTATCTATCAACCACCATTTTCCTCCTATTGTGAGCCCAGCCCCCAGTCTGTGTGGCATGCAGGAGCAGTGGACCTTTAAACCGGGCCTATAAGCTGCCCACCCGGCTCATTATTACCCAGTGAAAGTGAATATGGAAATATTTGTGATTTATAAATATTATTTCTTACGTTATGTGTGTCTCAGTAGGAGGAAAGATCAGTCACGATACTCGAGGGCGGTGAATCATGGGAAAAGTATGCTGATTTAGGACCTGGAATACCCTATTTTTACAAAAAAACGTAAGTGTAGTGTGGTATATAATTATTATATATCTATATTTAAATTTTTATATATACAGTATTTATAATTTCATATACATTTTATAAAATATATTATGTAATTTTATTGTGATATACTGTATAGGCCTATTTTTATTTTCCTATATTGTTTTTATACATTTACTTATTTATTTGTTTTTGTTTTGTTTTGCTTTTTATTTATTAATTTATTGTTTTATTTATATATTTACATTTATATATACTGTATATATACTGTATATATAGGTGTGGCGGAGTGGTCTTGCCACTGGACTGGTAATCCAATGGACCCGGGTTCGAATCCCAATATGTCATTGGGAAGATATTATTGGGATGGAATTTGTGCTGTACCTAGTATAAGTGCATTACCACAATGCACCAAAATGCCAAAAAAATACCCTCATTGTTCCTTGAATAAATAGCATTATATGAATATTCCCATATTCAAAAATATGCTACAGGGGGGCAATGCCTAGTGAGTTGATTGCTCAATAGGTGGCGTTCTGCGAGTGAGGGTCCGAGTCTGGTGGATGAGACTGTGAAGCGCAGAGGCGAGGTGGCTTCAGAGATGGAGTTGCTTCGAGCCGTGAAGCTTCGCATGTCTCACTCCCTAGACTGGAGCAAGACCTCACGGGCCTCACCGTGTTCAGCGGTAGAGTGTAAAGGCAATCAGCCTATGTCCGAGAGGGAGTAGTTGGAATATAGAAAAAAAAAAAAAAAAAAAAAAAAAAAAAATATATATATATATATATATATATATATATATATATACAGTATATACATATTGTATTATAATGTATTTGATTTGATTTTTTTGTATATAGCCTATTAATTATTTTTTTATTATTATTTTATTTTTTTTTATTTTTTTATTTATTTATTTATTTATATGGTTTTGGTTTATATTTTTTTTTTTATTTAGATTTTTTTTTTTTTTTTTTATTTATTTATTTACCAGTATGTATTTATTTTATTTATTTATTTGTTTTTGTTTTGTTCTTTATTATTTATATATTTATTTATGTTTGTTTTTATTTTATATTTGTTTTGTTTTGATTTTTTGTTTTTTTTGTTTTTTTAATTTATTCATGTATTCATTCATTCACTTTCTTCATTCATTAATTAATTGACCTTCTTCATTCACCTTCTTCATTAATTCATTCATTCATTTGCCTTCTTCATTCACCTTCACACGTTCACCTGCATTCACCCACCTTCATTTACCTTCATTCATGGTGATGGGCTGGTCTATCAGAGTGAGAGCTGAGCGTTCTCTGCCATACCCATAGCTTACTCTGACTGTTCCTTTTACTTATATATCTTCTAGATCTCAAGTGACGGCGTCTTTTCTGTGGATTGACCTCCCTACTGCCAACCTAGAAGTTGTCAGATTGGGAGCCAAAGTGTCGCATTTTTCCCTTGCCCCTCAATTTTCCCTTCATAATTGCTGAGGGGCACAGGGCCTTGGGTGGGGTTTTGGTTTGTCGGGCATTTCCGCACCCTCCTCAGCTCCCTGCCTTGGAGTGGCTTCGGTCACCCGGGCTTTGTTAGTGGTAAGCAGGGAGGGTTTTGTGGGGGTGCTCGTTTATGGCCTTGGCCTTGCTTGAGACCTAGGGGCTGTTCGGCCAGACAGCCTGGGGAACAACAACAACAACAACCTTCATTCACCCACCTTCATTAATCACTTCATCATCAAAGTGGATATAGGCCTCCTGGGGAAACCACTATATTATAATAACGTGTCTAGTGCAACACCTCCTTGGGTGATGTGAAAACTGCACTAGGCACCAAATAATTTACTAATTTTAGTATTCCTTGACTAAATACACAAGTGCATATACTATCAAGAACTAAGTGGAACAAAAACTATAAAAATTACGATACAAGGCTAATGACAGTGAAATGACATTTCCGCCAAAAAATGACTACTCAATTTATTCAGTTTAGCAAAGTCATGTGCAATATAGAACATGACCACATTCATGACAAACAGGTGTTCTATGAACATTATACAAATATTGACAATGAAATTTGTATAAAGGTGTTATATATTGTGGCAAAAACATCAACTGTATAAACATTCGCATTATTTACACAGCAATACCAATGCATGGAAACAATTGTGCATAGCTCGCTAACCAATTATGCTTTAGTGTTGTGGTTTTCACTGTTAGAAAGAGCATAATTTGTTCGATTCCGGTGATATATAACGTTATAAACGAATCCGAGCAAATACCGCAACGCCGAGGCGGGGAACTGCTCGGAGCCCAGCTTTGGCCGTGGAGCAGCGCGACAGATGAAAAGAAAATATTCGCATTTTTGGCCATTTATTTTAAGTATTACTAGAACTAAAAGTATTTTTCGTAGGAAGTTTTGTTTTTGGTATTCTCTTCCTCATTATCTTGGCTATTCATACAGACTAAATTGAAAACTACGGGCCTCGTAACCATGAACTAAATCTAACATTTGATAAACCATATCATGCAAAATACTATTTTTTTGTTTTGGGTCACTGCTTGAGAACTATTGAAAATAGACAATTTCTGATTTCAGATTTGGAACGAGCAGAAACAATACTTTTATTTGAGCATATCAAAGGAAATGGTAATCACTCAAAATTCCGAGATAAGACGGTGTGAACACAATAACTCGGCAAATAAGTTTATTCCGGATTCGTTTATACCATCATATTTCAATTCATTTAGATTTGTTTTTTGTATTGTGTAGCATAGTAATTCCTCCTTCCCTTCACATATGATACATTACAATAAACAGAATTCTGGTGGCTGGGAATAGAGCAATAAGGTAGGCTTCGAAAACGCTTCTGGGCCAAATTCGCCACCCAGAGACCATGCAGGCTGTCTGCCGTAACTTACTGTAACTTAATCTGTCTCAAGGGGTTAATATCCAGTATTCGAAAATGGAAGTGAAGCATGGATGTTGGTCGAGAGACTCAGACCAAGAGTGAGAGCAGTGGAAATTAATTACTTAAGAAGTGCGTGCGGAGTTACATGGAGGGATAGACAGACTAATGAAGAAGTAAAAAGGAGGTGTGGTGTGGAGGTAGATGTGCTGGAAAGTGTGAAAAGGAACAACTTGAGATGGTTCGGCCATATGGAACGTATGGAAAGCGAGAGAATGACTAAGAGGGTGTACGAGAGCGAGGTGGAGGGACAGAGAGGGAGAGGTAGACCGAAGGAGAGTAGAAGGATGGAGTGAGGAAGTATATGAACGAAGGCGGTGCTGGTTGGGGAGAGGGGCGTCGAGTGACTGGGGACAGGGGTGCATGGAGGCGGTTCGTTCGTGGCACCCCCTTCGGGGATCACGGCGTCGGGCAATAGATAGATAGATAGATAGAAAATGGATAATATATCGTAGGCTTGGGCATAAACCTTTAACTGTCTTGATAGCGTAATGGTTATTGTGCAGAATTTTGGTGTGAGTATCCTAGGTTTGAATCCTTGGAGTACCACATGTATTCATTAGTTTCATTGATTTCATTAATTAGGTGTATTTGTAGGTTAATTGGTGGGTTGGTGATAATATGAATTTATTCAGGTACAGGAATAATTCTTAGTGAGGCCTTCCCTTGTGGTTAAGTGCCCCATCAATTACCCCTTCCATTTGTATAATCAGTAGGCTATCATAGTGCAGTTGGGTACCTGTATATGTACATGCTTAGATTAATATCCAGTATTCTAGAATGGATAATATATCGTAGGCTTGTGCATAAATCTTTAACTGTCTTGAAAACGTAATGGTTAGTACACAGAATTTCAGTGTGAGAATCCTTGGAGTACCACATGTATTCATTAGTTTCAATGATTTCAATAATTAGGTTTATTTGTAAGTGAATTAGTGGGTTGGTGATAATATGAATGCAAAATAATAAGGCTTGGAGGTAGCTGGAGTACAGTGCCTATGTGATCATTATATATAAAGTGTTAGTAAAGTATATCTGCAGGCTGACCTGTTTGCGGTAGTAGTCCCTGAGAGCGTTCTCGTAGCCTTCTTCCAGGCGAGCAAAGGCGGCGCTCACCTCCACTGTCCAGTAGATCTGAGTCCCCGTCAGGGCCACCTGCTCAACACAGACAACAGTTTATATAATGATAATAATTATTACTATTATGTACACTACAAAGGCTGTGCAATCAACAACAACAGCACAAGCCAGAGTAGCTGACGTCAGGATACGGGAACAAAAAGGGCACAAGAGCTCGGAAATTCATATTGTGACGCGCCCTAGTAACCCGGAAGCTAACCCAACAAAACGTGGCTACCACGAAGATGGCCACCACCCACTCCCAATAGAGACCTCAAGCACCAGAAGACGTTTTAGACCTCAAGGCCAACAACCCTGGTGTAGCAGAGATAAGACAGGCTAATTGAACTGCCCTGACCCAGTTATCAATTGTACTAGGAGCAATCCTAAGTTTGGTCGAGGTAGGTTGGCACTACCAGAGGTGAACTTGATGACACCAAAGATAGGCTCGAAGATAGGTTAGACGCTACCACTGTTACAAGTAGGCTTGATGTTACCATAGGTGGGCTTGATGACACTAAAGACAGGCTCGAAGCTGTAACAAGTAGGCTCAATGCTACCAGAGGTAGGCTTAACACTGCCACATCAAAGTCTGCAACAACCAGTTGCCAAATCCAAATCTCCCATCAAGACTAAAGTCCGAGGAGTAGGCTCGAGACTCTCCCCTTCACCAGTCACAGAGCCTATCAAGGCTGATGACCCAAGAACACGCAAGATTAGTAGAAAAGAAACGTGTTAGAAGAATCTACGAGCCCTCCCCCAACATTAAAAAAATCCCTGATTAATTAATTCACATAATAAGTCTCGTTTGTTCGAGTCCCTTCTTGAAACTTGTAAATTTTCCACTTGTGAATACAATACACACAACTGCTGTCTTGTATCTATATTAAAATTACAACTGTTATCCTCCGTTCTTCTATGATCGAGATAATACCAAGTATCAATATTAGAGGTTATTACCACATCCACGATTTATATACGTAATTCAGAGTTGCTGGGGTTTTAACATAATCTGTCATAGTAGCCTATGTTTCGGTATGATAGAAAACGAGTGCTCCTCATTCTCCTTTCGTCTGAACTCTTCCACATAGCCTATATATTCACTCTTGATAGTAAATTATGTATATCAAGTGTCCTGCATTATTCTAATAGTCATATGAGCTCCTAACTTTAATTATTTAAGTATTGGGTAAGCCATATGTTCATATTTGCATACCGTTGTTATTCCGTGTAATTATTATTGTGTAGGCCTACCATGTAGGTTTCGCATAGAAAACCGAGTCCAGCTATTATTACCACAGCCTGACCTATTTTATTATTGTGTATACAAAAACGTATATCCTGTTCTGAATGTACTATCCGTCTTGTTCTTGGAGGGGGCTCCATGTATATTGAGTATCCTATTCTTCCCATTTGGTGAACATAAACTACCTATTTTAGCCCAGCATAACAAAAATACTAATCATTACAAACAAATAAGGAAAACTAATTTGTGATATTCCTACAGTACCATCTACTCATTTCTTATCTAAGTAATGGTAGCATAAGACGATTCTCTTTAAATTATAGATGATATAATGGGTCCTTTGTAGGCCATAAATAAGTGTTTTCTATCTTGGAAAGGCTGCCATCACCTCGGACGTTCAGCTGGGCTAACACATGATATATATATATAGATGAACTATGGTTATCAATAGCTTATGTGAATATAGTTATAGGGCACTTACATTCGTATTGAGTAGTTCACCAGTTATATTAAATCTTAGAGTTGTAAATGTTCTACTTCCTTCTCTTGTATGTAGCTAGGAGTCATCGTGAGGGGGAGAGACGCAGAGGGGGATTCCTTTATTGAATGAAGTTATGCTCAAGAATGTACCTCTCTCTCCCAAAATCCCTATCTTAATAACTTCCCATCTCCACCAACGAATGACGAAAAAAACATTCAAATCCAAGCTTGCAGAATAACCAGCGAATCCCAGTACTGGTTAGATATTAGGGGTGTGTCAAAGCTATAAGTATCTTAGCATCTATGCCATGGCAACAGACACAACGTGACCTGATATCATAAATGCTCCCTTCCGGTCACGTAAGCAAGGGATCTAAGAGAGTGTTTGCAAGCAATCAAGTACTCAGCATACACTGATAGATCAGAATACAACTGGCATACCTTCCACATTCAGTAGCGATATATTAGAATGTACAAGTAGGCCTATAAGATTATAATATAACTTTTATGATTATAAATAGTGGTAAATCAATTATCTATTGCAATCATAAGTAAATGAATAAGTATGATCCAAACATATATACAGTATATGCAGTAGGTAACAAGAAGTCTACATTTACTATGTAATAGAGAATATAGCAAGGACTGCAGTGTAGACGTGTGATAGTTCATGAGCATTTGTAGATGTTCTAGTAACATGGGAAAAATAAACAATGAAATGGCACAATTTAAGTAAAACAATAAATCAATTGCTTTGACGGCATGAGATAAACTCCTAAACACCCAATAATAATCTCTACCAATCTCCAATATAGACTAGACAAAACTAAGACCATAAAATATCAGTGTTAAATAGAGAGAAGTAGTGTACATTAGGATGTGTTTTGGAGCGGTGCTCGTCTCCAAGACTGCCCTTTGGAATCTATAGTAGATGTAATACGCAACCTGGTACACAAGCTCTACACATTGACTACGATATCACCGTACTCAACTGATCAATACCAACCTACCAATTACATAATAAGCTAGACAGGTGAGTGACCTGAGTGCCAACTGCCCAGACAGGAATTCGCAATGTTTACAGCTATAAATACGTAACATTGGCAGTTATCCAATTCTATATTGACTAAAACTGATGTGTAATGATGGTACTGTAACTGACCTGAGCCGGGTAGTCTCCCACCCACTGATCCCTGGGGCGGTCCTCGTAGGCTGCTACAGCGTCAGTCATCTTGGCTCTCACTGTGGCCCGCATCACCTCCAGTACACTCATCAACCATTTCTCTACCTGCAATACATATTACAATACACTCATCAACCACTTCTCTACCTGCAACACATATTACAATACACTCATCAACCACTTATCTACCAGCAACACACATTACAATATACTCATCAACCACTTCTCTACCAGCAACACACATTACAATACACTCATCAACCACTTCTCGACCTACAACACGCATTACAATACACTCATCAACCACTTATCTACCTGCAACACACACCACAGTACACTTACTAACCACTTATCTACCTGCAACATATTACAATATACTCATCAACCAACCAATACTCTACCTGCAACACACATTTCAGTACACTTATCAACCACTTCTCTATCAGCAACACACATTACTGTAGGCTACACGTATCAACCACTTCTCTATCTGCAACACATTACAATACACTCATCAACCATTTATCTACCTTGCACCACACATTACAGTACACTGATCAACCAACCCATCACCAGACCCAAAAAAAAAAACTTACAAAACACTAAACAGCATCACACTCTCCAACAGAAAGACAACAATATCACATGGCACAATCACAACAACAGACTTTATTCCTTCATACAAACAACAAACAAACACTCGCATTAATAATTTCTCTCATGTCACCACCTAAACCCCCATCAAGACGACCGACGTGTCATCCGACGTAGGATACAATTCCCTGACTATGCACCCTTCACCAACAACCAGACAAAGCACACCATCAACAATCTCAAGCACTCACCCGCCTGTGGTCCAGACAACATAAGCAACATACACCTCAGACACCTAGGACCGCAAGGCATACAAGCACTCACCAACATATCAAACTACAGTTATTCATATAACACAATACCAGACATCTGGAAGCATGGTGTCATCATTACTTTCCCCAAACCCAACACAGACCCCAGTACGCTGCCCTCCTCACACTCTTGTGCACCCCCTCCAAAGTTACAGAACGCCTCGTACTACAACTGACCACACACGCTCTACCCCTAGTTCCAACACAAAGAGATTTTGACGGCATCAACTCAGACAGACCATCACACAGATCACTACTTGCCACACTCAACATTAGTAAGGCCTTCGATGCCATCCTTCGCCACAACCTTAACAAACAAAATCTACAACACAAACATGCACAACAATACAAAAAGTGGCTGGCCAACTACCTAGTAGACAGATGTGCACACGTATAATTTGCCGGTCAGTCATCTAGCATCAGAAACTTCACAAATGGAGTCCGGCAAGGATCCGTCCTGTCGCCTGCACTCTTCAATGTGTACATGCATGATATACCTACACCCCACGCACCCCAAATAAATATTGCTTCCTATACAGACGACATAACACTCACATAATCACACCAAGACCCAGCTAGAGCAACACTTCTCCTTCAACCCTATCTCAACACACTACATGACTGGTGCACTACAAACAGACTCAAGTAGGCTCCAGCCAAATCCACTGCAACCCTCCTCACATACTGGACAGCCGAACACAAATACACCCCACACCTCACAATAAACAACACCCCCCTAACACACACACACTCACCCAAAATCCTAGGAGTAACATATGATACTCTAATGACATTCAAACAACACCTCACAAACATACAAAATAAACTGGCACCCAGACTTAACACCCTTAGGTCACTTTCCCACACAAAATTTGGACACAACAAAGAAACTACCACAACAGTATACAAACAATACATAAGATCAGTGATGGAATACGCAAGCACTGCCTGGGCTTGTAACCTAGCTGAAACACATCACAAGACCTTGCAAACTATTCAAAACAAAGCCCTAAAAATCATCACAGGCTGCACAGCTACTACACCTACAGATCACCTCAAGACATCAAGAAACCAAAGTCCTCAAAGACCATCTGAACATGAGAGGCACTCAATTCCTGGCTACAGCCTCTACAAACTAACACCACCCAGTACACTACATGGCAGCACACCCACAGACACCAAGACACATCAAAACGACACCCAGTGACCCAGCACACGGTATCACACACAAATACTGTCATCTCTCCCTCCCTGCCCACCCCAAACCAGCTTCCAGAAGCACATCCATACTCATAGCTCTCGCCGTTCCATCCAATCACTCATAGACAACACACAGCTGCAGGCACGACCTCCCTAAATCCATCGTTCTGAATCCTCCCTTCCTCGCGAGGACAGAGTCCACCTGGCCAGGCTGAGATGTGGGCACCACCATCCAGCTCTCGTGAGCTATCGGATGAGACTGAATGTGTCCGTCGTCGACACCTGTCCAGTATGCAACACAGCACCCCATGCTCTTAAACACATCATAGAAGACTGCATTCTACACAATCACTTACACCAACAGCATAATCTACAATCCATGAGAACCCGTGGGAAAGCCAGGTCGTGGCCATGGCCTTCCTTAGGGACTCAGGGCTGTTCGGCCAGGCAGGCCTGGGAACAACAACAACAACAACAACCACTTCTTTACCTGCCACACACATTACAGTACACTCATCAACAACTTCTCTACCTGCCACACACATTACAGTACATTCATCAAAAACCTCTCTACCTGCCACACACATTACAGTACACTCACCAACAACCTCTCTACCTGCCACACACATTACAGTACACTCATCAACAACCTCTCTACCTGCCACACACATTACAGTACACTCATCAACAACCTCTCTACCTGCCACACACATTACAGTACACTCATCAACAACCTCTCTACCTGCCACACACATTACAGTACACTCATCAACAACTCCTCTACCTGCAACATAATACAAAATTTGTCTTCTATATTCCAACTGCTCCCTCTCAGCATAGGCCGAGAGCCTGTACATTCAACCGTACATTCAACGGTGAAGCCTGTGAGGTCTCGCTCCAGTCTAGGGAGTGAGACATGTGTTGCACTTTGAGATGCAAGCAGCCTCAACTATCTTGCCTTCGCAAGATGCACAGGGCCGGGTTACCCACCCACGGGTCGAAGCAGCCCAATCTCTGAAGCTGCCTCACCCCAGTGCTTCACTGTCTCATCCCCTAGACTCGGACCCTCACTCTCAGAACGCCACCTATTGAGCAATGGACTACTTGCAACACACATCAACCACTGCTCTGCCTGCAACATAATACACATTACAATACACTCATCAAATACACCTCTACCTTTAACACAATACATATTACAGTAAACTTACCAACCACTTTTCTAACTGCAACACAACACATATTACAGAACACTCATCAACCACTTATGTACATGCAACATAAATTACGATGCACTCATCAACCACTTCCTTCCCTGCAACACAACACACATTATAAAACTTTCATCAACTACTTCTCTCCCTGCAACACAACACACATTATAATACACTCATCAACCACTTTTCTCCCTTTAACACAACACACATGATAATACTCATCAACCACTGTTCTATTTGAAACACATTACAATAGACTCATCAACCATACTTCTACCTGCAACACACACTACAATACACTCATCAACCACATATCAACCTGAAACACAACACACATTACACTACACTCATCAACCATACTTCTACCTACAATACACTCATCAACCACATATCAACCTGCAACACAACACACATTACAGTACACTCATCAACCATACTTCTACCTGCAACACACTCATCAACCACATATCAAACTGCAACACAACACACATTACAGTACACTCATCAACCATCTTCTACCTGCAACACATACTACAATACACTCATCAACCACATATCAACCTGCAACACAACACACATTACAGTACACTCATCAACCATACTTCTACCTGCAACACACTACAATACACTGATCAACCACATATCAACCTGCATCACAACACACATTACAGTACACTCATCAACCATACTTCTACCTGCAACACACACTACAATACACTCATCAACCACATATCAACCTACAACACAACACACATCAGAAAGAAGAGAGTAGTTACTTCAACTGTAGGACCGTTAGTCGATGAAAATGGAGAATATACCAAAGACAAGTACAAATGAGTAATGCCCTCAATACCTTCTTTGCATCAGTTTTTACAACAGAAGACCTCATTGATATCCCTACAGCATCGCCAATTCAGATAGATAATTCTGATGTTCTAAGCAATATCACCATTAGAGAGAGAGAAGTATTGAAATGTTTAGATAAACTCAAGGTAAATAAAACGCCCGGACTTGATACAATCTCACCTAGAGTTCTAAAGGAAGCTAAGGATGAGCTCTCCAAACCACTGACATTGCTATTCAATAAATCCTTGCAGCCTGGAACTATGCCTGATCAGTGGAAGCTAGCTAACGTAACACCGATTTAAAAAAAAGGCAGCCAATCCCTACCCAGTAACTATCGTCCAATTAGCTTAACCTCAGTTGTATGTAAAATGCTAGAAACGGTCATCAGAGACAGACTCATAAATCACTTAGAGGAAAATAACATACTTAAAGATACTCAACATAGCTGCTTTCGTAGCAAACGTTCCTGTTTAACAAATCTCTTAGACTTCTTCCACGATATCCTCAACCTCTATGATGAGAGTACAGCTGTAGATATTATATACCTTGATTTTCAAAAGGCCTTTGACAAAGTTCCCCACAAACGTTTACTGCTAAAACTAAAAGCGCATGGAATACAAGACAGTGTGTTGAAATGGATAGAAAATTGGCTCAGCGACAGAAAGCAAAGAGTAGTCATAAACAGTAAGGCATCTAAATGGACCAATGTAAGTAGCGGGGTACCCCATGGATCGGTACTAGGACCAATTTTCTTTCTAATTTACATTAACGACATAGATGAGGGTCTCACCTGTACAATCTCAAAATTTACTGACAATACAAAAATTGCAAATAGCGTACTCTCAAAAGAACAAGTTGACGATATACAACACAATCAAAGTTGAAAGGAAGGCCTTTCGTATCATTAACTCCCGTCCACTCACCAACTCTCTGCAATCTCTCTCTCTCCGCCGCAATGTTGCATCTCTCTCGCTATTCTATCGCTACTATAATAATCAGTGTTCCTCAGAGCTATCCCAGTGCATACCACCTCCTTTACGTAGGGCACGTGGTACCCGTCTTGCAACTCAATCCCACCCCTACTCTGTGCAACTCTCCAACCCAAGAGTGAAACGTTACTCTCAAACTTTCTTCTACTCAACATCTGAGCTCTGGAACTCTCTCCCAGAATCAGTCTTTCCCTCTTCCTATGACTTAAATTGCTTCAAACTCCGTGTGTCCAGGCATTTTGGCTCGAACGTCCCTTGATTTTGGCCCTGTCACTCTTTCAACTATGGGGGAGGCACTCGCTATAGGCAGTTATGCCTTTTGCCTCCCTCAATCACATAGAAAAAAAAAAAAAAAAAAAAAAATCTAGATAAGTTGTCACGTTGGGCCCAAATATGGCAAATGAGTTTCAATGCGGATAAATGTAAAGTACTACACATTGAATACCAAAATGAGAAAGCAAACTATTCGATGAATGGCACTCAGATTAAGAATGTAAACAGAGAAACCGATCTGGGAGTAACAATATCGAGTAACCTAAAACCGAGTCAACAATGTTCAGAAGTTGTTAAGAAAGCAAACTAAATAATTGACTTTATAGGCAGGTCATTTGAGCATAAATCCAAAGAAGTTATCCTAACCCTTTACAATTCCTTAGTCCGCCCTCTTCTGGAATACTGGGTTCAATCCTGGTGCCCTTATTACCAAAAAGATATAGACAAGCTAGAACGAGTTCAACGTAGAGTTACCAAAATGATACCTAGCCTAAAGAACAAACCATACGAGGAGAGTCTTAGAGAATTAAATCTATTTCCTTTAACCCAGCGCAGATTAAGAGGCGACTTAATTCAAGTGTTCAAAATCATCAAAGGCATCGACAATATGAACTGTAGTAAGTACTTCACTATCGACCAATCTAATTACACGTGGGGAAACTGTTGCAAAATTATCGGTAAATCTTTTAACTCGCACGAATCTGAGAATTTCTTCTTCAATCGAGTTGTCAACTTGTGGAATGGGCTTCCCCGAGACGTTATAGACTGCAGCACCGTTGATTCATTTAAGCTTTGCCTAGACGAATGTCTTGCAGCAAACCCGCGACTGACTGTGTTTGTAAATTAATAACTTTATTTTATCCCCCCCTCAGTTACTAACTCATCTGTCCCCTACTAACTTCCTAATCCTGCCACGGACATTAGTTCCAGGGCAGTAGTTCCCTTTCCAATGTTCCTTTACCCACTCTAAACCACTGTTTGGACAATTGATCCTCAGTGTTTTGGAGGACAAACAGCCTAGAAGGGTCACCAGACCTGTTGTTGCTTGGTTTCCTTTGTACTTTGTACATTACAGTACACTCATCAACCATACTTCTACCTGCAACACACACTACAATACACTCATCAACCACATATCAACCTGCAACACAACACACATTACACTACACTCATCAACCATACTTCTACCTGCAACACACACTACAATACACTCATTAACCACATATCAACCTGCAACACAAGACACATTACAGTACACTCATCAACCATACTTTTACCTGCAACACACACTACAATACACTCATCAACCACATATCAACCTGCAACACAACACGCATTACAGTACACTCACCAACCATACTTCTACCTGCAACACAACACAACACACATTACAGTACACTCATCAACCACCTATCTTCCAGCAACACACAAGGCAAACTTCACCTTAGATCCGTTTCATAAGTGCATAAAGATTCACTATTGTATAATTTAGGAACATACCTTTTATCAGTCGGAAATTACGTTTACAAAACTAACTTCGATAATCCAGAGTTGATAGGCCTTTATCGTGTGATGCTCATGTTAATTGAGTATGGAATTTATGAAAAGAACGTTTTTCTTCGTAAATACCATATTCAAATGAACAGATTCCTCACGAAAGTCAATGAGAATGGCTTATTAACTTTCTGATTTATCGATATTGGCTGCGAAAACGTAGTTGCGAACTGACAATTATGACCTGTGCTCTGTGTACTCACCGGTCCGACACAACGCGTGAGAGAAACAAACTGGACATACTCCCCGTCCTTAGCCGTCATCCCTTCCGCCGTAGTCTGATTTGCTTCATCATCAGCAAACTTCAGAGACGCGATGCTGTCAAACAACTTGGTCAAGTGCCTGCCAGGTAAGAGAGGTACTGTACAATTACTTGCAGCGATATGTGGTATATATTTCATCGAAGAATTCTAACACGCTGATGAATAATTTTGAAACATTCCCTTGACCGATATACCCCAAGTCAATGTTTTCTGTCAAGCACTGTTCACTGCCTCAAGTACCGTTTATCATAAAGTAATGCACGAGTTACGTGTGCAGGCTATTACACAGTCGTATCTAGGAAAGGAGGTTAACACCATTTGGGGAAATAATAAAGTGACTGAGCAAATAGAATTGTTTGCATTAAATACTATTTCTGCCAATAATTGGCAGACCTATGTAGAGGGTACCTATCCGACGTGATAAAGCCTGAAAAGGACCTCATTGACAGGCTGCAGCCAATATAAAACCGGATTATGATAACATAAGGAAACCCTGGTAGATTGGCTGTTATTTAATCCCTGACAATCAACTCACCTGGTAACTTTGACCGGCTGGTTGCCATTGGAGAGGATGTCGAGCAGGTCAGCCGTGGAGACGAAGTAGAACCTGGGGAAGGCGAGTCTCTTGGTCTCGAGGTACTGTGCCAGAGTTTTCTCACAGAGAGTAAGCTCCGCCTGCAGGGCTTCCAGCCGCAGGTACAAGCCCTTGCGGTTGGTGGCGGTCAGCACGTGAGGCGCCTCCACCATTTCTGCCACCAGGATCTGTACATTTAAGCCACTATCACATTAACGTATTTTATTTTCATTTTTATCGGTAACTCTGGTCTGGCTGCTTATGTGTTAAACTTGTATAAAAATAATGCCACCTAAATTAATATGTTTTCAGTCTCATTTCCGATATCACTGCACATTTTAGAAATGTTACCAGAAACAATATTGATTGTCTAAGATGGACTTCAACAGCTTTCTTTTTAAATACCCTTAGTTAGATAATAAAGTGGCATCCCAACAAACAATATTTTCTTTTAAATGTATTATGAGCTTGAAACAAATTTTATAATGCCAAAATATTACATAATTACTCGCAAGTTGTAGCACTTCCTTGTAATAGAAGTTTGCATTGCTATATTAACATATTCCGTAAGACTGCGTGTTTTATCTACAATTATTTGTCACAGTATAGTATATTTATTTAACAATTGTATCATTAATGGGACTCTTTTCTCCTTTGACAGTGCATCTAAACTATTAGGATCAATAGTGATGGGCTGGTCTATCAGAGTGAGAACTGAGCGATCTCTGCCATACCCATAGCTTACTCTGACTGTTCCTTTTACTTATATATTTTCTAGATCTCAAGTGACGGCGTCTCTTCCGTGGATTGACCTCCCAATCTACCAAGATTGGAAGCTAAAGCGTCACATTTTTCCTTTGCTCCTCAACTTTCTCTTCATAATTGCTGAGGGGCACAGGGCCCTGGGTGAGGCTTTGGTTTCCCGGGCGTTTCCGCACCCTCCTCAGCTCCCCGCCATGGAGTGGCTTCGGTCACTCAGGCTTTACTGTGGTCGGCAACGAAGGTTCTGTGGGGGCGCTCGTTTATGGCCTTGGCCTTGCTCGGGGCCTTGGGGCTGTTCGGCCAGGCAGCTTGGGGAACAACAACAACAACAACATACCATAATATTATATTCTTGCAAGGTAGGCTATCTGGTGACTTACCCATAGTCACGATTAGGTATAATATTATATCTGCGATCACCAAAGACATTAATTGAACATTATTTAGATATATCAGAGGAAAACACAATTGTAAATATTAGAAACATGAGTACCTTAAAGTCAATATCAATTTGATCGAATCTTGCCGAATCTTCTGGCAGCTGGCGGCGAATATCATCTGACCCAATGAATATAGACTCCAAGTAACTCCATGTTCGCTGCACCTCGAACCTGACAATGTAGTCATCAGAAGCTAGGTTATTTTCTAAGATTTTAACAGACAACTTTAATTAGTATAAAAGTTAATAGTATTTATTGCCCATACAATATTGCATAACAGAATATTTTAACTGCGTCCATTGATTCTCTCTCTGTATATATATATATATATATATATATATATATATATATATATATATATATATACAGTATATGTATATATATATATATATATACAGTATATATATATATATATATATATATATATATATATATATATATATATATATATATATACTGTATATATATATATATATATATATATATATATATATATATATACAGTATATATATATATATATATATATATATATATACAGTATATATATATTATATATATATATATATATATATACATATATTATATATATATACATATACTATATATATATATGATGCAGAAGTCAACCAGGAAGGAAGGAAATACGAAAAGAACCCAAGCTTTTTCGTATATTACATCTTCAGGGGTAAATGTCATTTACCCCTGAAGATTTAATATACGAAAGCGCTTGGGTTCTTCTCGTATTTCCTTTCTTCCTTGTTGACTTCTGCATAATTTACTGTTCACGTGCTTCTGTGACTTGTTATGCATATATATATATATATATATTGTTACATATCTTGATTTAGAAGTGGTTAACTAAATAAATAAAGACAGAACAGTTAATATGAAAGTGTAGCAAAACAGCTGAAGGCCAAAAGAACGTAAAATATTAAAGTTAGTTATGTTGTTACTTGCTTTCCCTCAGTTGTTGGGACAGTTATCCTTTATACTCTGGTACACTTCAATTATATTTAATCAGTATACTATTTAAAGTTACATTGAATGTGAAATAGGCTATTTATTACGAATACTAAAAGCTCAATATGTAAGCAAAGTTTTAAGACACTAGAATATCTCAATTAATCTTAATTATCAGCAAAGTATTAAGATCTTTTTATAATTTATATAAGTTTGTTAACCCTTTAAAGATTGTTTTATTCTTTCTATGTTATCTTGTTATTCTTAGTTTATTATTATTATTCTCCTTTAGTATTTTATCTTATTTATTCTTATTACTGAAAGACATTTGACTAAATAAAAATGGTAAGGAAATATTATAAAGTCACATATAAAATGGTAAGGAAATATTATAAAGTCACATATAAAATGGTAAGGAAATATTATAAAGTCACATATAAAATGGTAAGGAAATATTATAAAGTCACATATAAAATGGTAAGGAAATATTATAAAGTCACATATAAAATGGTAAGGAAATATTATAAAGTCACATATAAAATGGTAAGGAAATATTATAAAGTCACATATAAAATGGTAAGGAAATATTATAAAGTCACATATAAAATGGTAAGGAAATATTATAAAGTCACATATAAAATGGAATTGTATTTATAAACGTAATAAAGGTATTTTACATTTAATCAAAATAATAAGCAATGCAAGTTATGATAGAGTTTCAGGATCGTTTTGCATACGTTCTGATTTCACTAAAGTACAAATTAAAGTTTAGTAGGCTTAGGCCTTTACAATGCCTATTCCGAATAATAGTCAGGTAAGTATTTAACTTATACAAGGCTTAATCATTAATTATGAATGACAATAGCTTTACATCAAGTTAGTTAATCGTTAATAAATAAAGTAGAATATCACAAATCATCTCTGAATCAAACATTAATTCTAATCACCAAAATTAAACAGTAATTCAAAATATATATCTCTCCAATTAAATTAAACATATATGATTCTCCAATCCAATCTATGATTCTCCAATCACGATATCTGAAATCAAATGAGTGTATGTTTTCGACATACCTTTGGTTAATTAATAGTCACAAATAATCCCTAACTAACGTGTAAGAGGTCACTCTGGGACGCAACTTAACACATAATAATATACAAGCCTTTGAAGTCTGTCTCGTCTCCCCACCACTCTGCTCAATTCCCCATCTAAGAAAGTACTGCTTTTAACTATCAAATCTCCGGCTTATATATCATATCCCGGACCAAGCTAATCCAATCCGAAGGCAGGAAACAGGTGCCGGAACCAATGATTTACAGGCTGCAGGTGTCAGCCATTCACAGACGAGAAGCAGGTGAACGAGACCACGTGAGTGGAGGGACAGTAGGGAGAAGGGGGGCTGGTTCCGCCTCGTCCAGTAGTTCCCCCCCCCCCATACTGTGGAATGTGAGTGGAGGGACAGTAGGGAGAAGGGGGGCTGGTTCCGCCTCGTCCAGTAGTTCCCCCCCCCCCATACTGTGGAATGTGAGTGGAGGGACAGTAGGGAGAAGGGGGTCTGGTTCCGCCTCGTCCAGTAGTTCCCCCCCCCCCATACTGTGGAATGTGAGTGGAGGGACAGTAGGGAAAAGGGGGGCTGGTTCCGCCTCGTCCAGTAGTTCCCCCCCCCCCATACTGTGGAATGTGAGTGGAGGGACAGTAGGGAGAAGGGGGGCTGGTTCCGCCTCGTCCAGTAGTTCCCCCCCCCCCATACTGTGGAATGTGAGTGGAGGGACAGTAGGGAGAAGGGGGGCTGGTTCCGCCTCGTCCAGTAGTTCCCCCCCCCCCATACTGTGGAATGTGAGTGGAGGGACAGTAGGGAGAAGGGGGGCTGGTTCCGCCTCGTCCAGTAGTTCCCCCCCCCCCCCCCATACTGTGGAATGTGAGTGGAATGTCACGTCCACACCAACTTGGCTGGTTTCTCTCTCTCTCTCTCTCTATTAGTGGTTGTCCCCTCACAGGATGGGGGGTGCTGCTCAATAAACTCATCCCTCGGGGCAAAATCAAAATCAAATCTCTCTCTATCTCTCACGTAAGCAGGTTAGGTTGAGTTGTTGCCACGAGGTAGTAATTGTAAAGTCACGTTCAACAGGTTGGTCTGGTCACATGACATCCGGTCGGTACGGATGTTACAATATATATATATATATATATATATATACATATATATATATATATATATATATATATATATATATATACAGTATATATATATACAGTATATACTGTACAGTATATATATTTATATATACCGTATATATATATACTGTATATGCTGTATATATACAGTATATATATATACAAAATATAACTCAATCTACAGTATACACTTCAGACACTGACATAAAAAGCAAGTAGTGGCAAAAGATAAGAACACCATGCATTTAAGTGTGGCACAAAGAAGTGTCTGATCTATTAAAGCATGGTTCACACATACAAGAGTCGGTGCCTGAGTCCAGCACGAGTGAACGATGGGTGACACTCTTCGTGACTCTGGCAAGAACCAGCCCGCATAGCGCACTGTTCCCGATTCACCAAGAGTCAACAAGAGTTGGTACGTGTTCATCCAAGAGTCAGTACGAGTCACTGAGAGTCAACAAGAGTCACAAAGAGTGTAACACGAACCCAACACGAGTTGAGAAAATGTGAAAAATAACGGTCAAATTATAGGGTACGAAAACAAAGAGTCGGTACGAGTCAACACGAGTCAACAAGAGTGTAACAAGAGTCAACAAGAGTCAAGAAGAGTGCTCCCAAGAGTGGCCCCCATTGTGCAAGTGCCCGATTCACCCAATAGTGTAACAAGATTCAACACGAGTCACGAAGAGTTATGCAGAGTTCAACACGAGTCACAAAGAGTCAACAAGAGTCAACACATGTGTCCTTCAGACTCGTGATGGGGACAACACAATGTCATGCAGGTTTGAAATTTCTAGGCCACGTCACGAGTCCCTAGGACACACCCCGATACCAACACGACTCACACGAGTGTAACACGAGTCACGAAGAGTATACACGAGTCATTGCCAAATATGAAAATTTCCTCACTCGTGTTGGACTCGGGCACCGACTCTTGTATGTGTAAACCATGCTTAAGTAGATAATGTGATGTTTCCCAAATGTCTCCCTAAATTGTTTATTGTAAACAGTATTCTATAGTATAATTTATAAAAGCTAAAGAAAATGAGTGTGCCAGATAATGGTGAGTAACTAACCATAGAGTAATGACCTGGTCCGCCACAGACAGCCTGTTCTGCCACATTGATACCTCCTCCAAGAAGTGCTCAATATACTTAGAAGTCATCAGGTTCTGCAGTTGCACCTACAAATATATAATACCACACTTATAGCAGAACAAGTGTATACTAAATTCAATATTATGCATTGTTAGATATATTTAATATTACCTGTGATGCAAGCGGTTATTGATGATAAACTACATTATTATTTGAATTTGCAAACGTTCATTATATGAAGAATATAACTTGCCATACTTTTACATAATATTATAGTGTTTACTTTCTTTGTTAGAGTACAACCTATCTAAATACCTACCATATTTCAATAAACGATAGTAATTGATTTTGTTTGTTTTATATTTCAAGTACAGGGTAAGATTTGCAATAACCTCTAAAGGGGGTTTAACATATTAACGAGTGTAATTCCGAGTTCTGTCGAGTTGATACTCGTAACACATTCGTCACCATACTCGGAATTACTCAATCGTAACGCACATAGTCGTAGCATGGTACGTAGTAGTCGGGCATAAGCGGGAAGTCTGCCAGAAATGTTGAACATGTTTGAAGTTTGCGCCCGCATTTGCCACTTTTGGAAGCGTACGGACTCGTACGACACACGTACGGTGGTCGTAGCATATCACAGCGAGTCTTAGCTATTATTATGAGCTCACAATGGAGTATATTGGGTATTCAAGGCCACTCGGTGTGCTTCACCACCACCAAGAGTTCACACGCATATTGACGAGTAGTGCAGAGTCGGTACGAGTCGTGCCACACTCGGGCAAATGTATGCAAAGAGTTGCCAAGAGCATCCAAAGAGTGGGCAAGAGTATCCACACATACTTTGAACGAGTTGTCAATACAGAGGCAAGAGTGTTTTGTGAGAATGTTTAGAGTGGCCATGCATTGACAAGTGTGGACACAGAAATGCCAAGAGTCCATAAGTGTGTGGCAAGAATATGTACGAGTGGCAGCACATACATTTTTGTAATCATACGGCATAACTGATCTATGATGTGTCTAGGTATACAGCTCACTTCTTAAGCTACCATTACGTCTCTGCTCAGCTGTTACCATCTTCATCCCACTCTCGCCTTATATATTTCTACCTTTACTGACCACTCTACTTACCCCCCCCCCCCTCCTCCTTCACATTGTGTTTACTGAAGTTATAATCCTCGACCTTAATTCACAGTACGTTTCCTTCACAGCTGCTATATTATACTATTGCGCCCTATTGTGAAGCATTGTATATTAAATGTTTTAATTATGGTGTTCTATTTTAATATAATTGTATCAGGATACATAATATTGTGTACCGTTAGGAGAGTCATGTATAATGATATGGATCCAATGTGATACGAATTATACCTTCCCTTACTATTGCCTCTGTAATCGTCTTTCATTCTGCCTATTTCCCGTCCCAATCTCTTCATCAATTCTATATTTGTCTTGCTATATACAGTATATTTTGTTACACACTCGTAGCTCAGTGATTTTTGTATTTCTTCATCTAGCTCTACTGGTCTTTACATATTGTTTATGTTCAGTCAAAATCAACAGTTCGCCAAATAACTACACTAGATATAGGTCTGCGAAACTCGACAATTGTTTTACTGACTCTTACAGCAGGTGTAGCACACTTGAACAACATTGGTTGGTTGAAGAACTCGGGGCTATTTCTCCCTGAATATGTGAAGAGTTGTAGGGTTGCCCGACTCTGTTGGACACTTGGCCCTACATCTAGAATGTGTGAAACCCCGTTAGATACATAACTTTTTATCGTTTTTCTTTCTTTGTGTACGAAGAAGACAAAAGGTAAAGTTACCTGTAGCATGTCTCCCCCAAAGTTGAAAGAATGATAGAGAGCCAAATTTAAAGTGCAATAGAGTCAAAATGTCTGTATGCACGGAGCTTAGAGCAGTCGAAGTCACAGGATGAGAATAAGACAGATTGAGGGAGAGAGTTCCAGAGTTTACATGTTGAGTGGAAGAAAGACTTGCAAAACTGGTTCACTCATGGGTTAGAGAGTTGGATATAATAGGGGTGGAAATGTGTCAGGTGCCACGTACTTTCTGTGAGGGAGGAGGTAAACACTGAAGAATACTGATTATTGTAATAGTGGTAGAAGGGTGAGAGAAATACAACATTGTGGCATGTAGAGAGAGATTGTAGAGTATTAGTAAGAAGAGGTGAGTTCATGAGACGAAATGCTTTTGGCTACCCTTTCAAGAAGTGTGGTATGTGTGGAACCTACATGCAAACAGTACTGTTACATGTTCCCCTGTAACAGAGTAAGAAGCTGTGTGCAAGTAAAGAACCTACGGAGACGGTTGAGCACACCAAACTTCTGGGAAGGCGTTTTAATAAGAGTGGTAATATAATTTTTCCAAGAAAGGTCAGAAGAAGAAGAGACACCAACAATATTGAAAGAAGACGAAAGGTTGATTTGTGTGGCTTGATGAAAAGTAAGGGATAGTCGAGTGGAAGATTGTGACGGGTAGATAGAAGGAAAAAATTGGGGTTTGGAAGCATTGCAAGCAACAAGGTTATCTCTGTACCAATTAAATGTAGTTGATATATCATAAGATAACTGTGCTATGGCCTCATCGCATCCTTTTTTAAGTAACTGCAGGGTGGGTCATTAAGGAAAGTTAGTAGAGTAATGTACGTTAGAGTCATTAGTATACGAGTGGATAAGACTAGAGGCACAGTTGAGTCATTATTAAATAATATAAAAAGAACTGTAGACAGGACAGAACCCTGAAATTGATAGGTTTAGGAAGTGAGCAATGGCCGTCCACAACTGCAGCTATGGATGGATCAGAATGGAAATTCGAGGTAAAAGCACAGATAAAATGCAATCAATATACAGGGTGTTTCAAAAGTCCCTCACTAATTTGATTTTCAATTTCCCTTGCAGGTTATCGACCAACGACGTTCATCTTGTGGTAAATGCTTACTTAGTAGTTGAGAATTTGTTTGAGTCTACATTTGAAGTTTTGCACTGTATTCTTCTGCTACCATGCTAACTCTAGAACAGAGGTGTAAAATCGCTGCATGACAGGAGGTTTTTAAATCTGTGGTCGAAGTGCAGTGACGATTCCAGGCAGTATACGGACAGCATTATGCACCGGATAGGTACATCATCGTCGACACCCACCGGAAGTTTATGGAGACCGGATCCGTGAAGGACAAACCCCGATCAGGAAGACCTCAAAGTGTTACTCCCAAAATGTTGTCAAATGTCGGCCAGGAATGCGTAAAACGTTGGCTCGCTTTTTCGAAAAAGGCGGTGCCCACGTTGAGGTGTAACCAGTGACTTTCTAGTAGCCTTATGAACCCAAGTTTGATGCCACCAAAATGCTCATGAATCGTAGACTCGGCAACTAAATTGTCATTTGGTTCATCTTGTAATTGTTATTTAAATACATTTCTAAAAATAATGAGGTACTTTTGAAACACCCTGTATACTTCCCTGGTTGATTTTTGGTCTGCTGGGTGAAATGGCATACTTTTCAAGGCCTGCAAAGTAAAATATCTGAATTAGTGTACCTGATTCTCCTCGAGAGTCTCGATCATCTCCTCGGAGGTTCTAATGAGCGTGATGCTTGTGCGGGGGTGTTTGTCCATCATGAACTCCAAGGTGGCCCATGTCGTCTCCAGCTCCTGCATAACAAATAACTCAGTAATATCTCCTCTACCAATATTAACAAACATTAAACATACAATTACATACAAAATCCAAAGGGTTTTGTATCTCAGAAAGAGTAATTCTATTTAATATAATTAGTAATACAATTAATCCTCTGTGGTGGAGGGGTGAGAAATTTCCACCACCGCTTTTCTCCGGCGAGACGTAGAAGTCGGCTAAAGGGGATCGGGGGCGGGGGCCTGGTATCCTTCTCCCCTTAAATAAATCTACCAAAAAAACGAGACAGAGATAGGGGCGAGGGAACGCGTTCGTGGTCCCGGACCCTAAGAATAGGAGCATCTGTGTTTATTCGTTGTTTTATGTTGTTTTTGTGTTTTCCCTGTTCTTGCTCTGTCTTGAGTCGGCTACCCCCAAAATGGGGATTGAGCCTGAGCATATAGATAGATAGATAGATAGTAATTTTATGTTATTGATGCAAGTACACATTTTGTTTATTTGATGTTACGTTAGATACAAATTAACGTTCATATACAGTACTATATTTGATGTTACGTTAGATACAAATTAACGTTCATATACAGTACTATATTTGATGTTACGTTAGATACAAATTAACGTTCATATACAGTACTATATTTGATGTTACGTTAGATACAAATTAACGTTCATATACAGTACTATATTTGATGTTACGTTAGATACAAATTAACGTTCATATACAGTACTATATTTTAGTTATTGTCGTAGAATATAATTAACGTTCATATACAGTACTATATTTTAGTTATTGTCGTAGAATATAATTAACGTTCATATACAGTACTATATTTTAGTTATTGTCGTATAATATAATTAACGTTCATATACAGTACTATATTTTAGTTATTGTCGTAGAATATAATTTATATAATCTGTCTGATGGAATATATATTGGAAGAAAATAAACTTCCCACTTACATTAAAGTAAATATTAATTAAATACATTCTAAAATCATACAATCTAGCCATGAATTAACTCACAAGAATGCAATAACAAAATATACAGAAAACGCGATGAAAATAAGACCAAATGACTGTTAAAACCATTTATCACGTACCTAGCTATCTACAAATATTATCTTAGCCTTGTTTTGCTATCATATACTAATCACGTTATTTATTGTTTATTTCTCTTCGCCTCGGTCGTTTGTTAGATTGTGTCATACATAAGTGCACAATCAAGTAATTTATCAAATACGTTTTGTAGAAAAAATAGCTATATAATTTCTCCTGACCTTTATTATTTTTTCCATGGACATCTCCTTGACGGCCTTATCCACAATATTCTTGACCTCGTCCTCATACGTGTGGAGATTGAGCTTCAGCAGGTCGGCTAAGGTGGTGGCGGGGTTGTCCACGAAATTGGTCTGTAAACACAAGACGTTGGGAGTATAAAACAAATATATATAAGTCAGTTTTTTTATATTTTACTGTGTGTGACTGTATGTGGCATACGATAATCATTTTAGTGTAACATAATCCAGTTTAGCTTAAATTAACTTCGCCATTTCTATCCTATCATAACCTAACGAAACTAAAGCAAACACCGCCTAGGCTAACTTATTAATGAGTACCTAATTTGTGTGTGTGCGTGTGTGTTTTCTTATGTTGGGGGACAATTGACATAGGTGGGCAATTGTCCGGGGAGGCAAATGATCGGGGGGTAATAGGCACGTTCCAAGAAAGCATATTTCCGAGATTATAATTATGTCCAACTGATTTAAATGATGGCTAACGTGATCATCCATATAATGAGTCCCGTGAGTGTTGTCAAATGATGGCTAACGTGATCATCCATATAATGAGTCCCGTGAGTGTTGTCAAATGATGGCTAACGTGATCATCCATATAATGAGTCCCGTGAGTGTTGTCAAATGATGGCTAACGTGATCATCCATATAATGAGTCCCGTGAGTGTTGTCAAATACTTTCAGAAATGAAAGATTAAGTCATTCTGAGTAAACACAAATGTTCTATACACCTAGGCTTTTGGGGGCAATTTTTTGTTCTTCAGTTATGGTCCACTAAAGTCGACACTTTTGTGTTTTTCATAATTGTTAGAGCAGTTTCCCCTCTAATGAAATTATATAGAGAAGAAAATAAGTAGTGTGTGATAATGTATCGTATCAATAATTCGTAGAAACACCAACAAATACTCAGTAGTTTTCTTCATTTTAAGGTGACGATGAGTTAAACATTACAAACAAAACTCAATATGGTATATTCACCGCATTGCATTAGAGGACACAAAGGAATAACCATGGTAAAACATATAAAACAGTCATGCAAATATAAGGGAATTAGAGGACACAAAGGAATAACCATGGTAAAACATATAACACAGTCATGCAAATATAAGGGAATTAGAGGACACAAAGGAATAACCATGGTAAAACATATAAAACAGTCATGCAAATATAAGGGAATTAGAGGACACAAAGGAATAACCATGGTAAAACATATAAAACAGTCATGCAAATATAAGGGAATTAGAGGACACAAAGGAATAACCATGGTAAAACATATAAAACAGTCATGCAAATATAAGGGAATTAGAGGACACAAAGGAATAACCATGGTAAAACATATAAAACAGTCATGCAAATATAAGGGAATTTGTATGCTTTTTGTCAGTTTTAACCCATTTTCCATGTAAACAAAATGAACAGCGAACACGCTACATCGTGTATGATGGTGCATGGTATCAATAATTCATGAAAATACCAACAAATCCTCTGTAGCTTCTTTCTTCTGTCTGTGATGATGAGCTAAAAATTTAGTTTCGTTGATTTCATGTAATATTAAACTCAATGCCAAGGAAATATAAAGAACGATAAAGTAAAGTTTTTGGAGTCAGTTTGAAGTATTGATACCATGCTTCATAATATACTTATTAGATATATTTCCTATCCTCATCTTATTGAAAAAAACGGAGTCATAATTACAAAAAACGCCAAGAAGTTGGCTTTTAAGGGCCCATAACTGCAAAACAATGTCCCAAAAATCCTGTGTGTATAACAGTTTTGTACTTAGAATTAATCGATCCTTCATCTCTGGAAGTACCTGACAAAACTCACGGGACACCCTATATAATCAGTGCCCATTGATTACAAAACTCACGGGACACCCTATATATTCAGTGCCCATTGATTACAGACATTATTGTTTCTATCTGTTAATCGTGGATAGCCTCGTTGAGCAAATGTAAGCTATTGAAATGGGATCAATCAGCATTATTGCCCCATTTCAAGCCATTTAGCACATGACTCGGACACAATGTCTGCACAAACCCGTATCTGTGAGCTGTTGACTGAATAATATGGTTTGGTATTTCAATAACTAAGATGCGGGCCAACTCCAATACTCACAAGAGGATCAATAATTAATTTATTATGAACCCTTTCAGCACAATAAGGGAGTTTACCTTTCTGTAATGGCTCATCAATAGTTAAATGTATTCAGAATAGGAAAGACCTGTGGAGTCTGCCGACTAATTGAACTAGAATTTAACTCATTTGAATACCACATGTTTATATTAAGATTAGGTAAAGCGTCGAGTATATTTACATTTTACGTCATCGTACTGATATAGTTAAACATTATGTAGAACATGAAGAAACAAAAATAACTGTATTTATTTTTAACTAATAGTTTCCACGTTATAGAGTGTCATCATTGCAGTTGGTGAGGGTGGCCGACATTCTCACCATTGTTGAGGTTTCTCTAGATAGTGGGGTATATTTTAAGTAATTTTCCTCAGGACAATTGCGCCAGGACATAGGCCCCACAGATAATATTGACACCCGAACAACTACCCCGACATTATGAATAATAACCCAAAAGTATGAAGATTATGATTTGGTCAACACAATTATGGAATCATTAATACATAGAGCTGTTTAATGGGATGGGGTTGTGTTGAAAGACAGGCGTTACCTGCTCTACTTAGAGGAGGTGGTGAGTGTATGTGAGTTAATGAGACGAAAGGCTTTCTGTTCTACTTTGTCTAGAGGTGCTGCGTGAGAGGACCCTCCCAACACATGCGAATAATACTCAATACATGGACGAACTGTGCCCCTGTACAGACCAAGATGCTGAGCAGGGTTAAAGAACCCCCGGAAACAGTTGAGCACACTCAGCTTCTGGGAAGCTGTTTTAGCAAGAGTGGTAATATGGTCTTTCCAAGTGAGATCAGAAGAAAAAGAGACACCGATAATACTGAGAGGAAATTAAGGGTTTGATTTGTGTATTGTTGAAGTAGGTTATATGGGATACACCTGTGAGAGTTCTTGATGGGTAGATAAATTGAGAAATTGGGTTTTGGAAGTATTGAAAGTAACAATATTTACTATGCTCCAATTGGAACTGGTTGATAGATCAGAAGTTAAGTGAGTTATAGCCTTATCACGTGAGTTTTGAGGGTGACCGGTCACTTCAACCAGTAGACCATTTCAACCAGTAGCTCTCAACCAGTACCAGATCAACCAATACGGTTAGGTTAGGTTAGGTTAGGTTAGTACTATATTTTGGCACTGGTTTGGTTGGTTTGGGTTATTTTGGCACTGGTTGAGAGCTACTGGTTGAAATGGTCTACTGGTTGAAGTGACATGGAACCAGTTTTGAGTGATTGCATGCTGGGGCGATCTGAAAAACAAGTTGAATAGTGTAAGGTAGAATCGTCAGATATGAATGGATAGGGCTGGAGGTACAGTTGAGAAGATAATTAATTAATATTATAAAAACAAATAGAGGTAGGCCAGAATCACGAGGAACACTGGTGTTGATAGATTGAGGGAGTGAACGATGGCTGTCCACAACCGCAGCTATGGAACGGCCAGAAAGGAAATTAGAGATAAAGGCACAGATGGAGGGATATAAACCGAAGGAGGGTAATTTAGAAATAAGAAATTTGTGCCAGACTCTATCGAAGGCCTTCGATATGTCTAGTGCAATAGAAAAGGTCTCACCGAAGTCCCGAAAGGAGGATGACCAAGAGTTAGTAAGATATGAAAGAAGATTATTATATGAGATGCCGAAGCCTCCAACCAGGGTGCAGAAACACCAGCAGGATGAATCCACACAAAACACCCGGAGGCACAGGAGAGAGACTACGGTAACTAAGAAGAGGAAAACAAAATATTGAACACAAATAAAATGAATAATAAAAGATTACGCAATGGAGGATGTCAAGTATAAATATAATACAATAAAATAGAATAAAATAAGTTTAAACATTAGAATTATTGCTGCAAAAAGCATTAACTCTAAGAATTAAAAATGGAGATATGAGTTGAATTGACTAGCTCATTTGGCAACTGATTCCACAAGTCAACCATGGCCGGCACAAAACACCGTGAAAACTGTGTAGTAGAATAATTCACACGACTCATGGCAAGATCATTAATATTGCTTGTGAATCTAGTTGCAAGAGCCCGGATATAGGGACCAGGCAGAACCCTATGTAAGGAATGCTGAGGATTGTTAAAAACTTTAAATAAAAGACTAAGGGCACCAACTTTATGCCGATGATACAGCTCAAGAGACAAATGAGGTAAAATATAACTGATAGAATTCAGGGACCTGCAACTTGAGATGGCAGTCAGCTGCTGACAACCAGACAGGTGAGCAATACTCGAAGCGTGACAAAATTTAAGCATAAAAAGACTTGATAACTGTGGCGTCACAAGCAAACGTTTTATAACACTTGCGAAGCCGACCAATTTTCTGGAAAATGGAAAATTAGAAAGAACGAATAGGCTATGCTTTTCAAAAGTAAGTTTGGGATCCAGAGTAACTCCTAACAAACGCAGAATATCCACATTCTCAATTTGCTCGCCAGAAACTTGTAGATAAGGATGGAGAGGATCCAAGGTACGAGATGCTGATGATAATGGAGTGTGCTTTACTAGCATTAAGTTTCATACCCCAAAGTTCACACCATGCTGAAATTTTGGCTAAATCCCTATTCAAAGCAGTAGCAATTTCGTGTTGATCAATTGGTGATGGAATTGACGCATATAAAGTAGTATCATCAGCATAGGGGATTAGTTTATTTTCAAACTCGGAGCTCAGGTCAGCAGTAAAAATAATAAAAAGCAAAGGCCCAAAGACACTGCCTTGTGGAATGGCAGAAACAACAGAAACAGAAGGGAAACGTCACCCATCAATGACCACAGACCGAGATCTTTTCGTCAAAAAATATTCAAAGATCCTTAAAATATTGCCACCATTACCGATGAGTCGTAACTTATACAGAAGTGCTTTATGGTCGACTAAGTCAAAAGCAGAGATAAAGTCAATAGCCACGACACAAAACTCAGGCCCCTGGTCCAATGAAGACTGCAGGTCATGGGTGAGTGTCAGAAGCGCATCACATGTACCCAGTCCCTTACGAAAACCAAACTGTGAGTTTGGTATCAAATTATGACTATTACAATAAGTGGAAAGGCATCTGGACAAAAGCCTCTCAAAGAGCTTGGATAGGATAGGTGTAATGGAGATAGGGCGATAGTCATTAGGAGATGATGAGGCAGTATTTCCATTTGGAATAGGAGTGGTACTACCCTTACGCCAGCATAGAGGAAAACTACCTGATTTCAAAACCAACCTAAACACCACGGCCAATTTAGGTGCCAAGACCACTGCAACTTTTTTAAAGAAGACGAGGAAAAACCCATCCGGGTCTGTGCCATCATAGTTATCAAGATCAAGCAAATACTTTTTCAGTTCAGCTGATTTGAATGCTATTGAATTGAAGTTGGGTCTAGGGAAACATGTCAATGGCAAAGACAATTCCTGATTACCCTGCTTTAACACTATTAGATAAAATATTGGCCTGCGATAATGGATCAAAAGATATGGAGCCATCAGGATCACAAAAAGGAGGCATGGAGGAATCTATTCCAAATAAAGAGGATTTCAAAGTGGACCACAATGTATGAAGCTGTTTAGCTCCTGCCAGAACATTCTGAAGATGGGAGTTATATTCCCTCTCAGCAGCAGCATAAACTCGTTGTGCAACTGGCCTTTTAGCAACACAATTTTCCCAATGCAAGGGGGTTTGATTATGCCTCCATAGACGATATGCAGCCTGTTTGTCATCAAATGCACGCATGCAGTAATCATTAAACCATGCTTTATCCATGATAAAGACTCATAAATCGCCTGGTCCTGATGAGGTATATGCTAGAGTATTAAAATAATGCAGAGATGAATTAAGTTACCCATTAACATTTCTATTTAACAAATCATTAAAAACAGGTGTAGTTCCAGAAGCTTGGAAGCTTGCAAATGTAGTTCCGATCTTCAAAAAAGGTGATAAATCAATAGCATCCAATTACCGTCCCATTAGTCTCACTTCAATCATAGGAAAGCTACTAGAGTCAATTATTGCTAGGAAAATGAGAAACCACTTAGAAACATTTAACTTAATAAATTCTTCTCAGCATGGATTCACTCAGGGACGGTCTTGCCTTACTAATTTGCTTAGTTTTTTCTCAGAGGTATATGAAGCAGTAGATAATGACAAGTCATATGATATTATATATTTAGATTTCAGTAAAGCTTTCGACAGAGTCCCTCATGAGAGATTGATGAGAAAGGTTGAGGCACATGGAATAGGTGGGGCGTTGTTAGGATGGATTAGGTCATGGCTAATTGGTAGGAAGCAGAGAGTCAGCATAAATGGTACCAAGTCAGAATGGGGAGCAGTCAAAAGTGGTGTCCCCCAGGGATCGGTATTAGGTCCCCTGTTGTTTCTTATATACATAAATGACCTAGATTTAGGTATAACTAGTAGGATAAGTAAATTCGCAGACGATACTAAAATAGGGAGATCAATTGATTCAGATAGCGATATAGAGTGCCTCCAAAGGGATCTAGATACCTTACATGAATGGTCAGTAAATTGGAAGATGAAGTTTAACATTGACAAATGCAAGGTATTAAAGATAGGGAAGATGCAAACAAATGTTAAATATAAACTAGCTAATTTAGAATTATAAAATTCAGATTGCGAGAAAGATCTAGGTGTGTTTGTTAGCAATTATTTGAAGCCTAGAAAACAGTGTATAAGCGTTCGTAATAAGGCAAACAGGATTCTCGGGTTCATCTCTAGGAGTGTGAGTAACAGAACTGCTGATGTTATCTTAAAACTTTACTTGTCATTAGTGAGACCCCATATGGATTATGCTGTCCAATTTTGGTGTCCTTATTACAGAATGGACATAGATTCATTGGAGAGAGTACAGCGTAGAATGACAAAAATGATCCATAATATTATAAATCTTTCGTATGAAGAAAGGTTGAAGAAATTAGGTTTACATTCGTTAGAGAGACGCAGAGTTAGAGGGGATATGATAGAGGTGTTCAAGTGGGTTAGTGGGATTAACAAAGGGGACATGACAAATGTACTAAAGCTCAGTGATAGCGAAAGAACTCGTACCAATGGTTTCAAATTAGATAAATTTCGTTTCAGAAAAGATATAGGCAAATATTGGTTTGGTAACAGAGTTGTAGATGGGTGGAATGGACTACCAAGTGCTATAGTGGGATATAAAACTGTAGGGAGCTTTAAGATAAAATTGGATAAGCATATGGACGAGAAGGGTTGGGTGTGAAGGGGGATCAGCCGGGTTGGGCCAATCAGCGCTCTGCAGACCCCCATAATCCTGCGTTAATCTCTAACCGTTTTGGTAAGATGATCCTCAGGGTATTAGAGTGTGAAGCCTATAATTGGGCTTTGTAATTGAATTGGGGTTGTGTGGGACAGGGATCTGCCTTGCTTAGGCCAATCGGCTTTCTGCAGACTCCCATTTTCTTATGTTCTTATGTTCTTAATTAGATGGAACTCTTGTGAAGGATACCAAGAAGGGAATTGTTGAGAGCTGAAACCGGGTCATGAGATCTTAGTATGAGAATCCACTCAATATTACAAACATCATTACAAACGTTGTCCCAGTTAACCCAGGATTTAAGGTAGACTTTACGCGAGAGAGTAAAATCAGGAACAAAAAAATTAAGATTAATTTTACACATGATGGCATTGTGGTCGGAAGTACCAACAGGTACAAGAACGAAAGTTTCCACAACGCCAGGAATATCTGTTAGAACTAGATCAAGACAATTTCCAGACATATGAGTAGGTCCTTGGATTAGCTGTTCACAACCAGATAAGTTTGCAAAATCCAAGGCAGCAAGGCCATTTCTATTTGTTAGAGAGGCCGAGTTCAACCACTCTTGATGATGCGCATTGACATCACCAACAAAAATAAAGGATGATTTGACATCTACAGACTGTATTGAAGTCATGGCTGTTAGGAGGCAGTCATATATGTCATTGTTAACATCCGGATTTCTGTACAGGCTAAAAATGTAATGATTATGATACTTGCTGAAAACTTTAACTAACTGCATCTCATGGCATTTACAAATATGCTTAGTTAAGCGCTGAACCAGTATTACCAGTATTGTGACCCCTAAGGAAGCCATATTTGTGATCTGAGAGTAGATTATGAGAAGAGAAATGCTTAAGAAATTATGAAGTAAGAGGAGTTTCGTCTATCTATTCATCTAATGCTGGATGCCGTGATCTCCGAAAGGGTGGCCACGAACAAAACGCCCCCATGCACCTCTGTCTCGTCAGTCGACGCCCCTCCTCCCATCCAGCACTGCTGTCATGCACATACTTCTTAACTCCATCCAGGCAACTTGCACTTGTTTCCTTCCCTTATCAGCGATACACCAACATCCACTGATATTCCTTGCATTTCTTTCATGACTACATCCATATAAATATATTGAACAACCATGGGGACATCACACACCCTTGCTTTAACCCAACATTCAGATAAAAGAACTCGCTCTGTTCATTCTCCACACGCACCAACGCCTTTGCACCCTCATACATGCTCTTCACTGTTTTCAGCAACTTGCCATCTACTCGGTATATTCTCAATACTTTCCACAGACCTTCTCTATCAACTCTGTCATAGGCCTTCTCCAAGTCCATAAAGGCAGCATATAACTTTTGTCGCTTCTCCAAATGTTTCTTCACAATACATTTCAGGGCAAAATTCTGATCTACACATCTTCTTCCCTTCCTAAACCCGCTCTGCTCGTCACCTACCCATTTCTCCATTCTTCTTCTCACTCTTTTGATCACTACCCTACTGTACACCTTCCCTACTACGTTTAGCAGACATATTCCTCGGTGGTTACCACACACTCCTCTTTCCGCTTTACCCTAATACCTCTATTATGCCTGCCTTCCAATCATCAGGCCCATTTCCCTTCTCCCATGTTAGTTTACACATTTTCCATACCCATTCGATCACTATCTCACCACTATACCTCAGCATTTCCCTACACACTCCATCTATTCCTAATGCTCTCCCTATCTTCACTCTTTTCATGGCTTCACATACTTCTGAGGGTTAAGAATGGTCACCCTTCTTTGGGACAGGTTGAATGCGAGCAAACTTCCAGCAAGAAGGGAAGACATTAGAGAAGAGACAGAGATGGAAGAGTTTTCCTAGGCAGCGAGTCAACACGAAATCACAGTTTTTGAGGACTACAAGAGGAACACCATCCGATCTGTACGCCTTCTTAAATTATGCCCATAGAGGGTAGAAAGTACATCTTTAGAAGAGATTAGGATAGCTGGCATAAGTAGGATAGAAGGAGGTTGTGAGGGAGGAATAACAACAGAATAATTCAAGTTGGAGTTTTAACGAAATTTTGGGCAAAGAGTTCAGGTTTGTCGGAGGAAGAAGTACTGCCCAAGAGCTTCACAGTGAGCAGCGCCAAAGTTCCACAAGTGCCAGCCAGTGGCCGTACTAGACAGATAAGGAAGGTGGCAGAGATAAGTTTATGGTCGGAGGAGCCCAAAGGGGAGAAAAGATCGACATTATAAGTGGAAGGGGTAGAAGTTAGAAACATTTTAAAAATGTTGGGCCGATCTCCGAAGCTGCTCTAGGTGATTTAGGATAGAATAGATGTAGGCTTGTTCACCAGGTTGGTCAGTTAAACGAGAGGAGAGCCATTGGCGGTTATGAACGTTGAAATCTCCTAAGAAGGAGATTTCTGAGAAAGGAGAGATGGATAGGATGTGTTCCACGTTAGAGTTTAGATAGTCAAAAGAATTTGGGAAAATCAGTAGAGTTAGGGGAAAGATAGACAACACAGAAATATTTAGTATGGGAGTGACAGGATAGTTTGAGCCATAAAGTTGAGAATTCAGAGGAGTCAAAGTCAGGAACAGGAGAGCAAGTGAGTTTGTTGTGTACGTATACACAACATCCGCCTTTGGCTTTGAAACTAGGATAGAGAAAGTAGGAGAATACAAATAAATGGCTGCTGGCAGTTGCTTCAGGCACATGAGTTTCAGTGAAAAAAAGAAGATCAGGTTTGTTGGAGGAGAGGTGGTGTTCAATAGAGGGATAGGCCGCGAATATTACAGAAGTTGATAGTAAGAGTGACAGGCCGTGGTCAAGAGCATATCGAAGGGTCGGCTGGTGAAGGGAAGTTAATGATGGGGGCATTTGTGCCCCCCCCCCCCCCAACTCCCACCCCACAGGGGACTCCGAGGCAGTTTTTGTAGTCATCATTGTAATTTGCTTTGCTTTTTTGTGTATTACAAATAAGTGTAGTGTGCTTGTTTAGTGTAGTGATGTGGATAGGAGGAGTGTTTGTGAAAGCTAGCTGGATTACTCTCTGTGCAAGTGAGACACAAACAGAAACAGTAAGGGAGGCTAGGCAAATGAAATAGGGGTTCCAGCTACTCTTTATCACATGCGTATAAGGTCTCCTCTGTTCGATTGGTGTCTACAATCTCCCTGTGAAAACTTGGCATTACCATGATGCCGAGACATAGTAGTTTATGATTTTACCATTAAGTACCAATAAATATACTGCTAAAGGATAAAAAAATTCGCCAAGCGAAAAACATGAATATAGTTTTCAGTAAAATTTGATCTTACCTACTAAATAGCATATTATCCTTTCCTAACTAATCTATTTTGTCATAGCGTAATCTAACTTAGCATGACTTGAACATACCTAGCTATTCCTTAACCACTGTTTTTTCTTTATTTATGTTTAACCCCTAAAAGTCGGCGCGCAACTTAAGTCGAGTTAAATAAAGCTGGACTATGTGGCGGCGCTCGACATAACTCGAGTGGCAATTTCAGCACGTAATGTTGCTGAGAGAGAGAGACAAGTGGTGGTAGGAGAATAGCGAGTGTATGACTGCTCCAGACCACCGCGGCGAACCTAATGACAAGAATCTCACCTCCCTCCTACCTCTCTCACTCGCTATATACGGAATTGTATCGGGAAAGTGGCTAATTACATGCTTTTTGCACTCGCGTTGCACGGTTATTGCAAGAAAACTAGCCATCATAAAAGGATCGTTATGGTGTCATTCGAAAGCTCTGTTTATGCCCTTTCAGGGATAGATACTTGTTTTACATTCTGGGTCTTATTTAGGCATGAAAATTATCACGTAAACAGCCCTATTTTGGCTAAAAACACCCCGCTGGGCGGTACATATAAATAAACCGCATAGGCCGCTCGTAAAGGGTTAAGGCAGTTGTAAGGAGATCAATTTTCTAGTGGATCAATTATCCGGGGCACTTGACCGGACACTCCCAATAGTATGTATCATATGCTACATTCCTAATACTCATGATTTATTTTTTTATTTTTAAGGATTTAAGAACACACACATCTGCACTATTTTGACTGACACACATGAGGCAGATCCTTTTCACACCCAATCCACGTTTTCAGATGAAGAAATAGTCAATGATATATTTAACTGACGATTATACCACTGTTATCCATTTGTTACCTATGGGAATATTTTTTGCTGAGCATAATACAATTATCTAATGATAATCAGAATACAAGGTGTCATGCTTCTCAAGGAGTCAATGTAAATAAATTAATAAATGTAACAAAATGAACGAACTTAGAGCCCTTGTTAGCAAAGAAAATATAGACATAATAGCGCTAACTGAAACGTGGATTAATACAGAAACCAGGCATTTTTTAGCAGAATTTGATATACCAGGATATAGTTTGTTTAAATATGACCGAACAAGTAAGAGGGGTGGCGGTATAGCAGTGTTTGTCAGGAGTACATTAAAAAGCTGTATTAAATCAGGTATTAGACTAAATAACGATAATGAAAGTGTTTGGGTAGAGGTTAACGAAGGTAGTGAGACCATAGTTATTGGAGTTATGTATAGACCGCCAAATATGAGTAGAAATGACGGAACGTCATTATGGGAGGAAATTAAAATGGCATCAAGGTTTAGCAATGTGTGCATTATGGGGGATTTTAATTTTTCGAATATAGATTGGCAGCATCAAATAGGAGACTCTGATTCTGAGGAGTTTATAGAGGTAATACAAGATAGTTTTTTATTTCAATTCATAGATACGCCGACTAGAGGTAATAATATTCTCGATTTAGTTTTCAGTAACAATGAACATATGGTAAATAATGTAGAGATAGGGGACCACCTAGGAAATAGTGACCACAATTCTGTGTATTTTAATATACAATGGAAAAGTAATACCAGAGAGAATACAACATTAATACCTGACTTCAGAAAAGCCAATTATGGTGGGTTAAGAAGAGCCCTATTAGCTGACCCTATGGTCAAAAAATTAAGTTGATCCAGGTGTCCAAATGAGTGTACCCCTTCTCAGGCACCTGTCATCTTAAGTCAGGAAGAGACGTCAACCTTGGTAGATACATACGATAATTTTATCGAGTCAGTATTCAATGCACAAAATAAATACATCCCCAAAAGAAAATTTAGATCAACACAGAACCAACCCAAATGGATGAATAATAGACAATTAGATCTTCTAGGACAAAAGAGAGGAATATATAGAAAAATTAGGAAAGGCGAAATTTACCTACTTGCTTACTATCAGAATCTATCAAGACAGGTAAAAAAGGATATTAGGAAAGAAAAAAGAAATTATGAAATTAAGGTTGCCAATGACTCAAAAAATAATCCTAAAGCTTTTTACCAACTATATAAATCCAAGGTTAGAGATGTAATTGGTCCCCTTAAAACTTCGATAGGAGAAATGACAGAAAATTATTTAGAAATGTGCAGTACATTAAATAGTCAATTTCTTTCCGTTTTCACTAATGAAAATTTGGCACAGTTTCCAGAAGTCCGTAAGGTATATAGCGATAGTATAGAAAATAGGTTAAGTACGGTTACTATAAGTAGAAATGATGTGCTTAAGGAAATTGACAGACTGAAACCTCATAAATCGCCTGGTCCTGATGAGGTATATGCTAGAGTATTAACAGAATGTAGGGATAAGTTAAGTTACCCATTAACAAAATTATTTAACAAGTCATTGGAGACAGGTCCTTCATTGGAAGGACCATATTACCAGTCTTGCTAAGGCAGCCTCCCAGAAGCTGGGTGTGCTCAACCGCCTTAGGGGGTTCTTTTCCCCTGCACAGCTTCTTGCTCTGTACAGGGGCATAGTGCGCCCTTGTATTGAGTATTGTTCACATGTGTGGGGAGGTTCCTCTCACACCGCTCTCCTAGACAAAGTTGAAAGGAAGGCCTTTCGTATCATTAACTCCCGTCCACTCACCAACTCTCTGCAATCTCTCTCTCTCCGCCGCAATGTTGCATCTCTCTCGCTATTCTATCGCTACTATAATAATCAGTGTTCCTCAGAGCTATCCCAGTGCATACCACCTCCTTTACGTAGGGCACGTGGTACCCGTCTTGCAACTCAATCCCACCCCTACTCTGTGCAACTCTCCAACTCAAGAGTGAAACGTTACTCTCAAACTTTCTTCTACTCAACAGCTGAGCTCTGGAACTCTCTCCCAGAATCAGTCTTTCCCTCTTCCTATGACTTAAATTGCTTCAAACTCCGTGTGTCCAGGCATTTTGGCTCGAACGTCCCTTGATTTTGGCCCTGTCACTCTTTCAACTATGGGGGAGGCACTCGCTATAGGCAGTTATGCCTTTTGACTCCCTCAATCACATAGAAAAAAAAAAAAAACAAAAAAAAAAAGGTATTGTTCCAGAAGCTTGGAAGCTTGCAACCGTAGTTCCGATCTTCAAAAAAGGTGCCAAATCAATAGCATCCAATTACCGTCCCATTAGTCTTACATCAATCATAGGAAAGCTACTAGAGTCAATTATTGCTAGTAAAATTAGAAACCACTTAGATACATTTAATTTAATAAATTCTTCTCAGCATGGATTCACTCAGGGACGTTCTTGCCTTACTAATTTGCTTAGTTTTTTCTCAGAGGTATATGAAGCAGTAGATAATGACAAGTCATATGATATAATATATTTAGATTTCAGTAAAGCTTTCGACAGAGTCCCCCATGAGAGATTGTTGAGAAAGGTTGAGGCGCATGGAATAGGTGGGGCGTTGTTGGGATGGATTAGGTCATGGCTAATTGGTAGGAAGCAGAGAGTCAGCATAAATGGTACGAAGTCAGAATGGGGAGCAGTCAAAAGTGGTGTCCCCCAGGGATCTGTATTAGGTCCTCTGTTGTTTGTTATATACATAAATTACCTTGATTTAGGTATAACTAGTAGGATAAGTAAATTTGCAGACGATACCAAAATGGGGAGAACAATTGATTCAGATAGAGATATAGAGTGCCTCCAAAGGGATCTAGATACCTTACACGAATGGTCAGTAAATTGGCAGATGAAGTTTAACATTGACAAATGCAAGGTATTAAAGATAGGGAAGATGCATACAAATGTTAAATATAAACTAGCTAATATGGAATTAGAAAACTCGAATTGTGAGAAAGATCTAGGTGTGTTTGTTAGCAATGATTTGAAGCCTAGACAACAGTGTATAAGCGTTCGAAACAAGGCAAACAGGATTCTCGGGTTCATCTCTAGGAGTGTGAGTAACAGAACTACTGATGTTATCATAAAACTTTACTTGTCATTAGTGAGACCCCATATGGATTATACTGTTCAATGTTGGTGTCCTTATTACAGAATGGACATAGATTCATTGGAGAGAGTACAACGTAGAATGACAAAAATGTTCCATAATATTAGAAATCTTCCGTATAAAGAAAGGTTGAAGAAATTAGGCTTACATTCGTTAGAGAGACGCAGAGTTAGAGGGGATATGATAGAGGTGTTCAAGTGGGTTAGTGGGATTAACAAAGGGGACATGACAAATGTACGAAAGCTCAGTGATAGCGAAAGAACTCATACCGATGGTTTCAAATTAGATAAATTTCGTTTCAGAAAAGATATAGGCAAATATTGGTTTGGTAACAGAGTTGTAGATGGGTGGAATGGACTACCAAGTGCTATAGTGGGATTAAAAACGATAGGGAGCTTTAAGATAAAATCGGATAAGCATATGGACGAGAAGGGTTGGGTGTGAAGGGGGATCAACAGGGTTGGGCCAATCAGCGCTCTGCAGACCCCCGTAATCCTGCGTTAATCTCTAACCGTTTTGGTAAGATGATCCTCAGGGTATTAGAGTGTTGAACCTATAATTGGGCTTTGTAATTGGGGTTGTGTGGGACAGGGATCTGCCTTGCTTAGGCCAATCGGCTTTCTGCAGACTCCCATTTTCTTATGTTCTTATGTTATGTAAATAGTTTTAAACTCCTTGATCATGATGCTAAGCTGAATATAATGTATATTCTTAGTTTGTGTAAAATGGAAAAGACTTGACTGTACTCATAGGTGAGGACTGTTTCTCCTAGATGTTTTATATGTATTTTTTGTTTGTATATGTGAGTGAGGGAGACAAAAGGCAGAACTGCCTGTAACGAGTGCCTCCCCCAGAGTTGAAAGAGTGACAGGGCCAAAACCACTGGACGTTCGAGCCAAAATGCCTGGACACACAGTGTTTGAAGCAATTTAAGTCATAGGATGAAGGAAAGACTGATTCTGGGAGAGAGTTCCAGAGCTCAGCTTTTGATTGAGAATAATGTTTCACTCTTGGGTTAGAGAGTTGCACAGAGTAGTGGGGGGATTGTGTTGCAAGACTGGTGATACGTAATCTACGAAGAGAGGGTGGCATACACTGAAAGAGTTCTGAGGAACACTGATTATTGTAATAGTGGTAGAATAGTGAAAGAGATGCAACATTGCGGCAAAGAGAGAGAGACTGCAGATAATTGGTGAGTGGTCGTGAGCTAATGAGACGGAAGGCTTTCTTTTCTGTTTTGTCTAGAAGTGCTGTGTGAGAGGGTCCTCACCACACGTGTGAACAATACTCAATACATGGACGTACTGTGCCCTTGTTCAGCGCAAGAAGATGCACAGGGGTAAAGAAGCTTCTGGGAGGCTGTTTTAGCAAGAGTGGTAATATGATATCTTTCCATGAGAGGTCAGGAGAAAAAGAGACACCGAGAATATTAAGAGAAGATAAAGGGTTAATTTGTATCTTGTTGAAGAGTAAGTCATAGTTTTCTGGAAGGGGGCTACGAGTAGAGAGATGGAGAAGTTGAGTTTTGGAAGCATTGAAATAATAACGATTTCTCTGCTCCAATTGGAGATAGTAGAGAGATCAGAAGATAGGTGTTTTATGGCCTCCTTACGTGAGTTTTGGAGTTCCTGCTGGGAGTGATTACGAGGAAGGCTAGTTGAATAGTGTAATTTAGAGTTGTCGGCATAAGTGTGAATGAGGCTTGAGGTGCAATTGAGAAGGTCGTTAACCCTTTCAGGCCCGGGGGTTGCATCTTAGTATTCAAAATAAAATTATCTTACTCTTATAATTACCTCTCCAAAATTAGTCTAGCGCAACAGAAAAAGTCTCACCAAGTCCAAAATGGAGGATTACCATGAGTTAGTAAGATAAGAAAGAAGATCACCAGTAGAGCAGCCCTTAAGGAAGCCATACTGGCGGTCTGAAAGTAGGTTTTTGGGTAGATAAATGCTTTAGAAATTTTGAGGTAAAAATAGTCTCAAAAACTTTAGAGATGCAAGCAATGATAGCAATTGGACGATATTTGCAGGGTTGAGAGCGGTCACACTTCTTTGGGACAGGTTGAATGAGAGCGAACTTCCAGCAAAAAGAAAAGACGTTAGAAGAGAGACAGAGATGGAGTCAAACCACTGACTGGGAATGATGATTAAAGGGAATGTTTTGAAATATTTCATCAGCATGCCAAAACTGTTCCATCATATTTTTACCACTTTCACTGAAGGCGAGTGTACTAAGAAACTCATCTGTCACTTTTAATGTTTTGAAAAGTACAATCACCAACAGTGATAAATGGCATAAATTCTACTGGTCGATTCGTACATGCTAATGCAATACTTCAAACAAAATATTCCCTCTAAGCACATGCCCAAGTCCATATATATATATATATATATATACAGTATATATAATTATATACATATATATATATATATATATACCGGTATATATATATATATATATATATATATATATATATTGTTTTTTAATCAATGTTCACCATCTCAAACTCATCATATAACAGTGTACCAGCTACTTCCACGAGCAACTGTATTTTAAAGGTTAACCACATCACGGACATAGCATAAAATACACATAACCAATGTCAGTTCCTGAGTTGAAATATACACAGCTCACAGATTCCTGGGCAGGAATATCATGATATGCAACGAAGAGTTCAAGCCTTTACAAAATGTTCTTTGGACAAGCATGGATTACAGCAACATCATCTTTGACACTCATACTCACAGTAAAAATTATAAATAAGATATTTCATATTAAATGTGCAAGAAGAACTAATTATGAATAAATATGCTATATACAATAAACATTAAACAAGTTCACATAATTCAGGTAAATGTTTTGGATATTTGCCACAACATAAAGACAATTCATAATATACTGCTTTTTATAAATATTTTAAATATCACGATTTCCATAACAAATATCTTGCTAATCATAATATGTGCTAAGCCTTTAACTACCTGCATATACATTGCACATTATGCAACATTATTTGTCTTCAATCAATTGGAATGTTTGATATATGGCAATTAATACAATAATATGTCTCTCTCTCACTCTCTCTGAGACTGACCACAAATGCTTTAGCCGATGTATCTGTGGTCTTAGTGGCTATAAGCAGCTGGCCCCAGTGCCTCTCCCTCAGTGAAGGGTTCTGTAATTCTGCCACCGCTCTCAGGGATGTCAACATGTTCTTCACCGTGGCGTCCAGGTTCACATAGGCATCCCAGGTCCGCATTTCCTTGTCCAGTGCTGTTAGGAAAGCATTTGTACTTTACTAGCTATGTATAGAACTAAGCTGAAATGATCCTTTGAATTAATAGTATCCTTAACCAGAGCAGCGTCAAGGGTTCTATTTAGCTTTGATTTAGCTGGTGTTGGGCCATTGCATGAACAATCCATGAATGTAATGTACATATTTTAAGTCTTTGGAAAAGTGAAAAAAAAAAAAATCTCGGACCCGTACTCTGTGAGCCAGGCCGGGCGGACCCATAGTGTCCTTATCTTCGCCTTATACTCCCTTTATTCACTTCTCTCTCCACAACTTCTGGGAAGCAGACTTCACTCTCTTTGATCTCTCATTCCTTTATTTATCCTTCTCCTTCTATTCTTACCCTCTTGCTAGTTTATCCTCCCTCCCCAATTCCCTTTTTCTCTATTGTTTTTTTATCCTCTCTATCCTACTTTCCCTCACTCCACCTTCTAAGTTTGTCGGGAATAGGGTAATGATCCCGACAGTTTAGGTCCAATAGGGCATTTGAATTTGGCGGTATCGTATCGCATGTACGATTTCGGCTAGTTCTTTGTGTATTGTAGTTTATTATTAAGTGTAGGTCAAATATTAACTGTAATGTATAAATATCTATATCAGCTCTAGATGTATCATGAAACCAATTTATGGGTTATAATTATTATGAGCCGGCAGCCATATGTAATTTCGCGAAGCGATCGGACGCCGGCCCTTTAGTCTCTCAAAACCCACCATACAGCCAAGATCTCCCCCCGGCTCTGACTCAACCCATAGTTCACCATGTGCTACAATTATTAATCTATATCAACAGTCCTACATTACCAGTCCTCTAAGCTAAGTTCATTGTATCGATATTGTATTATGTGAACATTCCTACATGTCATGCAATTGAAATAGCCATGTGAGGGGGACTGGATTACACCCATCGAATATTTCGCTGGTAATTATTATATAACTATTTGTTGGGATATTTTCGTGTACCAGTGATATGCAATTTAACCTCTTTATCTAAATTCCCGACAAATAATGGTCCTTCGGTCTCTAGTACTTAATTTATTACAATAATAGTGTTATGTTTGCATCCGCTTTAGCTTGGCCCCTGCCAACTGCCCTTGCGTTTTTGTTTTATGTTGCCTACCGTTGCCTAGCTCTCCCTGTGTTTTTTTCGGTGGCGGGGCCCCGTCACTGTTAGTTTGGGGGAACTAGTTTCCCACTATTTTTGACGTGGTGCTGCTTACCTTGTTTGGGGGTTTGCTGGGCTAGGTATGTGTGTGAGGGTGTCCGGGTTTGGGGGTTTGCTGGGCTAGGTATGTGTGTGAGGGGTTTGCTGGGCTAGGTATGTGTGTGAGGTGTCCGGGTTTGGTTGCTGGGCTAGGTATGTGTGTGAGGGTGTCCGGGTTTGGGGGTTTGCTGGGCTAGGTATGTGTGTGAGGGTGTCCGGGTTTGGGGGTTTGCTGGGCTAGGTATGTGTGTGAGGGTGTCCGGGTTTGGGGGTTTGCTGGGCTAGGTATGTGTGTGAGGGTGTCCGGGTTTTTTGGACGTTGTGCTCCTTGACGTTCTTGGAGGGTTTGTTGGGCTAGTGCTGGGTGTGGGTTTTTTGGACGTTGTGCTCCTTGACGTTCTTGGAGGGTTTGTTGGGCTAGTGCTGGGTGTGTGTTTTTTGGACGTTGTGCTCCTTGACGTTCTTGGAGGGTTTGTTGGGCTAGTGCTGGGTGTGGGTTTGTTGGGCTAGTGCTGGGTGTGGGTTTTTTTTCGTTGGTTCCATTTCGCGCGGTTGAGCTAGGCTAGGCCTGCAGGTGTCTGTGGTAGCTATTCATTTCGCTTTGGTGGTAGGCCTGTAGTGTTCTATATGTTTAGGCATTATGGGACTCTTTATTAGTTTTGCCGGTGGGGAGGGTTCTCATGTGACTCATTTAATTAAATTGTATAGCCTAGTTGCCTAATTACGGTCATGGGGTTCGGTCTCTGTTGATTCCTAAGCGATTGACAGCCAACAGACCTCATGATTGTGGGATGGGCAACTGGGCTAGGCCTAATACTTATTACTAGTCAGTTCTTTTCATTTACCCTTCTTTCTCTAACCCTAGTTTGTTTCTGCTACTTGTCAATTTCTTATTAATTCAATGAATTCATCCTCCTGCAGCTAGTAGCCTAATGACCGTTTCCAAATTGGGAGTGGCAATGCTATTGCCACATTTTTTAATTTAAATTAATTTGTGTAACTAGTTTGCTTTATAGTTTAGAGAATTAATAGCCTAGATTCAGACTTTAACAATGACAGATATAAAGAAGCTTAGGATTCTGAAGGGAGGGATGAAGGGAAGTTTAAATAGGTGTTTAAGAGGTCTTGATGAATTTGTATTAAGTGCCTCGGCTGATCAAATTAAGGGTAAATTTGCTACTGTAACTAAATCGCTAGCCACTTATGATAATTATGCTCAGCAGGTATATGATTTATTGACAAGTACTGACGATGTGGAAGAAGAAATGTCAGCAGATCTTGAGTATGTTGAGGATGTTAATACAGCCTTATCCAGACTATCTTCCACACAAGAAACACACCCTGTTAAGGATACCGGTACACCAAAGGCGACTGGCTTTAACCTGCCGAAGCTTACTTTGCCTACCTTTTCTGGGGATTCGACTACCTGGACTGGATTTTGGGATATCTTTGAGTGTGCCGTCCATCGGAATAAAACACTCACATCCATCCAAAGGTTCACCTATCTCCGTGGCCAATTGAAAGGGGAGGCATTGAAGTTGATCGATGGGTACAAGCTAGAAGCTACAAGTCTGCAGTGGAGTTGCTGAAAAGAACTTACGGGAGAGAGGAAGTCATCAAGACCGCATTAATTACTAAATTCTTCACTCTAGATCCTCCATCCTATGATGTGACAGACCTAAAGGAGTACTATGCCTCCTTTGAGAGCCTCCTTCGATCTATGGAGACAATGGCCATCACCAAGGAGGACATATTTAGTGTAAATATCTTGAACAAGATACCCTCTCCCCTAAAGGAAATCGTAAGACGACAACTAAGCGACTCTCCACTAAACTTGGAAGCGTTGGTGCAGGTGTACCAGACTGAAGTGTTTAACATGGAGAGTACTGGAGACTACCGACCCTGGAGATGTCGCCATGCACTGCAGCTTACCCGGTACAGACTTCTCCTAAACAGAAAAGGCCAATATCATTAGGTTGCAAGTTGTGCAGTGTCCACGGTCATCTGTGGTACCAGTGTCCTAAGTATCCTAAGGCTATACAGAAAATTGGCAAGGCTAAATCGCATAAGTTATGTACCAGCTGTCTGGCAAGAGACCATTTCAACAGTACTTGCACCAATTCCTACATCAAACCTTGTAAGTATTGCAAGGGGAAACATTGGTTTTCCCTTTGCACCCAGTCTGATCAGCACGACGGCAAAGAAAAGGGGAGAACCACCAAAGAGTCACATGATAAAAGTAAGAGCGAGGGTGATAAAGTATCTGCCATGTCCATTGCTTCTCGAGAATGTCAATTGCTTCCTACTATGATGCTGCCAGTAGTGGGGAGTAATAATAAGCCTATAATGACGCGCACCTTACTTGATCAGTGCTCACAGAGGTCATTCGTTCTGCGGTCATCATTACCCCAGCTCAAGTGTACCAGCAAGGGTCAAGAGAATTTGCGTCTCCATGGTTTCACTGGTGAAGTAGATTCCAGTGACTATGATATAGTGGAGATTTCCTATGTTTATAGAAGAAAGGTATGTCCCATCAAGGCTGTTGTGGTCGACAAACTACCCAGTTTCTATATAGCATCAGAGATTCAACCACATTTGAAATATCTCAGAAGCAAGGGTTATAAATTGGCTGATGATCAACTCTCTGCTAACAATGGTATTATGCTACTGGTCGGAGCTAATTATTACTACGACCTGGTTCACCCTGGATATCGGCGGGTAGATAAGCTAATAATGCTCCCCACGATCCAAGGGTATGCCATTTCTGGATCCTATGCCACTTCCTCTCAAGACACACAGGTGGAGGTGGTTACGGTCCTCAAGGTAGCAGTAAGCCCCATAGATATATTAGGCCAAATGTGCCTGATAATACATGTACTGATATAGATAAGCTATGGGATTTAGACAATATTGGAATTGACCCACATGAACTTGATCGTGAGTCCAAGCTAGCGTTAAGCTCGTATGAAGAGACTGTAACGTATGACTCTGGCAGGGGTCAGTATGTGGTAAGGCTCCCTTGGAAGGATAACAAGAGTAAATTACCTACTAATTTCCATCTAGCACTTGGTAGGTTACGTGGCCTTCAGAAGCAGTTTGTCAAGGATCCAAATTATTGCGAGACTTATGCGGCAGTACTAAACGAGCAGGTACAAGGTGGATTTGTGGAGAGAGTAGATCTCAGTGAGTATGGGGATAACATCCATTACCTTGCTCACCATGGGATTAAAAAGGACAGTTCCACCACTCCTGTTCGTATTGTGTATGACTGCTCTGCTAAATCCAGTGATCGCTCCTATAGCCTGAATGATTGTCTATACACGGGTGCGTCCCTGGTCTCTGATCTCGTGCAAATTATGTTGCGCTTCAGATGTCATAAGTTTGCATGGGTCGCCGATATTGAGAAGGCCTTCCTGATGTTTCAACTCCATCGTGAAGACAGGGACTCGACAAGATTTTTATGGCCACGGGACCCAATGGATCTAGATTCAGAGTATCTGGTATACAGTTTCAGAGTCGTCTTATTCGGGGCGACCTGTTCCCAGTTCCTTCTCAACGCTACTATCGTGTGTCATCTTGAGGAGGCTGGACTAGATCCTGACTTCAAGAATGAGATCAAGCAGGGGATCTATGTGGACAATCTTCAAGGCACTGGAGACGATGAAGATTTATTGCTCGAAAGATGCTGGGAGATCCGTGATATATTTGCCAAGGCTCATCTATACTTGAGAGAATGGGCCACTAATAGTGATCTTTTGAAAGGTCAATTTGCTTCTGACGGTGTAGCTACTGAGAATAGTGAGGTGAAGTTTTTAGGCCACAAATGGGACACTACCACAGATTGTATATTCTTCTGTCACACCCCATGCGGCAGTGAGCTTATGACCAAGCGAAACTGCTTAAGCTTGTCAGCGAGGTTGTTTGATCCCCTAGGTTTTTTGCTGCCTGTAACTATCCGTTAAACTATCCGTGCTCGTATGTTTTTACAGCAACTGTGGTGGCTAAAACTAGATTGGGACACGCCCCTCCCGACTGAGTTACAAGATACTTGGCGGTTGATTCGGTCAGACCTTTCCACATGTTGCATGGTCCAATTTAATCGTCAGGTTATTAGTGGTCAACAGGTGGATCTACATGCCTTTTCTGATGCTAGTAATAGTGCGTATGGTACTGCCATATACATATGCAATGGTAGTGAAGCGAAACTGGCTATAGCTAAGGCCAAAGTAGCACCTATAAAGAAAATTACAGTTCCTAAATTAGAACTTACTGCATTGCTTCTGTCTGCTCGTCTAATAAAGTTTACACTGGATGCTTATACAGACATACTACAGATTAATAACGTCTATGTCCGGAGCGACAGTCAAATAGCACTTTCATGGGTACACAGCCAGAAAGTGTTACCTGTTAATGTTTCTAATCGCACTGATGAGATACATAACTTAGTTCCTACAGCTAAATTTCGCTATGTGAGCACCAAGGATAACCCCAGTGACATAATTTTCCGGGGGATCTCGGCGCAACAGTTTATGTCGTCCTCTATTTGGTGGCATGGACCTCCATGTCTTATATCTCCAACTGAATGGCCTCAGGATTTCAGGGAATGCATATCTGATCCTTCAAGTCGGCCAAAAGATGATGTGTTAAGTAGTTCGACTGTGAGTACTACACATCAGGATAACAAGTTGATAGAGTGGGAATGTTACGGCAGCTATGATCAAGTAATACGGGTATTTGCATGGATACACCGTTTCATTAACAACATGAGAAGTCGGGCTAACAGGTCTTTCCATAGTGAAGATTCGAAGCATATCAGACTCCATGAATTGAGATCATCAGAAGCGAAACTAATATGTTTAGTACAAAGGGAATCTTATCCTACTGTACATCAAATCCTGAGCAAGGAGTCAAAGGCCAAACCCTCTAACTTAATGAGGCAGCTAGGATTATATATGGAAGGATGCATAATTAAGTGTAGAGGCAGGTGTTACGACCGGCACTACGAAATAAACAAGGGCACTTAATGATGGACTAGATGATAGGCTATATCTGCAACAACGGTAAGCTAATTCCAAAAACCCTCGAACTATTACGCCGGTGAACAAAAACACTTAATCCCTTCAGAGTTAATCTACTGGATAACGGGGTATCAATTAACTAGGTTTTAGTGCACTTCTACAAAGGCTTTCCGGTGACGGTAAAGCCAACTCACAACAGGAGTACTTACGTTACGAAAATGCTCTTAAGTAATAACAATGCTTGAATAAACTATATAAGATTTAATAAAGGAAGATACGCTTACATTAACTTTAGTGTGAGTCTGTACTCAACACTAAACTCTACAATGCTCTATGAAAACACTGGAAGACTAGTCCTACAGCAATCAGATATGGAATCTTCTGAAAAGGTCTGATGCTCTAAGATGCTCGTTAATATAGAACAGACATAAATGCAGGGGCAGGACACCAAAGCGTGTATCTTAAAAACACCAATAAGTAGGGTACATAAATATATACAACAAGGGAGTGCAACAACTCTGTGACAGCACTAATAATAATCACTCAGAAACAGTACTTCCTTAGCCAACGTAACAGCCAAACTGGGTTGTGCACTATGCATCAACCAAGGCTAAAATAAGGCGTGAATAATTCCTAAAGCATACACAATGAAAGTTAATAAACACATTGCTGTCTTCCTCACTAATAAAGTCTAGCAGTGGCATAAAAGGTACTAGGAAACTAGGCAGAGCGCAAGCATGCTCGTAGCCTACTGTCTCCCCTTGAACAGATTTCCCTTATGTTACGTTAAGTAACTTGGAGGCTCTCTTGGTAAGTCCAGATCTCTAGTATCTGGTCTTACCCTGGCGCTCCACAAAGGTCAACAAAATGAGGTAGCAATCATACAGGTAAGTGTAGGCAAAAGCCCTTCACCTGTATACTGCTACACTAACATAAGGGAAATCTGTTCAAGGGGAGACAGTAGGCTACGAGCATGCTTGCGCTCTGCCTAGTTTCCTAGTACCTTTTATGCCACTGCTAGACTTTATTAGTGAGGAAGACAGCATTGTGTTTATTAACTTTCATTGTGTATGCTTTAGGAATTATTCACGACTTATTTTAGCCTTGGTTGATGCATAGTGCACAACCCAGTTTGGCTGTTACGTTGGCTAAGGAAGTATTGTTTCTGAGTGGTTATTATTAGTGATGTCACAGAGTTGTTGCACTCCCTTGTTGTATATAATATGTACCCTACTTATTGGTGTATTTAAGATACACGCTTTGGTGTCCTGCCCCTGCATTTATGTCTGTTCTATATTAACGAGCATCTTAGAGCATCAGACCTTTTCAGAAGATTCCATATCTGATTGCTGTAGGATTAGACTTCCAGTGTTTTCATAGAGCATTGTAGAGTTTAGTGTTGAGTACAGACTCACACTAAAGTTAACGTAAGCGTATCTTCCTTTATTAAATCGTATATAGTTTATTCAAGCATTGTTATTACTTAAGAGCATTTTCGTAACGTAAGTACTCCTGTTGTGAGTTGGCTTTACCGTCACCGGAAAGCCTTTGTGGAAGTGCACTAAAACCTAGTTAATTGATACCCCGTTATCCAGTAGATTAACTCTGAAGGGTTTTAAGTGTTTTTGTTCACCGGCGCAATAATTCGAGGGTTTTGGAATTAGCGTACCGTTGTTGCAGATATAACCAATCATCTGGTCCATCATTAAGTGCCCTTGTTTATCTCGTAGTGCCGGACGTAACATAGGATACAAAAGGCGGACATTATTAATTCTGCGAAATATCCCGTCCTCCTTAGCTCCTCTCATTTGATTACCAAACTGTTGATGCACCAATGCCATAGGACCTGCCTATATTTTGGCGTAAATTATGTTATGGCGTATATGCGACAACGTTGGTGGATCCCTAAGATGTGACAAGCAATTAAAGGGATCCACAATAGCTGTACTATCTGTAAAAGATTACAGGGTAAGCCTTACTCCCCAGTTGATCTACCTCCCTTACCTGAGTTCAGGGTACAAAGGACTGAACCATTTCAGGTAATCGGGGTAGACTACACCGGAGCGATTCAAGTTAGAGAATCGCCCGGTAATATCATAAAGGTATATGCCGTTCTATTCACATGTGCGGTAACCAGAGCGATTCATATTGAATTGATTGACGACCTATCCAGTGAGGGGGTTTGCATACTCTAAGACGCTTAGCAGGCCGCAATGGTTTCCCTCAAATTATTATGAGTGATAATGCGACTTGTTTTGTCGGGGCCTCTAAATATCTCCAGAGTTTAATGGATGTCCCACAAGTTGTGGCTATCCTCACTGGAAAGGGTTGTCAGTGGAAATTTATACCAGCACGTGCACCATGATTCGGGGCGATTTGGGAGAGAACAATCGGTATTGTCAAATCTGCCATGAAGAAGGTATTAGGAAGGGCACTGGTGACCAGAAGGGAGTTGCAAACCATCTTAATAGAGATTGAGATGTCAGTCAACGACAGGCCCTTGACCTATACCTCGGCAGATGTTGATGACCTCTTACCCATTTCGCCTTCTATGCTAACACGTGGACAAACCCTTAATACCTTTCCTAGATCGTCAGTAACCGACGAAGATCTACAAGACCCTACGTTCGGCGATGCTGACGCCACCCGTCGTCGATTCCAGTATGTGAACAAGGTGTCGAACGATCTATGGAAAAGGTGGACCCAAGAATATTTGCTGTCTCTTCGTGAGCGTCACTCCAATATGATCAAAGGGACGAATCAACGATGGCCTCGTATCGGGGATATCGTACTGATTCATGATGAGCGTCCTAGGTTATTTTGGAAGCTTGGGAGGATTGTCGATTTGTTCCAGGGCATTGATGGTCTTATAAGGGTTGCTAGATTACGAACTTCGACAGGGGTTACTACTCGCCCAGTCGTAAGGTTATATCCCTTGGAGCAGGATGTAGAACTGCCGGATGATACTGGGCGTCTCTACTGATACCCCTCCGCGGGAGAGTGCTGGTGACAGTGCTCCTCAGGATGGGGCGGTTGATGATGAGAAGGATGATCCTCCTCTGGCTTCAGGTGGCGCTCGCCCCAGAAGGAGGGCAGCTATGCGTTCCATGGATCTTTGGAAATCTAAGATCAAACAAGGTGATCTTTGAATCTTCGATGTCCTTTTGTTTTCTGTATATAGCTACTGTATATTGTTTTTGGTGGCGGGCAGTATGTCCTACATTACCAGTCCTCTAAGCTAAGATCATTGTATCGATATTGTATTATGTGAACATTCCTACATGTGATGCAATTGAATTAGCCGTGTGTGGGGGACTGGATTACACCCATCGAATACTTTGTTGGTAATTATTATATAATTATTTATTGGGATATTTTCATGTACCAGCGCTGCCGCGCTAGGGGTTGGGCAAACTGCCCATGCGTTTTTTTTTTTTTTTATGTTGCCTACGTTGCCTAGCTATCCCTGTGTTTTTTCGGTGGCGCCCCGTCACTGTTACTTTGGGGGAACTAGTTTCCCAATTTTTTCGACGTGGTGCTGCTTACCTTGTTTGGGGGTTTGCTGGGCTAGGTATGTGTGTGAGGGTGTCTCGGTTTGCTACCATTTCTCGCGTTTATTTTTTTTGGTTAGGCCTACTGAGTGTCTGTGGTTGTTTTGATGACACTGTTCGTGGTAGCCTACTTGGTGACTTTCGGTTTAGCCTTTAGGCCATATGAGACTCTTTTCTTAATTTTGCCGGTGGGGAGGGTTCTCATGTGACTCATTTAATTACATTTTATAGCCTAGTTGCCTAATTACGGTCATGGGGTTCGGTCTCTCTTGATTCCTAAGCGATTGACAGCCAACAGACCTCATGATTGTGGGATGGGCAGCTGGGCTAGGCCTAATACTTATTACTAGTCAGTTCTTTTCATTTACCCTTCTTTCTCTAGCCCTAGTTTGTTTCTGCTACTTGTCAATTTGTCTTATTAATTCAATGAATTCATCCTACTGCAGCTAGTAGCCTAATGACCGTTTCCAAATTGGGAGTGGCAATGCTATTGCCACATTTTTTAATTTAAATTAATTTGTGTAACTAGTTTGCTTTATAGTTTAGAGAGTTAATAGCCTAGATTCAGACTTTATCGATGACAGATATAAAGAAGCTTAGGATTCTGAAGGGAGGGATTAAGGGAAGTTTAAATAGGTGTTTAAGAGATCTTGATTAAGTGCCTCGGCTGATCAAATTAATGGTAAATTTGCTACTGTAACTAAATCACTAGCCACTTATGATAATTATGCTCAGCAGATATATGATTTATTGACAAGTACTGACGATGTGGAAGAAGAAATGTCAGCAGATCTTGAGTACGTTGAGGATGTTAATACAGCCTTAGTCAGACTATGTTCCACACAAGAAACACACCCTGTTAACCCTTAATTAGCGGCGAGCAACATAAGTCGAGTTAAATAAAGCTGGACTATGTGGCGGCGCTCGACATAACTCGAGTGGCAATTTCAGCACGTAATGTGGCTGAGAGAGAGAGACAAGTGGTGGCAGGAGACTAGCGAGCGTATGACTGCTCCAGACCACCGCGGCGAACCTACTGACACAAATCTCAGCTCCCTCCTCCCTCTCTCACTCGCTACATACTCAATTATGTACTGAAAGTACCGAATTACCTGCTTTTTGCACTCGCGTTGCACGGTTATTGCAAGAAAACTATCCATCATACAAGGATCGTTATGGTGTCATTCGAAAGCTCTGTTTATGCCCTTTCAGGGATAGGTACTTGTTTTACGTTCTGGGTCTTATTTAGGCATGAAAATGATCACGTAAACAGCCCTATTTTGGCTAAAAACACCCCGCTGTGCGGTACACATAAATAAACCGCATAGGCCGCTCGTAAGGTGTTAAGGATACCGGTACACCAAAGGCGACTGGCTTTAACCTGCCGAAGCTTACTTTGCTTACCTTTTCCGGGGATTCGACTACCTGGACTGGATTTGGGGATGTCTTTGAGTGTTCCGTCCATCGGAATAAGACACTCACATCCATCCAAAGGTTCACATATCTCCGTGGCCAATTGAAAGGGGAGGCATTGAAGTTGATCGATGGGTACAAGCTAGAAGCTACAAGCTACGAGTCTGCAGTGGAGTTGCTGAAAAGAACTTACGGGAGAGAGGAAGTCATCAAGACCGCATTAATTACTAAATTCTTCACTCTAGATCCTCCATCCTATGATGTGACAGACCTAAAAGAGTACTATGCCTCCTTTGAGAGCCTCCTCCGATCTATGGAGACAATGGCCATCACCAAGGAGGAAATATTTAGTGTAAATATCTTGAACAAGATACCCTCTCCCCTAAAGGAAATCGTAAGACGACAACTAAGCGACTCTCCACTAAACTTGGAAGCGTTTGTGCAGGTGTACCAGACTGAAGTGTTAAACATGGAGAGTACTGGACACTACCGACCCGTGAAGATGTCGCCATCCACTGCAGCTTTCCCGGTACAGACTTCTCCTAAACAGAAAAGGCCAATATCATTAGGTTGCAAGTTGTGCAGTGTCCACGGTCATCTGTGGTACCAGTGTCCTAAGTATCCTAAGGCTATACAGAAAATTGGCAAGGCTAAATTGCTTAAGTTATGTACAAGCTGTCTGGCAAGAGACCACTTCAACAGTACTTGCACCAATTCCTACATCAAACCTTGTAAGTATTGCAAGGGGAAACATTGGTTTTCCCTTTGCACTCAGTCTGATCGGCACGACGGCAAAGAAAAGGGGAGAACCACCAAAGAGTCACATGAGAAAAGTAAGAGCGAGGGTGATAAAATATCTGCCATGTCCATTGCTTCTCGAGAATGTCAATTGCTTCCTACTATGATGCTGCCAGTAGTGGGGAGTAATAATAAGCCTATAATGACGCCCACCTTACTTGACCAGTGCTCACAGAGGTCATTCGTTCTGCGGTCATCATTACCCCAGCTCAAGTGTACCAGCAAGGGTCAAGAGAATTTGCGTCTCCATGGTTTCACTGGTGAAGTAGATTCCAGTGACTATGATAGAGTGGAGATTTCCTATGTTTATAGAAGAAAGGTATGTCCCATCAAGGCTGTTGTGGTCGACACACTACCCAGTTTCTATATAGCATCAGAGATTCAACCACATTTGAAATATCTCAGAAACAAGGGGTTATAAACTGGCTGATGATCAACTCTCTGCTAACAATGAAATTATGCTACTGGTCGGAGCTGATTATTACTACGACCTGGTTCACCCTGGATATCGGTGGGTAGATAAGCTAATAATACTCCCCACGATCCAAGGGTATGCCATTTCTGGATCCTATGCCACTTCCTCTCAAGACACACAGGTGGAGGTGGGTACGGTCCTCAAGGTAGCAGTAAGCCCCATAGATAAATATATTAGGCCAAATGTGCCTGATAATACATGTACTGATATAGATAAGCTATGGGACTTGGACAATATTGGAATTGACCCACATGAACTTGATCGGGAGTCCAAGCTCGCGTTGAGCTCGTATGAAGAGACTGTAACGTATGACTCTGGCAGGGGTCAGTATGTGGTAAGGCTCCCTTGGAAGGATAACAAGAGTAAATTACCTACTAATTTCCATCTAGCACTTGGTAGGTTACGTGGCCTTCAGAAGCAGTTTGTCAAGGATCCAAATTATTGCGAGACTTATGCGGCAGTACTAAACGAGCAGGTACAATGTGGATTTGTGGAAAGAGTAGATCTCAGTGAGTATGGGGATAACATCCATTACCTTGCTCACCATGGGATTAAAAAGGACAGTTTCACCACTCCTGTTCGTATTGTGTATGACTGCTCTGCTAAATCCAGTGATCGCTCCTATAGCCTGAATGATTGTCTATACACGGGTCCGTCCCTGGTCTTTGATCTCGCGCAAATTATGTTGCGCTTCAGATGTCATAAGTTTGCATGGGTCGCCGATATTGAGAAGGCCTTCCTGATGCTTCAACTCCATCGTGAAGACAGGGACTCGACAAGATTTTTATGGCCACGGGACCCAATGGATCTAGATTCAGAGTATCTGGTCTACAGGTTAAGAGTCGTCTTATTCGGAGCGACCTGTTCCCAGTTCCTTCTCAACGCTACTATCTTGCATCATCTTGAGGAGGCTGGACTAGATCCTGACTTCAAGAATGAGATCAAGCAGGGGATCTATGTGGACAATCTTCAAGGCACTGGAGACGATGAAGATTTATTGCTCGAAAGGTGCTGGGAGATCCGCGATATATTTGCCAAGGCTCATCTATACTTGAGAGAATGGGCCACTAATAGTGATCTTTTGAAAGGTCAATTTGCTTCTGACGGTGAGGTGAAGTTTTTAGGCCACAAATGGGACACTACCACAGATTGTATATCCTTCTGTCACACCCCATGCGGCAGTGAGCTTATGACCAAGCGAAACTTAAGCAGCGAGGTTGTTTGATCCCCTAGGTTTTTTGCTGCCTTTATCTATCTGTGCTCGTATGTTTTTACAGCGACTGTGGCGGCTAAAACTAGATTGGGACACGCCCCTCCCGACTGAGTTACAAGATACTTGGCGGTTGATACGGTCGGACCTTTCCACATGTTGCAAGGTCCAACTTAATCGTCAGGTTATTATTGGTCAACAGGTGGATCTACATGCCTTTTCTGATGCTAGTAATAGTGCGTACGGTACTGCCATATACATATGCAATGGTAGTGAAGCGAAACTGGCTATAGCAAAGGCCAAAGTAGCCCCTATAAAGAAAATTACAGTCCCTAAATTAGAACTTACTGCATTGCTTCTGTCTGCTCGTCTAATAAAGTTTACACTGGATGCTTATACAGACATACTACAGATTAATAACGTCTATGTCTGGATCGACAGTCAAATAGCACTTTCATGGGTACACAGCCAGAAAGTGTTACCTGTTTATGTTTCTAATCGCACTGATGAGATACATATCTTAGTTCCTACAGCTAAATTTTGCTATGTGAGCACCATGGATAACCCCAGTGACATAATTTCACGGGGGATCTCGGCGCAACAGTTTCTGTCGTCCTCTATTTGGTGGCATGGACCTCCATGGCTAATATCTCCGACTGAATGGCCTCAGGATTTCAGGGAATGAATATCTGATCCTTCAAGTCGGCCCCAAGATGATGTGTTAAGTATTTCGACTGTGAGTACTACACATCAGGATAACAAGTTGGTAGAGTGGGAACGTTACGGCAGGTATGATCAAATTAAGTGTAGAGGCAGGATACAAAAGGCTGACATTATTGATTCTGCGAAATATCCTGTCCTCCTTAGCTACTCTCATTTGATTACCAAACTGTTGATTCGCCAATGCCATAGGACCTGCCTACATTTTGGCGTAAATTATGTTCTGGCGTATATGCGACAACGTTGGTGGATCCCTAAGATGCGACAAGCAATTAAAGGGATCCACAATAGCTGTACTATCTGTAAAAGATTACAGGGTAAGCCTTACTCCCCCAGTAGATCTACCTCCCTTGCCTGAGTTCAGGGTACAAAGGACTGAACCATTTCAGGTAACCGGGGTAGACTACACCGGAGCGATACAAGTTAGAGAATCGCCCGGTAATATCATAAAGGTATATGCCGTTCTATTCACATGTGCGGTAACCAGAGCGATTCATATTGAATTGATTGACGACCTCTCCAGTGAGGGGTTTATGCATACTCTAAGACGCTTTGCAGGCCGCAATGGTTTCCCTCAAATTATTATGAGCGATAATGCGACTTGTTTTGTCGGGGCCTCTAAATATCTCCAGAGTTTAATGGATGACCCGCAAGTTGTGGCTACCCTCACTGGAAAGGGTTGTCAGCGGAAATTTATACCAGCATGTGCACCATGGTTCGGGGCGATTTGGGAGAGAACAAACGGTATTGTCAAATCTGCCATGAAGAAAGTATTAGGAAGGGCACTGGTGACCAGAAGGGAGTTGCAAACCATCTTAAAAGAGATTGAGATGTCAGTCAACGACAGGCCCTTGACCTATACCTCGGCAGATGTTGATGACCTCTTACCCATTTCGCCTTCTATGCTAACACGTGGACGAACCCTTAATACCTTTCCTAGATCATCAGTAATCGACGAAGATCTACAAGACCCTACGTTCGGCGATGCTGACGCCACCCTTCGTCACTTCCAGTATGTGAACAAGGTGTCGGACGATCTATGGAAAAGGTGGACCCAAGAATATTTGCTGTCTCTTCGTGAGCGTCACTCCAATATGATCAAAGGGACGAAACAACGATGGCCTCGTATCGGGGATATCGTACTGATTCATGATGAGCGTCCTAGGTTATTTTGGAAGCTTGGGAGGATTGTCGATTTGTTCCAGGGCATTGATGGTCTTATAAGGGTTGCTAGATTACGAACTTCGACTTGGGTTACTACTCGTCCAGTTGTAAGGTTATATCCCTTGGAGCAGGATGTAGAACTGCCGGATGATACTGGGCGTCTCTACTGATACCCCTCCGCGGGAGAGTGCTGGTGACAGTGCTCCTCAGGGTGGGGCAGTTAATGATGAGAAGGATGATCCTCCTCTGGCTTCAGGTGGCGCTCGTCCCAAAAGGAGGGCGGCTATGAGTTCCGTGGATCTTTGGAGATCTAAGATCAAACAAGGTGATCCTTGAATCTTCGATGTCCTTTTGTTTTCTGTATATAGCTACTGTATATCGTCTTTGGTGGCGGGCAGTATGTCGGGAATAGGGTAATGATCCCGACAGTTTAGGTCCTATAGGGCATTTGAATTTGGCGGTATCGTATCGCATGTACAATTTCGGCTAGTTCTTTGTGTATTGTAGTTTATTATTAAGTGTAGGTTAAATATTAACTGTAATGTATAAATATCTACATCAGCTCTAGACGTATCAAGAAACCAAGTTATGGGTTATAATTATTATGAGCCGGCAGCCATATGTAATTTCGCGAAGCGATCGGACGCCGGCCCTTTAGTCTCTCAAAACCCACCATACAGCCAAGATCTCCCCCCGGCTCTGACTCAACCCATAGTTCACCATGTGCTACAATTATTAATCTATATCAACAGTCCTACATTACCAGTCCTCTAAGCTAAGTTCATTGTATTGATATTGTATTATGTGAACATTCCTACATGTCATGCAATTGAATTAGCCGTGTGTGGGCGACTGGATTACACCCATCGAATACTTCGGTGGTAATTATTATATAACTATTTGTTGGGATATTTTCATGTATCAGTGATATGCAATTTAACCTCTTTATCTAAATTCCCGACAAAGTTCTTCTCTTATCCTTTCTTGGTTATTTTACCTTTCTCTATCCTTTCTTCTTATGTCCTGCCTTCCTCTCTATTTATCCTCATTCTCCATTTCCCTTCTTTATTTCCTTCCATCTCTATCCTCCTTTTTATTCTCTCAATATCTATGTTGTCCAAAATTGTCCATCTCTATTTTATGTATCTCTCTAAACTATCTTTGTTCCATCTGTATCTCATTTATCTGTCTGTGCTCACTTTCTTTCTATCCATCTATATCCTCTTTCTTCTCACTTTCACCTCTCATATACTCGACTCTGCTCCTGCTAATTCTCTCGCTCTCTCCTTCTTCCCAAGTCAAGGATTTCCTCATCTTCCTACCTCCCTTCATTATTCCTCATATTCCATATACCAATTTCATCTCTCTCTCGCTCTCAATGAGAGAGAGAGAGAGGGAGGGGGGGAGTGAGATGCACATGGTTCACTCACTCAGTCCATAACTGATCAAGTATGGATTTTCTGTCTGTGTGTGTGTGGGTGTGTGTGCAGGTGTGAGAATGCATCCGTTTTTTTCTCTATCTTCTTTCTTCCATTTCCAGTCTTCTTTGTCTCATAATACCCCTATGCCACCTTCTGGAAGACGACGTCACAATTTTTTACTTACTTCCCTACCAATCTCCCTCTCTCATGTATTCCTGCCTATCCTTTCTCCCCATTTCCCATCTCCCTTCTTCCCTCATATTCATATATTCTTTGTCCTCATTTTTTTCATCTCTGTCCTTCCTTCCTCCCAACCCACCATACTCACCCACCACCACCACTACACTGAGACCCAACCGCCTGGCTATATTCCCACGGTTGGGCTCGCAGTGTTGCCACATAGGGCCGTAGACTCATTTAAAATGCACCGGGTGTAGCATCTATGCTTGTGGAACACCCATCGCACATCCCCGAGGCCTAGATTTGGTGCCAAACTGAATTAATTTGTGAGCGAATCCAGCTGCATAGATTTTAGGCACCTGATGGTCAATGCATAAAATCTAAGGTACATAGAATTTATGTATCAGATGATGTACGGGTTAAGTACAAAATTTTTATCATTAAGCATTATTAACAAACTTTATAGGCACCTTAAGAAAAAAGTACTGTATATGAATTCCACTTATATTATTATAATGATTATGCAGTATTTCAATGAAAAGGTAAGCTCGTACATTAATATACATCTGAAGATAAAAATATAAGAAAAGGCAGTTGCTCTGCAAGGATGTGCATATACAGTATATTCCTATAACTTCTTTATAGTATTTCATATAAATGCAAGAATTATACCAATAAGTTCAGATAATATTTCTGTGTTTCTCCACTCCAAATGACACTTACATCTAATATCCTTGGCGAACTTTTTGCATTCAATGTCCATATTCTCAACGTCCACCTGACGCCAGGGTGTTGTCTTCCAGTGGTCCACACAGGCCCGCACCAGGCATATGTGATCCCACAGTTGCTGCAGGAAAACACAATATTGATTAATGGGGCTAAGATTGGTCAATAAATTAAGTGTAGTTTAATAATTCTGGCCATATTACTGAATAAGTAGAGGTGAAACACATGGAGGAGTGATAGGAGGTACTGGAGGGGAGTTATCTCACCTAATCACATATTGCTTTGGTTTGAGTGCCAGTGGGGTGTTTTGAAAGGGTTTTGTTATGTGTTGGCTCTATAGAGGACGCTCGCCTTCCACCAGTAAAACTTCTTGCCGTTCTTGGGTTAAAATAGGGGTAGAAGTTTGTGTGATAATAAAACAATTGGGCGTGTTGGATATCTTCGGACATCTGAGAGACGAATATTATTGTTTCTACAAATGGTAACAAGTTCTACCAATAAAATGTTCTTCAACGGGTTAGTATAAACCTGTCATTCATCCAAATCATATATATATTTTAGCAATCATTATTCCAAGCACTGCAATTCTCCAATAGATATTTTAATATGATTGTTACAGTTTTCTCAATAAAAGTAATGTTAGCCCTTTCAGTATTTGAGAATTTGTTTTTACTTTATGCTGGCTATCATTATGCGATTTTATGCAGCTTCGAACGGGAGGTTCAAAGTCAACTGAATTATACCACCAACACCCACAGATGCTTCCTAAGTCCAAAAATGATAGCCAGAATAAACTGCTAAAATGCATCATAATCCTTAAGGGATATATTGTTGCTTGGATGAATAAGAATTTTGTACATGTACGTAAGATTTCCAGGGAAAATTTTCATTCAAAATTTACCAGAACAACGCAAACAGCGTCTTGGTTATTTTTGAATGCTCATTACACCAAGAAATCGCTCATGTATTTCATTTCCAAGTATCCGGTCAAAATTGAAATGAAAACATGCGTATGATCGTGTGGATTGTGAAGCAATGTGGAAGGTGCTAAGGATTTATTTAATTGGAGAAAATTTGTTCAGAGCAATCAAGAGTTTTTATGAAGAGAGCAGAGCGTGTGTTAGAGTAGGAAATGAGTTGAGTTAATGGTTTGAGGTAAATGTAGGTCTGCGACAGGGTTGTGTAATGTCACCGTGGTTGTTTACTATATGGATGGTATGGTGAGAGAGGTAAAAATGAGAACTATTGGTAGAGGATTGAGTTTAGTAGGAAAGAATGGTGGAGATTGGGAGTTGAATCAGTTGCTGTTTGCTGATGGCTCAGCGTTGGTGATGGATTCTGAGGAGAAACTGCAGTAAGTAGTAAAAGAGTTTAGAATGGTATGTGGGAGGAGGAAGCTGAGGGTGAATGTCAATAAAAGTGAAGTGGTGGTGTGTAATAGAGATGCTCGTAAGGTAAATCTAAATGTACACTGGATGAGGAAATACTGGAACAAGTGAAGTGTTTTAAATATCTAGGAGTGACGCAGGAGTGGAAATGGAGGTAAGACAGAGAGGGTGTGAAGGAAGGAAAGTTTTCAACACAATGAGAAGTATGTGGAAGGTAAGAAATCTCAGAATGAAAGCTAAAAGTGCAATGTATCAAGGGATAGTTGTACCAACAGTGATGTATGGGGCTGAGAAATGGGCTTTGATGGCACAAGAGTAAAGAAAGTTGGATGTGATGGATATGAGCTGCTTGAGAAGTGTGTACACAGGAGTACACAGGAAATCAAGCAACAACAGATCTAGAGATTCTAGGCTGCTTGTCCTCCAAAACACTGAGGATCAAGTGTCCAAACAGTGGTTTAGAGTGGGTAAGAGAACATTGGAGAGGGAACTAATGCCCTGGAACTAATGTCCGTGGCATGATTAGGAAGTTAGTAGGGGACAGATGGGTTAGTAACTGAGGGGAGGATAAAATAAAGTTATTCATTTACAAACGCAGTCAGTCGCGGGTTTGATGCGAGATATTTGTCTAGGCGAAGTTTAAATGAATCAACGGTGCTGCAGTCTATAACATATCAGGGAAGCCCATTCCATAAGTTGCCAACTCGATTGAAGAAGACATTTTTAGCTTCGTGTGAGTTAAAATATTTACCAATAATTTTGCACCCGTTTCTCCGCGTGTAATTAGATTGGTCGATAGTGAAGTACTTACTACAGTTAATATTGTCGATGCCTTTTATGATTTTGAACACTTGAATTAAGTTGCCTCTTAATGGTAAGGTGGGTGATAGGAAAGTTGAGGGAGTGGTGGGAGGGTGGGGGGTACCATCAGAGGTGAATGGGAATGGTAGTGCACTTGTGGACGTATGTGTGGGGAGGAGGCTGTGGATAGCCAACACCTTCTTCCGACACAGAATGATCCACAGGTACACGTGGAAACGGATGTTGACGATGAAGGATAAGACAGTGGTGGAACGAAAGTCATTGATTGATTATGTATGTGTGGATGAACGAATGAAGAAATCTGTGATGGATGCTAGGGTGTATAGGGGTATTGGAGGGGGTCTGTCTGATCATTATGTAGTGGTAGCTAAGGTTAGGATACAAAAGAAGTGGGTGAGGAGAGCGGGAGGGAGGCGAGAGGAGGGTGGAATGGTGAGGAGGGTGGAGAGGTTGCAGGAGGAGGAAATCAGGGAGGAGTACAGGAGAGCAGAGGAAAGACGACTAGGTGGGTTCGACCTGGAAGTTATGGAGGAAGTGGAGGAGATGAGCAAGGTGTTTAAGGATGAGATCTGTGCAGCATGTGAGGAGGTGTGTGGAGTGAGGAGAAGAGGGAGGGGAGTGAAAGGTACAGCATGGTGGACAGAAGAGGTACGAATAGCTGTGGAAGAAAAGAAGAAAGCATATAGAGAGTGGTTGGGTAGCAGAGGGAATGAAGATTCCGAGAGACAGAAACGAGCGAGGTACGTGGAGAGTAAGAGGGTGGTGAAGAGAGTAGTGAAGGAAAGTAAGAGAAGAGTAGATGAGGAATTTGGAAGGAATCTGAGTGTAAAATGGAGGGAGAGTAAGAAACTGTTCTGGAAAGAAGTCAAGAAAGTTAGGGAAGGTAGCAAGGGAAACAGTAAGGGTGTGAAAGATAAGAATGGGAGAATGCTAGCCGAGAAGCAAGAGAGAGTCGAAAGGTGGAGGGAGTACTTCAGTGAGTTGCTAAATGAAAGGAATGAAGAGCCAGCAAACATAGCTGGATATGGTATGGGAGGGAGAAGAAGAGAAGTAGTGGAGGAGGAGGTGGGGATCAGGAGGTCAGAAGTGTGGGAAGCCATGAAAAGAGTGAAGTTGGGGAAAGCACCAGGAACAGATGGAGTGTGTGGGGAAATGTTGAGGTATGGTGGTGAGATAGTGATAGAATGGGTATGGAAAATGTGCAAACTAGCATGGGAGAAGGGGAGTGCACCCGATGACTGGAAGACTGGCATAATAGTCCCCCTATATAAGGGCAAAGGGGAAAGAGGAGTGTGTGGTAACCACCGAGGAATATGTCTTCTAAGCGTAGTAGGGAAGGTATACAGTAGGGTAGTGATTGAGAGAGTGAGAGTGAGAACGGAGAAATGGATAGGCGACGAGCAGGGAGGTTTTAGGAAGGGAAGAGGATGTGTAGATCAGATTTTTACCCTGAATTGTGTTGTGGAGAAGTATCTGGAGAAGAAACAAAAGGTGTATGTTGCCTTTATGGACTTGGAGAAGGCCTATGACAGAGTGGATAGAGAAGGTTTGTGGAAAGTACTTAGAATATACGGAGTAGAGGGCAAGTTGCTGAAAGCAGTGAAGAGCATGTATGAGGGTGCAAAGGCGGCAGTACGTGTGGAGAGTGAGCAGAGCGAGTTCTTTGACCTGAATGTTGGTTTGAAACAGGGGTGTGTGATGTCCCCGTGGTTGTTTACTGTATATATGGATGGAGTTATGAAAGAAATACTATCAAGAGCAGTGGATGTTGGTGTATCGCTGAAAAGGGAGGGAATTGAGTGGAAGCTACCTATACTGCTGTTTGCGGATGATACAGTTCTGATGAGTGATAATGAATGGGAGTTGCAGGGTCTGGTAAATGAGTTTGGAACAGTGTGCGAAAAACGGAATTTGAAGGTAAATACGGGGAAGAGCAAGGTTATGGTCTTCGAAAGGGGTGAAGTCACAGAGTGTGAGGTGAAGCTGAACGGTCAGGCTATGGAGATCGTCAACTCTTTTAAGTATCTGGGCAGTGTGTTGAGTAAAGATGGGACTATGGATGAAGAGGTGCGGGAGAGGGTACAACAGGGGAAGAGGGTTGTAGGAACGCTAAAAGCAGTAACAAGAAATAGGGTGGTCAGTATGGAAGTGAAGAAGTCCTTGCATGACAGTGTGGTAATCCCGACACTGACTTACGGAAGCGAAGCATGGACGTTGGTTGAGAGACTCAGACCAAGAGTAAAGAGCAGTGGAAATGAATTACTTAAGGAGTGCGTGCGGAGTTACATGGAGGGATAGACAGACTAATGAGGAAGTAAGAAGGAGGTGTGGTGTGGAGGTAGATGTGCTGGAAAGTGTGAAAAGGAACAACTTGAGATGGTTCGGCCATATGGAACGTATGGAAAGCGAGAGAATGACTAAGAGGGTGTATGAGAGCGAGGTGGAGGGACAGAGGGGGAGAGGTAGACCGAATATGAGGTGGAAGGATGGAGTGAGGAAGTACATGAACGAAGGTGGTGCTGGTTGGGGGGAGGGGCGTCGACTGACTGGGGACAGAGGTGCATGGGGGCGGTTCGTTCGTGGCCACCCCTTCGGGGATCACGGCGTCAGGCAATAGATAGATAGATAGATTAATCTGCGCTGGGTTAAAGGAAATATATTTAATTCTCTAAGACGCTCCTCATATGGTTTGTTCTTTAGGCAAGGTATCATTTTGGTAACTCTACGTTGAACTCGTTCTAGCTTGTCTATATCTTTTTGGTAATAAGGGCACCAGGATTGAACGCAGTATTTCAGAAGAGGGCGGACTAAGGAATTGTAAAGGGTTAGGATAACGTCTTTGGATTTATGCTCAAATGACCTGCCTATAAAGCCAATTATTTTGTTTGCCTTCTTAACAACTTCTGAACATTGTTGACTCGGTTTTAGGTTACTCGATATTGTTACTCCCAGATCGGTATCTCTGTTTACATTCTTAAGCTGAGTGCCATTCATCAAATAGTTTGCTTTCTCATTTTGGTATCCGATATGTAGTACTTTACATTTATCCTCATTGAAACTCATTTGCCAAATTTGGGCCCAACATGACAACTTATCTAGATTGTGTTGCATATCGTCAACTTGTTCTTTTGAGAGTACGCTATTTGCAATTTTTGTATCGTCAGTAAATTTTTAGATTGTACAGGTGAGACCCTCATCTATGTCGTTGATGTAGATTAGAAAGAGAATTGGTCCTAGTACCGATCCCTGGGGTACCCCGCTACTTACATTGGTCCATTTAGATGCCTTACCGTTTATGACTACTCTTTGCTTTCTGTCGCTGAAATGCGCTTTTAGTTTTAGCAGTAAACGTTTGTGGGGAACTTTGTCAAAGGCCTTTTGAAAATCAAGGTATACAATATCTTCAGCTTTACTCTCATCGTAGAGGTTGAGGATATCGTGGAAGAAGTCTAAGAGGTTTGTTAAACAGGAACGTTTTTTACGAAAGCCGTGTTGAGTCTCTTTAAGTATGTTATTTTCCTCTAAGTGATTTACGAGTCTGTCTCTTATGAGTGTTTCTAGCATTTTACATACAACTGAGGTTAAGCTAATTGGACGATAGTTACTGGGTAGGGATTTTCTGCCTTTTTTGAATATCGGTGTTACGTTGGCTAGCTTCCACTGGCATAGTGGCATCAGGCAGGTGATCAGGCATAGTTCCAGACTGCAAGGATTTATTGAATAGCAATGTCAGTGGTTTAGAGAGCTCATCCTTAGCTTCCTTTACGACTCTAGGTGAGATTGCATCAGGTCCAGGCGTTTTATTTACCTTGAGTTTATCTAAACAATTCAATACTTCTCTCTCTGTAACGGTGATATTGCTTAGAACATCTGAATTAGCAATCTGAATCGGCGATGGTGTAGGGATATCACTGAGGTCTTCCGTTGTAAAAACTGATGCAAAGAAGGTATTGAGGGCATTACTCATTTATTCTTCGTCTTTGGTGTATTTTCCATTTTCATCGTCTAACGGTCCAACAGTTGAAGTAACTACTCTTTTCTTTCTGATATAAATATAGAATTCTTTCGAGTTTGTTTTACTTTGATTCGCAACATGTAACTCCAGGGTCTTTTAACTTTGCTTAATTAACTTTTTGGCTTTGCGTCGTAGCTCTACAAATTTCACCCGTTCTTCGTCATTTTGTAAGGATTTTAATCTATCATTAGCAAACTTTTTAGCAAGCAGATAGTTTGAAATATCTTTATTCCACCATTTGGGCTTATTATTATGGCCTGTACACCGTATTTCGATGGTATGCAGTCCTGCAATGCTTTTAGGTAAGTGGTTTCGAATAATTCCCAAGATGTATTTATGTCGTTATTGTTAATTAAAAAGCTCCAGTCAGTTTCTTTAAACATAGCTCTAAGTTTATGAAAGTTTGCTTTCTTGAAATTAGGGACTTTTTCGATGCTGCTATTTGGTTCGTTAGTAGTAAACTTTAAAGTGAAAGTTATTGTACGATGGTCGCTGTTACTGAATTCATCACCAACATTTAAATTCTCAACTAATTCTTCTTTTGTTGCAAGTACAAGGTCAAGAACGTTATTACCACGGGTCGGCGATCGAACAAATTGATAGAGTGAACTCTCTTGCAAGTTCGCATACAAGTCATGTCCGGAGTGTGAAGTAAGAGTATCGCCCCACTTGGTCACAGGTAAATTAAAGTCGCCCAAAAATACGGTATCTTGTGAGTTACTTACATCTGCACTTTGTTCATAAATTTCTCGGTCAGTTTGCAATGATTGAGCTGGAGGTCTGTATATTAATGCAAGTATTATTTTTGTACCTTTATTATTTTTTATTAGCACAAAAGATGTGTCGACGTTCACAATTTGAGGTTTTGACAAGAGGGTCGGGTTAAGACTTTCTTTGATATAAAATAAAACGTCACCTCCATTTTTATTTATTCGGCTGTTCTCAAACATTACATAACCGGGAAGTGAATACTCTGCTAAAAAGTCTCTATCTTCTGTATTGAGCCAAGATTCTGTTATGCCAATCACATCATAATTTTCTGTAAACACTAGTTCCTCTAAATCTGAAAATTTGTTGCGTATGCTATGAGCGTTTGCATAGAAAACCTTTAAAGTTGCGGTTTTAGAACTCACAGAACGTTCTTTAATCGAATGTTTGGTTCTGGTCGGATCTACATTTACTTTCATGGCTGTCCTCGGTCCTCGGTCGTTATCCCTTGCGGTTTTGAATTTGGGTCGTGTTGGTGGAGCTTTATCCAAATTCTCGGTTCTTGACGGATTAGCATTTAATTCCTGTGCAGGTTGCCGTCCTCGCTGTCTTCGGTCCTCCTTCCTGGTTGTCCTGTGCTGAGTCGATTTCTTCTCCGAAAATCCTTCACCGCATCGTTGAGAAGACGCCCAAAATGTGCTGCTCCCACCTGGTTCAGATGAACTCCATCGTCCGAAAACAAATAGTCATCATACTAGAAATTGTCCCAGGTGTCGATGAATCCCACGTTCTCCTTCCTGCAGAGGTTTGCTAGACAACGATTTGTGCTGGTGGCTATGTTGTAAAATCGGCTCTCTACACCGAGCCGGGGGACGATTACTGAGACGATGATCCTTGATGACTTCTCCTTAAACGACTTGATCAGCTGCTGGTACTTTAAAAGCAAATCTTCCGACCGGGTTCGCTGTACATCGTTGGATCCAACGTGGATGACATACATTGTATTAGCAGGGGCCAGCTTTGATACTTCGTCAACTGCAGCAACTGTGTGGAGTAACGTGTAGACACAGATTTAGGAATGAAGAGGTACGTAAGAGAGTGGGACAACAGAAACCCTTATAAGCCAGAGTGGACAGAATGGTGCTATGCTGGTATGGACATGTTGAATGAATGTGCCGGAAGGCTTACAAAGAGAATATATGAGTTAGAAACAAGCGGAAATAGAGCGAGAGGAAGACCTCGGGTGAGTTGGACAGATGGGAGGTCTAGGACCTTGGTGTCTTAGCTGGGGACATCAAATTGACCTAGGTCTCTGGGTCTTCTCCTGGTCGACTTAGATGTGTGTGAATTTTAAATTTTACATTTATGTTGTATTGTGTTGCCCCTATTTGGGCTCTGTTACAACCCGCACTACGAAATAAACAAGGGCACTTAATAATGGACTAGATGATAGGCTATATCTGCAACAACGGCCATTTGTTATATCTATTACAACGGTACGCTAATTCCAAACCCTCGAACTATTACGCCGGTGAACAAAAGCACTTAAAATCCTCCAGAGTTAATCTACTGGATAACGGGGTATCAATTAACTGGGTTTTAGTGCACTTCTACAAAGGCTTTCCGGTGACGGTAAAGCCAACTCACAACAGGAGTACTTACGTTACGAAAATGCTCTAAAGTAATAACAATGCTTGAATAAACTATCATAAGATTTAATAAAGGATTAATTGCTTACGTTAACTTTAGTGTGAGTCTGTACTCAACACTAAACTCTTCAATGCTCTATGAAAGCAGTGGAAGTCTAGTCCTACAGCAATTAGATAAGGAATCTTCTGAAAAGGTCTGATGCTCTAAGATGCTCGTTAATATAGAACAGAAATAATGCAGGGGCAGGACACCAAAGCGTGTATCTTAAATACACCAATAAGCAGGATACATATATATAACAAGGGAGTGCAACAACTCTGTGACAGCACTAATAATAACCACTCAAAAACAGTACTTCCTTAGCCAACGTAGCAGCCAAACTGGGTTGTGCACTATGCATCAACCTAGGCTAAAATAAGGCCTGAATAATTCCTAAAGCATACACAATGATAGTTAATATACACAATGCTGTCTTTATCACTAATAAAGTCTAGCAGTGGCATAAAAGGTACTAGGAAACTAGGCAGAGCGCAAGCATGCTCGTAGCCTACTGTCTCCCCTTGAACAGCTTTCCCTTATGTTACGTTAAGTGACTTGGAGGCTCTCTTGGTAAGTCCAGACCTCTAGCATCTGGTCTTGCCCTGGCGCTCCACAAAGGTCAACAAAATGAGGTAGCAAGCATACAGGTAAGAGTAGGCAAAAGCCCTTCACCTGTATACTGCTAGACTCACAAAGGAAAATATGCGCAAGGGTTACAGGCTAGCTAGCTTCGTCGATGTTGTACAGGCTCTGACTTGCCACATACATAACTCAGACAACGACCAAAGATACCTTCCACTGTCTAGCATTAAATAGTAGGAAAGAACAACTCAATAATTAGAAGCACCCCAATACTACGATACCATTTGACTATGACTCTAATAATCCCTAACGCTAGTGCAAACATACTGTATGTGGAGAACTGGTGCTGGTAATACGACTGGCCGACTATGGAAGTCGTATGCAGAACCAGAAGGGATTAGTAATTGAATAAAGGGAGAAGTTCAGAGAGAGAGAAAGTAGTACAGGGGTTAGATTGGGGGACAGATTGCAAAGGACATGTAGGACCAAGCACGCTGTGCCAAGCTCTGCAGGAGAAATGCGGGCAGGAGCCCCCCCAGCACTAACAAAGGCAGCGGCACCCAATCACAGACGACTACGTCATGAGGAGCAGGCGTCATATGACGCGTCAGGCCCGCCGACCAATCAAAAGCGTGGGAAACTCCTCCGAGCGAGGGAGGCACACGTACATACACACGCACATACTACCACCTCGCTCTTTCTCCTTAACTTCACACAATGCATCTTATATTCTATCAATGATATAAAATACTTTCAAGTGTCACAGACAAGAATAAAGACCGCCACTGATCTGTCTGTGACAACATGAACTCTATGAAAGAAAGAACATCGTTCTACGATTATTGTAGCCCATTTTACTGCCCTGGCGAGCGCTAGCGAGTTACGAGTGCATTCTGGCAAGCTGGCCAGCGAAACACCCTGCCCAAGATGTGGGACGTTTCAGCCACAGGTGAACTCCACATCTGACCAGACAGAATGCTCACCAACCCCGCATCACCCAGCTACTCTCCCAAGTTGTGAAAACAAGGCACGATCACAAACATAAAACACTGCATTATAAAAAAAAATCAGCACAACACTTCCCCAAAATAATAGCCTCATAGTAATTATATCACGCTCAACGAGCAAGCTTCACCAAGCCTAGCCTACTAAGACAACAACTCAGAGTGTCTTAGTTTCTTGCTGTGATATACTGCACTTATATACTATAAAAAAGAAAGAGTTTTTATGTGAGGGTTTTATATTTTTAATAGTGTTTTGGGCGGCGTTGCACTACAGGGGCAAGCCTAATTTTTCTCCACTCTCAAACACACACTGACTGAATGGCGAGGGTTCACCTGCAAACATACCCTCCCGTGACAAACAATCAGCCAAAGCATTATCAGTGCCCTTAACATGCCACACATCCAACTTGTGTTCCGGCAGCAAAGCAACACCTGACACTGATAAACTGCCCAGTTCATTACAAGACTGGCACTTCTCTTCGCTCTCTCCGGCAACGGGGCCTGCCAATAACCTTTCACTATTTCCACCTTAGTGATAAACGAGGCAGCCCCGATGCGGTCTATGGGGTCGTCAACTCTTGGTAATGGATAGGCGTCTGTCAGGGATAATGCACCAACACTCTTGCAATCAACATACACACGGATCTTGCCACTCAACTCAGGTTGCAAACTCACTGGCAACGGCCACTCACGATAGCCTTTATCCCTCAGACCCTTCTCCAACATGAAGTCTAGCTCTGCTTTCACGACAGGCTGTTGAGCAGGATTTATACGGTAGGGAGCCAATTTGAGCCTTGCACTGTCTCCAGCCTCCATGTCGGATTCTACCCCGTACATCAGGCCTGGAGAATCAACAAACATGCGAACATACTGCCACAGCCTAGTAAACAAATTCTCTTGGCACTCAGGAACAAGAGGTTGCAACTTATCTCGAAGAACAACATGCCTAGTGCCCTCCCACAACCCAGCCGGGACCATAGTTTCTACACTATAGTCCCCCTCCTTCTCCACCTTTGTTCCTAGAACAGCCAGGTCATGAGAGGGACAATCTGTACCACCTGTGCAGTCACTCCCATAGTTCATAATTGCTAAGGCTTCCCTGCCGATACCGTACATGCGCACCCCCGCATTCCTTGCGACTACACCTGCCGGTGCAGTATCACCGCCTTTAGCGACACGGCCAGATACAGTCGGTCTATGGTAGGGCTGTTGCATTCGACTAGAGCAGCATTGGGAGGCTATGCGACGACCGGGCGCATCCACTCCACAGCCAACCTCACCAATCTGCTCAATGTCCTGATTCTGACCACCACCCTTAGCAGCCATGGGTCGACCCTGACCTGACAACCATGCCAAAGCCTCGTCGCCCACCTTGAACCACTGAAACAACGAGGCCAACGGTTTACTGACACTCAAGTGACCTGCCAGCGGAACATCGTGCACCGCATGATTTGTGAGGCCTGGGTGCTCGGCACAACCAGTGGGGTATGAACCGAGCAGGTGCTGGTGGAGCGCTGCACACTGCTGCTCAGGCAGGTGCTCTAGCGCTTCTACAGCCACCTGACTCGTGTCCCCCGCCCACTGCTCCGCCGAGACATGACAATCCCAACTTTTCACCACCTGCGCCTCACTGCCCCCCTCTCCTTCTCCACCTTGGCCGCTGCAGACCAACACAGGGACAGTAGGCTGCTCAGGTGGGTGCCTCACAAACTCCTTTGCCAGGTTCACATGACATGCTTCCCCGTCCTCGAGTTCAATAGCCCCGTTCCCGAACTCTCCTCCACCTGGAAACTACTCTGTCGTGGAGTGCCATCACGCCCTACCATGTCACTAGGGGGGACAGGTTCTGGGGCCACTCCGGAGCTCAACTTTGGGTCAAGTACCGAGTCACCAAGGAGTGTCGCTGGGTCCAAACTCTCAGCCCGACCACCAGCCTCGACTTTCTCCTTCCGACCCTTCCTCCGCTGGTCTGCAACTTGGGTACTAGGCTGTGACACCTGAGCGGACTGAGATCTCTCGAGCCCCTCTTGCCCCTCCCTACTCGTGTCAGCCGCCCTCTCGGCAACGGCTAAGGGTGGAACCTCGGAAGTGGGCACCGCAAAGAAGGAGGTCGACCCCCTCAACTGGCAATTTCTCCACCACACCCACATCCAACTCCCGTGTCACACCGTCCACCTCAAGCTCCACTCTAACCAGCGGGTAAGACCGCGTAGCATTGATACCTTGAACCACCACAACCCGAGCCGCGTTAATAGGCTTGCCAGTGAAATTCTTAACAAGTGTCTGGGAAGCGCCCGTATCACGCAGCAACTCAAGCCTATGCTTCACACCCGCCCACCTCTCAGTGCCATGCCCCCTATGACCACAAAAAGCATCTCGGACGGGTGACGAGCCCTCCTGCTGCTTCTGCACCGACTGTGACTTCGCAATCGACGTATTACCCCGGGCAAACGCGGAAGACCTCAAAGACACACCGATGTTGCTCACTAGTGACACCACTGCTGTAGGCGGTGTGCTCGGACATGAGCGCGCAATATGCCCCTTCTCATGACACTTGAAACACTCCACTTCGCTCTTGGACTTCCTCTGAGGTGAGGAAGGGCCCTGGCCTTTCTTTAACGGGAAGGGTTTCGACTTGGGATCATAATTGGCAACAGTACTCTTAAATGGATAATTAGTTGTGTCATTAATTCGGGTGGGGGGGGTGGAGGGGTACGCCCCTGGTTACCTGCCTCAGCTCTCTGTGAAGACCCGCACCCACGAATCAATGACACCCTAAGGTCAGCCAGCTCAACCACCTTCTGCAGAGTTTTTGGTTGCTTTTCTTTCAGGTTAAGAGTCAAGTCACTGCCAGTACATTGAACAAATTGTTCCAGCAACACTAATTTTTTTTTTTTTTTTTTTTTTTTTTTTTTTTCTATATTCCAACTTACTTCCTCTCGGGCATAGGCTGAGAGCCTTAACATTCACCGCTTTACAATGAACAGTGAAGCCCGTGAGGTCTTGTTCCAGTCTAGGGAGTGAGACATGTGAAGCACGTAGAGTACAACGAGCACCTGCCATCTTGCCTTCACATGAGGCACGGTGCTCACTCATGGCCCGAAACGACCCCATCTCTGAAGCCACCTCGTTCCCGTGCTTCACTGTCTCACCCCCTACACTCGGACTCTCACACTTACACACACACAACGCCACCTGTTGAGCAGATAATTGTTTTACTGAATCAAAAGTAGTTGCCTTCTCTGACCTAAACCAATTTTCAAATGCATCTGACAGCTCTCTAGCGTGTTCCTAGAAAGTACTCTCCTTTCTTTTTGGAACCGCCCTAAACTTCAGCCTATAGGTCTCTGGCTGTAGCTCATACGCCCTCAGGACAGCCTCTTTCAACAACTCATAATTCACACAGGAATCTAGGGGCAAAGCATCGTACGCCTTGAGTGCTTTCCCCGTCAATCGTGAAGAAACAAGGGCTGCCCACTTCTCCTCGGGCCATTGGTGCTCCTGGCACTTTTTCTCGAACCGGAGAAAAAATTCTGTAACTCCTAACTCATCAAACACTGGAACCAACTTAAGTAGATGCGACAGGGACTGGTCATGGGCTCGACCCCCCTAGACAACCCGGTTCCTCGTCACCTCTACACAAGTTTTCTCTAGGTCAATGTCGGCACAATACCTTGCAGACTCAGCCTGATACTTGAGCTCAGCCTCGTGCTTTCGCTGCTCGAGCTCAGCCTCATACTTCCGCTGCTCGACCTCAGCCTGTCACTCCTGCTTTCACTGCTCGAGCTCAGCCTCATGCTTTCGCTGCTCGAGTTTGGCGAGCTCAAGCTGAAACAACATCTCGGGAGTCAAACCCTGAGGAGGGAGTGCTACTATTGGGGACCCACCCAGTGAATCATCTAGAGGCATACCCAACCGCCAGCGGGCATCGGCCTGCGGGAACGTACTCGGCTCCGGAACCCGAGGGGGCGCCACGATAGGAGTTGAGTGGAATGGGGGCTGGGACGAAGGTGCCCCAGCTCCCGCTCCACCCCAACCCCCATGCACCCCACCCAGCACACAGGCAACCAGCTCACTTCTCGACAAACCGCTAGTATCGGGAAACCCTAAGACCGTGGCTACACACTGCAGTCCGTACCGGTCTAGCCCTAACACACGATCCGCTGACACAGGCTCCTCCAAAAATATCCGAGCATCCTCCTCATTGTTCACCACCCGAACGCCGTTAAGCAACTCCACCTTCTCCACCTCCTCGCCTGCCTCTCGCACTGTGCCCTCACTATGCTCAGACCCGTCCAGTGACATGATGGAGTCAACAAAAACATTCTCAAGTCAAGACAAAAGTAGCCAAACTTTCGCGTAGCTTTATTCACCAAAACATATTCGAAGATGTTCTTGAGTGCAATACTAGGTCACCAATAACTCCAACAAGTTCTATATATCCTCAAAACAATGTCTACTGCCAACAATGCGAGAAATAAATTCAACCCCAAATGGCAATAAGATTTCTCAAAAAAAAAAAAATGCAATATTCAGTTCACTATATTCTGGTCTAAGGTCGCCATTTGATACGACCGGCACTACGAAATAAACAAGGGCACTTAATAATGGACTAGATGATAAGCTATATCTGCAACAACGGCCATTTGTTATATCTATTACAACGGTACGCTAATTCCAAACCCTCGAACTATGACGCCGGTGAACAAAAGCACTTAAAATCCTCCAGAGATAATCTACTGGATAACGGGGTATCAATTAACTGGGTTTTAGTGCACTTCTACAAAGGCTTTCCGGTGACGGTAAAGCCAACTCACAACAGGAGTACTTACGTTACGAAAATGCTCTAAAGTAATAACAATGCTTGAATAAACTATCATAAGATTTAATAAAGGATTAATTGCTTACGTTAACTTTAGTGTGAGTCTGTACTCAACACTAAACTCTTCAATGCTCTATGAAAGCACTGGAAGTCTAGTCCTACAGCAATCAGATAAGGAATCTTCTGAAAAGGTCTGATGCTCTAAGATGCTCGTTAATATAGAACAGAAATAATGCAGGGGCAGGACACCAAAGCGTGTATCTTAAATACACCAATAAGCAGGATACATATATATAACAAGGGAGTGCAACAACTCTGTGACAGCACTAATAATAACCACTCAAAAACAGTACATCCTTAGCCAACGTAACAGCCAAACTGGGTTGTGCACTATGCATCAACCTAGGCTAAAATAAGGCCTGAATAATTCCTAAAGCATACACAATGAAAGTTAAAATACACAATGCTGTCTTTCTCACTAATAAAGTCTAGCAGTGGCATAAAAGGTACTAGGAAACTAGGCAGAGCGCAAGCATGCTCGTAGCCTACTGTCTCCCCTTGAACAGATTTCCCTTATGTTACGTTAAGTGACTTGGAGGCTCTCTTGGTAAGTCCAGATCTCTAGTATCTGGTCTTGCCCTTGCACTCCACAAAGGTCAACAAAATGAGGTAGCAAGCATACAGGTAAGAGTAGGCAAATGCTTCACCTGTATACTGCTACACTCGCAAAGGAAAATATGCACAAGGTTACAGGCTAGCTAGCTTCGTCGATGTTGTACAGGCTCTGACTTGCCACATACATAACTCAGACAACGACCTAAGATACCTTCCACTGTCTAGCATTAAATAGTAGGAAAGAACAACTCAATAATTAGAAGCACCCCAATACTATGATACCATTTGACTATGACTATAATAATCCCTAACGCTAGTGCAAACATACTGTATATGGAGAACTGGTGCTGGTAATACGACTGGCCGACTATGGAAGTCGTATGCAGAACCAGAAGGGATAAGTAATTGAATAAAGAGAGAAGTATGAAAAAGAAGAAGTTCAGAGAGAGAGTAAGTAGTACAGGGGTTAAATTGGGGGACAGATTGCAAAGGACATGTAGGACCAAGCACGCTGTGCCAAGCTCTGCAGGAGAAACGCGGGCAGGAGCCCCCCCAGCACTAACAAAGGCAGCGGCACCCAATCACAGACGACTACGTCATGAGGAGCAGGCGTCATATGACGCGTCAGGCCCGCCGACCAATCACAAGCGTGGGTAACTCCTCCGAGCGAGGGAGGCACACGTACATACACACGCACATACTACCACCTCGCTCTTTCTCCTTAACTTCACACAATGCATCTTATATTCTATCAATGATATAAAATACTTCCAAGTGTCACAGACAAGAATAAAGACCGCCACTGATCTGTCTGTGACAACATGAACTCTATGAAAGAAAGAACATCGTTCTACGATTATTGTAGCCCATTTCACTGCCCTGGCGAGCGCTAGCGAGTTACGAGTGCATTCTGGCAAGCTGGCCAGCTTAACAGCTCTGTCTCGAGTCAACCACCCCCAGCTATGGGATATGAGCCTAAGTATATACCTACATACATACAGTATATACATCCAGTCGAAAAAAATATGTAAAACAATATACCACACATATTGATTAGTTTGGGGGTAGGAGAAGGAGAATTACAGTGCCTGAAACAGCGATTGAAAAAAAAATAGTTAATTACAATATAATAATAATGATAATTGTAGTAATTAAACTTAAAATTACTGGTCTACTAGTGTAGGAATAATTCGACAGTTGCTTGAAAGTTTGTGTTTTATTTACCAAACTCCCAAGGAAATCATAATCCGCATAGCAACTGATTCTCTGTTCGGGTCAAAATGGTTTCAAACTAAAGAATTGAATACCTACGACCGTACAGCATAAATTGTACTTGGGAATTATTACATTCCCATTACTACCTATCTGTACGATGGCTATTCAGAGTATTGACCTACTTCGATTCCGAGCCAAAGCACATCACTATATTCACAATAGTTGACAAAACTAAACATTATTTTTACCATATTATATCCTTGAATCACTTTAACAATATTAGCACCTATTATTCAATCATTATGGTCTCGAATCACCTTGACAATATTAGAAACTATTGTTCCATCACATGCTCTTAAATCACCTTAACAATATTAGAAATAATTATTCATTTACATGTTCTTAAATCCCCTTAGCAATATTAGAAACTATTATTAAATCATATATCCCCTTAGATCATCTTAACAATATCAGAAACTATTAATCAATCAACGTGTCTTTAAATCACCTTAACAATATTAGAAACCATTAGTCAATTGCATGTTCTTAAATCTCCTTAACAATATTAGAAACAATTACTAAATCAGCATGTATTTAAATCACCTTGACAATATCAGAAACTATTACTCAGTCAACAGGTCCTTAAATTACCTGAACAAGATCACAAACAATTTCTCCATCACTATATCCTTAAATTACTTTATTAGATATTAAGCTTGATCGATAGCATTCTGTCAACGAGGTGAATATCAAACTATTATATGTTGTTTCCTTGTAACAAAAAGAGTGTTTCCTAATGGTCGGGAATAGCACCCTTTCCTAACTATTTCTTCAGCTAGGTCTATCTTAAGGCAAATCCTACATTTCTATTCTACATGATTTGTGAACATCATTAGTTTATTATCCCTTTACTCTTAGTCCTAGACTCCCGGAGAACTGGGTATAGCTGCCCTTTCATCTCAGTTACATAAACTTAGTCAACTAGTCTCTCTCTATTATATATTCCGAAAACTCCCTGGTTTTCACTCTCAAATGTTAACTATCTTTTGACATAAGATCCTAGAAGATCCTGTGCTATTGCTAGCTAATTGGCTGGTGCCTTACTAACAACAAAAAGTTATCTCTCAACACATCATCTATTTATTTCCTTTGTTGTCTAATCATGTGTCTCTTTGGTTGCCCTATAAGGACACAAATATTTATAGGTTGTGGACACCAGGTCTCTATCGAACATCTCTCTCTCTCTCTCTCTCTCTCTCTCTCTCTCTCTCTCTCTCTCTCTCTCTATGCTGGTCCTTTAACCCTTTATTAGTGGCGCGCAACTTATGTCGTGTGAAAGAAATTTGGACTAATTGGCGGTTCACAACTTATGTCGTGTGCCATTTTCAGCACGTAATGTTGCTGAGAGAGAGAAATAAGTGGTGGCAGGAGAGTAGCAAGCGTATGACTGCTCCAGACAACCCCGGCGGACCTACTGACATGAATCCCACCCTCCCCCACCCTCACGCACTCGCTACACAGGGAATTATGTAGGGAAACTACCTAATTACATGGTTTTTGCACTCGTGTTGCGCAATTATTGCAAGAAAACTAGCGGTCGTACAAGGATGGTTGGGGTGTCATTGGAAAGCTCTGTTTATGCCCTTTCAGGGATAGATACTTGTTTTACGCTCTGGGTCTTATTTAGGCATGAAAATGATCACGTAAACAACCCTATTTAGGGTAAAAAAAAAACGCTGGGCGGTACATATAAATTACCGCCTAGGCCGCTCGTTAGGTGTTAATAAATGGTAGGAATCTGCTGTCTTCTTCTTAGGCATGTTTTCCCCCTCGGCTTGGTGTTGGAAGTCAGGAAATATGTCTGGTTATATTCCTCCATGGTGGTTGAGAAGAATAAAGAGGGGGGAAAGCAGCCTTGTGTCGAGAGAGGGCAGGTGTTGCCCAGGCGAGAGCCTGTGTCCATCCGGCTGCTGTGGCTCCGCCCCCCTCCCTTTATACCTGCCCCTGGCGCAACGTGGGCCTGTGATTGGCTGAGACGCGCGCCGGGGCAGATTTGTGTTGGCCCGGCCGCTTTGAACTGTAAAAGCTCCCATCCTGTCTGTTCTCATTTTCGTAATATCTTCCTGAAAGCTTATTTGTGACGTTCTTTAGTGGCTGATGGGAGTGAGAGGGTGGCACCAATGTATTTGAACGTTTTTTACTGGGATAGAATATACGAGTATGAACTGAGGGTAAGTTATGAGCCGGGTGTTTGGGAGGTGCTATGAGGTGAGTGTTTTGGTGCGTCATAGGCGGCCTGTGATTGACTGAGAGCATGGAGGTGCCAAGGTGTTCCTACAGGCATGATATACAGTAGATGGCAAATCTTGCTGGCACACCTGATTTAATCCCGCCTTCTGATTGGCTGACAGGATTACTCCTTCAATAATAATATAAATGATATAAATAATAATATAAATAATAATAATAATAATAATAATAATAATAATAACAATAATAAAATATTTATTAAAATTGTAAGCAATGTTGTCCAGGATTCAAGGGGTTAGGCAAGCAGTGTACTGTGTTGGATACAATGGCTGTCGGGGGGGGCATGTATGAGTGTGACCATTAAATTTTTGGTTTTTATCATTATGACTTTTGCTTCATCCTTTGGCATTGTCTTTATATTATAAGATTATTACTTCAGCAATACTAAATACAATATCGTACTGCACTTTATTTTGTTTTAACCCGTCCAGCCCCGGCTAGTTTTGTAATGTTTGTTCACCAGAACCCGGCCGGTTTTCAAAAAATGGTTTTATTCCAGAAACAATAGCGAATGGGTTAGGAATGAAGGAAAAACCACGAAAAACCGCTCAAAAAGCTTAAAGAATGGTCCTACAGAGCCCCCGAAAACGTATTTTACAAGAGTAAAAAATTGAAGGCAAGTACCCCAAAAAACCAGGTTATTGCGCGCTCACGCGCACGCACGTGGACTTTGAGAGTTTTCAACCATCGGCACGGTTGCGTGGGATACGTACACAGTTCCCATACAAATCTGAGCCCTCTTGAGTGGCTACACCTCAGGTTACGGTCGGCGCAATTAGGGTGACGCGCCAGGCGCGTCTCTGGGGCTGTGCGTTACATACATCGCCGACGCGTCAGGCGCGTCGCTGGGGCTGTACGGGTTAAGGGGGCATACCACCGTTTGAGGTGGGTTATTAAAAGACGGTCTGAAACTAATGAAATTTTTACTCTACACTCACTCACATGTATGCTACAAACTGCCAAACTTTTAAGACTATATACCTAAAACAAATGGAAAAATATATATATTTCCATCCCGTGCATGAGTCTTACTAAATGCATTATAGCGCCAAAACTATTACTCTTAGGACAAATAAAAAAATGCGGATAGACAGCCAAAGGGATTGTGTACAAAATGTTAGATAGATATTTGCAATAATTTCCTTTCTATACCCGAAAAAAAATGCATGAACTTACTAAATTTGACTGTACACAATTATCATACATTCAAAATATCAGGAAATGTTAGATTCTGACATATATTATAAAGTAAATCTACCAAGTTTTAGACAATTTAAAGAGCTTTAATTTGAGACCAAAATTATTAAAATTGGATAACTCAGTTACGAGTTACAATGGAAAATATGTGAATAACTTACTTCCGAGATAATCGCCCATAAAGTTGAGAGAGGGAGGTAAATGCGACCTACATAAAGTGTTTGTTTTTAATCAATTAACCCCTACTCTACCGGCGACGTCTTTTATATTTGATGTCAGCTATATTTAGACGGTTTTATGAAGGATATATGTTTGCTAAAAGGAGTAATTGAGACGATATGTAGCCTTCTAATGGGTAGATGTCCTTCCTAAACTGAATAAAATTGTCTAATAGTTGCCAGAATATGATGAAAAGGATGTCGCCGGTATTGCACGGGTTAAACATACTTAGAATGCGAATATCACTTTAATACTTTACCAGAGTGTTGCCAGATGATGGTCATTGTTTTTCCCACCTCCAACTCAAACCGGGAAAATTTGAACTTTTTCACTACCAAACCATTAGATAGGCCCGCTATAGGCCTACTACATAATGAAAAGTACTTTTTACCTTAAGTAACCTAGATTGTGTTTGATTGTCCAGGAGAAGTCTTAGAAATGACCTGACATGGAGGTGATTCACTCATGTAGATATATTTGTGGGCTAGGAATAGATATATTATGGCCTAGATGTAGAATTATGATTTTGTATTTGTTTAAAGATGTATAATTTGAGCATTACTACACACTGAAAATCACTTTGTGTCAATATTTTATGGCGTAGGTATAGACGAGTTAAGGCAAGTTAATGATTAAGAGTGAATATGAAGTATGTGGCCGTTTTAGTTGTGGCCATTAAGGACTGTTGCCATTTGGGTTGTGGATGTTTATTAATGTGCCCAATTTGGTCATTAACTCTTTCAGTGCAACCATATTCCTGCTATAATAGGGTTCATTCAGGCACTCCTGATTGCTTAAGCAAGTGGCTGAATGAAATTAACTGTGTTCAGCAACAAACAAACTACAAGAAAAGAGCATTCAAATGATACCAGAACGATATCCCTAGGTAGCGGGGTTCACCCATAGCGTTACTACAGACATCGTCAATATTCGCAAATAATTAGCACTATCCCGCTACATTTGCCTTTGGCAACACTGACAATATCTACCCCACAGAGCCTCAGTGGCGTGGCAGACTTGCCGGAGAGCGGATGAGGGCCTGCCGCGCTCCTGATCACTCACACTCGTCTCCACAGGCTTTAACCCCTTCAGACTCATATGACGCAGAGGTTGCCAGATTAGCAATAAGAAATAGAGTTCTCTCCAAAATTAGTTTTCTGCCCACAGCTAACTCAAAGACAACTGCAGAGGTTGAAGTAACTAAACTAAAGGTTTCTAAATGCCCCTGATGGTAACAAAGGCTTTAAAGTGTCCCTAATCGGCTCAAAATCGCGTCATATATTGGAGAGGGTTAATGGGCTAATAATTCCAGGATATTTCCAGGACGTACCTGAACGGCAACCGCAACAAAAGGGTTAAGGAATGTGGCCGCAAAGGAGAGTGGCTGTTTAAGATTGTGGCTGTTAAGGAGTGTAGCTGGTTTTATTGTGACCATTAAGAAGTATGGCCTTTTAAGAGTGGCATTTTTCGTTGTGACCATAAAGAAGTGTAGGCATATTTGAGTTTGGCCATTTAGGCTTTGGCCTTGGATGTTTAAGAGTGTGGCCATTAAAAAATGTATCCATTTTGGTTGTGACCTTTAGTGTGTGTGGCCATTTTGGTTGCCATTTATCTAGCCTAGTTTTAAAGAAGGGGCAGTTAGGAGATGGCCGAGAAGGAAGAAGCTGTTCATTCATGGGTGTGTTAATGCCTATCTCCCGCGCCGTAACTTAACCCTTTCGCACACTGTAGAATGTGATCGTGTCCTACAGGGATACTTTAAATCTTTGTGACCATCAGAGGTGTTTAGAAACATTTAGTTTAATTACTTCAACCTCTGCAGTTGTGTTTGAGCGAGTTGTGGGCAGAAAACTAATTTTGGAGAGGTAATTATGAGAGTAAAAGAATTCTATTTCGAATACTATACGGCAACCCCTGAACCTGAAAGGGTTAAGGGAAGGTTGACGTTCATCACATTACTTTAGCGATTTTAAGATTTTTTGCCCCATTTCTTTGTCAATGTTAAGACCTTTCGTGCCATTTAGGTGTCGATTTTAACCTGGCAGGCGATAGCGAGCCTGCTATTTAGGAGGAACCAGCCCTCGGCAGAGCCATTTGTCTACCATAAAATGAACAAATTTATCTCGTTGGGGGGTCTTGGGGGCATTTCTTCTAAATGTAATGCAGGTCTTGAGAGCAAACTAAAGAAAATAATATATAGATAAATAAATTAACAAATATATGAATCTTTGAGTGTTTGGGCTCAGAAGTGTATTTCAAATTCATCTAAACTATTCTGAGCTGTGAAATTGGGCATGGTTAAAGCGGGTTGAATGGTCAACCTAAATCCAGAGACCGAACAGGGTTGAGTAGTCTAATTGGGCTGAGTAGTCTAATTGGGCTGAGTGGTCTAATTGGGTTGAGTGATCTAATTGGGCTGAGTGGTTGATTTGGGTTAAGTGGTTGATTTGGATTGAGAGGTTGATTTGGGTTGAGTCGTTGATTTGGGCTGAGTGGATGATTTGGGCTGAGTGCTTGATTTTGGTTGAGTGATTAATTTGGATTAAGTGGTTGATTTGGATTGCATGGTTGATTTGGACTGAGTGCTTGATTTGGGTTGAGTGGTGGATTTGGGTTGAGTGGGTGACTTGAGTTTAGTGGTTGAATTGAGTTGGGTGGTTGATTTGGAGTGGTTGATTTGGGTAGACTGGTTGATTTGGACTGAATGGTTGATTTGGGTTGAGTGGTTGATTTGTAATGAGTGGTTGATTTGGACTGAGTGGTTAACTTAACCACTCAGTCCAGTGGGTTGAGTGGTGTTATTAGACTGAGTGGTTGATTTGGACTGGGTGGTTGATTTGGACTAAGTGGTATATTTGGACTGAGTGGTTGATTTGAGTTGGGTGGTTGAATTTGACTGAGTGGTTGATTTATGTTGAGTGGTTGATTTGGACTGAGTACTTTATTTGAGTTGGATGGTTGATTTTATTTTCCACTTCCCTTGCCTGATCTATAGTCATTCCTCTATCATCCAAAGCTTGTCATACACAGTCTCTCCATCTTAATGGGGTCTTCCTACCCCTCTATCTTCCCTTGTATCTGACTCACATATTCTCTTTGTGAGCCTTTCATCTTCCATTCGTTCAACATGACCATACCAGCTCATCACGCTTTTGTCCATTCTGGCCGGCAGCAGGAGCATTTGTCGGCCAGAGTGGATAGGAGGGTGCTGAACTGGTATGGTCATGTTGAACGAATGGAAGGGGAGATACAAGGAGAGATAGAGGGGCAGGAAGACCCCCATTGAGATGGAGAGATGTAATGACTATAATCAGGCAAGGAAAGTGGTAATAAACAGGAATTAATGGAGAATGCTTGTGAATAGATGATTGAAAATGTGGTCATTTGGGAGAAGGGGTCAGGCGCCAGTTGGACTAGATAATAGTCCGTCAGGCGCCTGGCCTGGGGAGCTGGTAAATATGAAGGATGCGCCTGGAAGTGTGGTAGGCGGGTTTGTGGTTTCGGCTCGCTGCATGTCTGCCTGCTGAGACCAGAACTTCTCCAGGGGGTCGGGGGCCGGGGGAGTGCTGGAGTGAACTGGTCTCCGGGTCTTCTCCTGGGGGACCTACATGTGTGTGAATTTATTGTTTTATTATTGTGTGTTCATTGTTATTTCTGTTGTGTTGTGTTGTCCCTGTTCAGGTTCTGTCTCGAGTTGGCCACCCCTAGAACAAAAATGGTGAATGGGCCTGAATAAATAGATAGATAGAAATAGGTTGATTTGGATTGAGAGGTAGATTTGGGTTGAGTGGTTGTATTGGACTGAGTGATTGATTTGAGTTGAGCGGTAAAATTGGTTTGAGTGGTTGATTTATGTTGAGTAGTTGATATGAGTTGGTTGAGGTAGTTGATTTAGACTGAGTGGATGATTTGGGTTGAGTGGTTGATTTGGACTGAATAGTTGATTTGGGTTGAGTAGTTGATTTGGACTGGTCTAATTGGATTGAGTGGTCTCATTGGGCAGAGTTTTTTATGTTGAGTGTTTGATTTGGGTTGAGTGGTTGATTTGGGTTGACTGGTTGATTTGGGTTGAGTGGTTGTTATGAGTTAGGTTGTTGATTTGAGCTGAATGGTTGATTTGGGCTGAATAGTTGATTTGAATTGAGTGAAAGATTTGGGTTGAGTGATTGATTTAGATTAAGTGGTGGATTTAAGTTGGGTGGTTGATTTGGAGTAAGTAGTTGATTTGGATTAAGTGGTTGATTAGGGTTGAGTGGTTGATTTGGACGAAGTGGTTGATATTGACTGAACGGTTAAATTGAATTGGTGGTTAATTTGGACTGAGTCTTTGATTTGGGTTGAGTGGTTGATTTGGACTGAATGGTTAATTTGAGTTGGATGGTTGATTCGAATTGAGTGATTGATTTGGGTTGAGTAGTTGATTTGGACTGAGTTGTTTAATTTGGTTGAGGGGTTGATTTCGGTTGAGTGATTGATTTGAGTTGGGTGGCTGATAATGACTGAGTGGTTGATTTGGGTTAGAGTGGTTGATATGGAATGAGTGATTGATTGGACTGAGCGGTTGTTTATGACTGAGTGGTTGATTTGTGTTGAGTGGTTGATTTGTACTGAGTGGTTGATTTTGGTTAAGGGGTTTATATGGACTGAGTGGTTGATTTGAGATGGGTGGTTGATTTTGACTGATTTATTTGAGTTGGGTGGTTGATTAGGACTAAATTATTTGGGTTGAGTAGTTGATTTTGACTGAGTTGTTGATTTGGGTTGAGTGGTTGAGTTGGACTGAATGGTTGATATGTACTGAGTGGTTGATTTTGGTTAAGTGGTTGATATGGACTGAGTGGTTGATTTGAGTTGGTGGTCGATTTGGAATGAGTGATTGATATGGGTTGAGTGGTTGATTTGGACTGAGTGGTTGATTTGGGTTGACGGGTTGGTTTGCATTGAGTTTTTTATTTGTGTTGAGTGGTTGATTTGGGTTGAATGATTGGTTTGGGTTGAGTAGTTAATTTTGGTTGAGTGGTTAATTCAACTTGGGTGGCTGATTAGGGCTGAGTGGTTGATTTGAACTGAGTGGTTGATTTGGACTGAGTGGTTGATATGGGTTGAGTTATTTATTTGGATTGAGTAGTTGACGACAAAGAGGGAATAACGTTGCACTCTTGGGTTGGCGAGTTGCATAGAGTTGGGGTGGAATTGTGTTGCAAGACGGGTGCTACGTGCTCTACGAAGAGGGGGTGGTATACACTGAGAGAGCTCTGAGAAACATTGATTATCGTAATAGTGGTAGAATAGTGAGAGAGATGCAACATTGCAGCGATGAGAGAGAGACTGCAGAGAATGGTTAGTGGACGTGATTTAATGAGACAGAAAGTTTTCTTTTCTACTTTGTCTAAAAGTGCTGTGTGAGAGGATCCTCCCCACAAATCTGAACAATACTCAATACATGGACACACTATGCCCCTGTACAGAGCAAGATGGTGATGGGCTGGTCTATCAGAGTGAGAGCTGAGTGATCTCTGCCATACCCATAGCTTACTCTGACTGTTCCTTTAACTTATATATTTTCTAGATCTCAAGTGACGGCGTCTCTTCCGTGGATTGATCTCCCAATCTACCAAGATTGGAAGCCAAAGCATCACATTTTTCCCTTGCCCCTCAACTTTCTCTTCATAATTGCTGAGGGGCACAGGGCCCTGGGTGGTGCTTTGGTTTCCCGGGCGTTTCCGCACCATCCTCAGCTCCCCGCCATGGAGTGGCTTCGGTCACCCAGGCTTTATTGTGGTCGGCAGGGAGGGTTCTGTGGGGGCGCTCGGTTATGGCCTTGGAAATGCTCGGGGCCTTGGGGCTGTTCGGCCAGGCAGCTTGGGGAACAACAACAACAACAACAACAACAACAACAGAGCAAGAAGCTGCGCAGGGGTAAAGAAATCCAGGAGGCAGTTGAGCACACCCAGTTTCTGGGAGCAAGAGTGGTAATATGATCCTTCCAAGAGAGATCAGGAGAAAAAGAGACACCAAGAATATTAAGAGATGGTGAAGGGTTAATTTGTATGTTATTGAAGAGTAAGTCATAGTTTTCTGGAAGGGGGCGACGAGTAGACAGATGGAGAAATTGAGTTTTGGAAGCATTGAAAGTAACAAGGTTTTCTCTGCTCCAATTAGAGATAGTAGAGAGATCAGAAGATAGGTGCTGTATGGCCTACTTACGTGAGGTAAACCGAGAGAGAGGTGGAAGGATGGAGTCAAGAAGCGGTGCTGGATGAGAGGAGGGACGCAAACTGACTGGGGACAGAGGTGCATGGGGGCTATTCGTTCATGGCCACCACTTCCGGGATCACGGCATCCGGCAATAGATAGACAAATAGGTTCATGTGGATTGAGTGGTTGATTTGGGTTGAGCAGTTGATTTGAGTTTAATGGTTGCTTTGAGTTGAGTGGTTCAATGGTTCATTTGGAGTGAGTGGTTGATTTGAACTACATATATACATACATACATACATACATACATACATACAATTTTAAGACTGAGTGTTCCACACATATGTGCAGTTTCAGTCTCTTGTCCTAGTGGCGTAGTTCCAGGCAACCCTGTTAAATACACAGGTCACTGCAAGTAAACTATCTTAACATTATATGAGACTTGTAATAATGATTCCAAAAATAATTACTGAATATAATATTTAATACTGTGCTTTGGTGTATGGACTCATTTACCAATGCCCCACAAATGTTGTAGAGAAAGGTTGTACCCTACACATCGTTTTTTGGAGGCCATCTTGCAAAAAAAAATCAAATTCACTTATCAATCCATAACTTTAAAATAAAAAAAATAAAAAAATTATCCACAACATTGTTGTGTAATGGGTGAGGCCCGTTATTCCGAACATTTTGGTACCTATTATATATGGAGTTTAACCCATAACGAGTGGGCATATTGGCCTACATTAACCTTCATTCCATGCCCATTTTCATGCATAAGCAAGAGCCAGAGCATAATACAATCATATATTCGTGAAAGTACAGTGATAGAGCTTTCCAATGACACCTAAATCATATTTTTTCGATGTGTGGTTGTCTTGCAATGATCATGCATATGTCGGCCAAAATCGCTAAAAATTAGCAATTTTAAGATGTTTTTGTTATGTATAACACTGCAATGGTGTGAGACAAGGCTATCTCCCACACTTCCAGACTTCGTGGGCTCCGGATGAGGCCCTCCTGCGCTGCCTGCAACATCTTGCCTCGCTCCCAGGCCACATAATAGGCGGAAATCGGCTCCCGTCAGGTGACGGGCGACATACCAAATGTATTAAAAATCATCTTAAAATTCCACAAAACATTTTCAGTCTTTAGTTGAAGTTGCGGCAAAGTCTTGAAAATTTTCAGTGTGACTTCACCTTGACCCCGTTAGTACGAATATATGCTTTATTTGCCTACATTAACTATGATTTAGGCTTTCAGTATTACTCCATCAACACTTAACTCACTGCCATAACTTGACATTAAAAAAAGAGTTTGAAAATATGTAACTAGAGGAGTAATGTTTAAATCAAACTGAGAAATAAAGTATAATGTTTGCGTGCACACCCTACTGTCATTCAAATGCAAGCGTTACCATAATTTACCGCTAGATCCGTTTCTCAGAAGTCGCTAGAATGTAGTCTAGATACTAAATAAATGCAAACAGTCACTAGAATAATGCCATAATCTCAAGAAGAGTTTTGGTCCGTTTGTTTTGCAAGATTTACAATATAATATGGCTCTGAAATGCCTGAATTGTTTAGAATATCCCTAAGAATTATGTTGCTAGATGTAAATAATGGCCGTTAGTTTGAAGTAAATACCTCTAGATCTAGCTGGTAAGTAGCTAAATTGGCAACACTGAGTAACTCTCCCTTAGCTCGCCGAAAACTTGTTATGAAATTATTTTGTCCTTTTTTCTTCTTGTGTTTATTTGTAACATTTTCACATGTCTCTATTAAGTATTCACATCTAACAACATGTGTTGTCTAATTACAAGGATAGTAATATAACAGAAATACTTAATTGAACTCGAAGGCCTGAAATATAATTTATGCCCTGCACCAAACGGATATAAATAAAAATAGGAAAAGTGGGGATTGGGCCTGAGAATATAGATAGATAGATAGACCAAACGGAAAGAGAGAGAGAGAGAGAGAGAGAGAGCTCAGTGACTGGCTATGAAGAGAGAGAAAGTAACATAACCCGATGTTGGAACTTGTACACTGGTGACAGGGTTACCAAATCAGCCCAATTCAACCACTCAGTCCGAATCAACCACTCAGTCCAAATCAACCACTAAACATAAATCAACCACTCAACCCAAATCAACTACTCAGTCCAAATTAACCACTCAACCCATATCAACCAGTCAGTCCATATCAACCACTCAGTCCAAGTCAACCACTCAGTCCAAATCAATCGCTCAACCCAAATCAACCCAAATCAACCATCCAACACAAATCAACCAGTCAGTGGGCTGTTAAAGTAGAGGATGTCAACAGACTGGAACGTAATGAGATGAGAATGGTGAGATGGATGTGTGGGGCCAAACTGCAGGACAGAATTACAAATGATGAGCTGAGGAGATGCTTAGGTATAAAGAGTATTAGCAAGGAGATGCTACAAGAAGACTGGGATGGTATGGGCATGTGGAGAGAATAGATGAACAAAATTGGGTGAAAAGATGCAGGTCTGTGATTGTGGAGGGAGCTGCACCAAGGGGTGGACAGTGGAAGACCTGGGATCGGACTATACGTGCCGATCTCTATCTATCTATCTATCTATCTATATGCTCAGGCCCAATCCCCATTTTGGGGGTAGCCGACTCAAGACAGAGCAAGAACAGGGAAAACACAAAAACAACATAAAACAAAAAATAAACACAGATAAAAAACACAAACTCTCACACATCCAGGTCACCCAGGAGAAGACCCAGAGACCAGGGTTACCAAGGTCGCTCCAGCACTCCCCCGGCCCCTGACCACCAGGAGAGGTTCCGATCTCGGCAGGCAGACATGCAGCGGAGCCAAAGCGACAAGCCCTCCCACCACACTTCCAGGCACACCCTTCATATTAATCGTCTCCCCGGGCCAGGCGCCTGATGGACTATTATCTAGTCCAACTTGCGCCCGACCCCTTACTCCAAATGACCACGTGTTCACTCAACTATTCACAAGCATTCTCCATTCACTCCTGTCCACCACCACTTCCCCTGCCTGATCTATAGTCATTCCTCTATCATCCAAAGCCTTTCATACACAGTCTCTCCATCTCAATGGGGGTCTTCCTGCCCTTCTATCTCCCCTTGTACCTGACTCACATATTCTCTTTGTAAGCCTTTCATCTCCCATTCGTTCAACATGACCATACCAGCTCAGCACCCTTCTGTCCACTCTGGCTGACAAATGTTCCTGCTGCCCCACTCTCCTACGTATCTCTTCATTTCTCAATCTGTCTCTACGAGTAACTCCACACATACTCCTCAAGCAGCTCATCTCCATCACATCCAGCCCTCTTTTCTCCTTTTTCTTCAGAGCCCATGTCTCAGCCCAATACATCACTGTTGGCACAACAATTCCTTGATACAGTGCACTTTTTACTTTCACTCCGAGATTTCTCGTCTTCCACATACTTCCCATTGCTCCGAAAACCTTCCTTCCTTCACACACTCTCTGTTTTACCTCCACTTCCATACCTCCACTCCTGCTTATTGTTCCTCCTAGATATTTAATGCCGATCTCGAATCCAGAAATTTGACAAGTGAAGCAGCCCTTAAGCAGAGGAATGTACAATCTGAAGGTTATATCAGTGTCATTTCTTGGTCTTATTCTACCGTGTCAGACTCTGCTAAACCTTACTTATGCAATTTTGAGTTCTCCAAGCACTGTCCATGTGAAACAGAGTTTTCCATCACATGTGTGGGGTGTATGTGGGAAGGGAACAGAAAGGTATGGAGAGAGGTTTTTACTACACTGAGGCAGAGGACGTAACCTCGATAAGAGGTCTGGGGATTATTCTCTCCACACGAGGAATTCTTGCTGTATATATTTTCTAGTACTTAACGCTCCTGCATTCATTAAGTTTTGTTCCTGAATAAATATCCTGTGGCTGGATAACAAGTTTCCTTTACCCTAAATATATATGGTAAAGGTGGTGGCGGCAATTATCTATCACATCTATCTTATATCTACCAATCTACAAGAGAATTTACCAGAATCGACCCAGAATCTTCAATCAACCAAACTACAATAAACCAAATCTTAACCCCTTAAGGTAACAACAAACAAATGTTCCTTACATGGTGGTCATGCGGTGGTCCTCATTAATTAATTTGAGGAGAAGACCGGACGTCTACGAGGAATTATCTATGCTATCTACGTTATCAACGCTACCAGTTCACCTATTTTCTGTGTTCCTGTGTTCCTGATCAACCGTTATTAACTCCTAAATCTATCCAACCACAATTCTACCGTTAACCCTTTCTCTACCGGTGCCGTCCTTTTAACTTTTCTCCGGCTACTATTAGACGATTTTATTCAGTTTTAAAGGGGCCCCCAGCAATTAATAGGCTTCGAACTATCATACTTAACCATATTTACTACCGCAGATCCCTCTTAAACTGCACAAAATCGTCTAAATATAGCTAGAATATAATTGAAAAGACGTCGTCGGTACAGAAGGGGTTAAGTTAATTCACCAGCGAAACAACGAGCTGTGTTTCTTCATTCTACGAGTTCAACTTTCGGCGACGATTCCTGAGTGTGACGAAGGGGCGAGGGACGAATTGTTCTGAGTGTGACGAAGTGACGAGGGTTGAATTGACCTGCACGTGACGGTGGTGAGGCGACTTTTCCGGGTTCAGAAGGCGAGCGAAATCTGCTTGTGTCAGCTTGAGCGGTCAGCAGCCCTGGTGACCCCTGCCCTCTGCCTCATCTCACTCCTCCCAGTGTTCGGTAATGATAAAACTCTATATTCACTCCTCACATATAATTACATTCAAAGTGAATAGTTCATAGTAATAATTTTATATATTGATATTCAAACATCTATCTAACTATCTATTGCCTGACGCCGTGATCCCCGAAGGGGTGGCCACGAACGAACCGCCCCCATGCACCTCTGTCCCCAGTCAGTCGACGCCCCTCCCCCCAACCAGCACCGCCTTCGCTCATGTAGTTCCTCACTCCATCCTTCCACCTCATAATCGGTCTACCTCTCCCTCTCTGTCCCTCCACCTCGCTCTCGTACACCCTCTTAGTCATTCTCTCGCTTTCCATACGTTCCATATGGCCGAACCATCTCAAGTTGTTCCTTTTCACACTTTCCAGCACATCTACCTCCACACCACACCTCCTTCTTACTTCTTCATTAGTCTGTCTATCCCTCCATGTAACTCCGCACGCACTCCTTAAGTAATTAATTTCCACTGCTCTCACTCTTGGTCTGAGTCTCTCAACCAACGTCCATGCTTCGCTTCCGTAAGTCAGTGTCGGGATTACCACACTGTCATGCAAGGACTTCTTCACTTCCATACTGACCACCCTATTTCTTGTTACTGCTTTTAGCGTTCCTACAACCCTCTTCCCCTGTTGTACCATCTCCCTCAAACATCTTTAATTTTTTTTTTCACGGACAGAATCATTAATATTTACTTTGTGCAACTCAATTTTGGTCCATTCATTATTGTAATAATGTTGTTTAAAGTTTCTAAAATACAAGGAAAAAGGAAAATAAGGAAACAAGAAGACGTGAAGGAAACAAAACCCAAGACAGGAATCCGGACTACGACCCCGCCCAAGACAAGAATATCAAGGCCAACCGCGGAGAAGACAATTTAGTACCAGGCAGGGCAGACTCGCGGCCATGGAAGATTGCCCTATCACGCCGGGAAAGGGAATAGCTGTGGAGGATGACCCTATTACGCGGGGAACGAAAATTTGCCTGAGGGGATCAACCGCTCCAACCAGGAGAATTCTATTCTCCCAACCTTTTTAACAACAGCTACAATGAACCCCCCTAAAAATGTATAATATTAAGTCAATCAATAAACATTCAAAAACCATTATGTACAGAGTATAATTAAGATTAAGGTAAACATGTCGCAAGGTGGATTCATTAAGTAAATAGATAAGTATACCTTATAATAAATCATGAAATAAGGATATCGTTACATTACGAGAATTCTAACAAAACCATCTCCCAGAGATGCTTTCTACCTTTCCAAGAAATATTAAGGCACCTATGTACATATCTTCTATAACCCTACAGCTCTCTATTTTAATTTCAAACAAAACACACACGCTTCCTTCTCGGCTTGGGGACCAACGAACTTTGCCTTTCGACCTTAGATTAGGAAATTGACCATCAGACTTGCCAACGTAGCAAGTCGCTAGCCACAACCCTCAGTAATAATAAGAAACTGTGCTTAACACCTTACGAGCGGCCTATGCGGTTTATTTATATGTACCGCCCAGCGGGGTGTTTTTAGCCAAAATAGGGCTGTTTACGTGATCATTTTCATGCCTAAATAAGACCCAGAACGTAAAACAAGTACCTATCCCTGAAAGGGCATAAACAGAGCTTTCGAATGACACCATAACGATCCTTTTATGATGGCTAGTTTTCTTGCAATAACCGTGCAACGCGAGTGCAAAAAGCATGTAATTAGCCACTTTCCCGATATAATTCCTTATATAGCGAGTGAGAGAGGGAGGAGGGAGCTGGGATTCGTGTCAGTATGTTCGCCGCGGTGGTCTGGAGCAGTCATACGCTCGCTACTCTCCTGCCACCACTTGTCTCTCTCTCTCAGCAACATTACGTGCTGAAATTGCCACTCGAGTTATGTCGAGCGCCGCCACATAGTCCAGCTTTATTTAACTCGACTTATGTGATGAGCCGCTAAATAAGGGTTAAGATAGTTTTATATCGGAAGGACCTCAATCTACCTACAGTATACTAACCAAATTTAACATGATTAAGGATGATGATGAATCTTTTATAATTACTATGAAAGCCTTGTCTATCAATCGACAACTCGCTACCTACAAAAGCGAGACACTGTGACCTAGCGGACACGCACTATTGCCAAGTCAGTCTCCATGATTATGAGTCTTACAAAATAGGATAAATAGGTTTGAGATATAATTTTAAGCTAGAAACTATCCAGGGTCACTCTATTAAAGTAAATCTAACATTGATAGATACTATGAAGACTACTACGAAGGCTACAAACCATATTTAAAACTTCGTAGGAAAGGCACGCGTGCGAGGCTAGGACTCCCGCGGACCTACCATGACCCCCACGAATGTCAACCCAAACCTCTTGCCACCCCACTAGTAATTATATATGAAACCTTTGTTCTACATATCTAACTTTTGAAATGATAATTAACAAAAACTCCAGAAGCAACAACTAAACTTCTTCTATATCTTTTCCCAACATTAGTAGTGCACAACTCCTATAGTAATAAATAATATCTTCACGAGAGAAGGCAACACAGAGTCATAAAACCTTTTCCCCCTTTGAAATCTCATGCTCAGAGATCACCTAGAAATCCCCCTCAAAACTTTGTATTAAAGTCCTATTATGGTCCTTCCTCTTACATCCTGTCGATGACTTAGACAGTAAAATAAAGCTTCAAGTTATCTTACATCTGCCCAGTATATTCTTTTGAATAACTCTTCAAGGATAGTAGAGTATTGTTATACGATAAGATCCACCTCCCCTAGGACAAGAAGATGTCTAGTCCTTAGAAATCATACACTCCCAAATCCTTACTATCCTTCACCAGGGAATGCGTACCTTCCAGTATTGGTGCACATTTGGCCAGGGGAGTTGGAAGGAAAAGTAAGTAGAAATAAGCTTTCTTGAGATCGGCACCCCGCTCTGGAGAAAGATTAATTTTACCCTATTCAGAAATAGTTATTGATAACGGCAACCCGAAGTCCTTATACTGTCTGTGAATATATAAACTGTATTTCAGGATCTTTGTTATTTGTGGCAACCCAATCACTTAACATAGAGACCTTTAATAGTGGTATATATATATAAGTATTAAAATCATAAATGGTATGTCCTCCATTTATGTTTTAATATCTTTAATAGTCCAACAGTAATCTATATACGCATAACTTTATTATTTCTGGCACCCCAGGAACTAATATAGTTATATTTATTAGATTACATTTTGGTATAATTAAAACGATGAGAAAACCTTTCAACATTTTCCTATTAAGAAATCATACTAGCATTACTTACAGAGATCTAAGGTAGAAAGATCTTTTGTGTTAGAAGGGTTTAGCGAGACACCCTCATGGGCACTCTGCATATATAAATTCTAGGCGCAAATTGTCTGTGGCACCCCACCAGGATTTGCGACTAAAAGGTTAACACCGCCCCGAGTTCTTTGAACCTCTTATAAGGGTTAGAGACAGTCAAGAAGAGCCATTATCTACTCTTCTTGCGTTAGTCCGATGTTACGTTAATCCGGCAAGACCTGAGACATAATATTTAAAACCTTATTTCAAGAGTACCTGAACAGAACTTAATCAACGGTTAATATAAAGGTCAGGATAGTAAAGTATTTGTTTGAAGCTACATGCCTAGAATACTTGCGTTAATTCGATATGGTGACCAACTGTTTCATTATTAGTTACGGAACCATATTCAAGACCCCAACCTCATTAACCCAACTATAACTTCTCCACACGACCGGCCAACCTGGACGGCCCACGGAGCATCAGAAGAAATCTTCAACTAAGTGCATCTCTCCACCAAGAAAGGAAATAATATATAAATTACTTCAATTCAGTATCAGTGACGAGATACAAGTTAGAGTTCAAAGTGACCAAAATTAACAGAGTTCTTAACCCGTACTGTACCGTACCGTAGGATACAGTAATAAAAGTCCCCAGCAATCCCAAGCAAGGTGGCAAAAATGGCAGGAGAGGCCACCTATCCACCTCCAAAGATGAGGCAACACTGGCTCTTGTCACCCTTCAGTGGGTCTCATATAAGCTGAGAAGTGTTGCCAACACGGGAGCACTGCTCAAAAGGTTGTGATAACTGGTACAGGGTTGTACAGGCAGTTACAAGGAAAGTACATTACTGATGTATATATTAGGCGCTGGGACTGGGGAGTTACTTATCTACTGACGTATATATACAGTGCTGGGATTGGAGGGGTTAATACCTCGAAATACGTGAGCATTTGTATTAGTGTTCTACGAAGTTAATCTATAGAAAAAGATTAATATTAAGACATCCTAAAAATAACCCTCTTTAGTACGACATTCTAACCAAGAAATAACCAATATTCCAAATTAAGACGGATTTTACGCATTCTTCATATTTCCGCCAAGTGAAAAATAAACAGAGTCCGTCAAGCTTGAACTTTGAGTTATAGAAACAAAGAGTTACAGTATCCAGTGAATATTATAATATCAATAACCTACGTGTTCACCAATAAATACGTCTAGAATACTTATTTTACAATACTAGTGAATTTATATCAAGGATTATATGAGGATTTTCACACACCTTCAGGAACTCTGAAAAATAATCTCAGTTAATACCAAAATATTTCATCAGAGTCCACAAAACTTGAACTCTAACTGAAGAATTTCATCAATGCTTAAGCTTCCCTATGTTGTGCCAAGAAATAGAGGAACGTTTATCTCATCGTCATAAATAAAATCTGAACTTAGTAACTTAATTATAAACTTTCGAAAAGAGAATAGTGCGTACAATTCTCAAGAAGAATACTGTTTAAACAAGTTGAATAGAATATACCTGATATCTATGTAGATCTGCGATCGTGCTGGGAGAAATTAAAATAGAATTGTGCCACTTATGATTTTCCCATGTTTAGTGTTTACAATTCAAACATGTGTAACTAGTGAATAAGTGAATAAAGCTGTATTATAAACTATCTTTCGATATTATACATATCCTCTATTGTGTTATTTATATGTACTTGCATGAACTCCAATATCCCAGTCTCGAAGAACTCACCTTAATCAATCGTTAAACCTGCATAAAATCAGGGCATAACAGTTTCGAACGCATGTCTACAGAGGGAAATTCAATTTCTGAATATATCTCATGAAATGGACCCAACTTGTCAATGTGTGTATTCTAAATACTGTCATATTGTCGGTACTATGGCCGACACTTGATGTCATTCAGTCAAGTCTCCAAATTCTCTAGATGTCACTTCATATCATGCAAGATATAAACCGGGTCGGTCATCTCGGCCTCATTTCGGTCTGAGTTCCTTGGTAAGACCTCCTGAACGGGCAGTCAGAATAACACGCTCAGCCTCAGTCTGGTTCACAACCTTAGGTTATACATAGTTCTATATTCCCAGATGTTATCCCTAATTTGTATTCATGAGTGTTCAAGAAATGTTAATGTGTATTTTCATTCGTAGGATTAATTTCAGTGATATCTTTTTTGTTCACAGTTCTCTCCCCCGCACGTCAGATTATGCAGTTGAATTTAATTTCGTTTGGGACCATCTGTGGTAAGTAAAATACCCAAGAAAAGGAAAGACACCGTAGTCAAGAAAAGGAAAGACACCCCGAAACCCCAGTTTGCAAGGGATAACCGAGGAAGAACAACCCAAAACACCAGAAAAGCACGAGTCCAAGAAGTCAACTTCAGAGAGAAGAGACACCAGGCACGCCCCAGAAAACAGCACCTGCAGCGACAACGAGGAAATCACGAGTCGCCACTATCATGAACACTTCAACACCAGGGAAGACGATTCCCCAATTATCTACAATGCAGACACCGACCCGGACGGGAAGTATAATATTTAGCCAGAAATATTAGAAGAAACAATATCTATGTCTGTATACCATATTACCATGTCCTTAAGTTTAGCCACATTATGTTCTTTAGTTTAGTTAGGAGAATTAAGTCCCTCAAATAATTAAAATGATCAAGATATAATACAATGTATTATATAATTTTATGTAATATATTCATGTTGATGAAGAACCATTGTCTAATGATTTCTAGTGTCAAATGTTCATGTTGTTGAAGACCTATTGTCTTCACAATAATAATCTAAATTGTTTAACATTGTATTTCTTTAATACCATTGTGTTTCCTACGAATGCCAACATGATACTATAATACCGCCACCATAAACCGTAATTAAGCAAAACCAAGATTACCTAGAATAGATAAAGCACTTCTTTTATTTTCTTCCACAACATATATTGACATGTCTTTGCATTACCACACTATCTTCCTAGTAAACAGAACACGTCATCTCATTTCAGGCATATTTATCAACTATACTCAGTTTCCCTTCCTCCTTATTCTCCATTGCGCGTTTCTCCCTTCAACCTAATGTATGTCAACAAACACTCGCCAGTGGTACCAACACGCACTAGCCGAGGATACTAACCCTTCAGAATACGGCTCGCATAGAGATACCCTCACGTAGTATCGAGAACCATCTCATGACTTTTACCAAGATATTAGAATAGCCGACCATTAATATAATTCTGTAGATTCATCCTAAAACTTGATCAAAATACTTTCAAATATTGAATACCACTATGCGCATACAGACCTTAATTTTTGTCTTTTGTCTTTGTCTCGTTCCTGGGATCCCCACCTAAAGTTTAAAGGCTCGAAAACCTTAACCACAAACAAAAGTTATATTATCCCGAGAACTTCCTAATCCTGTTCTTATCTAAGACACGAATAATAAGCCTTTACTCAAACTCTTTCCCTAGAAAATATTAGCCATATATAATATGGCTAATTTGAAATATTTAAAAAGTAAAGTAAAAGTGACCTCCCGCTAGAGCAAGAAGGACTCTCTGACCCGACAGAGTGTGCACGCCTGCGCCCTTGTTACCCTCAAAGGGTGAACAGGTACCACTCAGAAATTGTCAACACTATGTCAGGAAAATCTGAGATTAGTAAGCAATATTGATGCTTTCTTAAAACTGGCATGCCGATTAGGAAATCTCAAGATTATCTTCACCCTCCTCAGTTAAGATATTACTGGCATGTCGAATATCTACTTGTCTGAGGAATCAAAAATCCTATTAAAGGATTGTTGTTGACTGTGTGGTATACCGACAGTGAACATCGAGGCCTCTAATAGGCTGTACCTTCAGTGTTAAAGTTGAAGTAGCCAGGCCTGCATACGCTTCAATCTTTTTCTCACTCTAGATACGGCAACTGTATCCTAGTAACAGGATCTATGTTATTGTGTGGCAAGCCGACAATAGACATAGAAACCTTTGCTAGCATACGTGTCCTATTGAAAGGATCTTTGTTATTACTGGCATGCCAGTAACTAACATAGAAGCCTTTAATAGATTTGACTCTTAATAGTAAAGAGATGGAGGAATCAGGACTGCCTTACTACCAAATCTTCTATTATTAAAAGTTAACACACCCAAGTATCCTAGTCCCAGGATCTGTGTGGTTGTATGGCCTGCCGACAATCAACATAGAAACCTTGTCCTAGGTACTGTGTCCTACTGAAAGGATCTTTGTTAGTACTGGCATGCCAGTAGTTAACATATAAGCCTTTTAATAGGTTCTACTCTTAGTAGAAGAGAGTTGAAGGACACAGGCATGCCTTACCTTCAATAATCTACTATTAAGAGTTAACTCACTGACTCCTCGCAAGAGATCTGGGTAACCACGATCTACTGTGCGGGTAAGGGCTTGCGAGACACCCTCACGGACACTCTGCAGAAAAGTCATAGGTGTACTCAGACTGTTGGCATGCCACAGAACTAGTACAACTAAAAGGTTTAAAAGCCGCCCCCCCCCCCCACACTTTCTTCCAAGAGTCGTGGCCTGCCAGTCACTTGGAGAAATAAGGGCTTGCAAGATACCCTCACGGGCACTCTGCACAAAGTCCTAGGTGTACTCAGACTGTTGGCCTGCCACAGAACTAGTACAACTAAAAGGTTTCAACACCGCACTCCAACTTCTAAGCGACCTGGCCTGCCTGTCACTTAGAAAAGTAAGGGCTTGCGAGATACCTTCATAGGCACTCTGCATATACAAGTCCTAGGTGCATTTTGTTTTATGGCATGCCTGAAACTTTGCAACTGAAAGGTTTAAACACCGCCCCGGATTCCTTGAACATCTTATAAGAGTCAGAGGCAGACGAGAAAGACACTTCCCCCGTCTTCTCGCATTAGCCCGATATTGTGCTATTCAGTCATGACTGATGCACTATATTAAAGACTTCACTCCAAGAGTACCTTAACGGAATTCCATCAACGGTTAATACAACGGTCAGGATAGACGAGTATTCTTACCAAAGTTACAGGCTCAGAATACTCGCATTAGTCCGATGTGGTGCCCAACTGTTTAATTATAGTTGCGGAGCCACATTTAAGACCTCAAGGCTCAAGCCCATTAACCCATCTGTAAACTACTTCACACGACCGGGCACCCTAGACGGCCCACGGAGACTCAGGAGACTACCAGCAGCGACGGAATGCAGAGACTACAAAGCTCAACCTTGAAAAAGTGAATTAAGTAGAAACCAAATGATGAAGTAAAAAGTGAATCAGATTCCCTCGATCCTAAGATATTGAGAAATACCAGTGCGCACGGTATAAAGCAAAATAAGTTAGAGTTTGTACATAACCGAAATTCTGCCAGAGTCCACATAATCCAGAAAATAAATTAGAGTCCCTCAAGTTGCTTATTTGAGATAAATCATTAAAAGTATTAACAAAATACGAGACTATAGAAATAGGCTCGATATGGGAATGAACAAGTGTTAAACTACCAATTACTACACGACTCTCAAAGATACCAGAAGTATATAATTAAATCCAAATAAGCCAAAAATACCTCACCATCGACTCTGTCATAATTCTCATTAAAGCAAAATAAGTTAGAGTCCACAAACACCTTATTTTGGGATAAATTCTTACAAGTATTAAAAACTCGAGTCTCTCCATACCGACTTGATTATAAATGTGTACCAGTGTTTACCTCAGTGAAGATATGTATGAAATAACTCTAAGTGCAGTAGAGATTAAAATCCAAATAAGCCAAAAATCCCCCACCATCGACTCTGCCATAATTCCCATCAAGACAAAATAAGTTAGAGTCCACAATCTTCAGATTTTTAGATTTGAACTATCTACACCAGTGCGCAAGGTGATTTCTAGTGTATACCATCTAATTGTATTTAACCTTACTTAACCTCGTTCCTGAATTTAAATACTTCAGGTATAAAGGAACATTTAGTAACCAACAGAGATTCACCATACCTTCCAGGATATCTTTTTACTATATGGATATGAGTCTTTAAGCTACTGTTAACTGAATAGCAACTGAATGTATTAAATAGAACTGAGCACCATCTAGATCCGCAATCGTGAATAGAAGACTATTATTTGGTTGCATACCTATAGTTCTCAAGTTAAGCACATTCGTATTTCTATATGTATTTGTATTTAGAGCATAGGATAAAAAAACTGTCACATAACCTATATTTTGTTGTTGTACATATCCTCTATTGTATTCTTTGTGTTACGACCGGGACTCGTATAAAACAAGGGCTCTTAATCATTGGACTAGAAAGGCACACAGCTACAACGGTAACACTAGATCCAACCCTCGAACTTATAATGCCGGCGCACAAAAATACCTATACCCTCCAGAGTTAAATCTGCGATAGCGGGGTATCCTCTAACTCGGTATAAGTGCACTACTACTACAGCAAGGGAGGTGTGAAGGGTATGCTGGTCAGGCAAGCTCTGGGCAAGGAAGGCACAAAGGCAGCAGGGAGTGCGGGGGGACTACTTCCTGCCGCGGCAGGAGGGCGGCAAGGCGGCCAGCCACTCAGAGGGCCCGGCCGTGGCATGACGTCACCGAGGCAACACGTAACACTACGCGCACAACACTCTGCCTCCTGCACTTACTCACTCACACTCTCTAGCTGTATCATTCAGTCTTATACATTAAACTTATAACTGATGATATAAAAAATAATGCACTGTCACAGACGAAAATAAAGACCACTTCTATACTGCCTGTGACATGACGATTCACAAGAAAGAAAGTATAACAATCTCTGATAACTGTAGCCCATTCACTGCCCTGGCGAGCGCTAGTGGCTACCGGGAGGCGATTCTGCCAACGCTGGTAGGCGTCACACCCCGCCCAAGATATGGGACGCTCAACATTAGGCGAGCACCATATCTGACAAGGCAGAATGCCGACAAGACCCGCCACAACCAGCCACTCCGCCAGAAATGAAATGCAAAGCTCAATCATAAACAAAACAACATTTTAGCATAAATAAAATATTATAACCCCTCCCAAACATAATAGTATAATTATAGCCTGCTATGCTCCCAGAGCGAGCTTCACAGAGCCCAGCCTCCTAAGTGAAAGACAGGTTCTACTTAGGACTTTAGCTATAACATTGGCAACTTACAATTAACTATCAAAAGAAAGAGTTTTTATGTGATTTTTGTATTTAATTTTAATGTTGTTTTTTGACGGCTGCTCTACAGGGGCAAGCCTGATTTTTCTCCACTCTCAACACACACTGACTGAACGGCGAGGGTTCTCCTGCAAACAAACCCTCCCGTGACAAACAATCAGCCAAAACATTATCAGTGCCCTTAGCATGCCACACATCCAACTTGTGTTCCGGCAGCACAACAACACCTGACACTGATAAACTGCCCAGTTCATCACAAGACTGGCACTTCTCTTCGCTCTTTCCGGCAACGGGTCATGCCAATAACCTTTCACTAGTTCTACCTTCGTGACGAGCGAGGCAGCCCCGATGCGGTCTATGGTATCGTCAACTCTAGGTAATGGATAGGCGTCTGTCAGGGATAATACTTCCACATTCTTGCAATCACCATACACACAGATCTTGCCACTCAACTCAGGTTGCAAACTCACTGGCAACGACCACTCACAATATCCCTTATCCCTCAGACCCTTGGGTAATGGATAGGTGTCTGTCAGGGATAATGCTTCCACACTCTTGCAATCACCATACACCCGGATCTTGCCACTCAACTCCGGTTGCAAACTCACTGGCAACGACCACTCACGAAATCCTTTATCCCTCAGACCCTTTTTCCACATGTCGTCTAGCTCTGTTTTCACGACATGCTGTTGAGCAGGATTTATACGGTAGGGAATTAAACTGAGCCTTGCACTGTCTCCAGCCTCCATGTCGGGTTCTACCCCGTCCATCAGGCCCGGAGAGGCAACAAACATGCGGATGCACTGCCACAGCCTAGTAAACAACTTATCTCGCAGAACAACATGCCTAGTGCCCTTCCACAACCCAGCCGAGACCGCAGCTTCTAACCTGTAATCTCCCTCCTTCTCCACCTTCGTCCCTAGAACAGCCAGGTCATGAGAGGGACAATCAGTACCACCTGTGCAGTCACTCCCATAGTTCATTATTGCTAAGGCTTCCCCGCCGATACCGTACATGCGCACCCCCGCATTCCTTACGACTACATCTGCCTGCGCAGCATCACCGCTTTTAGCGACATGGCCAGATACAGTCGGTCTATGGTAGGGCTGTTGCATTCGACTAGAGCAGCATTGGGAGGCTATGTGACGACCGGGCACATCCACTCCACAGCCAACCTCACCAATCTGCTCAATGTCCTCCTTCTGACCACCACCCTTGGCAGCCATGGGTCGACCCTGACCTGACAACCATGTCCAAGCCTCGTCACCCACCTTGAACCACCGAAACAACGAGGCTAACGGTCTACCAACATTCAAGTGACCTGCCCGCGGAACATCTTGCACCGCCTGAGTTGTGAGGCTCGGGTGCTCGGCACGACCAGTGGGGTATGAACCGAGCTGGTGCTGGAGCGCTGCACAATGCTGCTCAGGCAGGTGCTCTAGCGCTTCCACAGCCACAGACTCGTGTCCCCCGCCCACTGCTCCGCCGAGACATGACAATCCCATCTCTCCTCCACCTGTGCCCTACTGCCCCCCTCTCCTTCTCCACCTTGGCCGCTGCAGACCAACGCTGGGACAGTAGGCTGCTCAGGTGGTTGCCTCACAAACTCCTCCAACAGGTTCACATGACATGTTTCCCCGTCCCCGTGTTCGATAGCCCCGTTTCCACAACTCTCCTCCAACTGGGAACTAATAATTCGCGGAGTGCCATCATGCCCAACCATGTCACTAGGGGTGACAGGTTCTGGGGCCACTCCGGAGTTCACCTCTGAGTCAAATACTAAGCCGCTAAGGAGAGCCGCTGGAGCAAAACTCACAAAACTCCCAACTTTAGCTTGCTCCTTCCGACCGTTCCTCCGCTGGTCTGAAGACTGAGGAATAGGCTGTGACACTTTCGATGCAAGAGATCTTGTAACAATGCACGCCATAGGTTGTACATGACACTCCTCTACCCACTCCTGTTCCTCCCTACACACGTCGGCCGGCTTCTCGGCAACGACTAAGGGTGAAACCTCAGAAGTAGACACCGCAAAGTCGTTGCCGAGAAGGAGGTCGACGCCCCCAACAGGCAAGTTCTCCACAATTCCAACATCCAACTCTCGTGTCACACCATCTACCTCCCATTTCATCCTGACCAACGGGTATGACCTGATAGCATTGATACCTTGCACCACAACCACCCGTGACGCGTTTATTGGTCTACCAGTAAAGTTCTTCATCAAAGTCTGAGAGGCACCCGTGTCTCGCAACAGCTCAACTCCATGCTTCTTACCAGCCCACTTCACGCAGCCACGCCCTCGATGGTCGCAAAAGATATCGCGGACAGGGTTCGAGCCTTCCGGATTCTTCTCCACTGGCTGTGTCCCAGCCTCTGACGTTATACCCCGGGCAAACTCAGACGACTTCGGGGACACCCCAATGTTGCGAGCCAAAGACACAACTGCATTAGGTAGCTTGCTTGGACAGGCTCTTGCAAAATGCCCCTTCTCATGACAATGAAAACACTCTAACTCTCCCTTGGGCTTCCCTTGAGGTGGGGAAGGGCCCGGACCCTTCTTAAACGGGACGGTATTAGGTTTATGGTCAGTCTTAATATCATTGCTCTAGTTGTTATTGTTATATGGTGTATCACCGACTCGGGGTGGGGGTGGAGTGTTGCGCCCCTTGTTACCTGCATCGTTCCGTTGTGCAGACCCGCACCCACGAATCAGCGATGGCCTACGGTCAGCTATCTCAGCTGCCTCCTGTAGAGTTTTCGGGGTTTTTTCTTTAAGATTCAACGTCAGATCGCCGCCCGTACACTTGAAAAATTGTTCTCGAAGCATCAGCTGTTTCAACTCCTCAAACGTCGATGCCTTCTCAGAATGCAGCCGGTTTCTAAATGCATCGGACAGATCCCGGGCATGCTCAAGAAAGGTGCACTCACGACCCTTCGTTACACCCCGGAACTTCAATCTGTACGTCTCTGGTTGTAACTCGTATGCCCACAGGACAGCCTCCTTCAATACCTCATAATCGACGCAAGACTCCAAGGGCAACGCATCATAGGCCTTGAGTCCTTTGCCAACCAACCTAGAGGAAACAAGGGCTGCCCACTTAACCTCGGGCCATTGGTGCTCCCGGCACTTCTTCTCAAAACGCATGAAAAATTCGGTGACACCCGACTCATCAAATACAGGGACCAACTTGAGCAGGTGCGATAAAGACTGATCAAGACCTCGTTTCCCAGAACCGAGACGCTGCCCTGTCGACTCCACCCGAGACTTCTCAAGATCTCTGTCTGCACAATACTTCGTAGCCTCAACCTGAAGCTCAGCCTTTCTCTCCTCAGCCTCATTCTCTCGCTGCCGTTGCTCGAGCTCATGCCTTCGTTGCTCAAGCTTAGCCATCTCAAGCTGAAAGATCATCTCTGCAGTTAAACCTTGAGGAGGAGGAGATGCAACAATTGGAGACCCACCCAGCGATCCACCCAGGTGCAAACCACGCTGCCAGTGACTATCGGCTTGCGGGACCGTACCCGGCTCCGGAGCCCGAGGGAGCGCCATGGTAGGAGTCGAGTGGAATGGAGGCTGGGCCGAAGGTGCCCCAGCTCCCGCTCCACCCGAAGCCCCACGCACCCCGCCGAGCACCCAGGCCACCAGGTCACCTCTCGTCATGCTGCTAGTGCCCACATGACCCATGACCGTGGCCAAACACTGGAGACCATACCGATCAATCCCCGACACCCGGTCAACAGTAATAGGCATCTCCAGAAACTTCTTTGCATCCTCCTCACTAGTTATTACTCTAATGTCTTCTAACAAACCCCGCTGCTGCACCTCAGAGCCTGCTTCCCGTACTGTGTCCTCACTGTACACTGATCCGTCGTCCGACATAGTGTCCACCGAAAATTCTCAACGTTTATAAAAAAAAGGAGTACCTAAACTCTCATGTAGCACTATTCACTCAAAAATGCTTGAAGACTCTTAAGTGTTATACTACTTGCCAAAAAAAATCCGTGTCCACTATATTCCTTCAAACAAAAACAAATGACCACAACACTCCTGCAATATTTCTCTAAGTTCACAAAATCCTGAGCAAGGTCGCCATTTGTTACGACCGGGACTCGTATAAAACAAGGGCTCTTAATCATTGGACTAGAAAGGCACACAGCCACAACAGTAACACAAGATCCAACCCTCGAACTTATAATGCCGGCGCACAAAAACACCTATACCTTCCAGAGTTAAATCTGTGATAGCGGGGTATCCTCTAACTCGGTATAAGTGCACTACTACTACAGGCTGATGATCTCTGATACAGCCTGATCACAACAACATACAATTACGTTAATAATGTATACAAGGAAAAAGATAGAGAGCTCAATTAAATCACTGGAATGATTTAATGCAAACAAGAAGAAGGTATAATTAAAGTTACTCTAAACAATAATAAACTGTCACTCCTATATTAAAGAAAGTGAATGAAAGTCCTAAAGCATCGAACAGGAATCTTCTGAAGAAAGTCTGATGCTGCTTAAGATGATCGAATCGGATTTTGAACTGTAATATAGAGCAGGAACAAGATATGACAAGTGTAAGGACATACAGTGTTAACTGGCACGGGAATAACGATAAATGCGCAATAGTATTATCTCCAACAATAAAAGAAGTACTTCCTCAGGCAACGCAAAAGCCTGCTCGGGTTGTGCAACTCAACAACAACCAAGGCTTACAATCAACGTGAATAAAAATGCTGCATACATAACATAAGAGCTTATAATCCTAATCGGGTGTCTGCTAGGCGAATAAAGTCTAGCTGGGATGTCGTAGGCTAGGAAACAATGGCTGAGCAAGCGGCTCGTAGCCTAGCGAGGTCCTTAAGACTGTACGGCCAAATTACGTTAAGTGACGGGGTGCTCTCTTGAGAGATCCAGATCGCTAGTATCTGGTTCTCTCCTGGCGACCCTCTTCAAGTCAAAGCAAAACGAGTTAGCACAGTGTTGGGTGGCAGAGGCAGAAGCCCTCACTCGCAACACAGTGTTAAACTCACAAGGTACACAGTCAGAAAGACCACCTAGGCTTCCCACGCATCCGTTGCGATTGTACAAGTTCAACAAAACCTGGTACACATCGGAAATCACAACATCAATAGCCTCACCCCAGTCTAGCATTAAATAGCCCAGCAGACAACCAAGAAATAGGTAGGGAGACACCGCGAGTGTGTCGAACCTCTACAGACAAAATGTTAACCCCTCCAAATTGTCTAACTAAGCATGAAATATCTGAGAGCTTCAGCATATAATACGATGGCCGATATATAAAATCGTGCAGAACCAAAGGGGAGTTATGATGTTAAATAGATTAGAAGCATAAGAGGTAAGAAGTTGAGAGAGAGAGAAAGTGTTCTATAGGTGGAAGTCGGGGACAGATGGCAAGGGAGGTGTGAAGGGTATGCTGGTCAGGCAAGCTCTGAGCAAGGAAGGCACAAAGGCAGCAGGGAGTGCGGGGAGACTACTTCCTGCCGCGGCAAGGCGGCTAGCCACTCAGAGGGCCCAGCCGTGGCATGACGTCACCGAGGCAACACGTAACACTACGCGCACAACACTCTGCCTCCTGCACTTACTCACTCACACTCTCTAGCTGTATCATTCAGTCTTCTACATTAAACTTATAACTGATGATATAAAAAATAATGCATTGTCACAGACGAAAATAAAGACCACTTCTATACTGCCTGTGACATGACGATTCACAAGAAAGAAAGTATAACATTCTCTGATAACTGTAGCCCATTTCACTGGCCTGGCGAGCACTAGTGGCTACCGGGAGGCGATTCTGCCAACGCTGGTAGGCGTCACATTTGCATGTAACTGTATGAGATCTGATATTCCAGTCTTGAAAGAACTCACCTTATTCCATTGTTAATCCTGAATTAAATCAGGGCATAACAGTAATAAAGTGATTCTCGTGTTCATGTATTAAAGTTTTTTGTTTTACTACGGGTGTTCGGGCGGCTCGCGTCTGTGGCTGTTTCGACCTCAAAATTCATCTCGCTTGCGGCCGCGAAGGTAATTAATTAACTGTGTAGCCTATGTTTTATTTCTGATTTTGTGTTCTTTTTCACATGTATAGTACGTCAATTCAACAGTCTTTTAAGTACATCTTTTGAGCTTCAGTTTGATTTTCTTGCGAATTTTGATTTTTGTGTTTCAGTGTTCCATCTTACGTACTTCTATTAACCCCTTCTGTACCGACGAAATCTTTTGCATTTTATTTCAGCTACATTTAGACAATTGTATGAAGGTTAGGAAGGATAAATGGTAGCTAAAAGGATTAATTGAGATAGTCTGTACAGCCGCCACTACTACTGTGTAACTCTCTCTCTGTAGCCTTTTAATGGGTTGTCGTCCTTCCTAAGCTGAGCATAATCGTCTAATACTTACCAGAATGTTTTAACACGTACATCACCGGTACAGAAGGGGTTAACACGATGGGAGATTATATTTTGCATTGATTTGTACGAGATTTATTAAGTTTTTCTACTCAGTTCTGATTTATTTTATGGTTATTTCATACCGTTTTTACATTTTGATACAAGTCAGTTTGCGGGCTTTGTCATAGTTCGGTCTGCGATTTGTTTAAGGTTTTAATGAATTGAATTTCGGAATTTTTACTTGATTGACAGTTGATGAAGTGTTTTGGCATTTTTTGTATTGGTACTTAAGTTTTATTTTCATACATTCATTTTACCCCATTTAGTGACTCGATTTTTGCCTCCTGGTGAACTTTTGTTGCAGCTAAGGGATGTATAAACCGGTAGAATTCGTTTCACTGATAAGTGTGGCTATTTTTTTTTTTTTTTTTTTTTTACAATTGAATTTGACGAGTTGAGTTTTTCCCTCACGTTTGCTTCGAGTTTTATTTTTGGATCACGGTGGTTGTATTCTTGTCACGTGTTACGATGTTTTAAATCAAGTTGGCTTACTGTGCAACTGGGTTCAGTTAAGTTTGTCAGCATTGAAGTTTTTTCCGATATTATCGAGTTGAGATCCTCGGTCTAATTACCGTAGAGTTGTTACACAAAGGAGAGCAACCAACAACAGAACTCATGTCATTGATTTCTCTTTGTCCCGAGGTTTCAATCAGATATATATTATTTGTCTGGAATGAGGGCATACTTACAGTGGTGTTTGAATATCTCTGTTTTGGACCTTTATTTGAAAAGAAATATATATGGATTTTTTTTTTTTTTTTAGAGTTTTGCTATTTTGATTACACTGATGGAGAGTGAGGCGTTATTTCTTTTTGGGAGTGCTTTTTTTAAATTAATATATATATATATATTTTTTTGCGGGGGGGGGGGGGGGGGGGTGTCATTTAGAAATTTTACAGTGAAGTATTTTGTAGGTGACACGAGTTTGTGATAATGTGTCATGGAAAATACTTAGTTATATGGTGAAGTATGGTTTTGGATTCACTTGTGGTGTTTCCCTGGTTACTAAATTTCTGGGGTTATGAAGAAGATTTATTATGAAGGTTTCTTGAATGGTATACACATGAGTATACTGATGATTTTTTTGTGTATTGGTCTTCATTAGAGGAAAAAGAAAATATTTGTATACCCTATGTGATATAACTTTGATAAAGGATTATTTTTCCCTCAACATTTATATGATGTGAGGGATTTTATTATTGAAAAATGTTGGAGTTGATTTAGTAGTATCTGTGTGTGGTACTTGATTATACATATATATATATATAATGTTGGAGTTGATTTAGTAGTATCTGTTTGTGGTACTTGATTATACATAATTATATATATATATATATATATATATATATATATATATATATATATATATATATATATATATATATATATAATGTTGGAGTTGATTTAGTAGTAGCTGTGTGTGGTACTTGAGTATACATATATATATATATATATATATATATATATATATATATATATATATATAATGGAGTTGATTTAGTAGTATCTGTGTGTGGTACTTGATTATACATATATATATATATATATATATATATATATATATAATGTTGGAGTTGATTTACTAGTATCTGTGTGTGGTACTTGATTATACATATATATATATATATATATATTATATATATACGATATATATATATATATATATATATATATATATATATATATATATTTACTGTATATATATATATATATATATATATATATATAATGTTGGAGTTGATTTAGTAGTATCTGTGTGTGGTACTTGATTATACATATATATATATATATATATATATATATATATATATATATATATATATATAATGTTGGAGTTGATTTAGTAGTATCTGTGTGTGGTACTTGATTATACATATATATATAATATATGTTTTTTTAAAGGGTTTTTAATGTGGTTTTGAGTATGTTTATTTATTTATTGTTTTGGTGATTTTGAAATTTGATTTGGTTTGCATGTGTGAGATATATTTTATTTGGTGGTGTATGCTCGACATTTATGTGATGCACACGGGTTATTGTAAATACTTTTCTTAGTCTTGATTCTTGTGGGTTATGATAATTTGATTGGTGTATTTTTTTAGAATTGATTTACACTAGGTTGTAATTTGGTTTTGCAACGGCGAGTGTGTGATTATGTTCTAATATAGTTTAATATAGAACACAATAATAAGGGTACCGGAACCGGCTGAAAAGAATAATACATATTTTACTCGAGCTTTATGAATAGTATATATGGGCAATAGTTTATTGTGGTTTATGACAAACTAGAAAGGTATTATGTTACGCATCACAGGTTTATATGGATCTATTGCGTTTAATATTGGTGTCGTTATTTTTCCTGTGGATAGGAGTTTATTAATTTGTTTTACATCGGTTGTATATTTATTTGTACCTAGAATTGTAGGTTAAAAATTTAATTCTTTACATTTGGTACCTGGGTAGCACCAGACTTCATTGACATTAATGAGTCTTTGTGTTTTTTGTTTGTGTTTTTGTTTTCTTTGCTAGAAATATTATTTAGTAATACTACCTTTAGTATTTTACTATGCTTTTGCATTTGTTTTGTTTTTTGCCATGTCTTTGTGCAATGTGTGTTGCCTTGTTCAATTTGTATATGTACTATTGTATATATGTTTTTTCCAATTTATTGGTACATTTCTGTGAATTTATTTTTAATAGCAAAATACTAATAAAAATCCATGCCACTAACCTACTAACCAATTAATCCATTTATATATATTTTTTTCTTTTTTGGTCTTTACCCTAAATGTTTCTTTGTTCTCATATACTTTTAAGTTGCTGCCTTGCGGTGGACCGGTGGACCGCAAGTATTTAAGTGTTACATGTTATATTCAGTAATTATTATAGGAATCATTATTACAACTCAATACTGTGTATTTAAGCAAAGGAATGTACAATCAGAAGGTTATATCAGTGTCATTTCCTGGTCTTATTCTACCGTGTCAGACTCTGCTAAACCTTACTTATGCAATTTTGAATTCTCCAAGCACTGTCCATGTGAAACAGAGTTTTCCATCACATGTGTGGGGTGTATGTGGGAAGGGAACAGAAAGGTATGGAGAGAAGTTTTTACTACACTGAGGCAGAGGACGTAGCCTCGATAAGAGGTCTGGGGATTATTCTCTCCACACGAGGAATTCTTCCTGTATATATTTTCTGGTACTTAACGCTCCTGCATTCATTAAGTTTTGTTCCTGAATAAATATCCTGTGGCTGGATAACAAGTTTCCTTTACCCTAAATATATATGGTAAAGGTGGTGGCGGCAATTATCTATCACATCTATCTTATATCTACCAATCTACAAGAGAATTTACCAGAATCGACCCAGAATCTTCAATCATCCAAACTACAATCAACCAAATCTTAACCCCTTAAGGTAACAACAAACAAATGTTCCTTACAAAAAACGATGTGTAGGGTACAACTTTTGTCTATAAAATTTGTGGGGCATTGGTAAAGGAGTCCATACACCAAAGCACAACAATTTCTTATGAGTGGAAGAGACAGTATTTATTTTTGAAAACTTTCGAAAATGCGGCAAACACAGGAATACCTGGCTGCCATTTTGGATGTTTTGTATATCAGAAGTTGCCCAATAAAATACCACACTAAAATAACACACTATGTGTCAAAGTTTTGTCGCGATCCGACAAGTGGTTCCGGAGTTATTGGGTACAAACCAGTGGGCAAGAAAAATTTGGAAAAATAATGAAAAATAAATAATAATACTCTGAGCGATTTCAATAGGGTTTCCCCGCCGTAGGCTTGAACCCCAAATAATATTAAAGTAATAATACATATGTAAGTATGATTATTTGAGCCAAGGATTCACGAACGGAAGGAGCAGTCACAATAGTGCAAGTTGTTGCCACTCTCAGAAACTGTATTATTCATTGCTTTAGTTCTTCAAATGCAGAAAGATAGCTGACACATCCTTATATTTTTCTTGTTATCAGGACTTTATATTGATAAATACAAAGTGCTCCACATCGGCAGTAAAAATGAAAGTGCAAACTGTTCGATTAACGGAATTCAACTAAGGAACATAAATAAAGAAACAAATCTTGGAGTAACTGCAACAAATGCTTTCAAACCTGCCCACCAAGTCTCTGAAGTTGTTAACAATACATATACAATTATTGGCTTCATTGGGAGATCTTTTGAATATAAATCCCAAAACGTTATACATACTTTATATAATTCATTGGTTCGTCCACATTTGGAATATTGTGTCCAGTTTTGGTCGCTATACTATATGAAGGATATTAAAAAACTAGAGAGAGTACAACGGAGAGTAACTAAAATTATTCCTCGACTAAGAAATAAACCGTATTAGGAACGACTAAAATAGTTAAACCTATTTACCTTGACAAACCACAGAATAAGAAGGGACCTAATCCAAGTTTTTAATATTATCAAAGGCCACGACAACATTGATGCAAATAATTATTTCACACTAGATAAATCAAATTACACAAGAAATAATGGTTACAAAATTGTTGGAAAGGCATTTCATTCTCATGAAGCGAAGTGCTTCTTTTTCAACAGAGTGGTCAACCTATGTAACAAATTGCCTAGAAGTATTGTAGAGTGCCATACAGTCCAAACATTCAAATATCGCCTTGACAAATATCTTACCATGAACCCCCGACTGACTGCGTTTGTGCCCGAGTAATGCGAATGTTTCAGTATCGTACATAGTACTACAATTTTGTTTTCTGACCAGTCTTTCTGGAGCTGAAGCCCTTCAGTTGATGGATGTGGGAATTTGTTTTCATTTTTTTTTACAAGCAGCATAGTAAGGATCATTAGGTTTGTTGTTGCTTGCCTTCCTTTGTTTGTATTCCTTTGTATTATAACTCCTGGCCATTTCATCCCCAAAACAAAATTAGACACTTCAACCACTAGCCATTTCCCAACTAAACGTTTTCAACACCAGTCAGTATCACTCCCTAGCCATTTAACTACCAAGCAAATTCACTTCCAAGGCATCTCACTACCACACGTTGCCACATCTACAGCTATCAAATATCTGACCCTAACATTGTTCAAGGGAGGGAATATTAGTGGTAGTGGTAGGGGGGGGGGGGGGGGGGAACAAATATGCCCCCATTGGACTGACCCCTGGGGCAGACTCCTCTAGAGCTACTACTCTTTGGAATTCACTTCCCTCGAATTGCTTTCCACAAACTTACAATCTACAAATGTTTAAATCCAGTTGTTACAAACATTTTATGAATGGAGGATGCCTTTAGGCACATGGACCTTTTTGTTTTATCTGTGTTTTTCCTTCCTCCGTTCATTGTCTCTTAAAAAAAAAAAAAAAGTGCCCTGGACCATTACCTACTACTCTATCTATCAAAGTGCCCTGGACCATTACCTACTACTCTATCTATCAAAGTGCCCTGGACCATTACCTACTACTCTATCTATCAAAGTGCCCTGGACCATTACCTACTACTCTATCTATCAAAGTGCCCTGGACCATTACCTACTACTCTATCTATCAATTTCTGCAATATTTGCAGCCGCTTCCTCTAACTTCGTCTCTGTGGAACACCATCTCATGATCTCTCTTTTACCAAACTTGACCTACATTTCCTCACTGAAACCCTATTGTCTGAGGCAACAGCCAGCAAATTTCTGTGTAGCCTCTTACTATCTCTATCCTCAATTCAATGCCATGTTGTGTACGTACGAAACAACCTTTCTTGCTCTCGTGTTCCAAACTTTGACTATTTTTTTAGTGTTTTTTCTATTGATAAGAAATGTTGAATAAATTGGGCAATATATGCCATAATAACACAGGTTGTGTTCAAACCCGTGAGATTTACGGTCCGGTTTTCAATAGCTGTAGATGTGGCAACGTGCGGTAGTGAGATACCATGGGTTGTGAAATTGCGTGGTAGTGAAATGGCTAGGGACTGACAATGGCTGGTTTTTAAAAGGTCTAGTGAGGAACTGGCTAGGGGGTGAAGTGTCTCATCGTGTTTTGGGGATGAAATGGCCAGAGGTTGAAATGTCTATCATTATTTGTCTTTACCATATTAATATGTACCCCATTTAAGAGGGAAAGTGAAAGGGGGTACGATAGAGTTTTTACCGAAACATAAGTGGTATAGATAATGTTCAAACTGGCTATTGTGAGTGGCATTGATGATGTATACGATAACAGCAATGATAACTGAGATTGTAATAATAATACGTAAGATAGTAGTGATGATTACAGATTGCATAGATTAATTTTGATGACTAGGGTGATAATGATGGTAAAACTTGGATGGTAGATACGATTTCCAGGATGACGTGATGATGACTAGGGTCGTAGTTTAGTACATGTGGTTAAGATTAAAGAATCGCTCTCACCCAGAACCTTAATCTCACCACGTACACCATAAACTAATGTGCAATTTGAAACATGAATGTGTGCTAATGTACTGGTATGATATTAATATTATATAAAGCATTATTGTATGAGTGAATTATGCCTTCATATGGGAACAGCTATCTAGGAGAGAAGAAAACATTCTTAACTAGGTAATATATAAGTTGATAAATCTGCAGCATAACTAATATGTTCTACAAAGTCAGGCAAGTCAGAGCAGTTGAGGTGGGGTTTTAAATTGGAAATTTCCCATCAAAAGAAAACAAAATAAATTAAGTGATAGAAAGAATAGTCAAGAAAGGAAAGGAAATTAGATGTTATTAGTAACAGTGAGACAATAGGTGATAATGCAGTAATAGAAGTTAGTCATATAAATAGTGGTACAATATCTACCTTAGTACAAGATAATAACAACAGACAAATAGATACTAATAGAAGAAAAAAAGGTCCACCAGACACCAGTCAAAGAAATACTTTGAGATTATATTACACAAACTGTAGGAGTATATGTAATAAAATGGACGAACTTAGAGCACTTGTTAGCATTGAAAATATAGACATAATAGCGCTTACTGAAACATGGATTAATACAGAATCCAAATTTTGTTTAGCAGAATTTGATATACCAGGATATAGTTTGATTAAATATGACCGAACAAGTAGTAGGGGCGGCGGAATAGCAGAGTTCATTAAAATGCTGTACTAAATCAGGTATTTGACTAAATAATGATAACGAAAGTGTTTGGGTAGAGGTTAGCGAAGGTAGCGAGACCATAGTTATTGGAGTAATTTATAGACCACCAACTATGAGTAGAAATGAAGGTAAATATTTATGTCAGGAAGTGAAAATAGCATCAAGGTTTAGCAAAGTGTGCATTATGGGGGATTTTAATTTTCTGAAGATAGATTGGCAGCATCAAATCGGTGACTCAGATTCTGAAGAGTTTATTGAGGTGGTAGATAGTTTTTTTTATTTCAATTCATTGACTCGCCGACTAGAGGTAATAATATCCTTGATTTAGTTCTCAGTAATAATGAACATATGATAAATAATGTTGAGATAGGGGACCAATTGATGCAGTTTTTACCACCGTACACTCTCTGCTGAATAGCAAGGCTCAGAGAGTTAGTGAATAGTTGCCACAGATTGCTAGACCGCACCATTCACCAACAGCACTGACATCTGCCAATAACTCACTGGATGGCCCGAGGCTCGAACCGTCAACCTCACGGTTATCAGGCGAACGCTCTACCAATCGAGCTATGGCCTGTGGCCAACTAGGAAATAGCGATCACAAATCTATTTATTTTAATATACAATGGACAGGAAATGCTAAAGAGAATCCGTCACTTATCCAAGATTTCAGAAAAACCAATTATGGTGGGATAAGAAGAGCCTTAAATTAAAGGTGGACCCTATTGTTAAACAATTAAGTCAGGATAAGCCAGAGTTAAACTTGACAGCTACATATGAACAGTTTATTTCTTCACTTCACAATGCGCAAAATAAATATATCCCCAAAAAGAAAATTTAGATCGACACAGAACCAACCAAAATGGATGAATAATAAACTAATAGATCTTATAGGAAAAAAAAAAAAAGGAATATATAGAAAAAATAAGAAAGGCTAAAATCACCTACTTATTTACTATCAGACTCTATCAAGACAGGTCAAAAAGGAAATTAAGAAATCAACAAGAAATTATGAAATAAGGATAGCCAACGACTCAAAACATAACCCTAAAGCTTTTTACCAACTATATAAATCTAAAGTTAGAAATGTAATAGGCCCCCTTAAAACTTCGTTAGGAGAAATGACAGAAAATGATTTAGAAATGTGCAGTATATTAAATAGTCAGTTTCTATCCATTTTCACTAATGAAAATTTGGCACAGTTTCCAGAAGTCCGTAAGGTATATAGCGATAGTATAGAAAATAGGTTAAGTACGGTTACTATGAGTAGAAATTATGTGTTTAAGGAAATTGACAGACTAAAACCTCAGAAATCGCCTGGTCCTGATGAGGTATATGCTAGAGTATTAAAAGAATGCAGAGATGAGTTAAGTTACCCATTAACATTTGTTTTTAACAAGTCATTAGAAACAGGTATAGTTCCAGAAGCTTGGAAGCTTGCAAATGTAGTTCCGATCTTCAAAAAGGTGATAAATCAATAGCATCCAATTACCGTCCCAATAGTCTCACTTCAATCATAGGAAAGCTACTAGAGTCAATTATTGCTAGGAAAATGAGAAACCACTTAGAAACATTTAACTTAATCAATTCTTCTCAGCATGGATTCACTCAGGGACGTTCTTGCCTTACTAATTTGCTTAGCTTTTTCTCAGAGGTATATGAAGCAGTAGATAATGACAAGTCATATGATATTATATATTTAGATTTCAGTAAAGCTTTCGACAGAGTCCCTCATGAGAGATTGATGAGAAACGTTGAGGCGCATGGAATAGGTGGGGCGTTGTTAGGATGGATTAGGTCATGGCTAATTGGTAGGAAGCAGAGAGTCATCATAAATGGTACCAAGTCAGAATGGGAAGCAGTCAAAAATGGTGTCCCCCAAGAATCTGTATTAGGACCTCTGTTGCTTGTTATATATACATAAATGACCTTGATTTAGGTATAACTAGTAGGATAAGTAAATTTGCAGAAGATACCAAAATGGGGAGAACAATTGATTCAGATAGAGATATAGTGTGCCTGCAAAGGGATCTAGATACCTTACACGAATGATCAGTAAATTGGCAGATGAAGTTTAACATTGACAAATGCAAGGTATTAAAGATAGGGAAGATGCATGCAAATGTTAAATATAAACTAGCTAATAGGAAATTAGAAAACTCATACTGTGAGAAAGATCTAGGTGTGTTTGTTAGCAATTATTTGAAGCCTAGAAAACAATGTATAAGCATTCGTAACAAGGCAAACAGGATTCTCGGGTTCATCTCTAGGAGTGTGAGTAACAGAACTGCTGATGTTATCTTAAAACTTTACTTGTCATTAGTGAGACCCCAAATGGATTATGCTGTTCATTTTGGTGTCCTTATTACAGAATGGACATAGATTCAATGGAGAGAGTACAATGTAGAATGCCAAAAATGATCCATAATATTAGAAATCTTCTGTATGAAGAAAGGTTGAAGAAATTAGGCTTACATTCGTTAGAGAGACGCAGAGTTAGAGGGGATATGATAGAGGTATTCAATTGGGTTAGTGGTATTAATAAAGGGGACATGAAAAATGTACTAAAACTCAGTGATAGCGAAAAAACTCGTACAAATGGTTTCAAATTAGATAAATTTCGTTTCAAGAAAGATATAGGCATGTATTGATTTGGTAACAGAGTTGTAGATAAGTGGAATAGGCTACCAAGTGCTATAGTGGGATCAAGAACGATAGGGAGCTTTAAGATAAAATGGACGAGATGGGATGGGTGTGAGGGGGATCTGTCAGGTGTGGGCCAATCGGCGATCTGCAGACCCCCGTTTTTCTGACCTCTGACCGTTTTGGTGAGGTCAGTCCAAATGGTGTTAGTAAACTGGGCTTATAATTAGGCCTTATAATTAGGGTTGGGTGTGACAGGGATCTGCCTTGTGTAGGCCAATCGGCTTTCTGCAGACTCCCATTTGCTTATGTTCTTATGTTCTTATATATTATGCAATTGTAATTATGAACTTCTTTTGATTTAACATCATCATAATTGTTATAGAGTATGCAGAACACTTTTTAAAACATTACTTCTTGAGTTCGAAGCTATTTCTCTGTATAAACATTTATTACAAGCAGTATATAATATTTTATTATATCCCAAATGTTTACATATTTGGCTTAAAAGGTTCAAATATTCAAATGAGTGTAGGCGTATTAGTACTCCCAGTTGTACTTTGGTAACATTTGAAAAAGTCTGAACTTTCGTTTATTTCGAAACTTGCAAGTGATCAATTGTCTCGGACCTTGAGCATGCGCAGTTCCCTCCTGCAGGATTTAATGTGCTTGAACTCTGGTATGACGACCTCGAAGAGCACGGCTGACTCCTGCAGCAGCCGCATCTCCTCCTCCAGGCGCCACATCCGGGCGTTCACTCTCTCCAGCCGCCAGTACGGTAACTCACACTCAAAGCTGGAGGCAAAATAGTGAAGCATATTAACAAACATTTCTGGCTTGTGTTGTCATATGAAGCACATACAGTAGATGTAGAGTTGCCTACTAAATACTCATATTGTGGGTTTTAGCAACAAAACGACACTTCTTCCTGGTTAACCCCACATATCCATCACACCATTTCTTCTCATTCTGTTTCATTCTATTGATATCATCCGCTGTAACCGCCAACGTCTCCGAGTCATAGGTCATCGCACTCCTAACACACGAGGTATACACCTTCCCTTTAAAGTGAAGTGGGAGTCCTCTCATGGTCAGGATAACAACATCACTCTAAACTTTCCCTAGCCCCTTCTGACAATAGCAATAGAGCAGGCTTCAGCACCACCTCCGGCGGAAACCGTATTACCCAAACAACAGAATTATTCACACTCCAGCGCTACACTGCCGAAATCAACACTAACAGGCAGGTCATTTGACCCAAGTTCTCCCTTGCACACTGCACATTCAAAATCTATAATTCTTGCCAAAGGTTCTATCGTCCATTACATCTCTTGTATACCCATGCAGTCACTACAGACACAATAACACTCAACGAGCGGCCTAGGCGGTATATTTGACCGTGCCGCCCAGCGGGGGTTTTTACCATAAATGGGGTTGTTTCCGTGCTCTTTTTCATGCATAAACAAGAGCCAGAGCGTAATACAAGTATGTATCCCTGAAAGGGCGTAAATTGAGCTTTCCAATGACACCCGAACCATCCTTCTACGATCACTGGTTGTCTTGCAACGATCGTGCAACCGAAGGGCAAAATCACTAAAATACGGTCATTTCGTTACATAATTACGTGTGTAGCGAGTGAGAGAGGGTGGAGTAGCGTAGAGTACATGTCAGTGGGCCCACGACGGTCGTGGCAAGCGGTCATGAGGTAACCTACGCTCCTCCCACCGCTCGGCTCTCTCTCAGAGCCAATATTGCGCCAAAATTGCACACAGACTTAAGTCGGGCCCCGCCAAATTGTCCAGCTTTTTAGATACGGACTTAAGTCGGGCCCCGCTAAAGAAGGGTTAAATTTAGTTTCCTCCCACCCCCTTCCCACATACTGTACATGGATAGTTATTGTTGTATCTATATTTATTCTTAGACTCTTCTTTGCCATATTCTCCTTCTATCTATTGAACGTTACCTCTGCTTCCTGTGCACTATCTGCGATAAAAACTAGGTCATCTGCATATAACAACTCCCATGGGAGTCCTGTTCTAAAGTCCCTTGACAGAGCCTCCAGGACCAAAACAAACAGTAATGGGCTCAGCACAGCACATTTATGAACTATTAATTCTCACTGAGAACTCTTTGCAGGCCCCCATTCACTCTAACTGCTGCCCGTGAACCCTCATATATTCTCATTATCACATGCAGTAACCACTCTTCTACTACAAGTTTTCTCATAGACCACTGTATTACTTCCCTTGGCACCCAGTCAAAGGCCATCTCCAGGCCTACAAAAACTAAGCATGACTCTCTGTTTTTCTTTAAGAACCTATCTTACAGTTGCCTAAGAATGAAAATAACATCAGTTGTGCCACGTTCTATCTATGAAAATATAATCGTATGAATTAATCGCAAGTATGTTTTGTTATTATTATCAGTTGACTAATCAGATGAGTTAACCCTTGCACACACTCGTAATTCAATCATGTGCATTAAATATCTATGGGTAAGATCATGGAAAGGATCAGAACTTATGTGGGCAACTGTACATGACATATATTACATAATAGATATATAAATATAGATAAATAGCAAGTCACAAAGTATATTGTCTTCTACCAGTATGTAAGTTGTCACCATGTTTAAATCTCTTCAAACACATTCATCTGGCTATATATGATGTATTTACATAAGGTATAATTCATTTGTGTAAAATTATTTTCATTATCAATGAAATGTGACTAATCTTCTCAATCATCAATTTACCAACATTATTTTCAATACCACGAGAAGACTCATAAAGGATGTAATAGTCTACATTTTATAAGCTAAGGTCTCAATATGCGGCTCCTCTCATACGACATCGACGGCTAATGTAATTTTTTCAAATATATGCATGCTAAGTTGTTTGCTGATAAAAGTATATAAATATAACAATTTGTTCTGTTAATTTTCTCGGTATATTATTTACAACAAGTGATTGAAGAATTAAACAATTCAAAACTGAATTGAAGTTTCAGACCTTTCCACAAATATTTGGCCGGCTTATTTTGACATAGGAAAGAGTCTAGTGTTTTCAGAGAGAACATAGCATTACTTCATAAATATTTGGAAAGATATAGAACAAATATCACGAGTAAGGGAACAACTTTGACAACAAATAGGAATATATTATGTTAACCCTTTCTCTGTGGGCTTATTTGCGCTATTTAGGGCATATTCAGGCACTCCTGAATGATTAATCAAGCATCTGCATTAAATGAACTGTATTCTGCCAAAAACTAAGCGAAAATAACTTCAAAATGAGACCAGAACGAGCTTCGTAGGTGGCGGGGTTCACCCGCAGCGTTGCCATAGACATTCGGGAAAACTTGCTAATTATTAGATCTCGCTCACTCGTCAACACTGTTGTGAGACACCCGCGCGAGACACAGTCTCCCTCAGTGAGCGGCTGGCTGCTCTGAGGGTCGGAGGGAGGTCCCTCATGCTCCCGCCCACTGACACTCGATTTCTACGGCTTTTACATGCTTTTAAAGCCTGGAAATTACTATAAATTACCTATGCGTTCCAGAACGTCATAATGTTACTTGTGGAGATAAAATATTGTGATACCAGCATCCATAAAATGAACACCACAACAACAGCCACAATGACAAGGATAGGCTCTATGAGGATGCCAACCAAAGAAGAGAAAAATAGAGACGTCTACCATCTACCATTTTCTATGGAAACAAATAGGAACTATACCCCACAGAAACCTGCAACCTTGTAACGGACACTTGCCACGACAACCATAAAATCAAGATCACCACTAACAACATCAATGTCAAGGAAAAAAAACTCCTCAAGATGCCGGGAATAGATGAACAAGATAGGACAATTCACTCTATGCCATCCTCTACCAAGCAGGGAGAGAGCTCCGCCCCTCGTGACATCACACCACCTGTGCTACCTGCCAGCCTCCTACAACTCTTGAGGGCCCACATGAATTACAAACACCACCATTATTACCATTGGGAGTCTGTAACGAACCTGTCACAGACTCCATATTACAAGGTTTAATGTGGGAAATGTTCTTGGCCTGGATGGACGACACCATCGTGCTCACCAGATCTTGGGCAGAGCATCTAAACCACCTTGCCATAGTGCTATTCAGATTCAGGGATGCCGGGGTTGAAGTTAAAACCCACCAAGTGAACCTTGGCCCAGGCCTCTGTAGCCTACCTGGTCTACATTATCTCTGAGCACAGGATCGCGCCTAACCCCGACGCCATCCCCAGGATCCAGAACCCTCTAGATGTAAAGAGAGTCCATGCTTTCCTGGGCCTTGCATCGTACTACCGGAAGTTCAAGAAGGGGTTCGCCACCATCGATAAACGCCTCCACGAACTCAAAGATTTGTTTTTGTTTTATGTGGACTCCCAAACACTTCATTCCTTCAATCACCTAAAAGAACTCTTGACCTCCGCCCCTGTCGTGGCCTTCGGCAATTACAGCCAAATCTTCAGTCTATAAATGAACATGCCCTTGGCATACAATGGGGCTGTTTTGGCACAAGTCAAAGATGGAATGGAAAAGATCACTGCATGCGCCTGTCGCATTCTCAACCCAGTGGACATTTATTACACCGCCACTAGGAGGGAATGCCTTGGTCTTGTCTGGGCCCTCCAGCACTTCCGGTCCTACCTATTGGAGGCCAAACTCACTATTATCATCATGAATCACCACTCACTACATTGGCTATGACAGTCACAGACCTCCAGCGCTTTGATAATCCGTTTGCAAGAGACACTTGAAGAATTTAATTTTCACATTGTCTATTGCTCTGGAATAATTCATACAAATGCAGAGGTCGTGTCGCATCAACCCACCAGTAATGCCCAGGTTGTATCTGTCCTAGTTGATCTACACAACGAAAAACGCCAACTTCCCCGGATCTCCCCAGTTACCCCACTCCATACCTTAGAACAGAAGACATTTTAAATAAATGCACGGAATCAACGAGGAAAGCCTCGTTGGATTCTCCTAACCCTTTTTGGTTCCTCGCATCGTATTATTATGTTCCCTCCACCAACTGACTTTACTCCTAAACTCACTTAATGAAATCAACAAATACATGTGGCAGTCCAGGGATTCGAACCTAGGATGCTCACACCTAAATTCAGTGCATTGATCCATTGCGCTCTGAAGACAGTTAAAGAATGGTGGACAAGCCTACGATTTATTATGCAGTTTCGAATCCTGCATATCATTCTAAGCATGTACACAATTCCAACTGTGCTATCATAGGCTATGGATAGATGAATGGAAGAAGTAATTAATGGGGCCTTAACCCTAAGGAAGGCCTCTCTATAAACTACCCCTGAACCTGAATTAATTATTATGTTCCCTCCACCAACCGACTTTACTCCTAAACTCAATTAATGAAATCAACAAATACATGTGGCAGTCCAAGGATTTGAATCTAGGATGCTCACACCGAAATTCAGTGCATTTATCTATTGCTCTATGAAGACAGTTAAAGAATGGTGGACAAGCCTACGACTTACTATGCAGTTTCGAATCCTGCATATCAATCTAAGCATGTACACAATTCCAACTGCGCTATCATAGGCTATGGATAGATGAATGGAAGAAGTAATTAATGGGGCCTTAACCCTAAGGAAGGCCTCTCCATGAACTACCCCTGAACCTGAATGAATTATTATGTTCCCTCCACCAACCGACTTTACTCATAAACTCAATTAATGAAATCAACAAATACATGTGGCAGTCCAGGGATTCGAACCTAGGATGCTCACACCTAAATTCAGTGCATTTATCCATTGCGCTACGAAGACAGTAAAAGAATGGTGGACAAGCCTACGATTTATTATGCAGTTTCGAATCCTGCATATCAATCTAAGCATGTACACAATTCCAACTGCGCTATCATAGGCTATGGATAGATGAATGGAAGGAGACTATCTTATCACTGGCACTGGGCATATACAGTAAGTATAGATTCAGATGCCATGACTACCCTACAATCCGGAAATGGAATACAGCTGGGTTACAATCATCTCTTGCAAGTCTTCAACCTGAAGTATTGGACCTCCAACTATAGTACTTTCGCAAAAGAAAAAAATAAAAATAAAATAACAAAAAAAAAATATATATATTATATATATATATATATATATATATATATTATATATATATATATATATATATATTATATATATTATATATATATATATATATATATATATATATATATATATATATCACCTCTACATGTCTATCGTGTGAACAAAGGAAAGAGCACCACGAGGACCCCAGAACCCTCAGGTTGCATAATTCATATATTCATGTTTTTTCACCAACCAACTTTACTTCTAATCTCAATTAATGAAATCAACAAATAGATGTGGCTACAATAGCAGCTCCTCTCCTTTGACACCCTCTATGCCCATACAGTGGCTATAACTTCCACACGGTACTGACGCTTTAACCCTTGCTGCACCAGCAACTGCGAATCGCAGTCAGTAATAAATTCACTCGTCAGTACCAGCGACGGAAGATCGCCGTCAGTACTATGCGGTAGTTGTAACTGCACTTATCGAGCGGTACCAGGTAACATGACTCGTACGCACTGTTTTGAGACCTTTGCAACACTTCCCAGCTCATACTCAAGGTCTCGCAGCCTGGCTGGCTCAATATTCCTCCAACTTTTGAGGTGGAAGGGTATTTTCACTCGACTCTGAATCTATTTTGTCCATACGGGGGTTTTGGACTAAAAGTAACCTTCATTCCCTGCACATTTTCATGTATAAACAAGAGCTAGATTGTATTTCAATGATATATCCTTGAAAGCAGACCTTTCCCATGACACCTGAATCATGCCTGGTTGCCGTGCAACAATATTGCACACGTGACGCTAAATCGGTACAAAATTGCGGGTTTGAGTAGTTTCCGCTATTCCCAAGTCTGTAAGGGAGTTGGAGATGTCTCCCACTGCCACTAGTGATGGCTCAGACACGGGGGGGCGGTGGATGGGATGGTCCCGCGCTGCTTAGCTCGCTCGCCTGCCTCCCAGCCCTTGTTCAAGGCAGAAATTTGGCAATTGTCATATGACAATTGCCGCAGTGATGACCGTATTTTTTATATAACAGCCCGCACTGAAGGAGTTAAACTGTACCTCCAGTCCCATCCATTCATACGTAGACGACTCCACCTTACACTACTCAAATAGTTTTCCAGAACGCCCCAACCAGCAATCCCTCAAAAACAAACGTAATGAAGCCATACAACACTTATCGTTTGATCTAACTACTATTTCCAATTGAGGCAGAGAAAACCTTGTTGCCTTTAATGCTTCAAAAACCCAATTTCTCCATTTTACTACTCGTCGGGAACTCCCAGAGGACTATCCCTTATAATTCAACAAAACAATAATTAATCCTTCATCTTTTCTCAATATTCTTGGTGTCTCTTTTTCTTCTGCTCTCTCTTGAAAGGACCATATTACCAGTCTTGCTAAGGCAGCCTCCCAGAAGCTGGGTGTGCTCAACCACCTCAAGGGTTTCTTTACCCCTGCACAGCTTTTTGCTCTGTACAGGGGCACAGTGCGTCCTTGTATTGAGTATTGTTCACATGTGTGGGGAGGATCCTCTCACACCGCACTCCTAGACAAAGTAGAAAGGAAAGCCTTTCGTATCATTAACTCCCATCCACTCACCAACTCTCTGCAATCTCCCTCTCTTCGCCGCAATGTTGCATCTCTCTCGCTACTACAATAATCATTGTTCCTCAGAGCTCTCCCAGTGTACACCACGTAGGGTACGTGGTACCCGTCTTGCAACATAATCCCACCCCTACTCTGTGCAACTCTCCAACCCAAGAGTGAAACGGTATTCTGTCTTTCTTCTATTCAACAGCTGAGCTCTGGAACTCTCCCAGAATCAGTCTTTCCCTCTTCCTATGACTTAAATTACTTCAAACTCCGTATGTCCAGGCATTTTGGCTCAAACGTCCCTTGATTTTGGCCCTGTCGCTCCTTCAACTTTGAGGGAAGCACTCGGTACAGGCATTTCTGCCTTTTGTCTCCCTCACTCACATAGAAAAAAAAAAATATATATAAGTATACCCTCGTTATCTCGGACTAGTTGGGAGATGGCCACTTTCGAAATGTACGATCCGAGATGTCCGAATTACATCATTGCATGTGAAATTCATCATATTAATGACAAATACAAACATTATTATGTTTTCAAGGACAGTACAGTACATAGTAATTAATATTAACACAATAGTTAAAAGGCACAGGCTTGAATTCGTCCTAAAACCACTTAAAACCGAGTGAGAGAACACTGTAAACCAGACACAAATCCCGTCCAACTCGAAAATTTGCCGAGATCTATAGGGACATGTCAGACATGAGATGCCATTCCGAGAAGTACTGGTTTCCGAGTAAAAAGAGTCCGAGAAAACGGGGGTTTTCTATATATACAGTATACTGTATATATATATATATATATATATATATATATATATATATATATACGTGGCTACGTTCGTGGACTTGCAATCCAAGTTCTTAATCGCATCGCCCCTTAACCTAAGAAGTGTGCATGGGGGGTATGAGACACCACACTCCTGTGCTGACGTATTTGAGCTGTTCCCATCACTAACATCGTTATTTTAAGATAAATAGCATTAATACTTATCCATATGCGCCTATTATAGGTTGATTATAAAGGTATTAACCTGTTACAACAATAAAACAAGTGGAAACAGTGTTTGGATGGTCAAAATCGGCGATACAGGCCGGGAGTTACATAATGTATGGCTGAGGCAACCTCATAATGTTAGCTAATGTTAGCACGAAAATAAACCACAGAATAAGGGAATAACAGGGAAAATAGGTGATAACTGAAGGAGGGGAGGAAAGTGGGGAAGGAGGGGGGGTGGAGGAGTGATATTTGGTATGGCCCAGGGGCAAAACAAAAATAAATAAATAAAAATATGGGTGTTTTAAATGGATGTTTTTTTTCCCTTACTCTTAAGAGTCTTCCCGCAGTCCGCCGGGGAACTCTTAAGAGTCTCCCGTAGTTCCCGGGTTAAGGACCACAAAGCCCTGCTAGTAGCTAACGCCCTCTTCACAGACGTTTTATTATACTTCGGCCTCCCACAAAGCACTCCACTGTGACAATACCCTGGAGTTCACAGGAAATATTTAGAAGCACCTCGCTAAGCAACTGGGCTGAAAGATCTCACACTCATCCCAATATTGACATCAGGGCACCTCCATCTGTGAAAATAGCCACCGGAGCATTGTAAACCAACTACGCACAGCCTTAGCAAAATATGAAACACTAGACTGACCCAGCCAGATACGCTTGATTTAATAGGATGAACGCATCTTCGGACAGGCAGCCGTGGTATTGCCCATCTGCCATCAATCATCCCTACCCGCCCTCTCCAACTCTCATCAAAAACACTAACCAGGCCCTAGCTCACCTAAAGAAATGCCAACCTACCCTACCTGGACAAACTCCAACCCAAGTTCAAAGGACCTCTCAAAATCACTCGCATCCCCAACCCTTTCCAAGTCGAAGTAGACTATCACAGGGGTCTCAGGGTACTCAGAAACTGGCATGTTCGCTGCCTTGACAAGCCTGAATTTAAACAAATCCAGCCATTAACAGGCAAAACCCTCACCTAATAAGCTTTCCCAAACCAGCTCCTACTATTTGTCCCCCGTGGCCTCCTCCAGACCCTCCCCCACCCCTCATCCCTACCACAAAGACATAAAACCATCCGCCAAAAAACACAGTTGTTACCCAGTCGGGTAGGGTATCCAAGCCTCCATCTTGGCTAGGTTTAGCCTGCTGTACTTGACCCAGCAACCCAGGGCACCTGCCATCAGTCAGTCAGTGACCCATGCTGCACTCACTACCACACTAGGACCCCAGCCATGCCAACTATCTATCCACCGACCCCAGTCTACCACCACCAGAATGTTTATATGCAACGTCTTCTGCAATTGAGGTACCATACAAGATGAAGGATAGGCCACCCACACCAGCTCATAGCCCTGCTGAAGTTGTACCCCACCTCCAGCATCCTCCACATTGTTATATTCTGTGGGACGCCGTCCAAGCACAACAAGACTGGTACCATGCCCTAGAACACCAAGAAGTCCTACGTCCACAGGGTTGATCGACTTCTTTACCAGATGGTGTTGTGTGATGCCCGCATCCCTGAGGTGAACATCCACAACAGTCATGACAACGAGGCCATAAAGATGCCAGCCAAAGAAGAGGAAAATAGAGAAGTCCTCCATCCACCATTTTCTATGGAACAAAACAGTAACTCTACCCCGTGGAAACCTGCATTCCCGAAACAGACACCTGTAACACCACCTGCCACAATAACGACAGAACTGGTGATGGGCTGGTCTATCAGAGTGAGACCTGAGCGATCTCTGCCATACCCATAGCTTACTCTAGATCTCGAGTGACGGCGTCTCTTCCGTGGATTGACCTCCCAATCTACCAAGATTGGAAGCTAAAGCGTCACATTATTCCTTTGCCCCTCAACTTTCTCTTCATAATTGCTGAGGGGCACAGGGCCCTGGGTGGGGCTTTGGTTTCCCGGGCGTTTATGCACCCTCTCAGCCCCCCGCCATGGAGTGGCTTTGGTCACCCAGGCTTTATTGTGGTCGGCAGGGAGGGTTCTGTGGGGTCGCTCGTTTATGGCCTTGGCCTTACTCGGGGCCTTGGGGCTGTTCGGCCAGGCAGCTTGGGGAACAACAACAACAACAACATAACAACAGAATCATCTAGGTCACTACTTATGACATTATGACAAGGAAATCAAACCACCTAAAGATGTTGGGAACAGACGAACAAGATAGAAGAATCCACCCTACACCGTCATCTACCAAGCAGTGAGAGAGCTCCGGCCCTGCATAACATCACAAGCTCCGCCCTTCATGATGTCACGCTACACGAGCTACCCGCTAGCCACCTACAGGTAACCCCGACAAAGAAGCCAAATACTTATAGACAGTAAGGCACTAAATCCACCGCCTCACACCTGGAATAAATTGCCCCTGATCCACGGACACCAAAGAAGAGCAAGAGGAACAAGAAAATTAATGACTACCGGATGAGGGAACTGTTCAGTAGCTTCTCTCCTCCATAGCTCCTTGGCGCTTCCAAAGGCCACAAGGGTGCTTCCCAAGATCACCTCGGTACTAACAAAGGACAACTCAGTGCTTCCCAAGATTGACCTAGCACATCAAAGTACCACTCTCAACACAAACAAAGTCACAGCCAAGATAAAAAAAGGAGCTAAATCTGAGTCTTCCCGCAGAGCTGAGGACAACTAGCTTACACATCACCCCTATCTCCAAACCAGCCAACCCTGACAAAGTGGGGAGATTGTAGGCACCAATCGAGTAGGGCATTACCCAAGGGAGTCCACATAGGTATATGATAAGGAGTTGCTGGTACTCCTATTTCATTTGACTGGCTTCCCTCACTGTTTATATATGTGCCTACACAGTAGTAACCCAGCTAACTCTCCCAAACACCTCCTCCTCCTATTCATTTCACTACACTTAGCAAACACACCACACTGCTTTTCAACACCTACATTTACCCTACCGTACCTTGAGGGGGACACTTGTTACAGGCAACTTTGTGTTTTGTCTCCTTCATACACATAAAGAAAACCATACTTCGCCAGGGAAACATATTACCCTTGCCTAGGTTTCTAACCTATCACGAAAGAAACTGGATAAACAATTGCCCCTCTGCTTTTAAACCCCTTTTGTATCAACGCTGCGTGGGTGGACGACACGTGTGTTGATTTTAAATGTTCAACTCATGTTCCCCTTTTTCTTGATTACATAAACTCTAAACATCCTAACATGAAGTTCACTTGTGAAACTGAGGAAAATAATAAATTACTCTTTTTAGATGTGCTTGTTAAGAAAAAGAACGACACTTTCATCACATCTGTCGGGAATAGGGTAATGATCCCGACAGTTTTAGGTCCAATAGGACATTTGAATTTGGCGGTATCGTATCGCATGTACGATTTCGGCTGGTTCTTTGTGTATTGTAGTTTATTCTTAAGTATAGGTTAAATATTAACTGTAATGTATAAATATCTACATCAGCTCTAGATGTATCATGAAACCAAGTTATGGGTTATAATTATTATGAGCCGGCAGCCATATGTAATTTCGCGAAGCGATCGGACGCTGGCTCTTTAGTCTCTCAATCAACACCATACAGCCAACATCTCCCCCCCCCCCCCCCCCTCGGCTCTAACTCAACCCACAGTTCACCATGTGCTACAAATATTAATCTATAACAACAGTCCTACATCACCAGTCCTCTAAGCTAAGTTCATTGTATCGATATTGTATTATGTGAACATTCCTACATGTCATGCAATTGAATTAGCCACGTGTGGGGGACTGGATTACACCCATCGAATCCCTCGTTGGTAATTATATTATAACTATTTGTTGGGATATTTCATGTACCAGTGATATGCAATTTAACCTCTTTATATAAATTCCTTCGTGCCCTAAGGCTTCCTTACCGTAGTACCGTTTTGTTTGCTTCCTTGACGCTTGTGGGCTTACAAATGGCTGCCGCCTCGCGCGTTGGTGGGCCGACTGCCGTTTCCCTATTGAAGACCCGGCTTATTCCCTCTGTTGTTTTTCATTTAAGCGCCGTCCCTATCTTTTTGGGGGCTAGTTTCCAGGGTTTTTGGGCGTGTGATCCTTGGCATTTTTTGGTGGGATGGCTGGGCTGGATATTGGGGTAGGGGTAATTTCGTCGGGCACCATTTCGCGCTCATAGGCTAGGCTAGACTAGGCTAGGCAGTCTAGGCCTGCAGGTGTCTGTGGTAGCTGTTCATTTCGCTTTGGTGGTCATTGTGTTTTGTCGTTATGAGACTCTTTTCTTAATTTTGCCGGTGGGGAGGGTTCTCAGGTGACTCATTTAATTACATTTTATAGCCTAGTTGCCTAATTACGGTCATGGGGTTCGGTCTCTGTTCATTCCTAAGCGATTGACAGCCAACAGACCTCATGATTGTGGGATGGGCAGCTGGGCTAGGCCTAATACTTAATACTAGCCTAGTCAGTTCTTTTCATTTACCCTTCTTTCTCTAGCCCTAGTTTGTTTCTGCTACTTGTCAATTTCTTATTCAATTAATTCTTCCTACTGCAGCTAGTAGCCTAATGACCGTTTCCAAATTGGGAGTGGCAATGCTATTGCCACATATTTTAATTTTAATTAATTTGTGTAATAGTTGCTTTATAGTTTAGAGAGTTAATAGCCTAATAGATTTAACGATGACAGATTTAAAGAAACTTTAAGATTCTTAAGGTAGGGATGAAGGGAAGTTTAAATAGGTGTTTAAGAGATCTTGATGAATTTTTATTAAGTGCCACGGCTGATCAGATTAAGGGTAAATTTGCTACTGTTACTAAATCGCTAGCCACTTACGATAATTATGCTCAGCAAGTATATGGTTTATTGACAATTACTGACGATGTGGAAGAAGAAATGTCGGCAGATCTTGAGTACTTTGAGGACGTTAATACAGCCTTAGCCAGACTATCTTCCACCCAAGAATCACCCCCTGTTAAGGATACCGGTACACCAAGGGCGACTGGTTTTAACCTGCCGAAGCTTACTTTGCCTACCTTTTCCGGGGATTCGGCTACCTGGACTGGGTTTTGGGATATCTTTGAGTGTTCCGTCCATCATAATAAAACACTCACATCCATCCAAAGGTTCACATATCTCCGTGGTCAATTGAAAGGGGAGGCATTGAAGTTGGTCGATGGGTACAAGCTAGAAGCTACCATCTACGAGTCTGCAGAGGAGTTGCTGAAGAGAACTTACGGGAGAGTGGAAGTCATCAAGACCGCGTTAATTACCAAATTCTTCACACTAGATCCTCCATCCTATGATGTGGCGGACCTAAAGGAGTACTATGCCTCCTTTGAGAGCCTCCTCCGATCTATGGAGACAATGGCCATCACCAAGGAGGAGATATTTAGTGTAATTATCTTGAACAAGATACCCTCTCCCCTAAAGGAAATCGTAAGACGACAACTAAGCGACTCTCCACTAAACTTGGAAGCGTTGGTGCAAGTGTACCAGACTGAAGTCTTCAATATGGAGAGTACTGGACACTACCGACAAGTGGAGATGTCGCCATCTACTGCAGCTTTCCCGGTACAAACTTCTCCTAAACAGAAAAGGCCAATACCATTAGGTTGCAAGTTGTGCAGTGTCCACGGTCATCTGTGGTACCAGTGTCCTAAGTATCCTAAGGCTACACAGAAGATTGGCTAGGCTAAATCGCTTAAGTTATGTACCAGCTGTCTGGCAAGAGACCACTTCAACAGTACTTGCACCAATTCCTACATCAAACCTTGTAAGTATTGCAAGGGGAAACATTGGTTTTCCCTTTGCACCCAGTCTGATCGGCACGACGGCAAAGAAAAGGGGAGAACCCCCAAAGAGTCACATGAGAAAGGTAAGAGCGAGGGTGATAAAGTATCTGCCATGTCCATTGCTTCTCGAGAATGTCAATTGCTTCCTACTATAATGCTGCCAGTAGTGGGGAGTAATAATAATACTATAATGACGCGCACCTTACTTGACCAGTGCTCACAGAGGTCATTCGTTCTGCGGTCATCATTACCCCAGCTCAAGTGTGCCAGCAAGGGTCAAGAGAATTTGCGTCTCCATGGTTTCACTGGTGAAATAGATTCCAGTGACTATGGTATCGTGGAGATTTCCTATGTTTGTAGAAGAAAGGTATGTCCCATCAAGGCTGTTGTGGTCGACACACTACCCAGTTTCTATATAGCATCAGTGATTCAACCACATTTGAAATATCTCAGAAGCAAGGGTTATAAACTGGCTGATGATCAACTCTCTGCTAACAATGGTATTATGCTACTGGTCGGAGCTGATTATTACTACGACCTGGTTCACCCTGGATATCGGCTGGTAGATAAGCTTATAATGCTCCCCACGATCCAAGGGTATGCCATTTCTGGATCCTATGCCACTTCCTCTCAAGACACACAGGTGGAGGTGGTTACGGTCCTCAAGGTAGCAGTAAGCCCCATAGATAAATATATTAGGCCAAATGTGCCTGATAATAGATGTACTGATATAGATAAGTTATGGGACTTGGACAATATTGGAATTGACCCACATTGATCATGAGTCCAAGCTAGCGTTAAGCTCGTATGAAGAGACTGTAACGCATGACTCTGGCAGGGGTCAGTATGTGGTAAGGCTCCCTTAGAATGATAACAAGAGTAAATTACCTACTAATTTCCATCTAGCACTTGGTAGGTTACGTGGCCTTCAGAAGCAGTTTGTCAAGGATCCAAATTATTGCGAGACTTATGCGGCAGTTTTAGCCGAGCAGGTACAACGTGGATTTGTGGAGAGAGTAGATCTCAGTGAGTATGGGGATAACATCCATTACCTTGCTCACCATGGGATTAAAAAGGACAGTTCCACCACTCCTGTTCGTATTGTGTATGATTGCTCTGCTAAATCCAGTGATCGCTCCTATAGCCTGAATGATTGTCTATACACGGGTCCGTCCCTGGTCTCTGATCTCGCGCAAATTATGTTGCGCTTCAGATGTCATAAGTTTGCATGGGTCGCCGATATTGAGAAGGCCTTCCTGATGCTTCAACTCCATCGTGAAGACAGGGACTCGACAAGATTTTTATGGCCACGGGACCCAATGGACCCAATACAGAGTATCTGGTCTACAGGTTCAGAGTCGTCTTATTCGGGGCGACCTGTTCCCAGTTCCTTCTCAACGCTACTATCTTGCGTCATCTTGAGGAGGCTGGACTAGATCCTGACTTCAAGAATGAGATCAAGCAGGGGATCTATGTGGACAATCTTCAAGGCACTGGAGACAATGAAGATTTATTGCTCGAAAGATGCTGGGGATCCGTGATATATTTGCCAAGGCTCATCTCTACTTGAGAGAATGGGCCACTAATAGTGATCTTTTGAAAGGTCAATTTGCTTCTGACGGTGTAACTACTGAGAATGGTGAGGTGAAGTTTTTAGGCCACAAATGGGACACTACCACAGATTGTATATCCTTCTGTCACACCCCATGCGGCAGTGAGCTTATGACCAAGCGAAACTGCTTAAGCTTGTCAGCGAGGTTGATCCCCTAGGTTTTTTTCTGCCTGTAACTATCCGTGCTCGTATGTTTTTACAGCAACTGTGGCGGCTAAAACTAGATTGGGACACGCCCCTTCCGACTGAGTTACAAGATACATGGCGGTTGATTCGGTCGGACCTTTCCACATGTTGCAAGGTCCAACTTAATCGTCAGGTTATTAGTGGTCAACAGGTGGATCTACATGCCTTTTCTGATGCTAGTAATAGTGCGTACGGTACTGCCATATACATATGCAATGGTAGTGAAGCGACACTGGCTATAGCGAAGGCCAAAGTAGCCCCTATAAAGAAGTTCCTACAGCTAAATTTCGCTATGTGAGCACCAGGGATAACCCCAGTGACATAATTTCCCGGGGGATCTCGGCGCAACAGTTTATGTCGTCCTCTATTTGGTGGCATGGACCTCCATGGCTTACATCTCCAACTGAATGGCCTCAGGATTTCAGGGAATGCATATCTGATCCTTCAAGTCGGCCCCAAGATGATGTGTTAAGTAGTTCGAATGTGAGTACTACACATCAGGATAACAAGTTGGTAGAGTGGGAACGTTACGGCAGCTATGATCAATTAATACGGGTATTTGCATGGATATACCGTTTCATTAACAACATGAGAAGTCGGGCTCACGGGTCTTTCCTTAGTGAAGATTCGAAGCATATCAGACTCCATGAAATGAGATCAGCAGAAGTGAAACTAATATGTTTAGTACAAAAGGAATCTTATCCTACTGAACATCAAATCCTGAGCAAGGAGTCAAAGGCCAAACCCTCAAACTTAATGAGGCAGCTAGGATTATATATGGAAGGAGGCATTATTAAGTGTAGAGGCAGGATACAAAAGGCGGACATTATTGATTCTGCGAAATATCCTGTCCTCCTTAGCTCCTCTCATTTGATTACCAAACTGTTGATTCGCCAATGCCATAGGACCTGCCTACATTTTGGCGTAAATTATGTTCTGGCGTATATGCGACAACGTTGGTGGATCCCTAAGATGCGACAAGCAATTAAAGGGATCCACAATAGCTCTACTATCTGTAAAAGATTACAGGGTAAGCCTTACTCCCCAGTTGATCTACCTCCCTTGCCTGAGTTCAGGGTACAAAGGACTGAACCATTTCAGGTAACCGGGGTGGACTACACCGGAGCGATTCATGTTAGAGAATCGCCCGGTAATATCATAAAGGTATATGCCGTTCTATTCACATGTGCGGTAACCAGAGCGATTCATATTGAATTGATTGACGACCTAACCAGTGAGGGGTTTTTGCATACTCTAAGACGCTTTGCAGGCCGCAATGGTTTCCCTCAAATTATTATGAGCAATAATGCAACTTGTTTTGTCGGGGCCTCTAAATATCTCGAGAGTTTAATGGATGACCCGCAGATTGTGGCTACCCTCACTGGAAAGGGTTGTCAGTGGAGATTTATACCAGCATGTGCACCATGGTTCGGGGCGATTTGGGAGAGAACAATCGGTATCGTCAAATCTGCCATGAAGAAGGTATTAGGAAGGGCACTGGTGACCAGACGGGAGTTGCAAACCATCTTAGTAGAAATTGAGATGTCAGTCAATGACAGGCCCTTGACCTATACCTCGGCAGATGTTGATGACCTCTTACCCATTTCGCCTTCTATGATAACACATGGACGAACCCTTAATACCTTTCCTAGATCGTCCGTAAATGACGAAGATCTGCATGACCCTACGTTCGGGAATGCTGACGTCACACGTCGTCGCTTCCAGTATGTAAACAAGGTGTCCGACGATCTATAGAAACAGTGGACCCAAGAATATTTGCTGTCTTTTCGCGAGCGTCACTCTAATAAGATCAAAGGGACGAATCAACGATGGCCTCGTATCGGGGATATCGTCCTGATTCATGATGAGCGTCCTAGGTTATTTTGGAAGCTTGGGAGGATTGTCGATTTGTTCCAGGGCATTGATGGTCTTATAAGGGTTGCTAGAATACGAACTTCGACTGGGGTTACTACTCGCCCAGTCGTAAGGTTATATCCCTTGGAGCAGGATGTAGAACTGCCGGATGATCCTGGCGTCTCTACTGATACCCCTCCGCAGGAGAGTGCTGGTGACAGTGCTCCTCAAGGTGGGGCAGCTGATTATGAGAAGGATGATCCTCCTCAGGCTTCAGGTGGCGCTCGTCCCAAAAGGAGGGCGGCTATGAGTTCCGTGGATCTTTGGAGATCAAAGATCAAACAAGGTGATCTTTGACTTCGATGTCCTTTTTTTGTTCTCTGTATATAGCTCCTGTATATCATTTTTGGTGGCGGGCAATATGTCGGGAATAGGGTAATGATCCCGACAGTTTTAGGTCCAATAGGACATTTGAATTTGGCGGTATCGTATCGCATGTACGATTTCGGCTGGTTCTTTGTGTATTGTAGTTTATTCTTAAGTATAGGTTAAATATTAACTGTAATGTATAAATATCTACATCAGCTCTAGATGTTTCATGAAACCAAATTATGGGTTATAATTATTATGAGCCGGCAGCCATATGTAATTTCGCGAAGCTATCGGACGCCGGCCCTTTAGTCTCTCAATCAACACCATACAGCCAACATCTCCCCCCCCCCCCCCTTCCCCCCTCTGACTCAACCCACAGTTCACCATGTGCTACAAATACTAATCTATAACAACAGTCCTACATCACCAGTCCTCTAAGCTAAGTTCATTGTATTGATATTGTATTATGTGAACATTCCTACATGTCATGCAATTGAATTAGCCGCGTGTGGGGGACTGGATTACACCCATCGAATCCCTCGTTGGTAATTATATTATAATTATAACTATTTGTTGGGATATTTCATGTACCAGTGATATGCAATTTAACCTCTTTATCTAAATCCCTGACAACAGCTGTTTATAGAAAACCCACCTTCACAGGGCATACTACCAAATTCACTTCTAATATTCCCATTCAGTTTAAAAGAAATGTGATAGTCACATTAGTAACACGGGCATATCATATTTGTTCATCTTATTTTGCTCTGCATTTAGAATTGGAACACCTGAGAAACATTCTGAACCTTAACGGCTTCCCACTTGATTTCATTAACACTTATATCGGCAAACAGATCAATAAATTACGTTTATCACCCAAAGATATGGCAGTTTCGAAAGCTATTATTTATTTTACAATCCCCTTCATTGGCAAAAAATCGTTTGCCATAAGAAACAAGGTAACTAATCTATTTCGGGACTTCTATCCACAAGTATCATTCAGAGTCTTATTTAAGTCACAGAGTTCCTTAGGTAATTGTTTCAAGTTCAAAGACCGAATTCCCGAATCTCTGCAATCCTCATGGTGTATCTTTTCAAATGTAGTGGGTGTAATTCCACTTAAATTGGACAGTCAAAGCGCCATCTCACTGCTAGGATTTCGGAGCATCGGGGTAGGTCATTCAGAACTGGTTTCCCTCTATCAAAACCTTCTCATTCGGCCATAAGAGAACACTCTGAAGCTTTAGGCCACCCAATACATCAAGGATAATAGAAGTAAGGATAGAGCTCATAAAGGAGCTCCCAATTGATCCCTAGTCTTGACCAAGCACCCCTGAAGATGGCTCTGCCATCGGTGGTACATCGTCTGCACACTTACAAATGTCACTGGGAGCTGCCAGATGGCGTGGCGGCATATACAAACATGGTATCAAAACAACACGGTCACAGGCTCACAGCTGTATTGTTTATGGAAAATACAAGGCGGAAGCAAAGGAAGTTCATATATCACTTCTTTCCCAAAGGTAAGGTGAAGTGCTTAGTCACAAGTAGAGGGTATCTACGAGTATACAGTATATAGTATACTCACATACGAGTATACAGTATAGGCCTATCATGGCTGACTGAATACAAGATTTCAGAGACATCATCTTGGTAAATAGCTGACCCATGAATGCTGGCATTTGTATCATTACAGATGTTTGTTATGGCTCAAAAACCTTGACATCAATCTGAAGACGAAAACACCTGATCAGCTGAACAAGTTCCGTGTTGTGTGAAGCAGCCACTTTTTAGATGACCAGTATAGCGGGGTTGGCCGTCTGACGTCTGATGCTCAACAATGTACAGATGTTTTAAATAATATAAATAAATAGCATCATCTATTCACGTTGTATTATATGCCATTCACTTGATCGGTTAGCTTTAATGTAAGACATACCCATAATTTTATGTTCTTAGTTTGTGTGGAGTGTGAGATTGGAATTACTTGCTTATAGAATATTCATAAATGCACAGAAAAACAATAAACGGTAGTGGAGAAAATCCCCTAGCATTGTATTGTGCTGCAGTGGTCGACCTGAATAGTAAACATGCAACATCGAGAGAAAATATATTTATAAACACGTAGCCTACAACATGAGACAAAAGATATGTTCCACACTTGATAATGTTGTTGCTGAAGGGATGTGTAGCCTATTTATTAGTGTATGACGTGTAGGGGTAGAGCTGCAGAAACATATATTACTCGAGAGAAAGTCACTGGGATGATTGCTCTGGTTGTCTCGCATATTCCTTCGTGAGAGATAATTGCGTACCGGTATGTCTTTATTTACTCCTCACCAATTAAGCAGTGCAAGTAATATGAGGACCTGTATGATTCACTGTGTGTGTGTGTTTGATTATTTACTTTTCAGTAAACGTACGAACACTATGGGGAACATATATGGACGAAATCCATACAGGTACTGATACAAATTTAAATGTAAGGAACAAAATCAATACAAGATATAGACATTGAGTAACCTACACATATTACAAATGTATTATATTAGATAAAGTATTTTATACAGACAAAGGTAAGAATGCTGCACAAATACTAGATTGTATAGGCTACATAGAATGTAGCACAATATATTTAGTTTTAGTATATGGACTATAATGTAAGACAATAATGATAATGACAATATGGGGATCACAATTAAAACATCATGAGTGACAACAGTGTCCTCCTATTTAGATATAGGCCTATAAGAGCTCTTATGAAATGTGAAAAATGATGAGATATTGAGTATTGCAAGCGGTAGCGTATAGATATTAGAAACTATATAGTTATAGCTCGAATATAACCGTTTTCTAAAGAACGATACATTCTCTATTGAGAGGTATAAACTGTATAGTTACTGTTCGAAATTAAACGTTCTCTATTGGAGGGTGCTTGACGTTAGATGGGGTAAGTATCAGGGCCCTACAACCAAAAGCAGAGAGTCGCCTCTCCTTCTATACTCTCCTTGCAATACATCCTTCGGAATTCTCCATTCTTCACACAGCCGTAGACGACACCACACGCCTTTTTTCTGAGTCTCTTTTATTTCAAAAACTGCACCCAGCCCTGGGTACACACGAGACTTCCACCCCCTTACTTTGCTTCTAAGTATCATGTGGTATGTTTTCCAGTTTTATTATGTAGGATCTCTTCCATTAGTTATATTTTCTTATTAGATATGTCCACTTTCTATACGAATTCCTTAACCACACTCTACTTTAGTGCAATGTCCTAGAGTAACGCTATTACAGTTGGAAATTGAAAATTGAGAAAACTAATTAAATAATTCAGAGAATCAGATAAAATCACTAAGCATTAAAATATATAAAAGTTACAAATTAAGTGTTGATTATAATGCAAAACGCATTGAAATAGTACGAAGGGGGGGGGGGGGGGACTATATAGGAGTGGCTTGCTTATATAGTTTCACTGCCTTTCATGCTAATTTGATGTATTTCGTACATAACATGCATTTTCCGTCTTTTCAAAAATGTCTACGGTGTTTACAATTATATTTCCGGGACCCCATTCTACTCTAATATGAACCCGTTTCTACACTGTTGGTGTTTTCAATATTGTCTCCCCCCTTTCGTACAATTTACTTGTATTTCGTGTTGCCAACCGACTTAATTCTAGTACATAATTTAATTATAATTATAATCATAATTCTCCTACACGTTTTAAATATTTACCATTAGTAATATGCAAATATTTATGTAGGCCCATTTTGTCTTACTTTAGGCTGAAGATGGCTTGTGTGTAAGCCGAAACGTCCCACAATAAAGATGTTCATCCCAGCGTTAGTTTTTTTATTTATTTATATGTATATATATATACTGCATATACTGTATATATATATATATATATATATATATATATATATCCTAAATTACCTCAAACTTAATGGTAATGAATTTGTATACACTGTAAGCAGAAGCTAATCTCTTTGACCAGACTCTCGACTGCATCTGCTCACCAAACAATGGTATTTGGCTGGTCTTTGTAAGATATTCGATTAGTAAGACGAGTAGTTTACTGTCACAATAATCCTCCAGTTTTTTAATTTGATTGATTAGGCCTATTGTAATGCCCTGTACCCAAAAAATGACACAACCACAGTATTACCCGAGTTGGCGTCTAGGATAGCGTAAAATAGTCGTTGGTGGCGAAGTCTAATGAAACTACCATGTGAATCACCACGAGACCATCACCTGTTTTTTTCAAGGAGAACTAAGGTTGCTATCCTAGTGTACGTCCGTGGTAGTACAGTGGGTTAGCGCGCAAGTCTGGTAGACTTACTGAGGTCCCTAATCAGGGTTCGAAACCACGCCAGGCCACTAGACAGGCCTGGGGATTTTCGTGAGGGTTAAATTCCCTTCGCACCCAGCATTTCAATTATACAATTTTGATAATTGCAAATGTAAATTCCTGTAACACTACATATCAATAATGTCTGGTCAATGTGACAAGCTTATAATATTAACTGTGCATTGATCTTACTTGAAGAACGAGTATTTCTTGAACTTATCCCGGTATACAGCTTGGCGGGTCTCGAACTTGTTGCACTTCTTCCTGATGCCAGACACTTCACTGGCCTTTAGGGGCGCCACATGTTGTCTCACCAGGTCACACTGCTTCTTCAGAGACTCCCACTGGTCAGGCAGCTCCTGGAGGTATAAATAACATTCAAAAATGCTTCCCAGGGCCTGGATACTCAAACCATTTGCGGTGCTTTTCCTCTCTGATTGCCGTGACCTAAATGCCGACAGTGTATTCCCAGTGATGTAACAATGTCTTCTTCATACAATCATATGCACACCAGCTGAGTTATTTAAATACCTATCTGCTTCCTTCTTTTCACAGTTTATTGATGTCCTTATTGTTTAACACACTACACCAACATAATAATCAACGCACCAATTTAACACACATACCCCAGCTCGATCGTCCAAGGCTCGATCGTCCCTTGATTTTGGCCCTGTCACTCTTTCAACTATGGGGGAGGCACTCGCTATAGGCAATTCTGCCTTTTGCCTCCCTCAATCACATAGAAAAAAAAAAAAAAAAAAAAAACGTGAAGACAGAGTCCATCCAGCCCTTCAGACGAGCCTGGATGACTCTGTTCAGGACACCTGTCCGGGCTGTAACACAACACTGCACACTATCAAACACATGGAAGACTGCATAACACGGTTCCATGTCGTCTCAACCAGTAGACCATTTCAACCAGTAGCTCTCAACCAGTGCCAAATTAACCCAGACCAACCAAACCAGTGCTAAAATATAGTACTAACGTAACCTAACCTAGCCGTATTGGTTGAGTTGGTACTGGTTGAGAGCTACTGGTTGAAATGGTCTACTGGTTGAGTTGACCGGTCACCGCATAACACACAAACCACTTATGCCAATAACAAAACATACACTCCTTGAGAACTTTGTAAGGAAACCCGGTCTCGGCCGTGGCCTGCCTTAAGAGCTGTTCGGCCAGGCAGCCTATGGAATGACTACAATTACTACTACTCATAATAATCTAGATTTCCTGAGCATGAGGAAGTTATGATGTGAGCAAGGGATAAGCTAGTTTGTTGTCTCCCACTATGCCGTAACTTATGGAATCTTTGAGGATACAGACCCAGATTTTAAGGAATTGAAAGACTTCAAAATGTTTTCCAACGTGATATTATTTGTGTAAGGAATATTTGGGTAGGGAGGTGTTGCAATACAAGGTGTATCCCTTATTGTCAGGCATTGTTAAATTAGTTCATATTTCCTGAGATCAGACACCAAATAATAATTGTTATCACTATCATATAATTATATGCACTTGAGGGAATATATACTGTGCAACGAATTACCGAAGTAACACCCACACTGCGCAACACACAAATTCGAAGATGTAAAATAAATCAAAAGGTTAACATACACATGAAATGCGAAATCCTATTAATTTATAAAGAAACTTGTTGCCTTGTGCCTTAAAAAAGAACAACTAAATCAGTAGCCTACCCTTAAAAACTCCTGCTTGAGAACTTCTGAACCACACTGAGGTAGGTATGAACATTCTAGATAAATTGGGCAGGTCGACACCAAAGCTCAATAAGGCAGAGAGGAAGAGTCAAGTCAGATGCTCTTGCTGTTCATTTATCCGGAACATCACAGTGAAGGTTGTATTCGCTGATAGATATCATTTATCCGGAACATCACAGTGAAGGTTGTATTCGCTGATAGATATCATTTTCTAAGGTATGCACAATGAGCTTATGTTTCTCTGATGCTACAATGAACCCTAAAATTCTTATATATATATATATTATTTTTGAGGTGTGAATTTGCTGTTGAATACCACACAAGAAAGCAGCATCCGAGCAATGGTGGCAGAAAGGATCTGAAGAAGGTTTAGCAATAACTTATCTTCTGTTTGAGAGTTACTGTGGTATTTTTAAAGCATTATTGAGGGTGGTATAGGCCTACCCGATACAAAAATATGAACAGAGCTGTAGTCTCCCGCTGTGATCTTGATAACATTTATAATATAAATACTATAATATACACAAGAGTGTCTCCAATACAAGCAATAGGCTACTTAAATTGAACAGTAAGCCGCTATTATTGACTATCAAAGCTGTCCTGAAAAGTACTGTAGATTTACACGACCCAGGCTTGCGATTCAGATTCAGGTGCAGTCAGTAACTGATTGACCTCAGTGTGTCAAAAGTAATCTGACCAGATAATAATTCCTCGGATTCTTCAACGAATCTAATGAGTCTAGTAGATATAATTTTTTTGTAGAACTTAAGAGTAGCCTACTAATGCTATGGAGATTTTTTATTGTCTATTAAGCTTGTTGTGTCGCCTTCGGAATACTCTCTCTCTCTCTGACCTGTAGTTTAAGATGCATGGTCTCTGGCAGGTCGTCTCCATACTGCCTGACAAGGGCGATTGTGGCCTTGATGGGGTCGAACATGGCATCAGTGGAGTAGACTCGATCCCTGACAGCAACAAGGTGAGCCATGATGGACACCAGGACATCGTAGTCTCCGTTACCGAGGTCCTGGGCCACACCCACCTCGGTATCCTTGATGAACCGGTCCAGGTCGGTCAGGCTGTGCAAAGAAAAGTTATTACATACACTGTATTATAGTCTATTCAATATAATTAGGCCAGATATTTTGACCACTAACCTCTTGTAACCCAAAATGGGCTAAAAGGAAATAAACTAAATTCCCAAGCCTATTTGTCGATTGATTCTTCCCTAATTATAGAATCTCCAGCTTGGTTGTTCTAGTCATTTTTTTAGTAACAAGAGGTTATTGGTTAAGATTTCTGCCTTAATTTTTGTGAATAGACATTTTGACCAATCAATTTTTGTTTTGTTTTTATTCTACGAGGAATAAGCTTTGTTTGCAATTGATGGTTTACAAATGAACCCCACTATCACTGCAACATATTAATTTAAGGCAGCAAAACAGAATCATTCAGGCTGTGCAGAGGCTGTTAAGGTGTGCGACACCAGACCTTAAATGGTGAAACTCCCAGTCAGTTTAATGTAGAAAATATGGTCATTGGAAATAAATATAGTAGGATCATCTTAATTTTTAGAAATTAGATAATTCCTATTAGTGAAAACATATATTTAGTTGAACTTGGAGATTTATACAAAGTGAAAATATTACTGGTTATTGCTTAATAGTACCTTTGTATGACTTCATTGATAAGGTGTTGTTTGAACATGCGAGCCCATTTTTTTGTGTTCTCGAGAAGACTATGCTTGAAGGGTGTCACATCCAGTCTGAACCACTTATCAAACACCACAGTAGTTTCGATGTTCTCCAGGTCCGAGTGTAACGATTCATAGCGGTCAATCTACAAAATATTAAATGGTATTTATTATATACATGAACCAATTCATAAAGCTCTGACAGACAACATTGTTTTAACACTTTCTCTACGATACTAGTGTATTAATTTCTTCCCTATATAGGGAACATATAGTTGGACGATAATTCTTTCCTTTTTACAAAGAGGTCTCGTAGTAGGCCTAAAGGGCTTAAATCTATCTTGAATAAATCCTTCAATGAAGTGATGTCCTGATTTCATATATTCAGACTAACACTGAATTACTTAATTTAGCTAAGGAAAGCCCTCACGTAGTTAGGAGGTTATTATATTTCTCCAGTGTACAATAGAACACACTTGGGTTGACTTGTGGTTTAATAGTTACCGTGTTCTGTTCACAACCTAAAGCTCCTGTGTTCAAGACCCGGGCAGGGACAAACAATGGGCAGTTTCCTCATACCTGATGCCTCTGTTATCTTAACAGTAAATAGAGACAAAATTATCTGAGGACTTGTAATATTCCATCTAGTGAGGTACTCTATTCTAACATAAGTATTTGCGTGCCAAGCTCAGTAACTTAACCGACACAGGTTACTAAGGGCCAAACCAAAGAAATAGAGCCGCTTCAATGCGCAATATGGTGTACCCCTTTCCCCACATACACACTATCTATTTCCAGATTCCTTAATCCCTTAGAGGGGGTAGCCGCGAATGAATCACCTTCATGTGCTTCCATATGCCAAGGCAACTCATTCGATAATCAAGTTTACTTCTGTTCACTGAGGAGGTTCCCTTACTGGAAAAATCCGAATTTTCATGTCAGTAACCAAATTGTTCCTAGAAGCTAGTAATATAGCAAGGTAACAGCCAAACGGTAGATGGAAGAGGTCCTAGCCTATAGAGTAAAGATAGATAGAGGTGAAAGCGTGACGTCACAAATCTGAAAATAGTGATCTGTGCGTGCGAGAGTTGGCAGCACGATCGCAAAAGAAAATGGGAGGGTCCCTATTAATTCGTAATAATCCCTACCTTGTATTAATAACGCTATTAATAATTAATTCTACGCTATCCAGAGACTCTGTAGACATGACAGAGTTAAATAGACATGAGTAAAGGCTACTGTAAAACCCAGATCATCGTGAAATTATCGTCATTATGAGGAGGTTCACAGTCAAGTTTCTTCTACCCCTGCCATTGTTGTGAGACTCGGGAGTTGCCAACGTCAAACAGGCTGGGACAAAATATCCATAGATGTCATAAGTATAACCTATGTACGTATTTTGTGAAATGTCCTGTTTTAGTGCAACTTTACAAATTAACATCTACATAACATAGTGGAAGAGGTGAGCAAAGTGTTTAACCCCTCAGACCCGGTTGGGCTCTGAGGCATCCATAAAAAACACCCCCGCGGAACCCGGAAGGGCTCTGAGGCTCCGGCAGCTTGAAAGCCTGTAAGCTTGTTTTGAAAGCCGTCCGTCCGGCGCATGTAAACAACAGCCGGTTGGACCGACGCCGCAAATCTCCGACCACAAGAAGGAGAGGCGTCCTTGTTCGTGTGTGCCTGTATGTTATTGTTAAGTAGTGAAAAGTAGTGTAAAGTGGCTGATATCGGCACAAAGTTAACTCCATGGAAATCATCATCACAACTGAACTAGTTGACTTAGAGAGCTCTACTCAACGCCATTCTACAGGTACGAAACACATCTACGATTAGGGATGCGCGGGAATGAGGAAGCAGTCAAAATAACAAAGATACGGTAGCCTAGGCGTAGACGTTTTTCGGCCAAAACCCCCGGGTTTCCATATGGAATACATAGCCGGGTCTGAGGGGTTAAGGAAGAGATCTGTGCAGCATGTGAGGAGGTGTGTGGAGTAAGGAGAAGAGGTAGGGGAGTGAAGGGTACAGCATGGTGGACAGAAGAGGTAAAAATAGCTGTGGAAGACAAGAAGGAAGCGTATAGAGAGTGGTTGGGTAGTAGAGGGAATGAAGATTTGGAGAGACAGAAACGAGCGACGTAGGTGGAGAAAAAGAGAGTGGTGAAGAGAGTAGTGAAGGAAATGTAAGAGAAGAGTAGATGAGGAATTTGGAAGGAATCTGAGTGTAAAATGGAGGGAGTGTAAGAAGCTGTTCTGAAAAGAAGTCAAGAAAGTTACGGAAGGTAGCAAGGGAAACAATAAGGGTGTGAAAGACGAGAGTAGACGAGTGCTACCCGAGAAACACGTGAGTCGAAAGATGGAGGGAGTACCTCAACGAATTGCTAAATGTAAGGAATAAAGCGCCAGCAAACATAGTTGGATGGGGTATGGGAGGAAGAAGCAGAGAAGTAGTGGAGGAGGAGGTGGGGATCAGGAGGTCAGAAGTGTGTGAAGCCATGAAAAGAGTGAAGTTGGGGAAAGCACCAGGAATAGATGAAATGCTGAGGTATGGTGGTGAGATAATAATCGAATGGGTATGGAAAATGTGCAAACTAGCATGGGAAAAAGGGAGTGAACCTGATGACTGGAAAACAGGCAAAACAGTCCCTCTATATAAGGGTAAAGGGGAAAGAGGAGTGTGTGGTAACCACTGAGGAATATTTCTTCTAAGCGTAGTAGGGAAGGTGTACAGTAAGGAAGTGATTGAGAGTGAGAGCGAGAACGGAGAAATGGATAGGTGACGAGCAGGGCGGTGTTTAGGGAGGGAAGAGGATGTGTAGATCAGATTTTTACCATGAAATGTGTTTTGGAGAAATATCTGGAGAAGCAACAAAAGCTGTATGTTGCCTTTATGGACTTAGAGAAGGCCTATGACAGAATGGATAGAGAAGGTATATGGAAAGTACTTATAATATACAGAGTAAATGGCAAGTTGCTGAAAGCAGTGAAGAGCATGTATGAGGGTGCAAAGGCGGCAGTACGTGTGGAGAATGAGCAGAGCGAGTTCTTTCATCTGAAAGTTGGGTTGAAACAGGGGTGTGTGATGTCCCCGTGGTTGTTTACTGAATATATGGATGGAGTCATGAAAGAAATTCAAGGAAGAGCAGTGGATGTTGGTGTATCGCTGATAAGCGAGGGAAATGAGTGGAAGCTACCTGTACTGCTATTTTCTGATGATATAGTTCTGATGAGCGATAATGAATGGGAGTTGCAGGGTCTGGTAAATAAGTGCAGGAGAGGGTGCAACAGGGGAAGAGGGTTGTAGGAACGCTGTAAGCAGTAACAAGAAATAGGGTGGTCAGTATGGAAGTGAAGAAGTCCTTGCATGACACTGTGGTAATCCCGACACTGACTTACGGAAACGAAGCATGGACGTTGGTGGAGAGACTCAGGCCAAGAGTGAGAGGGGTGGAAATGAGTTGCTTGAGAAGTGCGTGTGGAGTTACATTGAGGGATAGACAGACGAATGAGGAAGTAAGAAGGAGGTTTGGTGTGGAGGTAGATGTGCTGGAAAGTGTGAAAAGGAACACCTTGAGATGGTTCGGCCATACGGAACATATGGGAACCGAGAGAATGACTAAGAGGGTGTACGAGAGCGAGGTGGAAGGACAGAGAGGAAGAGGTAAACTGAAAGAGAGGTGGAACGATGGAGTGAAGAAGTATATGGATGAAGGCGGTGCTGGCTGGGAGGAGGGTCGTCGACTGACTGGGGACAGAGGTGCATGGGGGCGCTTCGTTCGTGGCCACCCCTTCGGGGATCATGGTGTCAGGCAATAGATAGAGAGATATATAGATAACATGTAACTAATAATATATATTCAAAATTACATTTTCTTTCTTATTGTGTTGCTCGGAGTTACACAGCTTACATCATATATAAGTATTTTTTATATTGTATATGTATACCTAATATTTTCCTCTTGCTTTTATATATCTATTTTGTTTTTAAATAATTTACAAGTGTTATTATCCACATTAATTCACTCTTATAGACATTCCCTCTTTAATCTAACGCCCCCTCATTATGCGGACTTTCCCCAACTTTGGTAACACTGCAGGCAAGCCAGGGTGCGTAGATGTCAAGGAGTATTTTATAAGGAATATCTTCAGGGGCCTTTTGCTCATAATATTATGCCCCACAATAGTAATGGCACCCTTGTTCGCGCGAGGAAATAACCACTTTCTCCTCTTTCCTTTAACACTTAAAGAGCGGAGCCCGACTTAAGTCCGTATCTAAAAAGCAGCAAGTTAGGAGCATTATTAAGGTGTTTAAAGGGTTAAAATCGAGTGCAAATGGCCGGGAGAGCAGCAGGCCACACGGCCGACACCCAGGGCTTACCGCCGCCCACTGACTCATGCTCCCTCTGTTCTCGAGAGGCCAGTAGTGTAGCCATAAGTGAGTGTAGCTGGAAAAAATATGCCGCTATACGCTAAACTCCCATGTTGGTGGTACCACTGCATCAAAACGACGAGTGCTACGTAGCTCGTTCTGGTCTCATTTTGAAGCTTGTAGCGCCTAGTATTTTGCTGAATAAATTTCTTTTCATGCAGATACTTGATTGATCATTCAGGAGGTCCTGAATATGCCCAAAATAGCCCAAAACCCCCAGCTAGACGAGGGTTGATTCTCTTTGTCCTAGCGCTTGGACCAAAAAGAATCTAATAAGGAGAAAGGTCTTGAACGAACTCCCAATTGATCACTAGTTTTAACCAAGCACCCCTGAAGATGGCTCTGCCATCGGTGGTGCATCGTCTCCATACTTACAATGTCACTGGGAGCTGCCAGATGGCGTGGTGGCAGATACAAACATGGCACCAAAACAACACGGTCACAGCCGTGTTGTTTGTGGAAAATACAAGCGGAAGCAAAAGAAATTCATATATCACTTCTTTCCCAAAGGTAAGGTGAAGTGCTTAGTCATAAGTAGGGTGTATCTACGAGTATACAGTATATAGTATACTCACATACAAGTATTATCATGGCTGACTGAATAAAGATTCCAGAGATATCATCTCGGTAAATAGCTGACCCATGAATGCTGGCCTTTGTATCATTACAGATGTTTGTTATGGCTCAAGAACCTTGACATCAATCTGGAGACGAAAACACCTGATCAGCTGAACAAGTCCCGTGTTGTGTGAAACAGCCACTTCTTAGATGACCAGTATAGCAGGGTTGGCCGTCTGACGTCTGATGCTCCACAATTTACAGATGTGTTAAATAATATAAATAAATTGCGTGATTTACTCAAGTTGTATTATATGCCATTCACCTGATCGTTTATCTTTAATGTAAGACATACCCTCAATTTTATGTTCTTAGTTTTTTTGTGGAGCGTGAGGTTGGAATTACTTACTTATAGAATATTATTCATGCATACACAAAAAAGCAATAAACGGTAGTGGGGAAATTCCCCTAGCATTGTATTGTGCTGCAGTGGTCGACCTGAATAGTAAACAAGTAACATCGAGAGAAAATATATTTATAAACACGTACAACATGAGGCAAAAGATGTGTTCCACACTTTTGGTAATGTTGTTACTGAAGGGATGTGTATATACTAGTGTATGACGTGTATGGGTAGGGTTGCAAAAACATAAATTACTCGAGAGACAGTCACTGGGATGATTGCTGTGGTTCTCTCGCATATTCCTTCGTGAGAGATAATTGCGTACCGGTATGTCTTTATTTACTCCTCACCAATTAAGCAGTGCAAGTAATATGAGGACCTGTATGATTCACAGTGTGTGTGTGTTTGTTTATTTACTTTTCAGTAAACGTACGAACACTATGGGGAACATATGGCTGAAATCCATAAAGGTACTGAAACAAATTTAAATGTAAGGAACAAAACCAATACAAGATATAGACGTTGAGTAACCTACACATATAACAAAGGTCAAGTATTTTATACAGAAAAAGGTAAAGTTGCTCCACAAATACTAGATTGTATACATGGAATGTATCACAATATATTTAGTTGTAGTAGTATATGGACTATAAGGTAGGACAATAATGATAATGACAAAATGGGGATCACAATTAAAGCATCATGAGTGACTTGTACAGTCGGATACCATAGTCTCTAGCCCACTCATAAGAACTCGTGGACCCCCTATGACTTTATGTATGCAATTATAACTTTATGGATTGATTTGGGATAGAACTTGCTTTTCAATAAATAGTATATATATTTTTGTAGTTGATTTATAGAAAACAATATTCATAAATTGGTTTCCAGAGATATACTTCCATAATTAGAAATAGGTGAAGTCCACATAATTTTATGAGTGGGCTAGAGACTATGGTATCCGAGTGTACAGTAGCCTACTATTTAGATATAGGCCTATAAGAGCTATTATGAATTGTGAAAAATGAAGAGATATTGAGTACTGCAAGTGGTAGCCTATAGATATTAGAAACGGTATAGTTATAGCTCAAATATAACCATTTTCTAAAGAACGGTACATTCTCTAATGAGGGGTATAAACTGTATAGTTACTGTTCGAAATTAACCGTTCTCTATTGGGGGGATGCTTGTTGTCAGATGGGGTAAGTATCAGGGGTCTACAACCAAAAGCAGAGAGTCACTTCTCCTTATTAGATTCTTCTTGCCTTGGACTCCTAGCTACGGAAACACTACGATGATTTACGTTTTCTAATTTTGACCATACATAGTTGTGAACTTGTGATGGTTGGTTTGTTTGGATTCGTTTTCTATGGTTCTAGGTGCCATAGGTCGATAATGATGATGATACGATGATATGACCCAAGATTTTCGGCAACTATTGTCGGAATGCCCTTGCTTTGTTTACATGTTGAAGCGACTGACGACCTGGGCGTTGGAGCAGACGAAAGTGATATTGTATTTGTTGTTTTATCGTTTGTTTTATTAACTGCGTAAGGCCCCCCACACCCCCTCGTATACTGTGCACCATCGGTAGGCCTGCCTGTTGTCCACCTGTCTGTCTGTCTGTCTGGAAACTCTTCCTAGGCCGTTTGATAGATTTTCTCCAAACTTTACACATGCAGTTGGCCAACTTATTCCCGAGACAAATTGTTGTGTTTGTGGAGGTGTGTGGCATTTCACCCATAATAAACAACGTAGTTTTATGAATGAATCAATCAAACCGAAAGGTGTGTTAAAGGAGGGAATTGATTGTTCGAGGCGAAAAACATCGTGCAGTTCAATTTTCTTCTATATTTGCATTACTACAGGGTTATTATAGCTTCCAGAAAGACGTTGAATATTAACCCCTAACCATCGGGGGCGGACTTAAGTCCGTATCGAAAAACTTGGACTATGTGCGGGGGCGGACTTTACTCTGTGTGCAATTTTGGCGCAATATTGGCTCTGAGAGAGAGACGAGCGACGGGAGGAGCATGGGTTACCTCATGACCGCTCGCCACGGCCGCCGTGGACCGACTGAGATGTACTCCCCATACATCCACCCTCACTCCCTCGCTACACACGTAATTATATAACAAAATTACCGTATTTTAGAGATTTTATCCTTCGGTCGCACGATCGTTGCAAAACAACCAGTGATCGTAGAAGGATGGTTCTGGTGTCATTGGAAAGCTCAATTATCGCCCTTTCACGGATACATACTTGTATTACGCTCTGGCTCTTGTTTATGCATGAAAAAGAGCACAGAAACAATGCCATTTATGGTAAAAAAAAAAACGCTGGGCGGTATGGTCAAATATTCTCCACCACCCGCTCTTAAGGTGTTAAAGGAATGCAAATTTAAGATGTTTGCAATCAATATTAATATATAACTATACATAAATATATTAATATAATTGGCAGGAATGGGAGCATGGTGGTGGCAGGAGGGTGGGAATTCGAATCAGTTTAACACTTTACCGTTCTTGGACCCTCAATTCACAAATTACCCATAATGTTTGCCCACTGTCAATAGTAGAGCGTCGTCTTCATGTATATCTATAGAGATAATATTTGTAACTTACTGTTGGGACTGTAATCAACAAATAGTATTGGCATATAAGAGAAAGAATGAATTAATAAGACTTGAAATTTACTTGCTTATTTGACTTTCATAGTCTAGAAAATAATAATATAGGCCCAGTGATAATACTATATAAGATTCGTAGCTAGTATGTAGAGTAGAGAAGCTTATTGAAGGCTGGATGGCTGTGCTTATTGAAGATTAATTAGGTCAGGGATGGACGAACGTGTTTCCCAGGTTGTGTTTAGTGAGAGAGTGTGAGTGAGTTTGTTTACAACCGGGAACTTGACTAGGTTAATACCGGTATTATTAATTTCTTAGTCATAGCTTTGACATTGATATACATAGACCAAATGTATTATAACTAACCAATTTAGTTTATTGTTTAAACATTCAATTAATTATGCATATTATAAAACATATTATAAACCGTATAACTAAATGTAACAGAAAATGCATATTTTAAGGAGTAACTAAACTGTAATACTTGGATGCTCAAATACTTTCGAGTTTCGACACTTACAATGGTATGTGTAAATGAAATTATATATAAAATTATGATGTTAAGCATTCCATTTTAATAATATAAGGCAATTTATATATTTATTGGAGGCAAATGTTGCGTCTAAAGATCGTTTGTGCATTTTTACCTCGAACGAAAGCAACATTAGCGTCCAAAAAACGGGAAAGGGTGTCGGGCCCAGATAACGACATAATAAATAAGGAGTCATCTAGTGAATAACTTAAGAAATGGATATTGAATAAAGAATAGGTTAGGATGAGGAAATTGGATAAAGACGGGAATAGGGAAAAAGACAGTCCCTCTTTTCTTCCCTTCCCCTCCCTTACCAGTGTTTATATTGTGTGTATTTTTTTTTTTTTTTTTTTTATATATATTCCAACTACTCCCTCTCGGGCATAGGCTGAGAGCCTGTACATTCCACCGCTCAACACGGTGAAGCCCGTGAGGTCTTGTTCCAGTCTGGGGAGTGAGACATGCGAAGCATCCATCATGGCTCGAAGCAGCTCCATCGCTGAAGCGGCCGGTTGCTTCGCTCAAGAGCTTCACCGTCTCACCCAACAGACTCAGACCCTCACTCTCAGAACGCCACCTATTGAGCAGTGAACTCACTAGGCATTGTCCCCCTGCAACGTATACAACGTTTTAGGAATAGATTTGAGTTGGATGTTTATAAATTGGTAATACAATAACCAGTAAGTTATAGTAGTTAATTTGATGTACAATAGTTAAGAAAGTAGTTTAATAACTCATTGTTAAGATGTAATTAGATATATCTACTCTGTATGTAAGTTAAAACAGCACTAAACGTAAAAGGGAGCTGTCACTTTCATATACAAATCATTAAACACTCCCTCTCTCTCTCCGTACGAGAGCGGAGTCATACAAGGCTTACCAGGCCTAGCATATTACATAGAGTTACAAAGACTGTTCAAAAAGCGATACCAAATATGGTATTGAAAGAGTTTCACAGGTTAACATTATACTTGTAGTCCAATCTCCACGGAGATTAATGCCCCTTTCCCACTGGTGCGACAACTCACGATTTTCGTCGCCGATGATTTAGTTTTGTAAAATTTGCAAGAATACGTGCGACGTTCACGATTTTGACCGTTTCAAACAGATGACAAATTATACTCGGCGAAAGGTTTGAAAGGTTTGAAAGGTTTATTAACTCGAGCCGCCCCAAGTGGGGTATTAACACCTTACGAGCGGCCTATGCGGTTTATTTATGTGTACCACACAGCGGGGTGTTTTTAGCCAAAATAGGGCTGTTTACGTGATCATTTTCATGCCTAAATAAGACCCAGAACGTAAAACAAGTACCTATCCCTGAAAGGGCATAAACAGAGCTTTCGAATGACACCATAACGATCCTTGTATGATGGATAGTTTTCTTGCAATAACCGTGCAACGCGAGTGCAAAAAGCAGGTAATTCGGTACTTTCAGTACATAATTGAGTATGTAGCGAGTGAGAGAGGGAGGAGGGAGCTGAGATTTGTGTCAGTAGGTTCGCCGCGGTGGTCTGGAGCAGTCATACGCTCGCTAGTCTCCTGCCACCACTTGTCTCTCTCTCTCAGCCACATTACGTGCTGAAATTGCCACTCGACCTATGTCGAGCGCCGCCACATAGTCCAGCTTTATTTAACTCGACTTATGTTGCTCGCCGCTAAATAAGGGTTAACACCTTATTGGCGGGCTAGGCGGTCTATTTGACCGTACCGCACAGCAGTTTTTTTTTACCCTAAATAGGGTTGTATATGTGATCATTTTCATGCCTAAATAAAACTCAGAGCGTAAAACAAATATCTATCCCTGAAAGGGCATAAACAGAGCTTTCCAATGACACCCGAACCATCCTTGTACGACCACTGGTTCTCTTGCAACGATCGTGCAACACGTGTGCAAAAACCCTGAAATAAGGTAATTTCCTTACATTATTCCCTGTGTAGCGAGTGAGAAAGGAGGGGGGAAGTAGAATACAGTTCAGTATGTCCACGGCGGTCGTGGGGAGCGGTCATAGGGTTACTACGCTCGTCCCACCGCTCAGCTCTCTCTCTCAGCAACATTACGTGCTGAAAATGGCACTCGACAGCTGTCGTGCACCGCCACATAGTCCAAATTTATTTCACTCGACATATGTTGCACGCCGCCAATAAGGGGTTAAGAGTACATACTTCAATACAAATACAAAATACAATAACACATATACAAAACAACAACATTATTTGTACATAATAATATTTCAACTTGACTGGTGGCCTTGTTGTAAGTTCAAGACTTTATGTCTTGAAATAATTCATAATTTCTCCTACAAATTTGGCAAGTTTTAATATAACTGCATGTTGTGTACTGCTGAATAACTGTGACATTTTCATAGAATTAGGATTATTATAATAATATTTGTTAAGGTACTGCCTTCTGTAAACATTAAAATGTGAACATTTGAAAACAAAATGGAATTCATCACCGACTTCATTACTGTTACATAACATACAAATTCGCTCGTTTACATTTATGTTGTTGTGTCTACCGCTGACAATAGGCAGCATATGATTACCACATTTGAATTTACACAACCTTATTGAATATTGCTTTGGCAGTTTAAGTAAATAATCTTGGATGTGGTAATCGACCGTCATTATTCTGTAATTCAAACAAACACTACTTCTATTAACTTCCTCCGTCCATTTTTGCCTATAAATATCACTAGATCTAAGTTTAAATGCTTCAGTTACCATTAATATTATTTACATCATTAAATACATACGACATTCCATTGCTATCTAGTAAGCATTTGATATTATTTAACCAGGGTAATTTGTACTGTTCTCGATCATACAAAACTTTCATTAATCTATACAAAACACTTGACATTTTATTTTCCGTATCACTTGTAATCCTAAACCAAAAATTTACCATTCTATTGTCTATGATTTCCTGCAAACTTCTAAAACCTGATTCACCATACACCATACATGTTACAGTTGATTTATTCAACCTCGAAAGTCTCTTCAAAAAGCTATTGCATGTCTGTTTAGGTGATCAATATTCTCACAGCCCCATATTTCACTACCGTACAATAAGATGGGTAATACAAGTTTTTCGTATAAATCGATACTTGTGTCGAACGGTAGGTTAAGCTTGTTAATTGTATTTAATAACCCCTAAGTTGCTCTCTTACTTTTAATTACTTGTTTTGATTTAGCTTAATGAAATCGACCGTTGAAGTTAAATGTTGTGCCCAGGTAAGTATAATCATCCACTACCTGGATTTCATCATTACCGAATTTAAATGTCCTATGTTTTCTGACCTTACCCCTGGAAAATATTACAACTTTAGTTTTACCAATGTTGTGACGCCTGCAGCTTAGCAGAACGCCACGTGGGCTCAGCCGCTCGCTTGGCCACTCGCTAACACTCGCCAGGGCAATGTATTTGGCTACAGTCTATCTACAATGTTGTACTTTCTTTCTTGTGAATCGTCATGTCACAGGCAGTACAGAAGTGGTCTTTATTTTCGCCTGTAACAATGCATTATATTTTATATCATCAGTTATAAGTTTAATGTATAAGACTGAATGATACAGCTAGAGAGTGTGAGTGAGTAAGTACAGGAGGCAGAGGGTAGTCGCGTAGTGTTACACGTTGTCTCGGTGACGTCATGCCACGGCCGGGCCCTCTGAGTGGCTGGCTGCCTCACCACCCTCCCGCCGCGTCAGGAAGTGGTTCCCCCCCCGCACTCCCTGGTGCCTTGTGTCTTCCTTGCTCAGAGCTTGCCTGACCAGCATACCCTTCACACCGCCCTTGCCACCTGTCCCCGACTTCTACCTATAGAACACTTTCTCTCTCTCTCAACTTCTTACCTCTCATTCTTCCAATCTATTTAACATCATAACTCCCCTTTGGTTCTGCACGATTTCATACATTGGCCATTGTATTATATGCTGAAGCTCTCAGATATTCCATGTTTAGTTAGACATTTTGGAGGGGTTAACATTTTGTCTGTAGAGGTTCGACACACTCGCGGTGTCTCCCTACCTTTTGCTTGGTTGTCTGCTGGGCTATTTAATGCTAGACTGGGGTGAGGCTATTGTTGTTGTGATTTCCGATGTGTACCAGGTTTTGCTGAACCTGTACAATCGCAACGGATACGTGGGAAGCCTAGGTTGTCTTTCTGACTGTGTACCTTGTGAGTTTAGCACTGTGTTGCGAGTGAGGGCTTTTGCCTCTGCCACCCAACACTGTGCTATCTCGTTTTGCTTTGACTTTGAGAGGGTCGCCAGGAGAGAACCAGATACTAGCGATCTGGATCTCTCAAGAGAGCACCCCGTCATTTAACGTAATTTGGCCGTACAGTCTTAACCCCTAAAAGTCGGCGCGCAAATTAAGTCGAGTTAAATAAAGCTGGACTATGTGGTGGCGCTCGACATAGGTCGAGTGGCAATTTCAGCACGTAATGTTGCTGAGAGAGAGAGAGACAAGTGGTGGCAGGAGAGTAGCGAGTGTATGACTGCTCCAGACCACCGCGGCGAACCTACTGACACGAATCTCACCTCCCTCCTACCTCTCTCACTCGCTATATACGGAATTGTATCGGGAAAGTGGCTAATTACCTGCTTTTTGCACTCGCGTTGCACGGTTATTGCAAGAAAACTAGCCATCATAAAAGGATCGTTATGGTGTCATTCGAAAGCTCTGTTTATGCCCTTTCAGGGATAGATACTTGTTTTACGTTCTGGGTCTTATTTAGGCATGAAAATGATCACGTAAACAGCCCTATTTTGGCTAAAAACACCCCGCTGGGCGGTACATATAAATAAACCGCATAGGCCGCTCGTAAAGGGTTAAGGACCTCGCTAGGCTACGAGCCGCTTGCTCAGCCATTGTTTCCTAGCCTACTACATCCCAGCTAGACTTTATTCGCCTAGCAGACACTCGATTAAGATTATATGCTCTTATGTTATGTATGCAGCATTTTTATTCACGTTGATTGTAAGCCTTGGTTGTTGTTGAGTTGCACAACCCGAGCAGGCTTTTTGAGTTGCCTGAGGAAGTACTTCTTTTGTTGGTGGAGATAATACTATTGCGCATTTATTATTATTCCCGTGCCAGTTAACACTGTATGTCCATAGACTTGTCATATCTTGTTCCTGCTTTATATAACAGTTCAAAATCCGATTCGATCATATTAAGCAGCATCAGACTTTCTTCAGAAGATTCCTGCTCGATGCTTTAGGACTTTCGTTCACTTTCTTTAATGTAGGAGTGACAGTTTATTATTGTTTAGAGTAACTTTAATTATACCTTCTTCTTGTTTGCATTAAATCATTTCAGTGATTTAATTAAGCTCTCTATCCTTTTCCTTGTATACATTATTAACGTAATTGTATGTTGTTGTGATCAGGCTGTATCAGAGATCATCAGCCTGTAGTAGTAGTGCATTTATACCGAGTTATAGGATACCCCGTTATCGCAGATTTAACTCTGGAAGGTATAGGTGTTTTTGTGCGCCGGCATTATAAGTTCGAGGGTTGGATCTAGTGTTACCGTTGTGGCTGTGTGCCTTTCTAGTCCAATGATTAAGAGCCCTTGTTTTATACGAGTCCCGGTCGTAACAATGTTTACCTGCAGTGATGAAAGGCTACAATACTCCTGAACGGCATTCAAAGCAAACTGTAAATCATTTTCATTTTCGGCCATAACTATAGTGTCATCAGCATAAAGTAGGCAAAACAAATACAAATATTGTTCAGCATCATTCTCGCCCAAGAACCTTGCAACATCTGTACTGATAGTTGGCAATCCCGAAAATGCATTACTGATGTGAGCTTTAAAATCATTTAAAAACATTGCAAATAGAAGTGGGGATAAACTTTCTCCTTGTCTCACACCGACATTACACGAAAAATAAGAGGATATCTGATCCGGCGAAGATGTCGCCGATGTCGGCGACGCAATCGCCGACCTTCTGCGACGTTATCGGCGAAGTGAGCGATGTTTCGCCGATGACCGCAGAGGCATGTCACATTTTCAAAAATATCTTGCGAAATCATGCGAGGATGAAAGAAAACTCGCCGTATGTTCTGCAACGTCTTCGGCGATTCAAGCGATGGTTCGGCGTATTGAAACCTGGATGGGGGTACACGTCTTAAAACAGTAGGCTGAACGGGCCGAACAACGGATTATAGGCAAAGAGAGAGGGAGAGAAATAGAAAAAAGAAGAAAAAAAACGAGGAGAGAGGGAGAGAAAAAAAAAAAAAAACAGCGAGGTGGGCTCAATGTTTGCGTTACGGCTTAAAAATTGAGCCCACCTCACCTTTTTTTTTTTTCTCTTCTCTCCCTCTCTCCTCGTTTTTTGTTTGTTTTCTATTTCATCCCTAGTTTCATCCCTAGACCTCCATCAAGCATATACAGTAAAGCACCCCCCAACACCCTCCTTCAAGATCAATTTGTACATTTGTCGATAGAAAAATATCCTGGCCGAAGGCCGGTTCCTCAGAAAGTACAGGCTCGCTATCGCTAGCCAGGAAAAACTCGATGCCTAAATATCACGAAAAGTCGTAATATTGACAACGAAATGGGGTGAAATGTCTTAAAATCGCCAAACTAATGGGCCGAACGTCATGAAATATGAAAACTAATGGGGTTAACCATGAGGAAGAAAGGGGACCAGAAAAATGACCCAAAAACAAAAATATATATATATGTTGGCTCGCTACCGCTCACCAGGAAAATATTGAAACCTGGATGGGGGTAAACGTCTTAAAACAGTAGGCTGAACGGGGCCGAACGGATTCTAGGCAAAGAGAGAGGGAGAGAAAGAAAAACAAAAAACGAGGAGGGAGAGAAAGAGAAAATAGCGAGGTGGGCTCAATGTTTACGTTACGGCTTAGCCTAATTGAGCCCACCTCGCTGTTTTCTCTTTCTCTCCCTCCTCGTTTTTTCTTTTTCTTTCTCTCCCTCTCTCTTTGCCTAGAATCCGTTCGGCCCCGTTCAGCCTACTGTTTTAAGACGTTTACCCCCATCCAGGTTTCAATATTTTCCTGGTGAGCAGTAGCGAGCCAACATATATATATATTTTTGTTTTGAGAGCAAGCTAAATTTGTATATTTTTCGATAGAAAAATGACTTCGGCGAAGACGGATTTCTCCATATACTGTAATGCTGGTTCGCTATCGCTTGCCAGGAAGATATCGATACGTGGATGGGAATAAACGTCTTAAAACAGTTGGCTGAATGGGGCTGAATGGATACAAACCAGAGAAAGAGAGAAAAGGAGAGAAAGAGAAAAACAAAAACAGGTGAACCCCCCACGAGAGGTGCATAGAAAAAAGGGTTGATCAGGTTCACTATAGGCCTAATAATTTTTTTTTACCCACCTCGCCGAAGGTGCTCTTTGGCATCGTCGATGTTCTCGGAACATCTGAGAGCATCGGCGAGTAGAGCATCTGAGAGCATTGGTGAGCATCCATGTAGCGTTGCAAAGTTTTTTTTGTGCGAAACTCTCCGCGATGTCTCGCCGATGTCGCAAATGATCGCAGAAGCCCTCGCAGATCCCTCGGCGATGCTCGACGATGCTTGCGAGGGCAACCAATCCTCGGGAGTCCTCGTCCAAAATTTTGAACGGTCCGAACATTTGCGACGACCCGCGAGGGCCATTGCGAGGCCTTGAGAGGCCTTGAGAGTCAAACGATTTTTCATGAGAGGTGTTGAGACATGTCACGAATGTGCCAATTTATTGGTGTCGGCGACGAAAATCGTGACTTGTCTCATCAGTGGGAAAGGAGCATAAGAGAGCAGATCGAGTCATGCCTTCAACAAGAGAGCAACACCTCTACAACCCTCTCCAATCCCGTTAAGCCTGGCAGCACACTAAAAGCAGGGATCCCACTGTGCGACTCTGCGACTTCGAATGCGATGCGACAGCTTTTTTTTGTCTATATCCAAAAATCGCCGTTTTCGGCGCCGAATCAATGTGATTTTGTAAGCGAAGAACGCGGTAGCCGTGAGAGAGTATGCGAGTATCGTGCGAGAACATCGAACGTGAGGAGACATTAGCGAAAATCTGAAGACAATTTGACAGCGATAAGAACGAATTATGCGAAAGGTATTATTGACAATTGCAATACCGCTACAATAATGGTGCGCATGCAAGACTACTGGTGCAATTAGACTGAGAATGTTATGCAAACATGTCCAATGATGGACGGTTGTCGCACAGCACATACGTTCCCATGTAATCCCACATGCGATGTCACCGATTTTATAATTGGATGAGGCAGATATGGTATGGTATAAATAGGGGGGTGGCCGAAGGTTCTCGACCAGTTTACCTGCCTCCCAGAGCTCAACCTCACTTTATCTCATGCTAAATATGTGTCAGTACTTGTTAACGTAGGTAAGGGATTTCTTCTTCGATATCTGACAACAAAATGTGACTTCCCCAATTTAAACTAACTGATTTTGTTTACTCTACTTCTGACTACAAAATTTACTTCCCGAATTTATCAACCCCCTGATTTTGACTATTTCATTAGTACTATACTACTTTTTCTTTTAGGGCAAACACTCTACACCAGGCATTATAGAGATAGCCGGTTTGCCTCAGTTATATCAGAAAACCGATTACGGCGGATGGCTGTGGCCTGATGAAGTCCATCCGCCTCTCTATTTTGCCTTGGGGTGGGTGTTTGACTGTATCTCTATATTTTTCATATATCTATATTAATTTCAACTCTTTTCAAATGTGTGTGTGTATGTGTGTGTGTGTATGTGTGGCGGGGGTTTGGATCCTCCAAACTAATGGATTAGTTTGGAGAATTTAGGACATTTCACATCATCCTTTTGGCGATCATAAGACGCTTCACCCCATTCAGGGATCGGTTTTTGGCGGTGATCGATCGCAAACCTGCAATGTCTCGGTCCTTCGATCAGGTAAACATATATTTTGAAGGAAGTCTGGGGAGGCGTTTTTTCAGTCTACTCGACAAAAAAAATAGGTTGAGAGAGAGAGAGAGAGAGAGAGAGAGAGAGAGAGAGAGAGAGAGAGAGAGAGAGAGAGAGAAAAAGTTATATATACTGTAGGTAGAAGCACTCACAACCCTTATCAACATTAAACACATCATCATAATAATAATGTGTTTTGGTAAAATTGTCAAAATAGTTGGAAGTAAGATCGGAGCTCCATAATGCCGGTATCACACGAGCGCTTTTTCACTCAACATTTGTCCTTAACACTGGTCTGGCAGCTTATGAGGTAAACATTTAGATGATTTCGGTTACCTAAATTCATCTACCATCAGTCTAGTTTCCGATACCAGTGTCAAATACTACAGAAATGTTGCCAGAAAAATGTTGATCATCGAATGTTGACTATAAAAGCTCTCGTGTGATACCGGCTCAACCCTCCTTATGTAAGGGCATGGTGTAAAAAACAAATCCTATATGAGGCTACATCCTTAGACGATTTTATACAGCTTAGGAAGGAACTCTGAGAATTTCAAAGGGTAAAGACTATCTCAAATTATTTTATACAGCTTAGGAAGGATCTCTGGGAATTTCAAAGGGTAAAGACTATCTCAAATAAGGCTACATCCTTAGACGATTTTAGACAGCTTAGGAAGGATCTCTGGGAATTTCAAAGGGTACAGACTATCTCAAATAAGGCTATCGGTACATCCTTAGACGATTTTAAACAGCTTAGGAAGGAACTCTGGGAATTTTAAAGGGTTAAGACTATCTCCACGATTTCATACAGCTTAAAATACCCCAAAAAGGGAATTCCCCCACCAACCTCCCAACCAACAACCCAGTGGTAATTCCGCAAGAACCAGAGCAAAAACCAACCGGGACGAAAGGACCCAACAGCAAGAAGGGAAAGTGGGACGCTCCCGCAAGATCAAAGGAAGCCGCCAACCCTGTCAGTCAACAGAGGAGCGCACGACTGGACCAGGGGACCGACCCCAACACGGCCGGAAAGAAAAAGGCCCCAAAGGCACGTAGGCCAAAAATGGTGGATCCCCAACCTTTTTAACATTCACAACACTCACATACCAAACCCATCCTCAGCTGTCCTTTTTCTGTTGTAGTAACTAAGTATAGATAAGTGCTCAGTTGCCCCCCCTTGCCTTGTTCTTTTAGTATCTAAGTGTATATATAATATTAACCAGAGTATGCCACCTGTATTGATGCGACATAGCGGCACTGTCCTTGTGTCGAATCGTATTCCGTGCATTCCAACCAAGTCCCATTCACCTTAAGTTGACAACAACTAATACCGTCCTTCATGCATGTATTTCAGTCCTTAGGGTAATTATCTTCTATCCGCCATGTTATTCCTCTCTTCCATTTACTTTTCCACAATTGTTACACGTCTCCCAATTACCACCTCCTAATCCACAATCCACATTACTCTGTTTTGCTTCATGACCCCATGCTCAGTGGTCACCTGTTTTGTGGGTCACCCTGTCTTTTGCTCCTTCACGCCCCACTGCACACGCCACCCTACCTGTTCGATCGTAGGGGAATGCCACCCCTATGTCCAGCACATTAAGGGTCACGACCCTAGGTCACGAGCGGCGCGGCGCCTAGCCTCAAACCACCCCCTTTCCAATACCCAACCCCCCACCTGTAAAGACGCCCAGACGAACGTTCTAACACGCCGATCCCGTTCATTTCCTCACCCCAATAAATAGCAGATAAAGATTCATTCTTGTAACCCCATTTACTACCCTCTAACTTACTACCCCAACTCACAACCTGAACCAGGAGGGCGGACGGCGCGAGGCTACAGCAGCCAACCTCTCACCCCTAAGAAGTCGACGGTTCCGCCTGACTTGCATTTTCACGAAAACTACTATTATGAGCCCCATGAGTAATCCTATTAAGTAAAAACTAGAACCCAGGATCAACCCTCCCTAGGAGTATCACTCTTGACACCACCACATCATAAGAAAACCCCATTAGCGTAGAGAATCCCATATATACATATTTAAGGAGTGGCATGCCCCCCCACCCCAAAGGGACACCCCCAACCCCCGCAGATGTTCACCATGACTCACACGTAGCCAACAACTTCGTGCCAGACACCAGGTGAATTTCCAACAGGTGATGAACTAACCCTCTAAATACCTATCCAAATACCATCCTATCCCATCCTTAACCAAAACCAAAATCTTCCTTATCCCATCCTAGATTACGAGTAGCATGTCAGCTAGACCAGAGAAGGATATTTAGGTGAATTTATGAATAATATCTCCCAGCCTATTCACGTAGTGCGCCAGTAAAGTAGTCTCTATGAACCTTCACCAAATCCGCCTAAATAACTCTACTAGTACCTCATACTAGAGTTAAGATATCCACGATCATAAATCAGATAACAAGTTACTTACCGCCACATTAACACCTTACGAGCGGCCTATGCGGTTTATTTATGTGTACCGCACAGCGGGGTGTTTTTAGCCAAAATAGGGCTGTTTACGTGATCATTTTCATGCCTAAATAAGACCCAGAACGTAAAACAAGTATCTATCCCTGAAAGGGCATAAACAGAGCTTTCGAATGACACCATAACGATCCTTGTATGATGGATAGTTTTCTTGCAATAACCGTGCAACGCGAGTGCAAAAAGCAGGTAATTCGGTACTTTCGGTACATAATTGAGTATGTAGCGAGTGAGAGAGGGAGGAGGGAGCTGAGATTTGTGTCAGTAGGTTCGCCGCGGTGGTCTGGAGCAGTCATACGCTCGCTAGTCTCCTGCCACCACTTGTCTCTCTCTCTCAGCCACATTACGTGCTGAAATTGCCACTCGAGTTATGTCGAGCGCCACCACATAGTCCAGCTTTATTAAATACGACTTAAGTGGTGAGCCGCTAATAAAGGGTTAAAGACCCCCCTCCCTAACCCCCTAAGTTCACCAGAATAAATTAACTACTTCATAGCATTGACATCCAATACTTCTAGAACATTCCTAAAGCTTCCTTGACCTGCCTATAAATAAGACCCAGAGACAACAGTCGGGCAGTTGAATATTAGAGCTCAAAGCAACGGTTGACCACCGCATTGTATTGTCATCTAGTGTTCCCCCCCCCCCCTCAAGATTCGAGATAACTTCGGCGTTCCGTGATCTGTGCAACTCTGTGAGGAAGTGAATTTAATCTTTTTATGAATATATTATTGCGTTCGGGACTGCCGGCAGTAATATTATATTGGTAAACAACCGATTCACCCATTTTTTATTGTTTCCTGAACGTCTGGTAGTACCCCCTCTACTACTTAAGTTCATGAATAATCATAACTCATAACTGATCTAAAGGCAGAAAGATCGTTATGTTAGAAGGGATTATGTGAGCAACCTAATAGAGGATTCTACAAGCATAACTCCTTGGCAACAATTGACTGTAGGCCTTATCAGCATTGTTGACAAAAAGGCGAAAAGCCGCCCGCGTTCCTTGAACCTCTTCTACATATTGGGACGTCATCACGGCTACGCAAAAAGCCCATCTGTAAACCTTCTCTACACTCCCGGACAACTTGGACGGCCCCGGAGCTGCTGTTAACCCCCGACACCACCGAGACAAGATAACCAGGAAAACTCGATCACAGTGTTAACTCGCAAAGTACCAAATTACGGTACCATTAGCTCAACCAGCCAGTGTATGCGTTTATGTATCAATCTCTCTGATGTTAGGAAGCAAGTGATTTATTATGCTAGTATGTATTAACATATATCAGTGAAATTTAGTTTAGGCGAACTGACTCCCGTAATTATTCTTGCCATCAGGTTTTACCTCGCCAAAGAAATAAGTCCACATTAGGACTACGGCTCGAGCAAAAGCAATTTTGAAAGAAGTGATTGTGACTCCACCAGAAACCTGATTCGCCCCTCACTGATATTTTTCGGTCTAAAGTGTTACCTAAACAGCCAAATATACTAGACCAGTGCAACTAGCTACAGTTATCCCTTTACGTTAATTCTTGGGCTATAACCATATTACCTATACCTTCATCCTAGATTGAGAGTCATATTACCAGAGAGTTAATACAGCGAGATACCTAACCCGCGTGATTCGTGTACTCTAATATCTTACAAATAAGGTGATCAGAAGCATAATACCTGAACGTTGGAAGTGGGAAGTGAACCTCCATCCAAATCCGCGAGAAGTGCTAGAGATTGTAAAAAGTCCAAAACTACGTATCTGACTTATTCAATTTACCATTGTTTCAAGTGCACATATAACCATTATTCTACCTAGTGTTTTTGGAGAATAAAGCTGCATTATAAACCATTACTGTGATGTTATTTATACCATCGGTTGATTCTATTGTGTACTGTGCGTCAAGTCCTATATACCCAATCTTGCAGAACTCACCTATACCAAGTTAACTTGTATAAAAGAAGGGCATAACATTGGCGGCAGCGGTGTTTCTTGATTCGGATAGAGGATTTCATTGCAGTGCATTTTCGAAGCAATAGAGAAAAAATAACATCAAGATGGCAACCCGTTCTCAGATTCCCATTCCGAAATACGATGGGGAAACCTACGGAATAGAAACATACATGGACATTGTAAAGCCTGTGCTAGATTTGGCGTATACCACGGATCAAGAAAAAATTGCTGTAACACTTACGCACTTGGGAAAAGCCGTTTCCCTAGTCGCATACCAGGTAACCCCTACCCTCACGTGGGACGAATTCAGGCCCATAGTGATTGAAGCTATCAAAACTTCATTGGGCATCTTCGTCGCCCACACCCGTATTCAGGACACAAAGTACGAAGGTGATCTGGATGCAACGTTGAACACCATTTCACAACACATAAAAATCTCATTTCCCACCCTAACTAGAGTGCAACAAGAACAGCAAATTTTAGTTAACTTAGTTTCAGTGTTGCCCTCAGCAGTTAAAGATTATTTTGCTGTGCACGACCCCGTCGGGTTCCAAAAGGACCTAATCATCATCCGACGAATCTTAGCAGTGCAACCGAAACCAACATTAATTGCTGCCATCAAGAGGTATACCACTCATCCGCAAAACTCCAACTCCAACTCCAAGCCCGCCTATTCCTCCGGGAAGCCTCAGCCTAGCGGACCACGATTCCAACCCAACCCACTGCGACGGATCTACAAGTGTGCCCTTCATGAAATCCGCGACTCCGCGAAACCTCGAGCAAACCAACCTCGCATTTTAGTAAATGAGGAGGAGTTTGTTGAGGAAGAGGATGCCGGGGATTTGGAGCAGGAAGATGTTGCTCACCTCATGAACTCTGACGCTTCAGAGAGAATCCTGGAAGAGTCAGAAATAGACCCCCAGGATTTTTAGAATATCCCCCGCCCACGATGGCCTCGGCGGGGGACGCCCTCAATGACCGAACTGCCCCCATTTATCACTTCGCCAAGATTAAGGACATTCCTGTCTGATTATTGATCGACACTGGCGCCTCTAGATCATGCTTGTTTCATTCTTTCATTTCCAAACATCACCGCAAGTTTGGGGCACTGTCACCCACCAAATCCAAACTAATCAGTGCATGAGACACTCCCTTACAAATCCAGGGTGAAACACAACCTCTCCACGTAACTACCCCTGCCCCCCATGCAAATTGCTACCATTCATTCATAGTTTTTCCATCCGATTGTCAACATTACGACGAATATTTAGGACTTGACCTCCTTCAGAAACTCCATGCCCAAGTTGATTGCGGCCAACGACTGATCTCTTTTCAAAAAAAAAAATCCAAATAAATTAAAAAAAAAAAAAAAAAAACCCAGTCCATAAGCTCCACCAAGAAGGAGTCCCCTCAGCCACCCTGTTGCACCCTGAATCACAAGAGTGTGAATCAGCCTCACTATCCACAGAACAGTCACAAAAAGCCCCCCCAGAACAAACAAAACAATAAGAATGTCACCCCCAACACTCCTATCCACCAGACCTCCCCGAAACTTAAAAGCTCAACCCCTACCCCCATCAATACTGAAGGAGGAAAGTCCATGTCTTTATGTAATGCTCATTCTCCAAATAATATTGGCCATCCTGTGCAATTTTCCATGCCACCTTTTTTTTCGACCACCCCTGATAAATGTCCTATGCAACCCCTATCCAATGCTCAAACGAATGTACATGCACCCCTCAAACCACACACGCCCCCCTCTGAAATTCCGTTTTCTATGGTTACCCCTCAAACAAGCATAGCCCAAATGTCACAGGTACCCCTCCCATCCGCAGTTTCAATGCCCAACCCTGACACACAGAAAACGAACATACCCACACACAGTAATACAAACCACAGGCCAGGACCCCCCCTAAACTGCAATCCCATCATTATCAGCCCCGCCATCATCCAAGACAAATGCCATATTCCCCCCCACCATCAGAAATGGGTTAACCTTTGCCCCATTCCTCAAACCTCTATGATCTTGACCCCCACTAACATGTCAACCCCTCAGGACTGCTGCCTCATCCAGCCCGCAATCATTTCCTCCCAAACCAACAACATATTAATAGCCAATATCTCCGAAGAAGTACTCACTTTACCCAAGGGCCTCATTATCGGGGACCTAGAGACGTTTGATGACCTAACCGTAACCCCCACCAGCGCCCCCAATAGTTTGAAGTTACCCTCCCTTCCCGAGTCCCTTTCGGACCAACAAAACAAAACATGTATTCCCTACTGCTGGAGTTTAGCGACGTTTTTTCTCAAACCCCCACCGAAATAGGACAGACCAACCTAGAACAACACGCCATCAACACCACCGGACCGCCTTTGCGTCAGCCCTCCCGCAGGAAGAACCCCCTCCAGCGGCAAGAAGAAGAACAACAAGTGCAAGAGATGTTGGATGCAGGCATTGCTACTCCCTCCATTAGCCTTTGGTCTTCCCTAGTGGTGCTGGTGAAGAAGAAAGATGGGTCCACTCGATTCTGCGTGGACTATCGGCGATTAAACGATGCAACGATCAAAGACGCCACCCCCCTTCCACGTATCGACGACTCCCTCGACTCACTCCACGGCTCCAAATGGTTCACCACGTTGGATCTTCAAGCCGGGTACTGGCAAGTTCCAATAACACCAGTAGATCAGCAGAAGACAGCATTCTCCACCAGCGACGGTCACTTGTACGAATTCAATGTACTACCATTTGGCCTCTGCAATGGCCCTGCCACCTTCTCCCGCCTGATGTAATCAGTACTCAAAGGACTAACTTGGGAAACCTGCCTCGCCTATTTAGACGATGTAATAGTTTACTCTGGTACCTGGAAGGAACACCTACGCCGATTGAAACAAGTACTCCAACGAATAAGAGAAGCCGGATTAAAACTCAAACCCTCAAAATGCGAAGTAGCAAGGAACAAGGTTGATTTTTTGGGTCACGTAATATCCGAGCAAGGGATTTTCCCCGACCCCCGGAAGCTATCTGCCATCCATAACCAACAACCCCCCACCACAGTCAAAGGAGTCCGCTAATTTCTTGGGTTAGCCACCTACTACAGACGTTTCATCCCCCACTTCGCAGACATAGCCCGCCCACTACATCAACTTACCCATAAGGACACAGTATTTTCTTGGACATCTGAGAGAAACGCAGCAGTCGAGAAGCTGAAAGAAAAGCTAGTGCAGGCCCCTACTGTATCATTTCCCGACTATCAGCAACCTTTTCGTCTCTACACCGACGTGTCATTATACGCCATTGGAGCCGTTCTCGCCCAAGTCCAAGAAGGACGGGAGCACGTCATTGCCTATGCTAGCTCTACTTTAAATCTAGCTCAACAAAATTATGCTGCCACCAAACGGGAATGCCTAGGATTCATTTGGGCCCTCAACCACTTCCGGTCTTTCGTACTAGGAGCAAAACTGGACATCATTACCGACCACCAATCTTTGCAATGGCTACGGAAATGCGAAACCAATTCAGCCCTACTAGTACGATGGAGAGAAACACTCAAACAGTACTACTTCACGATACAGTATCGACCAGGGAAACTCCACACCAATGCTGACGCCCTCTCCCGTCTCCCTGTACCAGAAAGCCCCCCCACCAACCTGGCCGCCTTACGACAAACAGATTTTTCCTACACTTCTGTAGTGCAGGAATTACCCAAACCCGCTGTCTCGCTCCTACAATCCTGGGAAAGCAGAATCAAGCCCCTTTGGATACCCAAGCCTATATTCTCAAAGTTGACACGTTGGGGAGATCAACTCGCCACAGAATCCGGCCATATAGTCATTGACCCCACCCTCGCCCAAACCTACATGATTGCAATCCATGAAGGGAACGGAATTCACTTCGGTCAAAAGAAGATGCTCAAGATCTTTCAGGACCAATATTGGACACCAAACCCATCCGGAATTGCCAAGCAAGTGACCGAAGCGTGCAAACCCTGTGCGTTGGGAAAGGACCGATGCCATACAGCAGGGTCAGCTGGTACCATTTCCGCTCAAAAACCATTCCAGATCCTTTCCCTTGATGTGATGGGCCCTTTCCCTGCTCGCGCCGGCAACTGCTATATTGTCACGTTTGTTGACATTTATTCCAAATTCCTAATAGCTTGCCCCGCCAAAGATCACACGGCCACCACCGTTGCTACCCTCCTCGCCACTGAAGTTTTTCCCATTTTCGGCCTACCTATTGCTATCTTATCCGACAACGCCCCAGAATTTAGTGGCTAAGTCTGGCAACAATTCGCAAAGCAATGCGGACTAAAGATCAAACACTCCTCCCCTTACTGGCCGCAAGGCAACGCCGTGTGCGAACGCAGTCACCATACGATTAACAACCAATTACCTACCCGTATGATTGCCTTGAACACCTCCGACTGGCCATCACAATTAAAAATGATTCAGTGGGGTATGAATACCTGCCCCAAAGAAGACGGATTTCCCCCCACGAACGCGTGTACCGAGTGGCCCCCCTCTTATTGCCATTCCATCACCACGCCCAACCCTCCACCACACCACTCCAAACTGACCCTTTGCAACAACTACAGAACACCCTGCGCACCACCCAAAACTGCCAAAACACTCAAAACGACAACACCCTTGACCAGAACCCCTTCGCCATTCACGATACCGTAATGGTGGCCAAGTTTCCAGTCATCAACAAATTAGGCCCGAGATATGTCGGACCTTATACCGTCACCCAGATCCCAAATGCCTACCAAACCACCATTTATTATCACGGCAAGACACGCACCTACAGAAATAGATTTGTTAGAATCTTCAAACCCCTAACTAACGAAGATACTATTCCCCCTACCACCCCCAACTCCGAGCTAACCACCCCCTGCACTCAACCACTCATTTTGTCCAGACCCGCAGCCCCACCTGACATTCCAACAAAACCAAAACCTCCTACCCACCTCTCCCCGCTTTTCACCAACACCTCCCCCCGAACTCCTTCCCCCTCCGCACTGTCCCCAGAAGTAACACCCCCCCCTACCGTACCTGTATCTTCCACCTCGGACAACAAATTCCAACAAACAAAAAACATACCTCCCAAACACTCACAAACCACCCACCGTTACAAACTAAGTCCACGTGTGTCCTCCAAAACTCACCCTACAATACCACATCTAACCAAACGCTTGCGAAAACCAGCCCCCCTATCACCCCACTCCTTCCCCCCCTTACCTTCTACCTCAAACCGAAAACCCCCACCTGGCCCTCGCCCATCTCAAAAGAAAGAGAACCCCACCCCTTCCCTCCAACAACCTCTGGTTTCCTCACAAACCCCATCCCCCCCTAACTACACCCCCAGTCTCCACCCGAACTCTTCCGAAACCACCTCCCCCCTGTCCTCAATACCCGACCCACCAAACCCCCCCAACATCTTAGATCATGATTACACCCTCAGAAATCCAAAAACCAGCATCAACAACAAAAAAACCCGCTCCTCCACAATGACCACCCACTTGACTCCATTTTCCCTACCAATTCGGCTTGCCCCCCCGCAACTGGCCCCTTTCCTTCCACCATTCCCCCCTCCACGAGCAAACACCACAGCACACCTACCTCATCTACAACGAATACGGCAACCAACCCCCCCCCCCCACCTCACCTCCTCTCAACCCCACCCCAATACCACCCCGATACAGAACATCATCCAGTGATTCAAGCCCCGAAATAAAAAACCGCCCCCCCATACGGACAGCCTCAGGACGTTTAATCACTAAACCTGTCCGGTTTTCTCCTATCCGCGAGATTAAAGCAGTAAAAACCACAACATCCCCCACAATCCACACAACATACACGCCCATATTAAGAATCGCCCGGATTTTTCCCCCACCACCCCCACAGACACAACACTTAGCCAAGACCTCCACCACTATACCTGACCAACCAGCCACCAAGATGTCCACGACGCCCTTCATAAAGCGAGTCAGAATGTACACGGACTCAGGACAAATGGTCCGCGTGCAAACCCACCACGAAGCCTTCACAGCAGCCCTAATCAACACCACGACAACTTTCCTTCAGGTCACCATCGACCCCCACAAGACCCCAGAGACCCATTCCATCAATTGGTGAGGACTCCTCCATACACTACCCATGATCCACCACCAAGGAGCCTCTCTTTTCTTCACCCTTGAGGCTCGAGGACGAGCCTATGACGAAGGGGAGGGAGGTAAAATACCCCAAAAAGGGAATTGCCCCACCAACCTCCCAACCAACAACCCAGTGGTAATTCCGCAAGAACCAGAGCAAAAACCGACCGGGACGAAAGGACCCAACAGCAAGAAGGGAAAGTGGGACGCTCCCGCAAGATCAAAGGAAGCCGCCAACCCTATCAGTCAACAGAGGAGCGCACGACTTGACCAGGGGACCGACCCCAACACGGCCGGAAAGAAAAAGGCCCCAAAGGCACGTAGGCCAAAAATGGTGGATCCCCAACCTTTTTAACATTCACAACACTCACATACCAAACCCATGCTCAGCTGTCCTTTTTCTGTTGTAGTAACTAAGTATAGATAAGTGCCCCCGTGCTCAGTTGCCCCCCCTTGCCTTGTTCTTTTAGTATCTAAGTGTATATATAATATTAACCAGAGTATGCCACCTGTATTGATGCGACATAGCGGCACTGTCCTTGTGTCGAATCATATTCCGTGCATTCCAACCAAGTCCCATTCACCTTAAGTTGACAACAACTAATACCGTCCTTCATGCATGTATTTCAGTCCTTAGGGTAATTATCTTCTATCCGCCATGTTATTCCTCTCTTCCATTTACTTTTCCACAATTGTTACACGTCTCCCAATCACCACCTCCTAATCCACAATCCACATTACTCTGTTTTGCTTCGTGACCCCATGCTCAGTGGTCACCTGTTTTGTGGGTCACCCTGTCTTTTGCTCCTTCACGCCGCGCTGCACGCGGCACCCTACCTGTTCGATCGTAGGAGAATGCCACCCCTATGTCCAGCGCATTAAGGGTCACGACCCTAGGTCACGAGCGGCGCGGCACCTATCCTCAAACCACCCCCTTTCCAATATCCAACCCCCACCTGTAAAGACGCCCAGACGAACGTTCTAACATGCCGATCCCGTTCATTTCCTCACCCCAATAAATAGCAGATAAAGACTCATTCTTGTAACCCCATTTACTACCCTCTAACTTACTAGCCCAACTCACAACCTGAACCAGGAGGGCGGATGGCGCGAGGCTACAGCAGCCAACCTCTCACCCCTAAGAAGTCGACGGTTCCGCCTGACTTGCATTTTCACGAAAACTACTATTATGAGCCCCATGAGTAATCCTAGTAAGTAAAAACTAGAACCCAGGATCAACCCTCCCTAGGAGTATCACTCTTGACACCATCACATCATAAGAAAACCCCATTAGCGTATATCCCATATATACATATTTAAGGAGTGGCATGCCCCCCCACCCCAAAGGGACACCCCCAACTCCCGCGGACGTTCACCATGACCCACACGTAGCCAACAACTTCTTGCCAGACACCAGGTGAATTTCCAACGGGTGATGAACTAACCCTCTAAATACCTATCCAAATACCATCCTATCCCATCCTTAACCAAAACCAAAATCTTCCTTATCCCATCCTAGATTACGAATAGCATGTCAGCTAGACCAGAGAAGGATATTTAGGTGAATTTATGAATAATACCTCCCAGCCTATTCACGTAGTGCGCCAGTAAAGTAGTCCCTATGAACCTTCACCAAATCCGCCTAAATAACTCTACTAGTACCTCATACTAGAGTTAAGATATCCACGATCATAAATCAGATAACAAGTTACTTACCGCCCCCCTAAGTTCACCAGAATAAATTAACTACTTCATAACATTGACATCCAATACTTCTAGAACATTCCTAAAGCTTCCTTGACCTGCCTATAAATAAGACCCAGAGACAACAGTCGGGCAGTTGAATATTAGAGCTCAAAGCAACGGTTGACCGCATTGTGTTGTCATCTAGTGTCCCCCCCCCCCCCCCTCAAGATTCGAGATAACTTCGGCGTTCCGTGATCTGTGCAACTCTGTGAGGAAGTGAATTTAATCTTTTTATGAATATATTATTGCGTTCGGGACTGCCGGCAGTAATATTATATTGGTAAACAACCGATTTACCCATTTTTGATTGTTTCCTGAACGTCTGGTAGTGCCCCCTCTACTACTTAAGTTCATGAATAATCATAACTCATAACTGATCTAAGGCAGAAAGATCGTTATGTTAGAAGGGATTATGTGAGCAACCTAATAGAGGATTCTGCAAGCATAACTCCTTGGCAACAATTGACTGTAAGCCTTATCAGCATTGTTGACAAAAACGCGAAAAGCCGCCCGCGTTCCTTGAACCTCTTCTACATATTGGGACGTCATCACGGCTACGCAAAAATCCCATCTGTAAACCTTCTCTACACTCCCGGACAACTTGGACGGCCCCGGAGCTGCTGTTAACCCCCGACACCACCGAGACAAGATAACCAGGAAAACTCGATCACAGTGTTAACTCGCAAAGTACCAAATTACGGTACCATTAGCTCAACCAGCCAGTGAATGCGTTTATGTATCAATCTCTCTGATGTTAGGAAGCAAGTGATTTATTATGCTAGTATGTATTAACATATATCAGTGAAATTTAGTTTAGGCGAACTGACTCCCGTAATTATTCTTGCCATCAGGTTTTACCTCGCCAAAGAAATAAGTCCACATTAGGACTACGGCTCGAGCAAAAGCAATTTTGAAAGAAGTGATTGTGACTCCACCAGAAACCTGATTCGCCCCTCACTGATATTTTTCGGTCTAAAGTGTTACCTAAACAGCCAAATATACTAGACCAGTGCAACTAGCTACAGTTATCCCTTTACGTTAATTCTTGGGCTATAACCATATTACCTATACCTTCATCCTAGATTGAGAGTCATATTACCAGAGAGTTAATACAGCGAGATACCTAACCCGCGTGATTCGTGTACTCTAATATCTTACAAATAAGGTGATCAGAAGCATAATACCTGAACGTTGGAAGTGGGAAGTGAACCTCCATCCAAATCCGCGAGAAGTGCTAGAGATTGTAAAAAGTCCAAAACTACGTATCTGACTTATTCAATTTACCATTGTTTCAAGTGCACATATAACCATTATTCTACCTAGTGTTTTTGGAGAATAAAGCTGCATTATAAACCATTACTGTGATGTTATTTATACCATCGGTTGATTCTATTATGTACTGTACGTCAAGTCCTATATACCCAATCTTGCAGAACTCACCTATACCAAGTTAATCCTGTATAAAAGCAGGGCATAACACAGCTTAAGAAGGATCTCTGGGAATTTGAAAGGGTAAAGACTATCTCAAATAAGGCTACCGGTACATCCTTAAACGATTTTAAACAGCTTAGGAAGGAACTCTTGGAATTTTAAAGAGTTAAGACTATCTCCTCGATTTCATACAGCTTAAGAAGGATTTTCTTCTTCTTCTTCTCTCATCTTCTTCGTCTTCTTCTTCCCTTTTCCCTTTCTTATATTTCTCTTTCTCTTCGTCTTCTTATCTATTAATTATTATCGTTCATATTCCTTTATTTTAACATTTTATCCCCCTTTTACTTGCCTTCTTCCTCCCTTTCGTCCTCCTCTTCATTCTATTCACTGTCTTCTTCTTCCTCTTCTTCTTCTTCTTCTTCGTTCCTAAACCTAAACCCTTTCGAACTCCTAATTTCTGATTTTCTGTTGTAATGTTTTTGTTGTATTCGTATTTTCTGTTGTAATGTTTTTGTTGTATTCGTATTTTCTGTTGTAATGTTTTTGTTGTATTCGTATTTTCTGTTGTAATGTTTTTGTTGTATTCGTATTTTCTGTTGTAATGTTTTTGTTGTATTCGTATTTTCTGTTGTAATGTTTTTGTTGTATTCGTATTTTCTGTTGTAATGTTTTTGTTGTATTCGTATTTTCTTCTTTGTTCGCACATTATCTCACTCCTTCGGAACTTGTCTAGTGACAATCTCGTCGCAAATAGATGTTATCGGGTAGACTATCGCATTTATTGCGCTACCGTCGCACTTTAATCGCTGGGTCATACCAAAAACAGCGTTGCCAATAATGACGGATCGCTGAAATCTCAATGAAGGATGCAATGACATCGTAATTAATCGATATTGTCGCAATTATGCTGCACAATTATCGCACTATTTTCGCAATTATCGTTTGAAGGTCGACCATTTCACACACCTTTTCCATGAGTTGCGACAAACGAGACCTGGTGCGAGTACTGAGATTCTACTGAGTTAAGGTGAGAACGAAGTGAGACAATGCCCGATTATGTCGCATTTCTCGCAGCAGTCGTCCATTCGCAGCCGGATTTTAAACTTTTCAAAATCTAACGGCGACCCTAGCGACTTCTGGGGGTCTCGTGGGGGGTTTGTGAGACTATTGTGAGAATACTGAGATTAATTGAGACTTTATGGTCGATTAATGCGAATACTGGACATAGAGAAAACAAAAAAACTGTCGCAAGCTGTCTCATCGCATTCCAAGTCGCCGAGTCGCACAGTGGGATCCCTGATGTAGTCCAGCAGGAAGACCACCAAAACACACCAAAACACCCTGATGTAGTCCAGCAGGAAGACCACCAAAACACACCAAAACACCCTGATGTAGTCCAGCAGGAAGAGCACCAAAACACACCAAAACACCCTGATGTAGTCCAGCAGGAAGAGCACCAAAACACACCAAAACACCCTGATGTAGTCCAGCAGGAAGAGCACCAAAACACCCTGATGTAGTCCAGCAGGAAGAGCACCAAAACACACCAAAACACCCTGATGTAGTCCAGCAGGAAGAGCACCAAAACACACCAAAACACCCTGATGTAGTCCAGCAGGAAGAGCACCAAAACACACCAAAACACCCTGATGTAGTCCAGCAGGAAGAGCACCAAAACACCCTGATGTAGTCCAGCAGGAAGAGCACCAAAACACACCATGGACTTCAACCAGAAAGTCCCAGTCCTTAAAAAAGCAATATTCAAAATCATTGTAAGTACAATTTAAATATAAATATTTCAAGTGATAGCCTTGGTTGGAAACAAAATAGTGAACAGTATTATTCAGTCTTATATATCATGTCTTAATTAAACCAAGTCGGTCTTGGTAAATTATTCATTCTCATACAAACTCTGTAAATTTATACAACTTGTCATAATGTGTAAGTTAATTAAATAAAATCTTTATAAAAAGCGAATAACCAACAAAACTCATAACTGTGTTTTTATACCCGATATTTATTTCTGTGAATTTATAACTATACTCCAAAGTGTAATAAAATATCATGGTTCTTACTTGGTTACAAGTATAACAATAATAGCCTACAACTCGAGTAAACTACGAGACTTAAATATACGATAGATATGTTTTTCTATCTACTGAATTTGGAGTATGATTATCAAATTGTATATATATATAAAGTAGTTCATGAGATCCTATAATAATCTCGGGATTGCTTAAACTCGAATTGTGTATTCACTCATATAACCTTTTGGCCAGCTACATTAACGTAACGTGAAGACTGCATTTCACACAACCACTTACGCCAACAACACAATCTACACTCAATGAGAGCTCTGTGGGAAAGCCCGATCGTGGCCATGGCCTTTCTCAGGGACTCGGGGCTGTTCGGCCAGGCAGCTTAGGGAACAACAACAACAACAACAACGTAACAATATTGATGATAACAATGGATAAGATATAATATAAAGAGTGAAAACATAAAATCGACAATGGTGGCAGCGGGAAGTTCAACAAATTGAAAGTAACAAGATTTTGTCTGCACCATCGACAATGGTGGCAGAGGAAACTCATTTTATTATTGCACCATCGACAATGGCAGTGGAAACTAATTTTATTCTTGCCAGATCGATAATTATAGCAGCGGTAACACAACTGTTCTTCAACTATTTTTGTATTACCCTGTCGACAATAATGGCAGCGGTAAACACAAGCGGTAATGGTAACAGCGGTAATCGACAATGGTAATCGACAATGCGGTGATTCAACAATTAAAATTAACAAGTATTGTCTGCCCCAATCGACAATGGTACAGTTAAGCGATAAACACAAGTGAATCTTAAACAATTTTAATATTGCCCATTCGTTGATGGTTAACCACGAAGTTAGTTTATAGCCCTGTCGACACTTATGGCAGCGGTGAACGAGTAACAAGTTTGTTTATAGCCCTGTCGACACTTATGGCAGCGGTGAACGAGTAACAAGTTTGTTTATAGCCCTGTCGACACTTATGGCAGCGGAGGGGGGGGGGGGGAGGGTTTATACAAACAAAAAAACTGTCTCTTAAACTATCCTTCTACTCTAAACTTTGCCTCCTACTAACGTTTCTGAGCCAGTACCGATACAAAGGTCAGCCCTGTGGATCTGCACGGTCTGCGGGCGGGTTCTAAAGAAGAAGAAGAAGAAGAAGAAGGTGAACGACTAACAAGTTTGTTTATAGCCCTGTCGACACTTATGGCAGCGGTGAACGAGTAACAAGTTTGTTTATAGCCCTGTCGACACTTATGGCAGCGGTGAACGAGTAACAAGTTTGTTTATAGCCCTGTCGACACTTATGGCAGCGGTGAACGAGTAACAAGTTTGTTTATAGCCCTGTCGACACTTATGGCAGCGGTGAATGAGTAACAAGTTTGTTTATAGCCCTGTCGACACTTATGGCAGCGGTGAACGAGTAACAAGTTTGTTTATAGCCCTGTCGACACTTATGGCAGCGGTGAACGAGTAACAAGTTTGTTTATAGCCCTGTCGACACTTATGGCAGCGGTGAACGAGTAACAAGTTTGTTTATAGCCCTGTCGACACTTATGGCAGCGGTGAATGAGTAACAAGTTTGTTTATAGCCCTGTCGACACTTATGGCAGCGGTGAACGAGTAACAAGTTTGTTTATAGCCCTGTCGACACTTATGGCAGCGGTGAACGAGTAACAAGTGTGTTTATAGCCCTGTCGACACTTATGGCAGCGGTGAACGAGTAACAATTTGTGTATTAACCTGCCGATATTGATAGCAGCGGATTTTTTTTTGTATTACCCTATCGATTTTTGTTTTTATATTACCCTAACAACAATGGTGGGAAACACTATGGGAATAGGATATTTTGGGGATGATTAATGGTATCTAAGTTTGCAAATCTTTCAGTGTCTGATTCTTCCCTTAGTGGTGATGCTAATACTGATACCGAAGGAAGTCTGTCCACTTCGGATTTAACCTCTAATAGCGATACTAGCAACGGTGACGACGAAACCATGGCGGAAGAGGTAATTAACAAATTAGCGGAGACTGTAACAGCTGGTCTCTCGCTAGCTAATACAAATAATTTTTCTAAACTCACCAACGTCTCATATTTTTGTGGTGGTCCCGTGAGCAACACTGAGAAACCGGAGGTTAAGTGTAATCCTTCTGCTAGAGCCTGGGTCAAGGATTTAGATTCTAAAACACCTGTCCCATTAGAATGGAGTATTCAGGGTAAGCTGGAAGTTGCAAGACTTTACAGCTTAGGTCCTGCTAAGTCTATTGTGCAAACGCTCATAGATGACTTAGGTACTATTCCTGACAATAAAACAGAATGGGATGTGTTCAAGGATAAATTCTTTACTTTCTTTCCTGCTAAACGAACGTTAGATAGAGTCATGGGAGACCTCATGAAGGCAACAAAAAATGCCGACGAGACGTATCTAACCTTCTTTTCTCGTTTGAGTAAGTTTGCGGCGGAATTACGGAAATTAAAATGTGATCCAAGAGCGGTAAATTGGTTGGTGGTGGCAAGTTTAAAATGTGATCCAAGAGCGGTAAATTAAAATGTGATCCAAGAGCGGTAAATTGGTTGGTGGTGGCAAGTTTAAAATGTGATCCAAGAGCGGTGAATTGGTTGGTGGTGGCAAGTTTAAAATGTGATCCAAGAGCGGTAAATTGGTTGGTGGTGGCAAGTTTAAAATGTGATCCAAGAGCGGTAAATTGGTTGGTGGTGGCAAGTTTAAATGTGATCCAAGAGCGGTAAATTGGTTGGTGGTGGCAAGTTTAAAATGTGATCCAAGAGCGGTAAATTGGTTGGTGGTGGCAAGTTTAAAATGTGATCCAAGAGCGGTAAATTGGTTGGTGGTGGCAAGTTTTGTAAATAGTGCCCCCACGGCTTTCGTTATGCATATAAAGGAAACAGATAGGGAGGATTCTAAATAGTGCCCCCACGGCTTTCGTCATGCATATAAAGGAAACAGATAGGGAGGATTCTAAATAGTGCCCCCACGGCTTTCGTTATGCATATCAAGGAAACAGATAGGGAGGATTCTAAATAGTGCCCCCACGGCTTTCGTTATGCATATAAAGGAAACAGATAGGGAGGATTCTAAATAGTGCCCCCACGGCTTTCGTCATGCATATAAAGGAAACAGATAGGGAGGATTCTAAATAGTGCCCCCACGGCTTTCGTTATGCATATCAAGGAAACAGATAGGGAGGATTCTAAATAGTGCCCCCACGGTTTTCGTTATGCATATAAAGGAAACAGATAGGGAGGATTCTAAATAGTGCCCCCACGGCTTTCGTTATGCATATAAAGGAAACAGATAGGGAGGATTCTAAATAGTGCCCCCACGGCTTTCGTTATGCATATCAAGGAAACAGATAGGGAGGATTCTAAATAGTGCCCCCACGGTTTTCGTTATGCATATAAAGGAAACAGATAGGGAGGATTCTAAATAGTGCCCCCACGGCTTTCGTTATGCATATAAAGGAAACAGATAGGGAGGATTCTAAATAGTGCCCCCACGGCTTTCGTTATGATAAAGGAAACAGATAGGGAGGATTCTAAATAGTGCCCCCACGGCTTTCGTTATGCATATAAAGGAAACAGATAGGGAGGATTATAAATAGTGCCCCCACGGCTTTCGTTATGCATATAAAGGAAACAGATAGGGAGGATTCTAAATAGTGCCCCCACGGCTTTCGTTATGCATATAAAGGAAACAGATAGAGAGGATTCTAAATAGTGCCCCCACGGCTTTCGTTATGCATATAAAGGAAACAGATAGGGAGGATTCACAGAAAGTTTGGAGTAAGTTCTTAAAGTTTATAGAACGTGACCCGAAATTATCTGCAGTAGAAAAGGATGGTGTAGGTGTGGGAAGTAAACGTTCGGTGTTAACCGTAGGTAGTTCTGAGGTAGGTCTACGCCCTGACATCCGTAAACAGCCCCAACACAGGCAGTTTAACACACCCAGTATTAATAAGCAAGCTGTTAGAATAATTTGTAACAGGTGTGGAAGGATGGGTCATAAAGCGAATGTCTGCAGAATGCCTGCCAATAAAATAGCTGGTTTCAGTAGAGGCCTACGAAATGTTCCCGTTGTAAAGGAGTAACACACTTTGCAAAGAATTGTTCTACACCATGGGAGACAATTGATAAAAGGTATGGAGGAATGGCTACTGCACACCCTTTTAGACAGAGTGCTAATAGGTCTTATGTTGCAGCTGTAAACTGGCAAACAGACCCCCTCGACTTGCCTTACTACCCTCAGGCTAAATATAGCACAGCCTTTGGTACCAACAGTAGCCTCCCCCCCACTCCTTACACACCTCCCTTTCCCTACCAGCAACACCTGCCGCAAATATAGCACAGCCTATGGTACCAACAGTAGCCTCCCCCCCACTCCTTACACACCTCCCTTTCCCTACCAGCAACACCTGCCGCAAATATAGCACAGCCTATGGTACCAACAGTAGCCTCCCCCCCACTCCTTACACACCTCCCTTTCCCTACCAGCAACACCTGCCGCAAATACCTAACATTCCTTACGCGCGCCCTGAGCCAGGCTATGTACACCCAAACTCACCCGCACATCTATAGGGAGGGATAGAGAAGAACAAAATAGAAATAATTTTGAGAGTAATAAACTCATCTCACGAAGTCATTCCTAAATTGATAGCCATTCAAACTAACGTAAATGGAGAGGAGATAATAGCTATGATTGATACAGGTGTTACAACTAGTTTAATTAATGAAACGAAACTGAATGAGTTATTACTTTCTAAAGACTTGGTGATGAGTGACGCAAAACCTGTGTATGACGTGAATGGAAAATCACTATCTACTGTAGGTTCTGTTAATTTGAGAGTATCTATTGGAGGTATAGACATACTTCAAGGACTTTACGGTAGTAAAGAGTATGTCTATTCCCACAAACCTCCTCCTAGGAAATGATTTTCTCTGTGGAAATAAAATTTGCTTGACCACAAGCCCTTTGTCTGTTTCTATCAATGGGGTACAAGCTAACATTTCTCATTTAGAAGAGGAAGTCGTAAATTCGATAACCACCCAGAAAGCTAGGAATATTTAACCACTGAAAGTTACTGTAAGGAAGGTTACTCAACTCTCCCCTACGTGGGAGTACAGAACTCTCGAGCTCGCGTGTAAAACAGGGAAGCAGAGTGATGGAGAAGATAATGATAAACTTTACGGGATTTTCACGCCATTTGAGGGTGTCAAGCAAGCCTCTGCTTTATTCCAAGATATAATAGAAGTAGATCAAGGTACATTTGTGGTAAAGTTTGCCAATTTCACTACTGATATAATAGTAATTAAGCCTGGTGATTCAGTAGGCTATGTTGAGATTTGTGAAATTATTGACTTAGATATTTCAGAAGAGATGTCTAGTACACAGCGAGATAATATCTGTACCTTGACGGCTAATGAAAAATGTGACGGCCTAATAAAACACGTTGAGGATAATTTTCCACATTTACCAGTGAAACAACAAGCTCTGAAAACCTTAGTACGGAAATTCTCTGATGTATTTGCCCTAGAATCTGATTCCTTAACAATCAGTCCGTATTTTTTTCATAATATAGAGACAGTTTCGGACCAAGTTGTTTACAGACATTCTTATCCAATACCTCATAAATATATTCAGGATGTCAAGTATCAAATTCAGACCTTAATGGAACCGGTCGTGAAGAAGGAAGGAGGATTGAGATTGTGCTTGGATTTCCGTAATTTGAACAAATTAATTAGAGATGACAGGTACTCATTACCTAACATAGACCGTATTCTAGCCCAGCTTGGAGAAAGTCAGTTTTTCACTTGTCTTGATCTTCGGAGGGGATATCACCAAATACCCTTGACGGAGGAAAGTAAGCAAACAAACTGTTTTTTCAACCCCAGATGGTCATTATGAGTATAATGTGTTGCCTTTTGGATTAAAGGATGCACCCTCTAGTTTTCAAAGGATCATAAATCAAGTACTGATGGGTTTAGTAGGTAATAAGGCACACGTCTATCTGGATGACATAGTTGTACCTGAGAGGACCTGGGAACAACATATAGACAATCTAACCACTGTCCTAGAGAGACTACGAGAGTCCTCTCTCAAGATCCGGCTAGATAAATGTAGCTTTTTCGCAGAACAAGTACATTATTTAGGTCATGTCGTAGGTACCGACGGGATCAAGCCTAAACCTGCTAAAATTCAGGCCATAAAACAACTAACTCCTCCACGAACCATGCATGAGCTCCAAAGTTTCCTAGGGATGTGTAATTACTATAGGAAATTTATATGGAAGTAGTCGGAGAAAGCTGCTCCTCTTACGATATTAACAGGGGGTAGAACAAATAAGAGAAAAGAGAAAACAGTCGTTAACTTCACGGAGAGAGAAAATGAAGCTTTTAATGAGCTAAAACATATTTTATCAGAAGATCTAGTATTAGCATATCCAGATTTCACAAAGCCATTTATTCTTACCACCGATGTTTCCGATATAGCAATTGGTGGTGTACTTCAGCAAGAAGATGAGAATAACCTGCTTAGACCGTTAACCTATTTCAGCCGTAAATTAACCCCTGCTGAACAGCGATAGTCTACGGTGGAGAAAGAAGCATTAGCTATTGTCTATGGATTAAAATACAATCGTAGTTAAATACTAGGATATGAGATAATATTAAATACGGATCATAGACCTTTAATTTGGCTTCTAACTACGTCTAGTCCTAGTGGCAGAGTGGCACGATGGCAACTCTTAGTAATTGAATATAATATACAGCCAAGATATTTACCTGGCAAGGATAATGTTGTTGCAGATGGCAACTCTTAGTAATTGAATAATATACAGCCAAGATATTTACCTGGCAAGGAGAATGTTGTTGCAGATGGCAACTCTTAGTAATTGAATATAATATACAGCCAAGATATTTACCTGGCAAGGAGAATGTTGTTGCAGATGGCAACTCTTAGTAATTGAATATAATATACAGCCAAGATATTTACCTGGCAAGGATAATGTTGTTGCAGATGGCAACTCTTAGTAATTGAATATAATATACAGCCAAGATATTTACCTGGCAAGGAGAATGTTGTTGCAGATGGCAACTCTTAGTAATTGAATATAATATACAGCCAAGATATTTACCTGGCAAGGAGAATGTTGTTGCAGATGGCAACTCTTAGTAATTGAATATAATATACAGCCAAGATATTTACCTGGCAAGGAGAATGTTGTTGCAGATGCACTAAGTCGTTTAAGAGTCGATACAGAAATGGAAGACAGAGTTCTAGCGATTACAGGTATGATAAATCGTGCTACGCAACGCACACAGCCCACAATCGCGGCTATACAAAATGCAACCCAGTTAATATTACACCTAGCGATGAGACTACGGCAGATTACCACAGAATTGAGTGGAATTTGATTGATATCGCACGTGAACAGAAACTTCACCCTATATATGGCAAAGTTATTTCCCTACTACAAAGTAAACCACTGGCCAGTCTGCATGCAAAGGAACACAAATATTTAGAGTCAAATCTCAAGGCCAATCTCGGTGACATAATTCTTCAAGATCTTCGTCCGTTTAAAGGGAACGAGAAAGGCAGCTCACATAAACTAGTTATTTTTCCGGATACACATATTTTAGCGGCCCTATATCTAGCCCATGACCATCCCACAGCAGGAAATTGTGGGGTTAGAACAACGATGCATCGTCTTAACCAATTTTGTTATTGGCCAAGTATGCGCAAGAGTGTCACAGCATACGTTTGCGCATGTAGAAAGTGTATTCTTTATAAGGCTCCGGTGGACGCACAAGGTCCCTATAAAAGATACCCATTACCCGATGCACCGTTTCAGAGAGTTCATATAGACTTAATTGGGCCCCTGCCTGACTCACATGCCGATTCACCAGATGAATCACATATTTATGGAGGATATAAATATATTATGACCTTTATAGACGTATTTACACGTTATCATATAGCAGTGCCTTTGCAAAACAAGACTGCACAATCCACTGCACAAGCATTTGTGGAAAATGTCATACTAAAACATGGTACCCCTACGTGGATTGTATCAGATCAAGGAAAATAATTCACAAGTACTTTTGATCAAGATGAAGCATACCTGTACCACAGCTTACAGACCAAGCGCGAACGGCGTGGTTGAACGAGTAAATCAAACTATTGTGAGAATTTTGAGAACACTCATAGATGATAATTCAGGAATATGGGCTTCAATGTTGCCATACGCAGTTTTTGCCTATAATTCTGGTTATAATCGAGTGATCAAAGACTCACCATTTTTCTTATTGTATCATCGTGATGTGATCCACAAATGCCATATCAAACTATATTGTCAAGTCAGACTTTCAGTTACAACCTAGACGATTACAAGACTGAAGTAGCAATCAAGATGAACAGAACATATGAAAGAAGTAAAAAGTATCTAGAAGAGGGTCAAATCGAAAACAAAAAGAATGAAAAGAGAAACAAAGTAAACACAATAAAAGAAGGAAACAGAGTATATGTGATAGTTGTTCCACGGAAAAATGAACGACAAAAACTACAACCAAAATACAACGGTCCGTATAGATTGGTAGAGAAAGTAAGTGATGTAGTAATTAAATTACGTCGCATTAAAGATAATCGCCCAGTGACAATTACGTCGCATTAAAGATAATCGCCCAGTGACAATTACGTCGCATTAAAGATAATCGCCCAGTGACAATTACGTCGCATTAAAGATAATCGCCCAGTGACAATTACGTCGCATTAAAGATAATCGCCCAGTGACAATTACGTCGCATTAAAGATAATCGCCCAGTGACAATTACGTCGCATTAAAGATAATCGCCCAGTGACAATTACGTCGCATTAAAGATAATCGCCCAGTGACAATTCACACTGACCGTGTTCGCGTAGTGCCAGAAGAAGCATTATTTGCTCGCGACAATTTGAATGTAAGAAGTGTTTATCCGATACACTCGGATACTCCCGAAGCTGAAAGCTTGAGCAACATGAATAATCCTAACTTAATTCTTGATGACAGTGAGAGTGATAGTGAGAGTGGTAGTATAGGAAATAATGATATAATCAAGATGGTGAACATGTTGCAAGAAACAATAATGATGATAATACTGGACATAATATACCTAGATATTGCAAGAAACAATAATGATGATAATACTGGACATAATATACCTAGATATTGCAAGAAACAATAATGATGATAATACTGGACATAATATACCTAGATATTGCAAGAAACAATAATGATGATAATACTGGACATAATATACCTAGATATTGCAAGAAACAATAATGATGATAATACTGGACATAATATACCTAGATATCCTCTACGATCACGTAGTAGAGTACAACCTTTGCCTTATGTAATGGGGCCCCCGTCCCATTGAATATAGAAAACAATAGGGAGATATTGTTTATCTTACAGGTAATCCTGGCTTTCTTGGCGATCGTCCGTCCCGCAGCGATTACGGATGGGTCAACAATATGTAATCCAGTCATTTTTACCGAAGAGTCGAGATTGGTGGTTACGGGAAATACTTATGTCATTCCCTACCAAATTGACACTACAATTGTGTTACACCCAGTTCAGGAAATGGTTCATGAACTTATACAATTTTCTAAAGCACGTAGCCCCAAATTAGCGGAAGAAAATGGACGATGGGAGAACTGGATAAAATAAATTAAAAATTAACTATATAGGATTGAACAAGATTTTCTTAATTACATACATTATGTCATGTCCGAAAGTCCGGTAGTGTGTATATCATCCACATCCAAGCGAAATAAACGTGGAGCAATAGATTTTGTGGGATATATAGCTAATTCTCTTTTCGGAATTGCAACACAAGACCAAAATGATGCAGTTCACGACAAATTAGGAAACTTGCAAATCCTTACTGAACAGGAGCGTAAGCAATTAAATATACATACTTTACCTTTTCCAGCACCCAAGACACAATTATACTTACAAGTTGACATACAAATTCAATTTTTAGCCATATCTGAAGACCGGAATACTTATGCAATGTATAATGATTTTTCCCATTGCAAGGCACATAACAAATGTTTTATATGCCCACCAACCGGTCCTCTTTATAGTATTCACACCCCTAATTGTGAAGTTGCTACATTTCTTGATGGAAAAAGTACACCCGACACTATGTCATACTACTATAATTCATAGTTTCACTCCTATTTTTTATCAAACTAAATGAAGGATGGATATATTCAACCCCTATACCAATTACTTTTACACTTGCTTGTCCTCAAACTACACTTGCAATACAAAAACAGATAACAAATAAACTGGGACTTCTAACCCTGAATGAAGGATGTGGTGCTCATAGCCCAGTTCTCCAATTACCGGCTATGGGGAAGAGACGGCGAGAAGCGACATATCTACGGGCCACACAAATCAACGTGTCCCTTCCTGTCCCTCTGCACACTCACAACTTACTGCGTGCCATAAACAACATGCTTCTTCAAGTGAGAGATCTGCCAACTCCAAGCTTATCAACAAATTATCTACTTCAACTGGCCCTAGTAGACAAACGAATCGAGATGCAGCATCCTCTACATAATGACGTGATCCGGCATGGGACCCTGGCGATATTGTGATCCTGATCTTGGTAGTAGCAGCCTATATAATCTACACCGTCATGTTGGCCCATTCACGTCGAGCTAAGAAGATCAAGATGCAGGAGAACTCAGCAACAACGATGCAATCACCATTTATCACCATGAACAAGATGACGCCATCGCTACCCAACACTTTCGCTCCTCCACCGTCGCCCCTCGCATCAACCGTTCATCCCCACTTAACCACAAGAATTGGCCAGTGAGGACGCAGGCTTCATTCACCCCGGGGAGTGATGTCGAGCCCAGATAACGACATAATAAATAAGGAGTCATCTAGTGAATAACTTAAGGAATGGATATTGAATAAAGAATAGGTTGGGATGAGGAAATTGGATAAAGATGAGAATAGGGAAAAAGACAGTCCCTCTGTTCTTCCCTTCCCCTCCCTTACCAGTGTTTATATTGTGTGTATACAACGTTTTAGGAATAGATTTGAGTTGGATGTGGGTGCAAGAATTGCTCACAAGGTGATACAAGCATGAAACTTCCCGGAAATGTTCACAAGGACCTACTTTACAATTTCAGAGCAGGAGCCACCGAGATTTCTGTATTGCATAGCAACGGTTGCTAGGCAAAGCATTTTCCTTAGCAACCGGCAGCAACGATGCAGTTTCTGAACTACTATGAAGTGTTATGACTTTGTACTTTTATTTATTTTCCTATATTCACTCCTAAAATGGTTCAAAAGATGTATAAAAGCATATATATCTATATAATAGAGTGAATGTCAGCACACCACCAGGGCACACTGGTGACATCACTGCTGTGTAACTCAGCATGGGGTTCAGTGCCAGCTGATCTAGATATACTAGTACTTTAATAAGTACTAGTATATCTAGATCAGTGTCCCAAATGCTATCTAACAGCCCCAAATCCACTAGCTACTAAACTGTAGTTTGTAGTTGGTAGATGTAGTTAGATAGCTGCGCCTGAATTGACAGGATGTGCCAGCGCGGGAGAGCCGAGCCAAGGGTAACGGGGCTTAAGAATTACCCGGAAGGTGTACAGATCGCACGGGACTTAAATGGCACTGGATGAACGATCGGGCTAGGTGTAGGGAAACTAAACCTAGTTGTATCCCATAAAGGAATGTGTGCAACAGATGTATTTGATATAGGTGGTAAAAGGATAAACCCTCGGCCTTAATCATATTTTGTTTCCAGTTTCAGCAAGTTTGATATATTTGATCTGCGCACAGTGATAGTCAAGACGTACTGAATATTCACAGAAATGGCCAGTGCCTCATCTTCATCTGTTCAAGCAACTGATTGGACTATCTGTGTTTTTTGTCAACTGGACACCAAAGAGTCTCTCATATCACCATATCACCATATCTCAACCACACCCACTACGCACGTTGGATGTCCGTACATGTGCGTGACATGAGCAGTCTATCTCACACTCATCCAGATGTTGCCAAAGAATTTCAGCAAGGCAAGTTTGTTGTGGCAAAATCCCAGAGAAAATTCTCCCTCATTGCTGTCGATCACTGCCATGAACAAAACAATGGAGTAATGAAGGATGAAGGCGGAATCATCGGGCTTACCCAGGATGCAAACTCCCTCTTGAGATGGGCAGTGGCAGGACCAGAACTTGTCAGAGTAATTTCTGAGTTTGAAGCGACCATGGTAGGGAAACAACAAAGTTCTGGGCAAAGAAACCATCATGAACAAACCCGGTCAACCCAGAAGTTGTTTGCTGGACAGGTTCAGGCGGTAGTTAGTGTAATGGAGGACATGGGGAGCCCATTTGAGGAGGAAGGGCAGGACCTTCTCAGACTCCATACAAAGGACATCATGGATGAGCAGTCAGTCGAGTGTCTAACCACTCTCGCATCAAAGGGTCAGGAGCAGTATGCAACATTTGTGGAAGAGCGGCTCAGAACAAATACTAAGCCAATCACAGCAACAATTACCAGGAACAAGGTGGTACTGTTCAATGTCCAAGGCAAACGATCAAACAAATCAGGGGACAAAGTCAGTCTCCTCAAAAGTGAATCTTCGCTGTTTGCAAGTCTGTATGTTGCATGTCAGACAAGGAAAGGTGACTTGAACAATTTCTTCAATCATGAAAACCTCCCATTTCCTCCATCTCTGTCTGCCTATGGGCAGCTACGTCCAGGGAAGAAGTCTGATCTCATAGAATGTCTTGAAAAGAAAGTAGGGTCATCAAATGATGTGACACCAGAGACTGAAGTGCGAATCATGGATGGTGCGGCACTTGTTCACTTTCTTAGACCTGAGGGCTGCAAGACATTTGGAGACTATGCTGCCAAGGTCTTTCTTCCATACATAAACAATGCTCAAAGTCAGGCTCTGAGAGTGGATGTTGTCTGGGACCAGTACTTCGATAACAGCCTCAAGTCACAGACAAGAGAACAACGTGTCACTGGTCCTATTCAGCGCAGACGAGTTGGGGCGTCTAGCCCAACACCAAAGAACTGGCAGCAGTTCCTTCGCTTGGCCAACAACAAGACAGACCTGTTTACATTCCTGAACAAGGAACTGCTGGAAAATGCATCAGGAGACCAGACTCTCATTGTTACTGATGGTGCCAATGTGCTATGCTTACCTACACGAGACACCAGCAACATTGCTCCCTGCAACCATGAGGAGGCAGACTCGAGGATCATGGTGCATGTCAGTGATGCTGTTATGCAGGGCTTCCACAAGATCCTTGTTCGAACTGTGGACACTGACGTGGTAGTATTGGCAGTGGCAGTCGTACAGCAGCTGGCTCAGAGACAGCAGATAGAACTCTGGGTTGCCTTTGGTTGTGGAAAGGACTTTAGGTACATCCCAGCTCATGAAATATGTGCTTCACTTGGCACAGAAAGATCCTTGGCACTGCCTGTGTTCCATGCTTATACAGGTTGTGATACCGTGTCCCATCTGGTCCAGGTGGAAAAGAAGACTGCATGGAAAGTGTGGGAGGCACATGATGAATTTACTGCAACATTCTATGAGCTTCACAATGCACCTCAACAAATTGGTGAAGCGACTGAGGCTTCTCTGGAGTACTTCACCATTCGACTCTATGACAGGACAGCAACTTCTCGTTCCATCAATGAAGTCAGAAAGAATCTGTTCATCCACAAAGGACGTCAGATGTCATGTCTACCTCTAACCAAGGCTGCTCTACAGCAACACATGAAGAGGGCAGTACTACAAGGTGGGCACCACTGGGGCTGCACCACGGTGCCAGAACGACAGTTGCCCTCTCCAAGTGAGTGGGGATGGACTTGCCCAGAAAAGTGGAGGCCTCTGTGGTCTAACTTGCCCGAAGCCAGTGCAACCTGCCCAGAACTACTGAAGTGTTCTTGCCGAGGAGGATGCACAGACTGCAAATGTGTTGATGCGCATCTAAAATGCACAGCCTACTGCAAATGCAAAAGTGACTGTGACAACAGTGTCTGAAGCTTTAGGAGTGGCATTTTTATAGCCTGACTTGCCCTAAATTGGATTTTATGCCACATAATTCTTGTATATGATCTCCAAATGCAATGCTACATGTTTTTTTAGAACAAGGAGTTGAGAAAAAACCATAGCACCTCACAGTTTTCCAGAAACTGCATTGTTGCTGCCGGTTGCTAAGGAAAATGATTTGCCTAGCAACCGTTGCTATGCAACACTGAAATCTCGGTGGCTCCTGCCCTGAAATTGTAAAATAGGTCTTTGTGAACTATTGTGGAAAGTTATATGCTTGTATCACCTTGTGAGCAATTCTTGTCCTATTTAGTACCGATTGCCCTCACTGTACAATAGTTAAGAAAGTAGTTTAATAACTCATTGTTAAGATGTAATTAGATATATCTACTCTGTGTGTAATTTAAAACAGCACTAAACGTAAAAGGGAGCTGTCCCTTTCACATACAAATCATTAATCACTCCCTCTCTCTCTCAGTACGAGAGCGTGAGTCATACAAGGCTTACCAGGCCTAGCACATTACATAGAGTTACAAAGACTGTTCAAAAAGCGATATCATATATGGTATTGAAAGAGTTTCACAGGTTAACATTATACTTGTAGTCCAATCTCCACGGAGATTTAGAGAGCAGATCGAGTCGTGCCTTCAACAAGAGAGCAACACCTCTCCAACCCTCTCCAATCCCGTTAAGCCTGGCAGCACACTTAAAGGTAGGTTCACACATAGGCGAGTCGGAGCGCGAGGCCAACGCGAGTCACACTCGCCGCATATCGCCGTTGATGGAGCCCGAACCCAACGCGAGTAGCAGCTGGTGCGAGTAAACACGCATAGAACACGAATATAACACGAGTTTACATGAGTTTACACGAGTTTACGCGAGTTTACGCGAGTGTTGGCGAGTTTAACATGACCCCAACACGCACCGCCAAAATTTGAAAAATAACGGTCAAATTCCAGGGTACGAATAGTGCGAGTCTACACGAGTCTACGCGAGTGTCACAGGAGTTTACACGAGTTTACATGAGTTTACACGAGATGAACGCGAGTCTACAGGAAGTTAACAGGAGTGTATGGGAGTCTAACATGAGTGTGTGCGAGTGTTGGCGAGTGTCAGGATACGTATATAAAGAGGCCCCCACTGGCACCATTGTTCACACCACGCAACACCACCACGGACGGACGTCTGCAGGATACAGCCCAACCCACCCAGCCATACACCATGTCCATCAGGAGGCGGAGAGCGGCAGCTGTACTCGTACTGCAAATGCAGATGCGTCTCCTAGATCTAGAGGAGCTGGAGGAGAAGGAGGCTGAAGAAAGACGTCAAGGGGAAAGGCCACGAAGGAGAGTTTGGGCTAGGAGCTGGCTACTGAGACGGCCACAGTTCGGTGTGTACGAACAACTTATGGAGGAGCTTAACCCTTATTTAGCGGCGAGCAACATAAGTCGAGTTAAATAAAGCTGGACTATGTGGCGGCGCTCGACATAACTCGAGTGGCAATTTCAGCACGTAATGTGGCTGAGAGAGAGAGACAAGTGGTGGCAGGAGACTAGCGAGCGTATGACTGCTCCAGACCACCGCGGCGAACCTACTGACACAAATCTCAGCTCCCTCCTCCCTCTCTCACTCGCTACATACTCAATTATGTACTGAAAGTACCGAATTACCTGCTTTTTGCACTCGCGTTGCACGGTTATTGCAAGAAAACTATCCATCATACAAGGATCGTTATGGTGTCATTCGAAAGCTCTGTTTATGCCCTTTCAGGGATAGGTACTTGTTTTACGTTCTGGGTCTTATTTAGGCATGAAAATGATCACGTAAACAGCCCTATTTTGGCTAAAAACACCCCGCTGTGCGGTACACATAAATAAACCGCATAGGCCGCTCGTAAGGTGTTAAGAGAGAGGACCCCTAAGGATTCCGGAATTTCCTACGTGTGGACGTCCACCTGTTTAGGGAGTTGGTGGCACGTGTCGGGCCTAGGGTAGAGAAGCAGGGCACCTTCTGGAGGGAGGCTTTGTCACCTGGGCTGAGGATTGCAATCACACTCCACTAGCTGGCCACTGGTGACTCATATCCTAGCCTACAGTACGCATTCTGTGTGGCCCGGAACACGATCTCCCTCATTGTGCCTGCAACATGCGAAGCCATCATTGCAGAATACCAGGAGGAGGTTATACGTTGCCCCAGGACACCGGCGGAGTGGAAGGATGTTGCCAGTGAATTTGCCAAGCGCTGGGATTTCCCACATACCGTTGGTGCCATCGACGGAAAACACTGCGCCATCAAATGCCCTCCAAATGCCGGTACAGAATTCTACAACTACAAAGGCTTCCACTCCATCGTGCTCATGGCTATTGTAGACGCCGACTACAAGTTCCTATACTGTGACGTGACGTGGGTAATCACGGTAGCTCCTCAGATGGTGGGGTCTTTATAAGAACCAATATCAGAGTAGCATTGGATGGGTGCACCCTGGGACTCCCTGCTGCCGAACCCCTGCCCAACGACGACACACCTGTTCCCTACTTCCTGGTGGGTGATGACTCCTTCCCCATGCGAAGGTGGTTGATGAAGCCACACTCTACCCGGCGACTGACTGTACCTGAACGGATCTTCAACTACAGACTGTCCCGGGCTCGCAGAGTTGTTGAGAACGCCTTTGGCATCATGGCAAGCAGGTATGTGTTTGATTATGTGACATGTTTGACCAGAAATATAGGTATCGGTGATGGCACCCTACTAATATGAAGTATACTAGTCAGGTATTAAATATACATGCTCGTAACCATTCTCCCTATAATTAATATGGATTAATACATCTTCCCCACATCCACAGAGTGTGAGTCGTCCATGTCTGCAAGTCCAGTTTTAACTAAAAATGATCCTAACCATTATTTCCCTATTTAATATGAATTATACTATTACACCACTCGCGTAGACACACGTTGGTTTCACCGTTACTCGCGTAGACTCACGTTGGTTTCGCATACTCGCATAGAATCACGTTAATATCGCGTAAACTCGTGTTTGTTTCGCATAGACTCGCCACACATATTGTGAAATCCAGACCACCATGTGGGTACTCTCGTTTACGCGTGTTACACTCGCGTTACCCCGTGTTAACTCGCATTAGCGTCGTGTTGACTCCTGTTTGACTTCCGTTAAACTCGCCTTTGGCAATATTGGTTGTTTACTTATAGTGTAGACTCCTGTTGTACTCGTGTAGACTCACGTAGGCCCGCGTGGACTCGTGTAAACTCGTGTAGACTCGCGATCATTAAATTTCTAAATAGTACAACGTGACTGTCACGCGAGTCTACATTAGTGTCACATGAGTCTACAGGAGTTTACGCGAGTCTACGCGAGTCTACGCGACTCTATGCGAGTTGGCGTCCTACTCCCACTTGACTCTCCAATTTTTGTGTCGTCCCAAAATTTTTGGCCGCGTTCGCGAGTGTACGCGGTCCACCGCGAGTCCACGCGAGTCTGTGTCGGCGAGTGTCGGCGAATTTGGGATAATCATTGGCGAGTGCAAAAATGTCATCACTCGCGTTGGAGTTGCGCTCCAACTCGCCAATGTGTGAACCTTGCTTAAGTCCAGCAGAAAGAGCACCAAAAGACACCATGAACTTCAACCAGAAAGTCCCAGTCCTTAAAAACACAATACTCAAAATCATTGTAAGTACAATTTAAATAGAAATATTTGAAGTGATAGCCTTGGTTGTAAACAAAATAGTGAACAGTATTATTCAGTCTTATATATCATGTGTTAATTAAACCAAGTCGGTCTTGGTAAATTATTCATTCTCATACAAACTCTGTAAATGTATACAACTTGTTATAATGTGTAAGTTAATTAAATAACATCTTTATAAAAAGCGAATAACCAAAAACTCATAACTGTGTTTTTATACCCGATATTTATTTCTGTGAATTTATAACTATACTCCAAAGTGTAATAAAATATCATTGTTCTTACTTGGTTACAAGTATAACAATAATAGCCTACAACTCGAGTAAACTACGAGACTTAAATATACGATAGATATGTTTATCTATCTACTGAATTTGGAGTATGATTATCAAATTGTATATATATATAAAGTAGTTCATGAGATCCTATAATAATCTCGGGATTGCTTAACCTAACAAGTGCGCATGGGGGTAATTAGACACCTCTCCCTGTGCGCATGTATTTGAGGTGTTTCCGTCACTAAAATATTCATTGTACCATTTATAGCATTAATACTTCTCCATATGCGCCTATTATGGGTTGATTATAAAGGTATTAACCTGAAACAACAATAAAACGAGTGAAAACAGTGTTTGGATGGTCAAAATCGGAGATATAGCCCGCGAGTTGTATAATGTATGGGTGAGGCAAGCTGCTTTCCCGCCAATTTCCCCCAAGGCCACTGAGACACAGTCGATCGATACTCTCTCTCTCTCTCTTGCATTCGCTTGCTATCAGTGATGACCACACCCTGCAACAGGATTTCTAATGTTAGCACGAAAATATACCTCAGAATAAGGGAATAACAGGGAAAATAGGTGATAACTGAAGGAAAGGAGGAAAGTGGGGAAGGAGGGGAGGTAGAGGACTGAGATTTTGCATGGCCCAGGGGCCAAAAAAAATAAAAAAAATAAAAAAATAAAAATAAAAAAAATATTTGTTTTTCGATGTCAAAAGTTGATTTTTTTTTCTCTGACTCTTAAGAGTCTCCCCGCAGTCCGTCGGGGGAACTCTTAAGAGTCTCCCCGCAGTTCCCGGGTTAAACTCGAATTGTGTATTCACTCGTATAACCTTTTGGCCAGCTACATTAATGTAACAATATTGATGATACCAATGGATAAGATATAATATAAAGAGTGAAAAACACATATTCGACAAGGGTATTGAGACGGTGTGTGGCGGGACTGCATAAATAACAAGTGAATGGTTGTTTTCAATATGCCTGTATATTGATCATAATCATTTGACTGAAAACATCTATAGACAGTAAAATGCTTAGTGATAATATATTATATGACATATTGATCATAATAATTTGTCTGAAAACGTCGTTAGAAAGTAAAATGTTTAGTGATAATATATTGTACGAATTTATTACCAATTGTATCGAGGTCAGAACTTGTGTCTGTACGAATATCAATAATTCATAGAGTTTGATATGTTACGACCGGGGCTCGTATAAAACAAGGGCTCTTAATCATTGGACTAGAAAGGCACACAGCCACAACGGTAACACTAGATCCAACCCTCGAACTTATAATGCAGGCGCACAAAAAACACCTATACCTTCCAGAGTTAAATCTGCGATAAAAGGGTATCCTATAACTCGGTATAAGTGCACTACTACTACAGGCTGATGATCTCTGATACAGCCTGATCACAACAACATATAATTACGTTAATAAGGTATACAAGGAAAAGATAGAGATCTTAATTAAATCACTGCAATGATTTAATGCAAACTAGAAGAAGATATATTTAAAGTTACTCTAAACAATAATGAACTGTCACTCCTATACTAAAGAAAGTGAACGAAAGTCCCAAAGCATCGAGCAGGAATCTTCTGAAGAAAGTCTGATGCTGGGGTAAGATGATCGTATCGGATTTTGAACTGTTATATAAAGCAGGGTCAATATAGGACAAGTGTAGAGACAGACAGTGTCAACTGACACGGGAATAACAATAAATGCACACTAGTATTATCTCCAACAACAAAAGAAGTCCTTCGTCAGGCAACTCAAAAAACCTGCTCAGGTTGTGCAACTCAACAACAACCAAGGCTTACAGTCAACGTGAATAAGAATGCTGCATACATAACATAAGAGCTTATAATTCTAAACGGGTGTCTGCTTGGCTAATAAAGTCTAGCTGGGATGTCATAGGCTAAGAAACAATGGCTGAGCAAGTGGCTCGTAGCCTAGCGAGGTCCTTAAGACTGTGCGGCCAAATTACATTAATTGACGGGGTGCTCTCTTGAGAGATCCAGATCGCTAGTATCTGGTTCTCTCCTGGCGACCCTCTCAAAGTCAAAACAAAACGAGTTAGCACAGTGCTGGGTGGCAGAGGCAAAAGCCCTCACTCGCAGCACAGTGCTAAACTCACAAGGTACACAGTCAGAAAGACCACCTAGGCTTCCCACGTCTCCGTTGCGATTGTACAGGTTAAACAAAACCTGTTACACATCGGAAATCACAACACAAGTAGCCTTACCCCAGTCTAGCATTAAATAGCCCAGCAGACAGCCAAGGAATAGGCAGGGAGACACCGTGAGTGTGTCGAACCTCTACAGACAAAATGGTGACCCCTCCAAAATGCCTAACTAAACATATAAAATCTGAGAGCTTCAGCATATAATACGATGGCCGATATATGAAATCGTGCAGAACCAAAGGGGAGTTATGATATTAAATAGAGAGGAAGAATGAGAGGTAAGAAGTTGAGAGAGAGAGAAAGTGCTCTATAGGTAGAAGTCGGAGACAGGTGGCAAGGGATATGTTAAGGGTATGCTGGTCAAGCAAGCTCTGAAGAGAGTAGCTCCTCGGGACCCCTCCAGGATCACACACAAAGGCATGGTGGTCAGCCAATCACAGGCCGCTACGTCACCAGGCAGCAGGCCTGCAGAAGGCGCCAGGAACCACCAGCCAATCAAAACCGAGAGAAAGGACCACGCGGGCGGGAACCTCCTCCGGGAGGGAGGAGGGAGGAGGAAAAGCAACACTCACTACCATCTCGCTGTCCGCTCGCTCTCTCTCTCTCAACTACACTACAATGCATCTTATGTTCAACTCATGATATAAAATATAATGCATTGTCACAGGCGAAAATAAAGACCACTTCTATACTGCCTGTGACATGACGATTCACAAGAAAGAAAGTACAACATTGTAGATAGACTGTAGCCCATTTCACTGCCCTGGCGAGCGCTAGTGGCTACCGGGAGGCGATTCTGCCAACGCTGGCAGGCGTCACACACCGCCCAAGATATAGGACGCTCAACATTAGGCGAGCACGATATCTGACAAGGCAGAATGCCGACAAGACCCGTCACACATAGCCATTCCACCAGAAAGGAAATACAAAGCTCAAGTCTTACATAAAACAACATATCAACATAAAGAAAATCTTATAGCCCCTCCCAAACATAATAGTATAATTTAGCCTACTATGCTCCCTGAGCGAGCTTCACAGAGCCCAGCCTCCTAAGTGAAAGACAGGTTCAACTTAGGACTTTAGCTATAACATAGGCAACTTACAATTAACTATCAAAAGAAAGAGTTTTTATGTGATTTTTTTATTTTTAATATGTTTATGGCTGCTGCACTTACAGGGCCTACTTTTTCTCCACTCTCAACACACACTGACTGAACGGCGAGGGTTCTCCTGCAAACAAACCCTCCCGTGACAAACAATCAGCCAAAACATTATCAGTGCCCTTAGCATGCCACACATCCAACTTGTGTTCCGGCAGCACAACAACACCTGACACTGATAAACTGCCCAGTTCATCACAAGACTGGCACTTCTCTTCGCTCTTTCCGGCAACGGGACCTGCCAAAAGCCTTTCACTAGTTCTACCTTCGTGATAGGTGATGCAGCCCCAAAGCGGTCTATGGTGTCGTCAACTCTCGATAAGGTATATGCGTCTGTCAGGGATAATGCACACACTCTCTTGCAATCAACACACACACTGATCTTGCCACTTAACACAGGTTGTAAAGTTACAGGCAACAACCACTCACGACATTCCTTATCCCTCAGACCCTTCGTCAACACGTAATCCAGCTCTGCTTGCACCACAGGCTGTCGAGCAGGATTTATACGGTAGGGAATTAAACTGAGCCTTGCACTGTCTCCAGCCTCCATGTCGGATTCTACCCCGTACATCAGGCCTGGAGAAGCAACAAACATGCGGATGCACTGCCACAGCCTAATAAACAACTTATCTCGCAGAACAACATGCCTAGTGCCCTCCCACAACCCAGCCGAGACCGCAGCTTCTAACCTGTAGTCTCCCTCCTTCTCCACCTTCGTCCCTAGAACAGCCAAGTCATGAGAGGGACAATCAGTACCACCTGTGCAGTCACTCCCATAGTTCATTATTGCTAAGGCTTCCCCACCGATACCGTACATGCGCACCCCCGCATTCCTTACGAATACATCTGCCTGCGCAGCATCACCGCTTTTAGCGACATGGCCAGATACAGTCGGTCTATGGCAGAGCTGTTGCATTCGACTAGAGCAGCATTGGGAGGCTATACGACGACCAGGCACATCCACTCCACAGCCAAACTCACCAATCTGCTCAATGTCCTCCTTTTGACCACCACCCTTGGCAGCCATGGGTAGACCCTGACCTGACAACCATGTCCAAGCCTCGTCGCCCACCTTGAACTACCGACACAACGAGGCTAACGGTCTTTCAACATTCACGTGACCTGCCCGCGGAACATCTTGCACCGCCCGAGTTGTGAGGCTCAGGGGCTCGGCACGACCAGTGGGGTATGAACCGAACTGGTGCTGGAGCGCTGCACACTGCTGCTCAGGCAGGTGCTCTAGCGCTTCCACAGCCACCAGACTCGTGTTCCCCGCCCACTGCTCCGCCGAGACATGACAATCCCTACTCTCCTCCACCTGTGCCCTACTACCCCCTCTCCTTCTCCACCTTGGCCGCTGCAGACCAACGCAGGGACCTTAGGCTGCTCAGGTGATTGCCTCACAAACTCCTCCAACAGGTTTACATGACATGTTTCCCCGTCCTCGTGTTTGATTTCGACAGCACCATTACCACACTTCTGAACTTCCGGATCCTTCAACTGCAGTTTACAAATATCTGAGGGAACCAACCTGTCTAGATGCTTCAGAAGCAGCCCAAGTCCTCCCCCAATATCAAACAGAGCAACCCTTTTTTCTCTCTGTGTGTAACGTTGCTGCCTCGGAGTCTCTTCTTGCCCTACCTCCTCACAAGCTGTGACAGGTCCTGGGGCTTCTCCAGACTCCAACAATGGTGCCAATACTGAGTCGCCAAGAAGCGCTGCTGGTACTAAACTCTCCAAACTTTTACCAACATCAGCCGTCTTCTTCCGACCATTCCTCCGCTGATCAGAAGACTGAGGAATAGGCTGTGACACTTTGGATGCTAGAGATCTTGTAACAACGCAAACCATAGGTTGTACATGACACTTCTCTACCCACTCCTGTTCCTCCCTACTCACGTCGGCCGGCTTCTCGGCAACGACCAAGGGGGAAACCTCAGAAGTAGGCACCGCAAAGTCGTTGCCGAGAAGGAGGTCGACGCCCCCAACAGGCAAGTTCTCCACAATTCCCACATCCAACTCTTGTGTCACACCATCTACCTCCAGTTCCATCCTTACCAACGGGTATGACCTGATAGCATTGATACCTTACACCAGAACCACCCGTGCCGCGTTTATTGGTCTACCAGTAAAGTTCTTCATTAAAGTCTGAGAGGCACCCGTGTCTCGCAACAGCTCAACTCCATGCTTCTTACCAGCCCACTTCACTCAGCCATGCCCTCGATGGTCACAAAAGACATCGCGGACAGGGTTCGAGCCTTCCGGATTCTTCTCCACTGGCTGTGTCCCAGCCTCTGACGTTATACCCCGGGCAAACTCAGACGACTTCGGGGACACCCCAATGTTGCGAGCCAAAGACACAACTGCATTAGGTAGCTTGCTTGGACAGGCTCTTGCAAAATGCCCCTTCTCAAGACAATGAAAACACTCTAACTCCCCCTTGGGCTTCCCATGAGGTGGGGAAGGGCACTGACCCTTCTTAAACGGGACGGTACTAGGTTTATGGTCAGTTTTGGTGTCGTTGCTCTTGTTCTTAGTGTAATTATGTGTATCAGTGTTTCGGGGAGGGGGAGGGTTACGCTCCTTATTGCCTGCATCACTTCTCTGTGCAAGACCGCACCCACGAATCAAAGATAACCGAAGGTCAGCCATTTCAGCTGCCTCCTGAAGAGTTTTCGGGTTCTTTTCTTTAAGATTCAAAGTCAGATCGCCGCCCGTACACTTGAAAAATTGTTCTAGAAGCATCAGCTGTTTCAACTCTTCAAACGTCGATGCCTTCTCAGAACGCAGCCAGTTTCTAAATGCATCGGACAGATCCCGGGCATGCTCAAGAAAGGTGCATTCACGACCCTTCGTTAAGCCCCAGAACTTCAATCTGTACGTCTCTGGTTGTAACTCATATGCCCGCAGGACAGCCTCCTTCAATACCTCATAATCGATGCACGACTCCAAGGACAACGCATCATATGCCTTGAGTCCTTTGCCAACCAACCTAGAGGAAACAAGGGCTGCCCACTTAACCTCGGGCCATTGGTGCTCCCGGCACTTCTTCTCAAAACACATACAAAATTCAGTAACACCCGACTCATCAAATACAGGGACCAACTTGAGCAGGTGCGATAAAGACTGATCAAGACCTCGATTCCCAGAACCGAGACGCTGCCCTGTCGACTCCACCCTAGACTTCTCAAGATCTATGTCTGCACAGTACTTCGCCTTTCTCTCCTCAGTCTGAACCTCAGCCTCACGTATGGCCCTTCTCTCCTCAGTCTCATATCTGGCCCTTCTCTCCTCAGCCTGAATCTTAGCCATCTCAAACTCCCGCTGCTGCTGCAGCTGCATCTTAGCCATCTCAAGCTGGAAGAGCATATCTGCAGTTAAACCTTGAGGAGGAGGAGATGTAACAATTGGAGACTCACCCAAGTGCAAACCACGCTGCCAGCGACTATCGGCCTGCAGGAACGTACCCGGCTCCGGAGCCCGAGGGGGCGCCATGGTAGGAGTCGAGTGGAATGGGGGCTGGGCCGAAGGTGCCCCAGCTCCCGCTCCACCCGAAGCCCCACGCACCCCGCCGAGCACACAGGCACCAGGTCACCTCTCGACATGCTGCTAGTGCCCACATGCCCCATGACCGTGGCCAAACACTGGAGACCATACCGATCAATCCCCGATACCCGGTCAACAATAATAGGTATCTCCATAAACTTCCTTGCATCCTCCTCACTAGTTATAACTCTAATGACTTCTGACAAACCCCGCTGCTGCACCTCAGAGTCTGTTTCCCCACTGTACACTGATCCGTCGTCCGACATATTGTCTACCGAAAATTCTCAACGTTTATAAAAAAAAAGAAGTACCTAAACTCTTATGTAGCACTATTCACTCAAAAATATAAAATGCTTGAAGACTCTTAAGTGTTATACTACTTGCCAAAATAAAATCCACGTGTCCACTATATTCCTTTAAACAAAAACAAATGACCACAACACTCCTGCAATATTTCTCTAAGTTCACAAAATCCTAAGCAAGGTCGCCATTTGTTACGACCGGGGCTCGTATAAAACAAGGGCTCTTAATCATTGGACTAGAAAGGCACACAGCCACAACGGTAACACTAGATCCAACCCTCGACCTTATAATGTCGGCGCACAAAAAACACCTATACCCTCCAGAGTTAAATCTGCGATAACGGGGTATCCTATAACTCAGTATAAGTGCACTATTACTACAGGCTGATGATCTCTGATACAGCCTGATCACAACAACATACAATTACGTTAATAAGGTATACAAGGAAAAGATAGAGATCTTAATTAAATCACTGGAATGATTTAATGCAAAATAGAAGAAGATATATTTAAAGTTACTCTAAACAATAATGAACTGTCACTCCTATACTAAAGAAAGTGAACGAAAGTCCCAAAGCATCGAGCAGGAATCTTCTGAAGAAAGTCTGATGCTGGGGTAAGATGATCGTATCGGATTTTGAACTGTTATATAAAGCAGGGTCAATATAGGACAAGTGTAGAGACAGACAGTGTCAACTGACACGGGAATAACGATAAATGCACACTAGTATTATCTCCAACAACAAAAGAAGTCCTTCGTCAGGCAACTCAAAAAACCTGCTCAGGTTGTGCAACTCAACAACAACCAAGGCTTACAGTCAACGTGAATAAGAATGCTGCATACAAAACATAAGAGCTTATAATTCTAAACGGGTGTCTGCTTGGCTAATAAAGTCTAGCTGGGATGTCGTAAGCTAGGAAACAATGGCTGAGCAAGTGGCTCGTAACCTAGCGAGGTCCTTAAGACTGTGCGGCCAAATTACATTAATTGACGGGGTGCTCTCTTGAGAGATCCAGATCGCTAGTATCTGGTTCTCTCCTGGCGACCCTCTCAAAGTCAAAACAAAACGAGTTAGCACAGTGCTGGGTGGCAGAGGCAAAAGCCCTCACTCGCAGCACAGTGCTAAACTCACAAGGTACACAGTCAGAAAGACCACCTAGGCTTCCCACGTCTCTGTTGCGATTGTACAGGTTAAACAAAACCTGTTACACATCAGAAATCACAACACAAGTAGCCTTACCCCAGTCTAGCATTAAATAGCCCAGCAGACAGCTAAGGAATTGGCAGGGAGACACCGAGAGTGTGTCGAACCTCTACAGACAAAATGGTAACCCCTCCAAAATGCCTAACTAAACATATAATATCTGAGAGCTTCAGCATATAATACGATGGCCGATATATGAAATCGTGCAGAACCAAAGGGGAGTTATGATATTAAATAGAGAGGAAGAATGAGAGGTAAGAAGTTGAGAGAGAGAGAAAGTGCTCTATAGGTAGAAGTCGGAGACAGGTGGCAAGGGATATGTTAAGGGTATGCTGGTCAAGCAAGCTCTGAAGAGAGTAGCTCTTCAGGACCCCTCCAGGATCACACACAAAGGCATGGTGGTCAGCCAATCACAGGCCGCTACGTCACCAGGCAGCAGGCCTTCAGAAGGTGCCAGGAACCACCAGCCAATCAAAACCGAGAGAAAAGACCACGCGGGCGGGAACCTCCTCCGGGAGGGAGGAGGGAGGAGGAAAATCAACACTCACTACCATCTCGCTGTCCGCTCGCTCTCTCTCTCTCAACTACACTACAATGCATCTTATGTTCAACTCATGATATAAAATATAATGCATTGTCACAGGCGAAAATAAAGACCACTTCTATACTGCCTGTGACATGACGATTCACAAGAAAGAAAGTACAACATTGTAGATAGACTGTAGCCCATTTCACTGCCCTGGCGAGCGCTAGTGGCTACCGGGAGGCGATTCTGCCAACGCTGGCAGGCGTCACAGATAAAACTGTACATATCTTAATAATAACCGTTTTACGCCTTCCTTTTATTAATTTGGCAAGTAACCTATATGAAAAAATCTCCCTGGTAAAGAATGCATTGTTCCTCAGTGTATGAAAGTTTCTTCTTAACCCTTTCAAGAATGTATTTTGCCAGTGTACCCTGGCTATCATTAGTCGATTTTATACAATTAAAGATGGAGCTGTGGGAATGATAAGGGTAACGACTGTTTTAATTAACGTACTGACTTCCTAATCTGAATAAATTTGTCTGATAATAGCAAAAAAAAAACAGAAAAGAAATGCGTACTTGTATCTTGAAAAGATTAACCTACTGTATAGCCTACAATTGGATATTGCCAAGTTATTTAATCGTAGCAATTAGCAGAAAATTGTAGTAAATATGTAATGAATTGACACGCTAACTAATTCGATGAAGTTGTTTTTCCCGATTCCCGCTAGGAAAAGGGCTGTTTTGCTGAATTGAATTTTGTCGTCTGGAACCTTTGACACACTACTCCTCCTAACCAGCTGCCTCCACGACATTGAACACTAAAACCAAAGTTATTTGCAGACACAAGACGAACAAAGTGAACCAGTCTGATTTCCGCTACCGACTGTGGTGGCTGTTACACCGCGAGATTGTGTAAAATGGAATGTAGCGGAATCGGGATGTAGCGGACTCATCCCCATAACCTACTCTCAGACCGCCAGTATGGCTTTCATAAGTGCCGCTCTACTGGTGATTTTCTTTCTTATCTTACTAACTCTTGGTCAGCCTCCATTTGTGACTTCGGTGAGACTTTTTCTGTTGTGCTAGATAATCAAAGGCCTTCGATAGAGTCTGGCACAATCCCTTATTTTCAAACTACCCTCCTACGGTTTCTATCCCTCCATCTGTACATTTGTCTCTAATTTCCTTTCCGGCCGTTCCTTAGCTGCGGTTGTGGAATGCCACCGTTCACTTCCTCAACCTATCAACTCCGGTGTTCCTCAGGGCTCTGTCCTTTCTCCAATTCTCTTCCTACTATTCAATAACAACCTTCTCAACTGCACCTCAAAGTCAAAGTCAAAGTAAAAAAAAATTATTTAGCCAGTGAACTACAAAGTATGCATAGAATATTAAAATAAAGACGGCTGAGCCTTTTGAGAGTTTAACACTCTCTTTAACCCTTAATTGGCGGCGCGCAACTTATGTTGTGTGAAATAAATTTGGACTAAGTGGTGGTTCACAACTTATGTCGTGTGCCATTTTCAGCATGTAATGTTGCTGAGAGAGAGAGCTGAGCGGTGGGACGAGCGTAGTAACCTTATAGCCGCTCCACACCACTGCGGTGGACCTACTGATATGAATCCCACCCTTCCCTCCCCCCTCACACCCGCTACACAGGGAATTATGTAGGGAAATTACCTAATTACAGGGTTTTTGCACTCGTGTTGCACGATCGTTGCAAGAGAACCAGTGGTCGTACAAGGATGGTTCGTGTGTCATTGGAAAGTTCTGTTTACGCCCTTTCAGGGATAGATACTTGTTTTACGCTCTGGGTCTTATTTAGGCATGAAAATGATCACGTAAACAACCCTATTTAGGGTAAAAAAAAAAACGCTGGGCGCTACGGTCAAATAGACCACCTAGCCCGCTAAATAAGGGTTAAAGGCACCTAAAATATGCATTATTGGTAGATTTGTTTTATAGCAAGGCTAAATCTAAAATAATATGTGAATGTCATTATTACTATATGTAGAATACAAATCTTAATATACTATACTTTGTTACTAGGAAACAACAATAATAATAATAATAATAATAATAATAATAATAATAAATAATAATAATACTAATGATAATAATAAAAATAATAATAATAATAATAATAATAATAATAATATTAAAATATAAATATAAATAATGATAAAGATATTTGTATGGATCCCCAAAAGACCAAAGTATACTCTCTAAATGAATAGCATATGTACCAAGAAACTGGTGAAGCCAATTTCACATGTTATACTGTAGGTAATTCAATATTCGGACATTAAGTGAGCTTTATAGGCAAGTTTGAAAGCTGATACATTAGCTTTTTCCCGAATAATGTTAGGAATGTCGTTCCACTTCTTCGGTCCGCGATAAGTACTCAGAGACTGAGACTGACTCGTACTCATGAAGCCCCATTCACTCATATGCTGATGGCTCTACATTACACTATTCAATTAGCCTTCCACAACACCATTCACAATAGGAACTCCAAAACTCACGTAAATAAACCATAAAACACCTATCTTCTGATCTCTCTACTATCTCTAATTGGGGCAGAGAAAACCTTGTTACTTTCAATGCTTCCATAACTCAATTTCTCACCCTGTCTACTCGTCGCTCCGTTCCAGAAAACTATGACCTAGCCTACTATTCAACAACATACAAATTTACCCTTCATCTTCTCTTAATAATCTTGGTGCCTCTTTTACTTCTGATCTATCTTGGAATGATCATATTACCACTCTTGCTAAAACAGCTTCCCGGAAGCTGGGTTTGCTCAACCGCCTCCAGGGATGTTTTACCCCTGTGCAGCCTCTTGCTCTGTACAGGGGCACAGTGTGTTCATGCATTGAGTATTGTTCAGACGTGTGAGGCGGATCCTCTCGCACAACACTTCTATTCAAAGTAGAAAAGAAAGCCTTCCGTCTCATTAACTCACATCCACTTACCAATTCTCTGCAGTCTCTCTCTCTTCGCCGCAATGTTGCATCTCTCTCACTATTCTACCGCTATTACAATAATCAGTGTTCCTCAGAGCTCTCTCAGTGTATACCACCCCTTCTTCGTAGAGCACGTAGCACCTGTCTTGCAACACAATCCCACCTCTACTCTGTGCAACTCTCCAACCCAAGAGTGAGATGTTAATTTCAATCTTTCTTCTATTCAACAGCTGAGCTCTGGAACTCTCCCAGAATCAGTCTTTCCCTCTTCTTATGACTTAAATTGCTTCAAACTCCGTGTGTCCAGGCATTTTGGCTCGAACGTCCCCTATTTTTTCCCCTGTCACTCTTTCAACTCTGGGGGAGGCACTCACCACAGGCAGTTCTGCCTTTTGTCTCCCTCACTCACATAGAAAACAAATAATAATAGTAGCTTAATTACTTATTTTGCCCACTCCATAGGTTACAGAGAGTTTAGTGCATACTGATACTCATTTGGTGATAAAGAGCAAAGCAGGCTTCGATCAAATACACAAACAACAACCGGACTTCCAGAGGACAATACATATTTTCATAGAACAACCGGACTCACAGAGGACAATCATTATTCTCATAGAACAACCGGACTCACAGAGGACAATCATTATTCTCATAGAACAACCGGACTCACAGAGGACAATCATTATTCTCATAGAATAACCGAACTCACAGAGGACAATCATTATTCTCATAAAATAATGTGATTCCCATTCGGAAATTGAGATGACGGGGTTGCAAGCAACCAAATTAGCAACCCCTTCAGATACACTCATAAACCAAGAAGAGATTCAACCAACCAGAGCCAGGATAGCAAACATAAAGGAGAGGAAAAGAAAGAAGCGAAGGGCACATATCCGGACCAAGAAAGAAACAACGCGTCCAGCATAAATAATCCACGTTCTCCATGGGACCAGCAAACAATGCACCTATATCAACGCCACTTACTGGGACCTACAGGAAATGCAGGGTCACTTACTGATCATGACCTATTTCCGGGCCAATCAAAGCGGTCCCTCCCGGACCAATCACAGGATCCAGGATACGTGAAAAAGGCGTACCCACCCCAAGAACCACATTCGAATTATAATGAGGTAGAGTTTATGCTAATAGCTCATCAACATCAAATGTCATATTTCCACAGATGGAACCAAAAGAACCACCTCTACAGTGCAGAAAATCACCTATATCCACAATAACTGACAAATAAAGGGTAACGAAAACCTTGCATGCAAAGTTGGAAATCAGGGAAAAGACGAATACATGCAAAACATTTATCCTGCACCCATGCAAGCTTTCTAAAATAGAAGTGTAATCTTAAGAAATAAAGAATAACTATATCCATGTATTCCTGTGTTAATTATGCTTTTAAGGCATTTATTAACTTCACAATAATTAAAATATCGAAATCCTCATGTCCCTACTATTCCGAAATTAATTAAATTAAACTCAAATTAACATCCAAAATATAGCCTGACCGAAATATATGATCGATAGGCAAACACGAGGCAATACCTTCCACTAGCTAAGCTTTTAGTGGGTATCTACCAGTGTCGGAGTTACTTCCGAATAGGGCTAGCCATTTTCCCTATAAAAAGTTCATCGAGTGTGGCAACCCAGAAGTGTGTTAGAGGAACTAGAAGTGACCGTCTCTAGTTGTGTGTGAGAGTCAGTTCCCTTTGGTGTCCAGTCGAGGAAGGAACTACGAGTCCTACGTCGTCTAGATTCCCTCTCATAGATATTACTTCTCCTCCACATCCATACCCTAAGTGTCTCTGTGTTACTATGTTTTGAGAATTATTGTGAAGGTGATATAAAATATGCGAGTGTTCAATTTAACTTTGTTTTAGAGCCTTTTTCTTTACTCTCCTTGCGCAACTTTGTTCACGTAGTATGAGAATCTAACTTCTATCTGGTCAGGTGAATTATATATATAATATTTGTGATTTAACCAATTTAAGTCCAAATCAACGTTCTTATATTTTTTACTTACGTTACATACTCTATATTATACGTAATACTTGATGAATGCTCACAGATTTTATTCAGTTGTGTTATTATTGATTGAGTGTCCAAGTTCGCAGTGAAGTGTGTACCGAGAGCAATTTTCCTTCCTTAAACTTAAATTCAAACTCAGGACGGAGCTACGTCCAACTTTCATAAGAGATCACTTATGCCCCTTTCCCACTGGTGAGACAAGTCACGATTTTCGTCGCCGATGCCTTAGTTTTGTCAAATTCGCAAGAATACGTGCGACGTTCACGATTTTGACCGTTACAAACAGATGACAAATTATACTCAGCGAAGATGTCGCCGATGTCGGCGACGCAATCGCCGACCTTCTGCGACGTTATCGGCGAAGTGAGCGATGTTTCGCCGATGACCTCTGCGAGGCATGTCACATTTTCAAAAATATCTTGCGAAATCATGCGAGGATGAAAGAAAACTCGCCGTATGTTCTGCGACGTCTTCGGCGATTCAAGCGATGGTGCGGCGTATTGAAACCTGGATGGGGGTAAACGTCTTAAAACCCCCAGAGTGCCAGGTCCGTATATATACGGACTAGGGTCTTGTCACGCCCAGTGCCAGGTCCGTATATATACGGCCTCGCCGAAAAAAAATCGTAGCAGCGAAACGACTGCACCTATGGCTTTCATATTTCTACCACATGTACCTTACCCTTCTGGCTTCTTGCCACCACCAACACACCTCCCTCCCCTCACCCACTCGCTGACTATCGGTCGCCTCACAAAGAAAAAAAAGGAAAATATGTGGCGGCGAAACGACTGAACCAATCGGTTCCATATTTGTGTGACAAGTCCCCTACCCTTCTGTCGTCCCCCCACCACATCCCCACCTCCCTCCCACCACCCACTTCCAGCGTATCCATACGAAGTAAAGGCAAAAAAGGAAAATCCGTGGTGGCGAAAGTACCTCACCAATCGGCTTCATATTTGTAACACGAGTCAATTACCCTTCTACCTTCCCCCCACCATCCCCCAAATATGAAAACTAATGGGGTTAACCATGAGGAAGAAAGGGGACCAGAAAAACGACCCAAAAACAAAAATATATATATGTTGGCTCGCTACCGCTCACCAGGAAAATATTGAAACCTGGATGGGGGTAAACGTCTTAAAACAGTAGGCTGAACGGGGCCGAACGGATTATAGGCAAAGAGAGAGGGAGAGAAAGAAAAAAAACGAGGAGGGAGAGAAAGAGAAAACAGCGAGGTGGGCTCAATTAGGCTAAGCCGTAACGTAAACATTGAGCCAACCTCGCTGTTTTCTCTTTCTCTCCCTCCTCGTTTATTTTTTCTTTCTCTCCCACCTCGCCGAAGGTGCTCTTTGGCATCGTCGATGTTCTCGGAACATCTGAGAGCATCGGTGAGCATCCATGCAGCGTTGCAAAGTTTTTTGTATGCGAAACTCTCCGCGATGTCTTGCCGATGTCGCAGATGATCGCAGATACCCTCGCAGATCCTTTGGCGATGCTCGACGATGCTTGCGAGGGTAACCAATCCTCGTGAGTCCTCGTCCAAAATTTTGAACTGTCCGAACATTTGCGAAGGCCCTTGCGAGGCCTTGAGAGGCCTTGAGAGTCAAACGATTGTTCATGAGAGGTGTTGAGACATGTCACGAATGTGCCAATTTATTGGTGTCGGCGACGAAAATCGTGACTTGTCTCACCAGTGGGAAAGGGGCATTAGAGTACCAAGTCGTCTACATTCAAAGTAAGAACCCATTCCGTTGAGATTGAATTAATCTATGTTCAAGATTTCTAATCTCTATTAGTTCTTGTGAATAATCCGATCAATTACGCTACCCGGTTAATGATATTATTTCACAACCAAGCAAGGAATTCCGATTACGCATTCCTGTAGTCATCAGCCCTTATTTCGGCTATTTATCAAACACTACGTAGTTCTGTGTCTTGATAGTATACTTCATCAACCTGTATTCGGGTTATTATACGTCGCTACTTCGTTCTGCGTCTGTAACTATTTTATAATTCATTAGTCCTCGTTTCGGCTATTTATCTGTCACTACTTCGTTCTGTGTCTGATTTTATTTACAGTAGTTTGTTCATTTATTCAAACTCACTGCTTCTATAGCTATTATTCCGCTATATGTATTCACTACATACTTGGTGAATCTGAGTTCCTCGTTGAGTGTGAATTTAGCTCATTTACGAATGAATTTATTTTTCGTGTATCATGTGAGAGATTATTCACAATTATTCTTTTATAGTTAAATTGTAAATTTAATTACCATACCAACAAGAGTAAAGCTAAGTTCATATCTTTTGTTACTGATTTAACGTTGCACTAAATCAAGTATTTATTTAGCCTGACCGCAGTACTTTTGACCTTAACCTCTCGCACGGCAGCTTTGACCGCTGACCTCGCCTGGCGACCTATTTGTATTTCGAGCCACGCATATCTGTGTGTACCTGAGTAGATGATCTCAGCTACCCACATTTATGAATTATTATTCCTCTCGATACACACTTGACCAATATATGTATTGTCATCATATATTATGTGTTTATCTTGTATAAGTGTATATTTCATGTTTGATGCTTTGTAAGTGACATAATCATTCATGAAGGAGTAAAATTTAGTTAACTCTTTCCAAGTCACCTGGATTATACATTGGACTCATACTCTATAGTTGGGATCCGGATGTACCATTTACATGTACCACTGTGTATATTATAATACACTAGTGTAATTACCCCTGTGTTTATTGTGTTCGGAGCGTGATTAAGTAACTTAGAAAGATCATTATTATAGCTAGTTGTGTGCCTGTCTAGCAGGATTTGATTCTAAGTATCCTAAACAAGGAGCTTTATAGAATGAATAATTAGGCGAGTTGGATTACAACGACGCATAACAGAAATTATAACATAACTTCAGATAACAGGGGAGAACAAATTTGCCATTTCGAAGTCAACAAGTATCATTACCTGCTATTAGCTGCATTATAATATTTAATTTAACAATACTGACTATACTCTGTTTCTTCTCTTTCATCTGGCGAAAAATTGAATCTCTTAGCAGCTAATTTATCGATACATAATGGACACATATGAAACTACTACTGTATGTTTCTGCATCATATTCAGACCACGTTTATATGATTAACACCATATTTCACTACAAATCTTTCAAAATAACTGATACATCTTGAAGGGAACTGCAATTTACCACCAGATGGGCAGAGACAGAGTATACATTATCATTACTGCCTAGAATTTCCTAACATAGACATTCAAATCCTATTTGAATTATTATATATTGTAATTGATAAAACAGAATCCTTTAAATATTCTAGTACACCCTGACTATTAGAGGCCTTTCCTAAGCTGAATACAACACACTGAAACAACTGGAACTGTGAACAATTTATTATCGTATTGAAAAGGGTTATTGAGTAATACAATAATATTTTTACGAGAGGTCCTTATGAAACTAAACGTCATATTACCGGCGACAACTGGAAACATGTAGATGTAGACATAGTTTGCAAGAGTTTAAGATCGTAGTAAATACAAATATATATAAACATTGGATTAATGGTTGGTTTATTTTTATTACACGTAAATTACACTACATGCTAAATATCAACTAAAAGTTAAATTCCAAATGCTGGTTAACACTATTAGGTGGGGCGTTCCCCGACTGCCACACACACACTTAACATTATTTACCTGGTGTTTGAATTGCGATAGTGATGGTTGGGCCCCATTCTCCCCCGAGGTGAGGAACTTGTCCAGAGCGTCAGATCGTCGGTCCCGCCATAGAACTTGGTGCTGCAGGAACTGGTCCCGGTGGTCACTGCATTGATTGGCTACTGCCTGGAACCGGCCCACCAGGCTCTCTCGCAGACCACACACCTCCTCGTCCTTTTCAACTTCAGGCTAAGGATAATATAATAACAGTGCAAAAGATTACTTTTATGAGCCAACTATTTATGTTTCTAATTACTTATATTTATTTTTAGAAACATTATATTCCATGGGCAAGAGTAAAATTCGCCACAGTTCCAGAAGAGTAATTACTCATAATTATAAACCACAAGACACTGTTCGTATTGTTGTGAAGTTATATCGCGTTAATAACATTTGTCCATAGGTGGGCATGATAACCAAAAACCTTAACTTCGTTAACCGTTATTTCGTTAACGAAAACCTTAACGTCGTTAACTGTTAACCGTTAACCGGCGATACATTTATCGCTCGTTAACCGTTAAATCGTTAAATCGCTAAATCAGATCCTTTCGATAACGATATCGTTACTTCGTTAGTATCGTTATTTATCGAAGATATGGATATTTATCATATTTTAAATAAAAAATCTTAAATGCAGCAATGCTATCATTATTTTATTAGAGAAAAAAAACTGACACTTCATTTGATTTAGTAGAAGATCATTTAGATGATTTTCAGATTTAGTGATGTCTAAGCTGGATCTCTAGGCATTTCTCCTGGATGATTTGAAGATATGTCATATGGATCATATGGATCATATAATTCATATTCAATTATTCATATGGATATTTATTTCCTGACACTTCATTTATTATTTATGATCATTGATTTATGATTTAGTAGAACTTAGAAGATAATTTACATTTACATGATTTACTGATGATTTACACAAGGTTGAAGGTTCAGACTTCAGAGCCTCAGATGTTCTGCCGCATGTTCCCCTTCAGAATCATTAACATATTAAAATTGTGATCTGAAAGGGAGCTCCTCTTGGCCCTGAAGATGTCCTTCCCAAGGGAGAACAAGCGCTCCACCGCGGCACTGGATGGCATCGCTGTATTGTACCGAAGGAAGAGGTCAATCAGCACCTTCTCACCGTTGAAGGCTGGGTCTGCAAGACTGTCAGTCCCTTTGTCCTGCAGCCATACCTTCACGATGTAGTGATGATATTGTGATGATAGATGATTAACCTCTCCGCGGCGCACAGGGGGTTTTCTACAGGGTAAGACTGTGCGCACCTATGATGATTTTGGGACCTATTGCCAATTTCGATAAAAAGTACATCATCGTGTAGGGAATGTTTGCGTGCATCGGCCCATATATATTTGACCCCCCAAAAAATGTCTGGGGGGGGTAGGGGAACGGTCCGTAGTTGAAAAATGTGGAGCGAATGGCACCGCGCGGCTAGATTGTCATCGAGCGGCGAGATTTCCCTGCCGAATATTTACGCGCGCAGGGGATAGAAGGAGTACAAAGGAGTACAAAGGAGTACAAAGGAAATCAAGCAACAACAGGTCTAGTGACCCTTCTAGGTTGCTTGTCCTCCAAAACACTGAGGATCAAGTGTCCAAACAGTGGTTTAGAGTGGGTAAGGGAACATTGGAAAGGGAACTACTGCCCTGCCACTAATGTGGCAGGACTAGGAAGTTAGTAGGGGACATATGGGTTAGTAACTGAGGGGAGGATAAAGTTATTCATTTACAAACGCAGTCAGTCGCGGGTTTGATGCAAGATATTTGTCTAGGCGGAATTTAAATGAATCAACGGTGCTGCAGTCTATAACGTCTCGGGGAAGCCCATTCCACAAGTTGACAACTCGATTGAAGAAGAAATTCTTAGATTCGTGCGAGTTAAAAGATTTACCAATAATTTTGCAACCGTTTCCCCGCGTGTAATTAGATTGGTCGATAGTGAAGTACTTACTACAGTTCATATTGTCGATGCCTTTGATGATTTTGAACACTTGAATTAAGTCGCCTCTTAATCTGCGCTGGGTTAAAGGAAATAGATTTAATTCTCTAAGACGCTCTTCGTATGGTTTGTTCTTTAGGCTAGGTATCATTTTGGTAACTCTACGTTGAACTCGTTCTAGCTTGTTTATATCTTTTTGGTAATAAGGGCACCAGGATTGAACGCAGTATTCCAGAAGAGGGCGGACTAAGGAATTGTAAAGGGTTAGGATAACTTCTTTGGATTTATGCTCAAATGACCTGCCTATAAAGCCAATTATTTTGTTTGCTTTCTTAACAACTTCTGAACATTGTTGACTCGGTTTTAGGTTACTCGATATTGTTACTCCCAGATCAGTTTCTCTGTTTACATTCTTAAGCTGAGTGCCATTCATCGAATAGTTTGCTTTCTCATTTAGGTATCCGACATGTAGTACTTTACATTTATCCGCATTGAAACTCATTTGCCAAATTTGGGCCCAACATGACAATTTATCTAGATTGTGTTGCATATCGTCAACTTGTTCTTTTGAGAGTACGCTATTTGCAATTTTTGTATCGTCAGCAAATTTTGAGATTGTGCAGGTGAGACCCTCATCTATGTCGTTGATGTAAATTAGAAAGAGAATTGGTCCTAGTACCGATCCCTGGGGTACCCCGCTACTTACATTGGTCCATTTAGATGCCTTACCGTTTATGACTACCCTTTGCTTTCTGTTGCTGAGCCAATTTTCTATCCATTTCAACACACCGTCTTGTATTCCATGCGCTTTTAGTTTTAGCAGTAAACGTTTGTGGGGAACTTTGTCAAAGGCCTTTTGAAAATCAAGGTATATAATATCTACAGCTTTACTCTCATCGTAGAGGTTGAGGATATCGTGGAAGAAGTCTAAGAGGTTTGTTAAACAGGAACGTTTTTTACGAAAGCCGTGTTGAGTATCTTTAAGTATGTTATTTTCCTCTAAGTGATTTACGAGTCTGTCTCGTATGACCGTTTCTAGCATTTTACATACAACTGAGGTTAAGCTAATTGGACGATAGTTACTGGGTAGGGATTTGCTGCCTTTTTTGAATATCGGTGTTACGTTGGCTAGCTTCCACTGATCAGGCATAGTTCCAGACTGCAAGGATTTATTGAATAGTAATGTCAGTGGTTTGGAGAGCTCATTCTTAGCTTCCTTTAGAACTCTAGGCGAGATTGTATCAGGTCCTGGCGTTTTATTTACATTGAGTTTATCTAAACAATTCAATACTTCTCTCTCTGTAACGGTGATATTGCTTAGAACATCTGAATTATCAATCTGAATCGGCGATGGTGTAGGGATATCACTGAGGTCTTCTGTTGTAAAAACTGATGCAAAGAAGGTATTGAGGGCATTACTCATTTGTACTTCGTCTTTGGTGTATTCTCCTTTTTCATCGACTAACGGTCCAACAGTTGAAGTAACTACTTTTTTCTTTCTGATATAACTATAGAATTCTTTCGGGTTTGTTTTACTTTGATTCGCAATATGTAACTCTAAGGTCTTTTTACTTTGCTTAATTAACTTTTTGGCTTTGCGTCGTAGCTCTACAAATTTCACCCGTTCTTCGTCATTTTGTGAGGATTTTAATCTATCATTAGCAAATTTTTTAGCAAGCAGGCAGTTTGAAATATCTTTATTCCACCATTTGGGCTTATTATTATGGCCTGGATGCCGTATTTTCGATGGTATGCAGTCTTGCACTGCTTTTAGGTAAGTGGTTTCGAATAACTTCCAAGATGTATTTATGTCGTTATTGTTAATTAAAAAGCTCCAGTCAGTTTCTTTAAACATAGCTCTAAGTTTATGGAAGTTTGCTTTCTTGAAATTAGGGACTTTTTCGATGCTACTATTTGGTTCGTTACTAGTAAACTTTAAAGTGAAAGTTATCGTACGATGGTCGCTGTTACTGAATTCATCACCAACATTCAAATTATCTATCAATTCTTCTTTTGTTGCAAGTACAATGTCAAGAACGTTATTACCACGGGTCGGCATTCGAACAAATTGATAAAGCGAACTCTATTGCAAGTTCGTATACAAGTCATGTCCGGAGTGTGAAGTAAGAGTATCGCCCCACTTGGTCACAGGTAAATTAAAGTCGCCAAAAATTACGGTATCTTGTGAGTTACTTATATCTGCAATTTGTTCGTAAATTTCTCGGTCAGTTTGCACTGATTGAGCTGGAGGTCTGTATATTAACGCAAGTATTATTTTTGTACCTTTATTATTCTTTATTAGCACAAAAGATGTGTCGACGTTCACAATTTGAGGTTTTGACACGAGGGTCGGGTTAAGACTTTCTTTGATATAAAATAAAACGCCACCTCCATTTTTATTTATTCGGCTGTTCTCAAACATTACATAACCGGGAAGTGAATACTCTGCTAAAAAGTCTCTATCTTGTGTATTGAGCCAAGATTCTGTTATGCCAATCACATCATAATTTTCTGTAAACACTAGTTCCTCTAAATCTGAAAATTTATTGCGTATGCTACGAGCGTTTGCATAGAAAACATTCAAAGTTTTGGATTTGGGATTCAAGGAACGGGAGGAGGGGGTGGGTTACCGCGTATTATCACGTATATCTCCTTTTTCGAGCCCTTTTAGGCTATTTAGAGTATGTATACGTGTGTAGGGCACCCATATAACAATGAATATGCCTCATAGTGACCAAAAATTGCAATATATAAGGGAATTATAAGAGAATATTTAGGCGGGAATGAAGATGTGTTGGAGGTTTGGCGGCAATTTATGAGCTGAGAGTGTGGTTTACGCCATACATATCACGTATATCTTGTACGTAGAGCACTGTCACGCTATAATACAGACTTGTACGTATGTATACGTATATAAACCAATTCATGCGATATTTACGCACATTATCAATGAGTTTCTATGCGTGAACCAAGGTGTGAGTGAGTTGTGGTGGGAATGAAAGGGGGAGAGGGTGTGTTACGCCATAAATATCACGTCAATCTTGTATTTAGAGCACTCTCATTCTATAATAAAGACGTGTACATATGTAGGCGTCCCATATAACAAGGAATATACCGCATATAGCCCAATTGATGCGATATTTACGCAAATTGTGAATGTGTTTCTAGCAGACGGAAGCCTGAAAGGGGGGGTTGGGGGTGGGTGGGTGGGAGGGAGGCATGCAGGGGTGCAGTGAGTGAGTGAGTCGTGGAGAGATGGAAGTCAGGCAGATCTCTAGATAGATAACCAGCTTAGTGATAATTGTGGAGGCGCCCCAGGCGTATTGATGTTTGGTATTTTGACCCTTATGTCTACCAGATGGCTGGTGTTCGTTGCCATCAACAGGTCTACAATAACATGAGTCAGGAATGGAGAGAGAGAGAGAGAGAGAGAGAAACTGAGACATGCGTATGTCGTACATATAAATGGACTTCAGAATTGCATTTTTATGCAAGCAGACATTGCATTTTAGACACATGTGAAGTACCACAGAAACATGTAGGCCATTGACTGTAAATAAAGTACTATATTTATAGACCACCAGCGACGGTGCTGAGTCAACACAGGCAGATTGCCTGTTGTGATAGAGTGCTAAATATAGACTGGTGTCTCCTTACACCTGCGAAAGGGTAGATTGCCACCAGAGAAACGTTTACTTATTTATTTCAAAGTAATATGCAATCTAAATGTATATTCGAGACCTACTGCAATTATTTGTATGACAGTCATGACTATGTATAATCCAATATACGCGCGTAGGCGAGACATAAGAAAGCTGGTTGAGCAATTTTCGACACCCACACAGTTATTATTCATTTTTATTTACAATATTATACAATACAAATGTATTTGTGAAGAGTATTTTATCCATTATTGTATTTATACCAATTTTGTTCCCAGACAGAGCTGCTGTAGCTGGAGAATCAAGGAGCGGCAAGGGTCACCTCGTGACCGCCTGACCGTGTGAAAATGAATGGAGTCACACTGAGAGGGGCAATTTTGCTGAGTGTTTGGGCAATTTTTGACAGAATAAAGTTATATAATTACTAATTCTTGACAGAGACAAACTATTGTAAACCTTGGCATGATATAATTGATAATCCCATCAATTTACAAACGTAAATTGGTGGGATAATTCATTTTTTTTTGTATATTGTCATTTCGATTGTAGACACGAAGTTTTGAGTGATATTTGGTATGAGCTCCTGTGGCATGGTTGGTAAGGTCGCGGACTGGAAAACTCAAAGTGTCGTAGGGTAGTGGGATCGAATCCAGGAGGGGGTTATGGGGAAGGTTTTATATTGTCTAGAAAAAAAATTATAAATTTTTTTTTTTACAAGATCATGCCATTGTATTCAAACAATATGAAACATTCATAGAATATATCATATTGTAAGAATACAATGACATGACCTTGTTTTCTTTTTTTCTTTTTTTATTGTTTTATTTTATTATCATAGTAGGTTTGACATGATTTATTGAAACATATTTATTTTTGTACAATTCATTTGAGGTAAGAAAATAATTATATACACATTACTTAGGCTAATAACAAACATATATATTGATATACTAAAAAAATAAGGCATATTACATGTAAATCTTTGAAACTTATAAACTAAATAATGAAACATACAATTATATAATGTAAAAGCTATATCACAGGGACATCTTTGGAACTTATACATTATATAATATATGTTACATTATGAGGTAGCGTGATCAATTAGGTCAGGTCAGGTAAGGTAGGGCGCGAGTCCAGGGCAGGGCAGGGCAGGAGGCGAGTCCAGGGCAGGGCACGGGGCGAGTCCAGGGCAGGGCAGGGCAGGGGCCGACACTCAGTAGTTCTTGAAGGTGTGGTAGTCCCTGAAGCAGTCACCCAGGCAGAGTGCAACTTTGCACTCGGCGCACATTGAGGTGACTCTTTTGGTTACATGGGGTTTCCTCACACTGGAGCTGCAGACGGTGCACTGCACCTGCCTGTGACGAGTGCCAATCAGCTCGGTGTTGGTTGTGTAGTGTCTTTCGACACCCAGCTGGATGCGGTCAGGAACGTGATCCCCACGCCATGCCACACGTCTGTGAGTGGTGGTGCCATACTTCTCCAGGAGTTGGTAGGAGACGTTGTACATGAACTCCCGGAATTTCAGCTTCTGGTTTGGGGCCATATCCTTCTTCACCAACCACAAGTTGTAGGCGTTCAGCATCGTTATGTCAACTAGGTGGAGGAAGAGCTTGTGATACCACTTCACAGTCTTCCTCAGACACTCAACGCCTGACAGCTGACAGTCAAACTTGTCCACCAGGCGCATGTTTTTGGTGTAGTCCACTACCATGTCGGGCTTGTAGATTGTCTTCCTGGTTCGGTAGTGGATTTTGCCAGAATCCACCTGGGCACCTGTGTGGACGGTGGAAAGCAGGTGGACGTCTCGCTTATCCTTCCACTTCAGGGCTATCAGTTTCCCACACTTCTCGAGCTGCTTGTATTTCTGCCCCTTTCGTCGCCTTCTTCGCACATGCCTCTCGCGGTGTTCCTGGGCCAGGTCGTCTTCTGAAGGTGTGTCACTGGAGGAGGCATCTGTGAGAGGAATGACATCACCTGTGAACTTTGGCATAAACTTTCTTGTCTTTCTGACAGTCCCACATGACCCCGTTTGGTTGTCATAAAGAAACTGGCAGAGAGCAGGAGAAGTATACCAGTTGTCAGTGTAGATGATGTGGCCTTTGCCCAGGTAAGGTGCCAACATTTTCCTGACGATGGCACCTGACATGCCCATGGGGTCATTGGCAGCGGCTTTCGGTACGTCAATGTCAGTTCCTGTATACACGATCATGTCAAGCACTATTCCAGTTTCACAGTCGCACAACACGAAGAGCTTGATTCCGAACCTATGCCTCTTCAAGGGGATATACTGCTTGAAAACAAGACGTCCTTTGAAGAGCACGAGCGACTCATCAATCACCAAATTGAGGAAGGGGTAAAAGTATTTCCTATACCTCTCCAACAACATGGTGAACACATCCCGAACTTTCCATATCCTGTCAATCCTGTTAGGATTTTCGTTGTCTGCAAAGTGCATAAATCTTAGCAGCAACAAAAATCTGTCACGAGTCATGAACTTATTGAAAGTTGGGGTGGCGATGAGAGGGTCGTGCTTCCAGTAGTGTTGCAACACATGCTTCTTGATCAGAGGCATGAGGAACAACAAGGCAAAGAACGTCAGAAATTCTGCCACAGTCGTATCCACCCAGCCTCGTATTCTCGCTTTTGGAGAAAGGACGTCCAATCTGCCAAACACCCACCTGTAGTAGGCGTTTGTTTGGGCAACGATGTACGTCATTACCTCCATGTCGAAAAAAGCGAGGAAGAAGTCGCTTTCGTTCGCTTGATCATCACAGGGCCAGTCGTCAGTTGTTCCTGACGTCCCAGGATTGAACTGGGGCACGTCAGGTACAAAATTGACCCCGTCAGACCAATCAAACGAAGGCATGCCAGGGATCGGAATGTCGTCTGCGTCTGCTTCTGCGTCTGAAATATCGCTTCCATGGTCGCGATACAGCACTTCATCATCATTACCCTCCTCTTCACTTGACAGACGATGCCCTTCCTCGTTTTCGTCACCGACGTCGGACTCACTCCCACTGTCCACTCCCAAATCCCCCCACCCTTGGTCCCGTGCTAGGGCTTCGTCGTCGAAACCCGGGCTGCCAATGTCCTGAGAATCACCATCAAACAGCAGGGCGGCATACTTAGATGGTGTAAGAGTTTTCCGGGTCACTTTGGCACGTGCGGGAGTCTTATGGACAGGGACAGCAGAGGTGGTGGCAGGGGCGGCGGCAGGGGCGGCGGCGGCAGGGGCGGCGGCGGCAGGGGCAGCAGTGGTGCGTGGCCTTGATGGCAAGATGATGGTGGTGCCTGTCGCCCTTCTCTCTGTTCCTTGGGCAGGGGCGGCATGGGCGGCAGGGGCAACAGGGGCAGCAGGGCCGGCAGGGACACCAGGGCCAGCAGTCGCTTTCCCAGTCGCTTTCCCCTTCCCCTTCCCTGTTCCTTGGGCAGGGGCGGCAGGGGCGGCAGGGGCGGCAGGGGCAGCAGGGCCGGCAGGGACACCAGGGCCAGCAGTCGCTTTCACAGTCGCTTTCCCCTTCCCCTTCCCTGTTCCTTGGGCAGGGGCGGCAGGGGCGGCAGGGGCGGCAGGGGCAGCAGGGACACCAGGGCCAGCAGTCGCTTTCCCAGTCGCTTTCCCTCTCCCTTTCCCCTTCCCCTTCCCTGTTCCTTGGGCAGGGGCGGCAGGGTCGGCAGGGGCAGCAGGGGCGGCAGGGGCGGCAGGGGCAGCAGGGGCGGCAGGGGCAGCCGGGCCAGGGGCGGCTGGTGGTGTTGGTGGTGGTAGGGGCACTGTGGCTGGCGTACGGGTTCTTTTCCCTACGCCCGTGCCTTTCATTTTTCCTGCCCCCGCAGGTAATGCAGCCCTAGGGCGGCCTCCTGCGTCGCTGGTACCGGTGGCAGGGGTGGCAGGGGTGGCAGTGGTGGCAGTGGTGGTGGTAGTGGTTGTTGCAGTGGCCTGGGTCGTGGTGGCAGTGTCCCGAAAGACCAATGACCTCTGTGCCATTGCCCTGCTTGCACGTGTTTTACGTGCTTTTGGTGCTGGTGATTCGTCCTCTGAGCTGTAGGGCGTGTCGTACTGGTAGCTAGGGCCTTTGGCAGCCACCCTCTGCCTTCCACGGCGGCTAACACCACCAGAAGGAGGGCTGGTTGTGTCATCATGGAGCGAGCGTGAGGGACGTGTAGGCTCCATGACTAGTGCGTGGTTACTGGCGCGGTGGTGCTTGCACGAGTGTGGGGCGAGCGTTTGGCGGGGTGGTATCGAGAGTTGACATGTAGTACTATACCCACACCAATTTTCAGCCGCCTGGCTATAAACGCGCGGTTTTGGTACGTGTTCAAAGTCTCTGCTCTTAAGAGTCTCCCCGCAGTGCGCCGGGGGAACTCTTAAGAGTCTCCCCGCAGCTCCCGGGTTAATGCATTGGTGGAATGCCACGGTAAGAATAGAATTATAGAGTATTACTAACGTCACACACGTGGTTAGGTCGTTTGTTGTGGCTAAGCCTGGGCCGCGCGCTAGGCCTAGCCTAGCCTAGGCTAGTCTGGCTAGGCTAGGCCTATGGCGGCGGTTTAAATTTAATTAATTTACGCCGCATTTTCTCTCATATTAATTATTTATTATACATTAATTAGGCGTGACTGTGAGAGGGACCACTGTAGTCTGTACTGTTGTTTCGAAGTTTCTTACCTGGTGAGGCTCTCCTTTATCTCCTCATAGGTTTTGAGGAGCCTTCTCCCCAGCATCCTCCTGGAGGGTACCTCCTTATTAGGGTTGAGGACGCTGACAAGGCCCCTGAAGGTCTCGCTGTCAACAATCTGCAGCGCCAGAATGTTGTCCACCACAAACCTGACAATGGCCTTATCGACGGAGGACTGCAGGACGGAGCTACCCTGGGCCATGATGCCAAAGGTCTCGGCAATGGACATCTGGCGCCGCTTCTTGCTAGTACTTGCCCCGCCGTCTGCTGACTGCTCGGATGAGGTCCTGGTCCTGCAGCTGCGGCCGCCAGCCTTGCAAGCTTCTTCAACCAGTTTTATCTTGTTAGGATGAATCCGGTTGAAGTGGCTTTTAATGTTGGCCTTGGTGCCCTTGTACACCTTCAATTCGGTGATCTTGGGGAGGCAGGACAAGCACTGAAAGACGTAGTTGTCGCCAACTAACCTCTTATAGGCTACCCACTTGCCAAGGAATGGCCAGGGTGAGTCGGGTGACCGAGCCTCGTCAGTCACCATCGGCGTCACCTCAGGCTCAGAGTCATTAGACTCTAAATCTTGGCTCGATCCGCTCAATGCGGGCACCGACTGCGCAACAGTATCTTGCGACGACATGATCACTAGTAATAGTGATTCAATGCAAATATAATAATAAATAATGTGAAGGAGCAAGCCGAGAAACACGTTGAACACTGTAACACAAAAGTATACGAGACGGGGAACTGCTAGATGTTACTGCGACGAGAGTTGCTTGGAGAGTGAGGAGGAACAAGGGTGCATCGTGGACTCGTGGTCACGTGACCCCCAAGCGGCCCGCATGGGTGGAGAACAAATTACGAGGGTTCGGTTCGGCTTTTAGTTTACCTATTTATTGACTATTCTGCGGATTTCTGCCTGTTTGGCAATTAATTAACGATTATCGCTATTTTGGAACAAAAAGTATCGATGTTACCGTTAATTCTTAATTCGTTAAAGCTGGATTTTTTTTTATCCGATAAACGTTAACCCCAAATCGTTAACGCGTTTTATTACGTTACTTTATCGCGTTAGTGCCCACCTATGCATTTGTCAAGGAAGATCTGTTGGTAGTGTCGCTTCTATTAATGTTCGTACAAAAGTCTTACTTTAGGTGATTTCCACAGTATAGCATGAACTTGTAAATACTGTACTGTAGTCAAGTGTTGACTCTCTCTCTCTCTCTTTCTCTCTCTCTCTGTAACTCTTCATATGTTCTGTTCTATGTGTATGGAGGAGACAAAATTCAGGTTGTCTGTAACGACTGTCCCCCCTGAAGTTAACTCTCTCCGACATATGACGCGATTTTGAGCCTATTAGGGATACTTTAAAGCCTTTGTTACCATCAGGGGTATTTAGAAACCTTTAGTTTAGTTACTTCAACCTCTGCAGTTGCCTTTGAGTTAGCTGTGGGCAGAAAACTAATTTTGGAGAGGTAATTATAAGAGTGAGAGAACTATTTCTTATTGCTAATCTGGCAACCTCTGTGTCATATGTGCGTGAAAAGGTTAAAAGAGTGACAGAGCCAAATTCAAGGGACGTTGGAGTCAAAATGCCTGGACACACAAATGTTAAAGCAGTCTAAATCATAGGATGAAGGAAAGATTGATTGAGGGGGAGAGTTCCAGAGTTTACTTGTAGAGTATAAGAAATATGGGGAAAATTTGCCAATTCTTAGGTTGGAGAGCTGGACAGAATAAGGGTAGGACTGTGTTGAAAGGCGGGTGCCTCGCACTCGCCGCAGTATACACTGAGAGAGCTCTGAAGAACACTGATTTTTGTAATAGCGATAGATGAGTGAAAGAAATGCAACATTGCGGCATATAGAAAGAGATTGTAGGGAACTAGTAGGAGGAGGCGAGTTGATGAGGCAAAATGCTTTTGATTCTACTCGTTCGAGAATTGCGGTATGGGTGGAGCCTCCCCACACATGCGAACAATACTCAATACAGGGGCGCAATATGCCCCGATACAGAGCAAGAAGCTGTGCGGGGATGAAGAACCCACGGAGACAGTTGAGCACACCTAGCTTCTGGAAAGCTATATATGTATATACAGTACATCAAGTATATCTCAAAAATAATGTGAGCTACTAAATGTTTTTTTTATACTCCCAGTCGGACTCAAACCATCGACAGTCAAGACGAGTGCCCATGCTGGGAGTATAAAACAACATTTAGTAGCTAACATGTAATTTTGAGATATACAGTAAATTATATTATTGATTCTTGTGTTTGGCTGGGTGAGAATTTAAGGAAATCACTATAATCTGTTCTTTGACTTGCCAAGCACTCTTTCATCAATAATAAATGCACTGAACTATCCAACTCTAGCTCTTCCCAAGCTTTCTGGCATCTAGCCAAAAACCTCTCCAACAATTTTTCTTCCTCATCTTTCCCTCCCCTTTTCCACCATCACTTCTTCCTCTGACAAAGCTGAACTCTTCGCTCAAACCTTTGCTAGAAACGCTACCTTGGATGATTCCGGTGCTATTCCTCCCTCTCCACCCCCTCTCCCCCACTTATGCCTAATATCTTAATTTCTTCTAAAGATATACTTTCTACTCTCTCTGGGCTTAATACTAAGAAGGCGTACGGTCCGGACGGTGTTCCTCCTGTTGTATTAAAAAACTGTGCTTCCGTGATGACTCCCTGCCTAGGCAAACTCTTTCGTCTCTGTCTCTCCTCTAACGTCTTCCCTTCATGCTGGAAGTTTGCTCTCATTCAACCTGTCCCAAAAAAGGGTGACCGCTATCAACCCTCCAACTCTCGCCAATTGCCCTTATCTCTTGTATATCTAAAGTTTTTGAAACTATTCTTGCTTCCGAATTTCTAAAGCATTTCTCTTCCCATAATCTACTCTCAGATCGCCAGTATGGCTTCCTCAAGGGTCGCTCTACTGGTGGTCTTTTTTGATGTCTTACTAACTCTTGGTCATCCTCCTTTCAGGAATTCGGTGAGACCTTTTCTATTGCACTAGACATATCGAAGGCCTTCGATAGAGTCTGGCACAAATCTTTAATTCATAAACTACCCTCCCTCGGTTTCTATCCCTCCATCTGTGCCTTTGTCTCTAATTTCCTTTCCGGCGATTCCATAGCTGCGGTTGTGGACGGCCATCACTCACTTCCTCATCCTATCAACTCCGGTGTTCTTCAGGGCTCTGTCCTATCTCCTATTCTCTTTCTAATTTTCATAAATGATCTTCTCAACTGTACCTCCAGTCCCATTCATTCATACGCAGACGACTCTACCTTACACTACTCATTAAGTTTTCCAGAACGCCCCAGCCAGCTATCCCTCAAAGGCAAACGTAATGAATCCATAGAACACTTATCTTCTGATCTAACTACTATTTCCAATTGGGGCAGAATAAAACCTTGTTGCCTTTAATGCTTCCAAAACCCAATTTCTCCATCTATCTACCCATTCTGAACTCCCAGTGGACTATCCCTTATTCTTCAACAATACAAAAATCAGTCCTTCATCATCTCTCAATATTCTTGGTGTCTCTTTTTCTTCTGCCCTCACTTGGAAGGATCATATTACCAGTCTTGCTAAGGCAGCTTCCCAAAAGCTGGGTGTGCTCATCCCCCTCAAAGGGTTCTTTATCCCTGCACAGCTTCTTGCTCTGTACAGGTGCACGGTGCATCCTTGTATTGAGTATTGTTCACATGTGTGGGGAGGTTCCTCTCACACCGCACTCCTAGACAAAATAGAAAAGAAGACCTTTCGCATCATTAACTCCTGTTCACTCACCAATTCTCTGTAATCTCTCTCTCTCCGCCGCAATGTTGCATCTCTCTTGCTATTCTATCGCTACTATAATAATCAGTGTTCCTCAGAGCTCTCCCAGTGTATACCACCTCCTCTACGTAGGGCACGTGGTACCCGTCTTGCAACACAATCCCACCCCTACTCTGTGCACCTCTCTAACCAAAGAGTGAAACGTTACTCTCAGACTTTCTTCTATTCAACAGCTGAGCTCTGGAACTCTCTCCCAGAACAGTCTTTCCCTCTTCCTATGACTTAAATTGCTTCAAACTCCGTGTGTCCAGGCATTTTGACTCAAACGTCCCTTGATTTTGGCCCTGTCACTCTTTCAACTCTGGGGGAGACACTCGCTGCAGGCAGTTCTGCCTTTTGCCTCCCTCACTCACATAGAAAAAAATAAAAAATAAAATTAGTTGTGTAAGGGTACATGTAAAAATCCCTGTATGGTATCCTGTAACATGGGTCCTACGACTTATGTATGAATTGAGATACATTCTCCAAGTAGGATTTCCCTTCTCTTTAATTTAAAGAGGAACAGGTTAAGTATCCTTTATCATGCCAGTGGGTGTAGTGGATTAAAGCATGGATATTCGTCTTGACTGTCGATGGTTCGAGTCCGGTTGGAAGTATAAAAAAACATATATACATATATGTATTTATATATATATATATGAAATTATTTTTTATTGTCACAGGTTCATCCCGTTCATTTCTCTTCTCCTCTTACTATAACCAACACCAGGACACTTTTGAGCCTCTTCAACCATCCCCCATTGTTTCAGTTGACGCTAAGAATGCCCTAATTCCTAATCAGGGACAGACAGCTCCCCTCTACGTAGCCACTAACCTTCAGAATCACGGCCACCAACACCCATTCATTATTTGTCCATCTGGTGACACCAATTGTGATGGCTATTTAGGAATAGATCTGCTAAGCACCTTACGTGCTTCCATCAACTGCAGCAACGGAGGCCTTCGAAAATTACTTCCCCCAGCGAGCCTAAATTCCTCAAACCTGGCATGAATCCTTATTGTCGAAGATGTCACACTACGGCCTTGCATCATTAGTTCCACTAATTTCTTCTTATCTTCATAACAGAAAAATATGTGTAATGGTAGATGGCCTTTATTCTCAATTTCACTCAATAAATGTTCCCCAGGGATCAGTGTTGGCCCCAACTCTGTTCCTCATTCATATCAACGATCTCATAATTATCTACCACTCATAATCCAATACATTCCTACGCAGATGACTCAACACTCCACAGTTCCTTCACATTTACCAATTCTTTCACCCAACCCGATCTTTTAAATTCAAAAATAAACACTGCAATTTCTCTGAACCAGGACCTTTCTAGAATTAATGAATGGGGACAAAAGAATCTAGTTTCCTTTAATGCACAGAAAACCAAGTACATTCAATTTTCTAACCGACAGAATCTCACTGACTCCCATATATTTTTTAATTATGTAAATATTCCCACTTCCCCTAGTATTGACATTCTCGGTGTAACATTAACTACTAACTTGAGCTGGACACATTATGTTAGAAGCATTGCTAAGAATGCCTCTAAAAAACTGGGGCTCCTGTACAGAGTTCGAGAATTCTTCACTGACGAGCAGTTGGCCGTAATATATAAAAGTCATGTGCGTTCTCAGATGGATTACTGTTCACCTCTGTGGAGTGGAAGTGGAGTAGTTGCATTGAGGCAGTTGGTAAAAATTCAAAATAAAACTATTAGATTAATCAATAACCCTGCAATCACACAGGACCTTCCTACATTATCCATACGAAGAAATGTTGCATCCCTTGCATTATTCTACAGATATTTTCACAGCAATTGTTCCGAGGAACTTGCTTCAATTGTGCCGCCTCTCCACATCTTTCCCCGTAGAACTAGGGCAGCTGAGAGCGCCCATGAATTTACACTTTCTCCTCCACAATGCAGAACTTCTGCTTATCAAAATTAATTTATCCCTAGAACTACTACTCTTTGGAATTCACTTCCCTCGAATTGCTTTCCACAAACTTACAATCTACAAAAGTTTAAATCCAGTTGTTACAATCATTTTATGAATGGAGGATGCCTTTAGGCACATGGACCTTTTTGTTTATCTGTGTTTTTCCTTCCTCCGTTCATTGTCTCTTTAAAAAAAAAAAAAAAAAAAAAAAACAGTTCACACCATTAAAGCTTCCCAAACTAGATCAATAACAGAAGGTGTAACTATAGTCAAGCTACAGTATCATGATCATGCTAGCTGACCCAGTCAATAATGACATATGCCTTGCAACTAATGATAAAAATTTAGGTTCCACAGAGTCATTGCATCTTTCCCCAATTCCCCCCATCACCCATCTTCCCATTCTAACTCCTCCCCCTCCTCCCCCTACGTCACACCACCACCACCACCACACCGCTCTTACTTCTGGCGCCACCTTGGCCTCGCCCCTAGCACTCACCACCATCACCATCACACTTCTGCCTCGTCCGAAGTTGACCTTCCGATGCTTTCCCCTTCACCAACTACACTACCTAAGAAAACCATTCCCTCACGCCTACCGAAATCAATCATAAAACCTCCTACCCCTACCTCCATCACTCCCTCACCAACCCTTCCCTCATAACTACCAAAGACAATCATAACACACTCTGTTATGTGGAGGTTATTGGGAGGTGTGGTGGAGTGGTCTTGCCACTGGCCTGGTAATCCAAAGGTCCCAGGTTCAAATCCCGATGTATCAATGGGAAGATATTATTGGGATGGAATTTGTGCTGTACCTAGTATCAGTGCATTACCACAAGCCCACCGAAACGTCAATAAAATACCATCATTGTTCCCTGATTAAATAGCACTGTATGAATATTCCCATATTCAAAATATGCTATAGGGGTGCAATGCCTGGTGAGTTATCTGCTCAACAGGTGGCGTTGAGTGTGTGTGTAGGTGTGAGAGTCCGAGTGTAGCGGGTGAGACAGTGAAGCACGGGAACGAGGTGGCTTCAGAGATGGGGTCGTTTCGGGCCATGTGTGAGCACCGTGCCTCATGTGAAGGCAAGAGGGCAGATGCTCGTTGTACTCTACGTGCTTCACATGTCTCACTCCCTAGACTGGAACAAGACCTCACGGGCTTCACTGTTCATTGTAAAGCGGTGAATGTTAAGGCTCTCAGCCTATGCCCGAGAGGAAGTAAGTTGGAATATAGAAAAAAAAAAAAAAAAAAATCTACCCCTCTCTCCATCACTTCCACGCCTACCTCCCCTAAACCTCTTTCTCCATTAAGAATCCTTCCCCCCCCCCCCTCTCTTTCCATTCCGCATGATCTTGATGCGTCGAGGCCCCGCCCCCCACTTCGCACCACCTCGGCTCCACCCAAACTTGTCACTCAGCCACACCCTAATCTTCTTCACAACCCCACTACACCTCTCTCCACTAACTCATCCGAAGTTGATATTCCCATGTCTTCTATTTCACCCACTACTCAACCTAATGCACCAGAAATAGCTCATCTTTCTTCTACCAGTTCAACCCCAAGTCTACCTAGACCACACATGCCTTCACGACTACCTAGACCTATCATGCAATCACCCCAAGCATCCACATCTACCAATAAATTATCAAACCCCATCAATTCACCCAAACTCTCTCATCAAACCTCAACTTCCACCTCTACTACATCTAAATCACCCTCTTAACCTTTAAGCATCACCACCAAGTTTCCTTCATCATCCAAATCACACACCCCTCCCACCACCCCAAATTCATGCTTTCAACAACCAAAGTTGAAACCTTCATCCTCTTTAACCAAACCTCTTTTACAACCTCCATACAGACGATCTAGCCGACGTGTGACAAAAACAAAAAGTTGGGCTCCAACTTCACCCCAGAGACCTGGAGGAAGACCTCTACCACCAAACCAACCACACCTGTCACACCAGCCTCACCTCAGCCTCACCTACCACGTCAACCACACCTTCACACCCTCTCCAGGCAAACACTCAGCCTGTCATGACTCCACCTGGTCAGCTTAGTGACCCTAAATCCGCCAAGCTCCTCCCCTCTATAGCAGAGGGCACCGTCACCACCAAACCCTCCTCCCCAGTCATTCCAAGTCCTGCAGCCAAACAGTTGGCTCAGTTGGCACACCTTGCCAACTTGTCCCCATCCCGTTTCAGTTTACCATCACCTACAATTCTGAGGCAACTCCAAGCTCGGGGACGAGATTTTTTTTAGAAGAAGGTGGTGAAGTGACGGGGCTCGAGAAGAATGAGCCAAAACCTCCACCGTATCTGCTCCCACATATTAATGAGCCACAACATCAACACTGCAGAATTGCCACTATAAAAGGCAAGAGGAGAGAGGCAAACAAAATGCCACAACACCAGCGGAAAGGAAAACCTGATCCCCCTACCTGTGTCAACAAGAAAAGGGACGCGAGCGTGTTAATGGCCCCCAGCAACCCCAACACCTGGCCGCGCTCGACTAGAGGTGAGGGACCATTACAAGAACCTGATTTGGAGGATGATAAAGATATGTTTATGGAATTACCCCATCAACCTCTTCGTTTTCCACCTATCTACCCAGGCGGAAATATCTACCATTACGACGACCATGGAGATAAACAACCACAAAACCAAGATGCAACCTCCTCATGAAAATAACGCATACAACCTGTTGAAAGTGTAGGAGCTACCAAGACTGTATATTATTTTTCCTACTTCCATCCAAGCTTTCTAAGACCTACCTTTAATTTTAATAAATAAAGAATGTCATTACCTATGTAACCCTATAGGTATAATAATTTGAAGAACTTTAATAACCGCCACAATAATCCAAAGCCCATATTTCACATGTCTCTCCTACCCTGGGACATGTTCGCTTGACAGTAAAATAAAAGCATAATATTACCTGCCCGAAACAAGATATTGTTAGGCAAAGTTGGTCTCACTTTCGGGTATCTCGCTATTACAGTGAGCGTGCTTAATTGTGAACCAACTCGGAGAATACTTCCGTAGGGCTTAGCCTAAATCCCCTTAAAAAGTATACTGGGTGCAGTGACCAAGAGGAGTGTGTAGGAGGCCTAGAAAGTGACCATTCTAGCTTGTGTGTGTGATGACGGTGTCCCCCTCTGGTGTCCACAGACTGGGGAACAAACAGTGCTACGTCGCCAGATCTCTCACGGATCCTACTTCTCTTCCTCACCCTAAGTTAAGTGCCTATGTGATACTGTGCTTTGGTGATTGTTGTGAAGGTTACAGGTATATAAGATATGTTAGTGTTCAAATTAATGTAATCCTAGAGATCCTTTTTAGTCTCTCCTCATAATTTACCACTCATGTTGAGAAAACAAAATACACACTATACGGGAGATTAATATATCTTTAACACTCTGGATATAACCTATTTATATTCCATATAAACGTTATATATATATATATATATATATATGTATATATTGAATCTAGGAATTATACATGTACACCATACGTAGCTACCAGTGAACACTCCCAGATCTTATTCTATTGTGTTATTATTGGCTGGGTACGAAATTGCATATATAAGTGTCCACAGAGAGTGTAATTTCAGTCTCTTCGTCAGACTAATTTTATCTTTGTGCTTCCTGACTTCAAACTCAGTTTAAGCCTTATTTTGAGTTGCATTAACTCCTACTTACATCACGTTGTATTAAAATCCGTACGGCGAGATTATCAGCTACTCATTCCGGCTAATATTATTTATCATAATTTCCGTGAATTTATATTCATTATTAGAGCCTCCCAGTCGGCAGCGCAATAGTGCAACAAGCGGCGCTGGCTGGGAGGATCTGATTGCCATACTGAAGAGATAGGACAGGTAACAGAGATAAGGTCATGATCAGATAAGTCAAACGGAGAAAAAAGGTTTACAGCGTAAGTAGAAGGTTAGCAATAAATCCAGGATGTTGGGCCGATCTCCAAGGCAATCAGGGATACGAGTAAGTTGCTGTACTAATTGCTTTAGGTAGTTTAAAATAGAAAAGATGATGGCTTGTTCACCAGATTGGTCAGTGAAATGAGAGGAGAGCAAATGGTGGTGGTGAATATTGAAATCTCCTATGATGGAGATTTCTGCAAAAGGAAAGATCGATATAATGAGTTCCAGTTTAGAAGGTAAATAGTCAAAGAATTTTGGATAGACAGTAGAATTAGGGGGTGAGCTAAACAGAGCAGAAATATTTTAGTTTGAGAGTGACATAAAAACTATAGGTAGATAGATGAGAATTCAGACGAATCAAAGTTGGAAACGCGAGACCAATATATGCAACATTCATCTTTGGTTTGAAAATGAGGATAGAGATAGTAAGAGGATACGAAGAATGGTTTGTTGTCAGAAGTGTCATACATGTAAAAAGGAGTACAAAGGAAATCAAGCAACAACATATCTAGTGACCCCTCAAGGCTGCTTGCAGTCTAAAATACTAATGTTCAAAGTGACCAAACAATGGCTTAGAGTGGGAAAGGGAAGTACAGTAAACCCTGTTATCTCGGACTAATTGGGGGGAAACCACTTCCGAAAAGTCCGATTTTCGGAGAAGTCCGAAGTCCGACTTAGTGTCCGATTTAAGAAAGGGAAAATCTCCGAATTGGAAGGGGGAGTCCGCGCCACCAGAGAAAACGGAGACTACCCTATCACTAACAACGTAGACTCAAGATGAATTACAGTATACAACAAACACATTATAAAGTAATATACAGGTACAGTACATGTAAATATATACAGTAGTTGTTGTTGTTGTTGTTGTTCCCTAAGCTGCCTGGCCGAACAGCCCCGAGTCCCTGAGAAAGGCCATGGCCGCCACGATCGGGCTTTCCCACAGAGCTCTCATTGAGTGTAGATTGTGTTGTTGGCATAAGTGGTTGTGTGAAATGCAGTCTTCAATTATGTGTTTAATGGTATGGGGTGCTGTGTTACATCCCGGGCAGGCGTCGACAACGGAGTCATCCAGTCTCTTCTGATAGCTCAGGAGAGCTGGATGGTGTCCGCATCTCAGCCTGGCCAGGTGGACTCTGTCCTCGCGAGGAAGGGAGGATTCGGAAGGATGGATTTCGGAAGGTCGTGCATGCAGCTGCGTGTTGTCTGTGAGTGAGTGGATGGATCGGCGAGAGATATGAGTATGGATGTGTTTCTGGAAGTTGGTTCGTGGTGGGCAGGGAGGGAGAAAGGACAATAATTGTGTGTGATGCCGTGTGCTGGGTGTTGTTTTGATATTTCTTGGTGTCTGTGGGTGTGTTGCCATGTAGTTTAGTGGGTGGTCTTGGTTCGTGGAGGCTGCTGCCAGGAATTGAGTGCCTCTCATGTCCAGATGGTCTTTGACTTTGAGGATTTTGGTTTCTTGATGTAGGTGATCTGTGGGTGCAGTAGCTGTGCAGCCTGTAATGATCTTCAGGGCTTTGTTTTGAATAGTCTGTAAGGTCTTATGATGTGTTTCAGCTAGGTTAGAAGCCCAGGCTGGGCTTGCGTATTCCATCACTGATCTTATGTATTGTTTATATACTGTGGTGGTAGTTTCTTTGTTGTGTCAAAATTTTGTGTGAGCAAGTGACCTGAGGGCGTTAAGTCTGGGTGTCAGTTTCTTTTTAATGTTTGTGGTGTGCTGTTTGAATGTCATATGAGTATCATATGTTACTCCTAGGATTTTGGGTGTGTGTGTATGTGTTAGGGGTGTGTTGTTTATGGTGAGTTGAGGGATGTATTCGTGTTCTCCTGTCCAGCTTGTGAGCAGGGTTGCGGTGGATTTGGCTGGGGCTAGATTAAGTCTGTTATATACAGTAGTATAAAGGAAATATAACAGTACAGTACAATGTGTTTAGTGAACAGTACATTATAGTACAGTGTACAATGCTATAATGTACTGATCAGGAACACTCACCCTCCCATAAGAAAGACAGGAAACAGGTCCCTTATTCACTCCTTTCCCTTTGATGTGTACTGTAGGTGTGTATGTAGTCTTGCTGTAGTTCTTGAAGATTGTTTTTCCTTGATGATCGTCTATTCCCCCCTCCCCCCTCCCCACACTTCACTGCCCCTGCTCCCCCTCACTCCCCTTCTCCACCTCACTCCCTTTCTCCACCTCACTCCCCTTCTCCACCTCACTCCCCTTTTCTACCTCACTGTCCTTCTCCACCTCAATCCTCTTCTCCACCTCACTGTTCTTTTCCATCTCACTGTTCTTCTCCACCTCACTCTCCTTCTCCACCTCACTCCCCTTCTCCACCTCACTGTTCTTAATCATCTCTCAGTCCTTCTTCATCGCACTGTGCTTCTCCACCTCACTGTTCTTCACACCCCCACTGGTCTTCGGCTTCACACACCCACTGTTCTTCGGACCATGTCCCTTACCGTTCATAGGACCCTTACCCTTACACATCACCATCACATCGTCAATGACACTATCTAGGTGCATCGACAAATCTGACCATGAGATCGTGTCAGCAGTACTGAGGGAGGTCGATGCAAGGGAGGAGGTCGATGCAAGGGAGGTGGTCAATGCAAGGGAGGAGATCGAGGATGTTCGAGGTCTGGTTGGTAGTGGTGTTGGAGTGAAGAAGGAACTAATCTTTCGTTGCTTCTTGCTGTCCAGGTAGGCCTTCTGCACAGTAAAGCGGCCACTTCGAAGAGGCTCGTAGAGAAAAGTTAACTTATCATCCATTTCCTGTGACAGGTAGCCTACTTCAGAATGGTAACAAAGGACTCCAAGACATGGCTGACCTTTCCCTCACCAGTTTCTTCTGCTTCTTCATCTTCGTCTAGCTCTTCCTCTACAGAGCCACCGAGCACCTCTGCAGCAATTTCTTCATCAGTTCTGTGTTCATGACCTGGTAGATCGACATCTTGTTGTATCCAGTCCTCCACCTCTGCCTCAAGAAGGTCACCCTGGTTGGCCAGCTGGAGTAGGTTGCAAAAGTCTCCAGGCTCGAACCCAATGAACCCATTATCGTTAGTTTTGGGGATATTAAGCAGCTTACACCAGCCGTTCTTGAGTGTGTTAAATCAAACTTCTTTCCAAGCTTCGGCCCAGTTGTATATGCAATCACGGAGGGTGTACTTCTTTAAATTTTGCAGAGTTTTCTTGCCTCGTCCATTCCATCTTCAACTATGACAAGACACTGTTCTAGAAATTTCCTCTTGTATCGCCTCTTACAACTCTCGATGATACCCTGGTCCATGGGCTGGATGCCACTGGTTGTGTTAGGGGGCAAATACATTGATTTTATTTTACCATTTCAGCTCTCCAACTTAGAGGTACACGGGTGTGCAGGTGCGTTATCCAGCAGGAGGATTGCAACTACTTCGTCAGGAGGGATACCATAAATTCTTTGCTGGAAAGATCGAGCTGCCGGAACAGAGCGCCAATGGAAGATTTCCTCGGTGATGCGCTGGTTGAACCAAACACTCTTAGCCCCATAGTAATCTACAGGCAGCTGGTTTGTCTTCATTAAATCCTTCAGGATTCTTGGTTTCTGTGATTTTCCCACAACAGTTGGTGTGAGGCGGTGACTCCCGTCAGTGTTGGCGCAACATAACACAGAAATGCGCTCCTTGACAGTCTTATGTTCGGGTGTCGAAGTCAACTCGTGGTACGCCTGGGTCTTAGTAGGAAGGGATCGCCAGTACAGTCCGGATTCATCTCCATTGTAGACCTGGAATAACTGCAAATGTTCGTCGGTCATAATCTTATTAAGGTGCTCAGTGAACGGACCGATCGCAGCTGTGTCAGCACTCAAGATTTCGCCACAAACACTCCTGTTAGACTGACCATGGCGTTTCCTGAATCGCCACAGCCAACCTTTGCTACACTTGAAATTTGCGTGGTGAAGATGGCTGTATGTCTATCCCTCGAACTTGCACACCTTCGGCTCGTAGCGGCTGGTACCACTTGATGACTGCTGCGTCTATATCAGGGAAGGGCAACTTAGCTTTCTGGAATATCTTTGAAAAGGCTGGGCCATGAAGAAGGGCGGTGCCATGCTGTCGGATCTTTTCCTTATCTCATCTCGGATAAAGTCGTACACAGTCGACTTACCAAGCTGCTACTTCTTCTGCAAGGCTTTGGCTCTCATACTGCCATTTTTAAATTTGCTTCAAACTCTGTGTGTCCAGGCATTTTGGCTCGAACGTCCCTTGATCTTGGCACTGTCACTCTTTCAATTCTGGGGAGGCACTCGTCACAGGCAGTTCTGCCTTTTGTCTCCCTCACTCACATAGAAAAATATGTTTCAGAAATTGATAGTACTGTAAGAATAGAAGATAGTGGTTCAACATAGACTAATTGACTAATTATATATATTATCCATATACATATACAATTTATACTAGGCGGACATAGAAATGGTGTAATTAAAGAATAATACGTCCATATTAGTCTGGTCACCATGACACCAGCGCCAAGTTTAGTATATGTATATGTGAATAACATAGCACAAATAGAAAAGAAAGAGATGAGAAAACAAACCAGGTATGACGTATGTGTGTGAGTTGCTAGGCGAGGTACCAAGGAAGCAACATGCAGAATATCAGTGATGAGCCCTCGTGCCAGACTACATAGTTCATCGGGAGATGGTCGCAGGACGAGACTGGGTTCCTGCAGCTCCAATTTAGCCTCCAGTAGTGGGAACTGGTTCACTCGAGCCTCACAATTGTCCAACAGGTAGTACAGGCTGAGAGAAATATAAGAAGTTATCATTAACCCTCTCCGACATATGACGCGATTTTGAGCCTATTGGGGATACTTTAAAGCCTTTGTTACCATCAGGGGTATTTAGAAACCTTTAGTTTAGTTACTTCAACCTCTGCAGTTGTCTTTGAGTTAGCTGTGGGCAGATAACTAATTTTGGAGAGGTAATTATAAGAGTGAGAGAACTCTATTTCTTATTGCTCATCTGGCAACCTCTGCGTCGTATGTGCGTGAAAGGGTTAATACTAAAATACTGCTTCCTAAAGACAAGTTAAATATATAACCAGCTTATTGTTTATCAAAGCCCTGTTCATTGTTTGGCAGGTATAATCTGATTTATAAATTTCACTCCCAACACCAAACACTTCCTAAAGAAATTAATGAAAGCAAGTGATCTTTCCTGGATTCGAACCTGGGTTACCATTTACAGATCTTAAACACTCTAACCATTACACCATCAAGACAGTTTAAGGTTATGTACATGACTAAGATTATATATCCACTTATCTAATACTGGATATCAATCTAACCATGTTGGCTACTCAGACTCAACAGCACACTGAATAGCGTAATGTTTAAGTGAAAGGAAAGAACGTTGTATTTTCCACAGATCTCTAAAGGACCGACATCCCTATGAAATGTTCCTCAACCTATAAGAATAATCTAATTTATTAATTTCACTCCCAACACCAAACACCTCCCAATGAAATTACTGAAAGCATGTGAAAGGTCAGGAGAAAAATAAAAGATTAATGGTTGAATTGTGTATTGTTGAAGAATATGGGATAGTCGTGTGCAAGATTGTGATGGGTAGACAGATGGAGAAATTGAGTTTTGGAAGCATTGAGAGTAACAAGATTTTCTCGGTCCCAATTAGAAATAGTTGATAGGTCAGAAGATGGGCTTGCTGTGGCCTCATCACATGAGGTTTGGAGTAATTACATGGCAGGTCGTTGTGGAAAACTTGTTGAATAATAGTGTAAGATAGAGTCATCATCACAGGAATGGACAGAACTAAAGGTATAGTTGAGATCATTATACTAGAAATAGAACTGGAGACAGGACAGAACCCTGAGGAACACAGGAGTTGATAGGTTGAGGAAGTGAGTGATGATAATTCACAACCACAGCTATGGAATGGTCAGAAAGGAAATTAGAGATAAAGGCACAGATGGAGGGATAGAAGCCAAAATAAGGTAGTTTAGCAATTGGAGATCTGTGCCAACTTCGATAGAAGCCTTTCAATATGTTAAGTGCAATAGAAAAGGTCTCACCAAAGTTAGGAGGATGACCAAGAGTTAGTAAGATAAGAAAGCTCACCAGTAGAGCGGCCCTTAGGGAAACCATACTGATGACTTGAAAATAGATTATGGGAAGACAAAATTTGCTTGAGAAATTTTGAATTCAGAATAGTTTCAAAAACATTAAAGATGCCAGAAATGAGAGCAATTGGACAATAGTTGGAGGGTTGAGAGCAGTCACCCGTCTTTGGGACAGGTTGAATGAGAGCAAACTTTCCCCAAGAAGGAAAGACAGAGACGAAAGAGTTTGCCTAGGCAGAGAGTCAGCACAGCAGAACAGTTGTCGAGTACAACAGGAGGAATACCAACCGGTCCCTACAAATTCTTAGTATTAAACCCAGAGAGGGCAGAAAGTACATCCTTAACAGAGATTATTATGTTTGGCATAAGTAAGAGGGAAGGGGATTGGAGAGGAAGGAATAGCACCGGAATCATCTAAGGTGGAGTTTTAGCAATAGTTTGAGCAAAGAGTTTAGCTTTGACAGAGGACGTGACGATGGTGCCGGTAGTCAGAGTGGAAAAAAGGAGGGAAAGACGAGGAAGTAAAATTATTGGAGAGGTTTATGAATAATTGCCAGAAAGCTTGAGAAGAGCTAGAGTTGGACAATTCAGAACATTAATTATTGATGAAAGAGTTTTTAGCGAGTCGAAAAAAAAATACCTGGTTTAATTCCAGGTAAAAACATAAAATGTATGAGATCCTTGAGTTTGAAAGAAAATAGAATGTATGCCTTCATGCCCAAGATGATTTCCTTGGTAATGCACTCTGCACACTCCTCGGGTCCTCGGCCACAAAAGCAAAAATCATTCCATGGAAATAAAAAAAAGTACTGCTGAAGAGCCTTCCAATCGGCAGTGCAAAAGTGCCGGCACACAAGCACCGCCGGTTGGGAGGATTGTATAGCCGTACTGCAGAAATAGGACAGGTAACAGACATATGACTATGATCGGAGGACTCCAACAGTAAGATCAGGTTTACAGCATAAGCAGAAGGATTAGAGGTTAGAAATAAGTGAAGGATGTTGGGCTGAACTCCAAGGTGGTCAGGGATACGAGTAAGGTGCTGGACTAACTGCTCTAGGTCATATAATAATGATAGAAACGATGTTAGGCTTTTTCACCAGGTTGGTCGGTGAAATGATAGGAGAGCCATTAGCAGTGGTGAACATTGAAATCTTCTAAGACAAAGATTTCAGAGAAAGGGCAGCTTGATAGGATGTATTCTACTTTAAAGTTTAGATAGTCAAGGAATTAGGGCAGCTTGATAGGATGTGTTCTACTTTAAAGTTTAGATAGTCAAGGAATTAGGGCAGCTTGATAGGATGTATTCTACTTTAAAGTTTAGATAGTCAAGGAATTAGGGCAGCTTGATAGGATGTATTCTACTTTAAAGTTTAGATAGTCAAGGAATTAGGGCAGCTTGATAGGATGTGTTCTACTTTAAAGTTTAGATAGTCAAGGAATTAGGGCAGCTTGATAGGATGTATTCTACTTTAAAGTTTAGATAGTCAAGGAATTAGGGCAGCTTGATAGGATGTGTTCTACTTTAAAGTTTAGATAGTCAAGGAATTAGGGCAGCTTGATAGGATGTATTCTACTTTAAAGTTTAGATAGTCAAGGAATTAGGGCAGCTTGATAGGATGTGTTCTACTTTAAAGTTTAGATAGTCAAGGAATTAAGGAAAGTAAGTAGAGTTAAGGGATAGATAGACAGGACAAGACAACATAATTTTGTTTGAGAGTGACACTTAAGTATGAGAATTCAGAAGACTCGAGAGCAAGTGCAATTGTTGTGCACATACGCACAACATCCACCTTTGGCTTGAAACTAGGATAGATAAAGGAGGAGGATGTATTTGTTTTATGTGGATTTTTTTTTTTTTTTTTCTATGTGATTGAGGGAGGCAAAAGGCATAACTGCCTATAGCAAGTGCCTCCCTCATAGTTGAAAGAGTGACAGGGCCAAAATCAAGGGACGTTCGAGCCAAAATGCCTGGACACACGGAGCTTGAAGCAATTTAAGTCATAGGAAGAGGGAAAGACTGATTCTGGGAGAGAGTTCCAGAGCTCAGATGTTGAGTAGAAGAAAGTTTGAGAGTAATGTTTCACTCTTGGGTTGGAGAGGTGCACAGAGTAGGGGTGGGATTGAGTTGCAAGACGGGTACCACGTGCCCTACGTAAAGGAGGTGGTATGCACTGGGATAGCTCTGAGGAACACTGATTATTATAGTAGCGATAGAATAGCGAGAGAGATGCAACATTGCGGCGGAGAGAGAGAGATTGCAGAGAGTTGGTGAGTGGATGGGAGTTAATGATACGAAAGGCCTTCCTTTCAACTTTGTCTAGGAGAGCGGTGTGAGAGGAACCTCCCCACACATGTGAACAATACTCAATACAAGGGCGCACTATGCCCCTGTACAGAGCAAGAAGCTGTGCAGGGGAAAAGAACCCCCTAAGGCGGTTGAGCACACCCAGCTTCTGGAAGGCTGCCTTAGCAAGACTGGTAATATGGTAATATGGATGAGGGAGACAAAGGGCAGAACTGCCTCCCCGAGACTTGAAAGAGTGACAGGGCCAAACTCAAGGAAAGTTCGAGCCAAAATGGCTGGACACAAGGAGTTAGGATAAGGGAAACATGGGTTCAGAGAGAGAATTCCAGAGCTCAGCTGTTAAATAGAAAACAAACTGTGAATATCGGTTCACTCTTGATTTGGGGAGTTGCACACAGTATTATATATTGTTACGACTGGGGTTTAAATATATCAGGGCTCTTATTCATTGGACTAGTAATGGCATAAATGCTACAACGGAAAGCACTAGATCCAACCTCTGATGTATATTTCCAGTGAACAAAGAACACAAATACTCTACAGAGTTCTATATGCAATAATAGGCTATCAAACTCTCAATAAATGTGCGTCTACTCTAGGCTTAATGTTATGTGAAAACAGCCTATTACTACCTATAACCGAAGGTGCTTGGTTATGGTATGCAAAGTAAGGTGGTAAGAGAAGTTACAGCTTACGTTACTTTAATCAATAAATGTCAGGCACTCCTGCATGAAAGAAAGTGCACTAAAGTCCTTCAACACTAACAAGGAATCTTCTTTAAATGTTAGATGCTATAAAGATGCTCGTATCGGAAATGGAACCCAAAAAGGCAGGCAGCGGAACAATGCTCGTGCAGGCTATGCACACAAAAAGGCAGAATATATAATGCCGTCGGAGCCAAGAATATCCTAAACACTACAACAATAATAATCGCCACGACAATGCAGTATTCCTATCAACAAAAAAGAGCCTAAGTCGTTTGTGTCTCCATACATCAAACTAGGCTGCGAAATGCTTGTGTAATCATAAATAGGTATGCATAAAAAAAGAGTAATTAGTTTAATATATTTAATGTCTACTGTGACTGATAAAGTCTAGCTAGAGTCAATGATACGAGATACTGGTGCGCATGGCATGCCGCATAGCCTAGTGCAAATCTCAAGTTTGTGCGTCAAATATTACGTTATAGGGAAGGGTAGCTCTCTTGAGAAACCTTAATACCGAAGTATTAAGCGTTCTCCTGGCGTACCTCAAAGACAAACAATCGAGACTAGAACAGTGCAGAATGGTATAGGCAAAAAGCCCTCATTCGTGCATGCTCTACTCTCAATGGCACACAGACTAGAATTTACTCAATCAACTCCAGTTCTCAGGTATGTCGTGCCGCTTTTAACTAAAGCCAGCACTCATAGGAAACAATACCTTATAATATCAGACTCCTAGTCTAGCATTATCTAATCCAGCAGAACACTAATAATTAAAGGAAGCAGTACTAAACAATATGAATGCCAACCAATGCTTCGTGATCCACTTATCTTAACAACTAACATACATGGGTTATATCAGACCTTAACGCACAATACAACTGGCCAGCATGAAGCTGATTTTGCAGAGTTAACCAGAGGGGATATAATATTAATAAAAGGTGGTGAAAGATATGAAAAAAGAGAGAGGTAGGCAGAGGAAAAGATTCTCAGGTGCGGAGCGGGGACAGGTAGCAAGGGATGAGATAGATGCGTTCTAGAAACCAGATCTGAGGGAGAGAGTGGCGAGGAACTGTATATATACTCGCACTAGCTCGAGGCGCGTGGGAAAAAAGCGGTTACAAGTCCTCTAGCCACTAGCAAGGGAGCTAGCAGCATGGTAAGGACCTCTCTCCACCAACCCCCGCGAGGCAGCCAGCCGTGACGTCATCGAGCGGGACAAAAACACTGCGCGCTCCCTCTCACTCTGTTCTACTCTCTCTCTCTCTCCCAGATCCCATCATTACTAGTTAATGATAAAACATATACTTTACAATTAAATATATAAAGCCTTGACATGGGTGAAAACAAAGAGCCTTTCTGGACTGTCCATGACACAAGCTTTCATATGAAATAAAGCACACTCTAATACATAAACTGTAGCCCCATCCACTGCCCTGGCGATCCTAGCGAGTCACTGTAGGACAAGCCATGCGGTTCTAACGGAGTTGTTAACGTCACACACCCCCCAAGATTTTTCTCAGAGGCCCCAAGGCTCACAAAAATCTGATGGTTAGAACCCATGCTATATCTCCACTTCCCATCACCCAGCGGCAGTAAAATATCTGGCACAGTTCTTCAACAAAACATTTTTCAAAATTATAACCCTCCCCAACACCATAGGTTAAATTATATGTAGTTATGCTCCTCAAGAGCGAGCTTCTCTAGCCCAGCATTCTGAGAGGAGTGCAACTCAGAATTACTGTTATAACATACTAAAAAAATTCAACTATCAAAGAAAGAGTTTTTATTTGATTTTTATGTTTATAATTTGTTTATTTCGGCTGCACTATAGAGGCAAGCCTAGATTTTTCTTCTATACCAAACGCTCAACTCCTGCTTTACGACCCAATACGCTGGGCTACAACCGCGAGCCAACAAGCACCAAGCGCAAAATACTATCCAAACTAAAGCAGGAGGCTACCCGTGTGTCAATCTACCCAGGATCATATACCCTTGAACGACCATCTGCAACCACGTTGTCACAACCGGCAATATGGCGTATGTCCAGGTTATATACCAGTAACCTTAGTGACCACCTGGTCAGCCTCATATTCCGATTGTGAAACTGGTCCAAGAACTTGAGAGGGTGATGATCTGGGTAAACTACAACGACCGGACCATAGGCTGGAACATAGACCTCGAAATGCCCCAGCGCAAGCACAACCGCTAGCAGCTCCTCCTTGACAACAGAGCAGCTCCCCTGGGCCGAATTGTACTTCTCCGAGCAGAAACTAACAGGATGCTCCAGCCCATCATCGTCCTTTTCCACAAGGACGGCACCAGCCCCCACACCACTAGCCTCCGTTGCTAGTTGGAAAGGTAGGCTAAAGTCAGGGGCCCTGAGGATCGGGTGAGTGCACAACAGGTGGTTTACTTCTCTAAACACCTTCTCACACTCAGGCGCCCATTTGAACTTCTTATCCTTCCAGTTATCCTCCACCTGAGCTTGACTGTCCCGTTCTCCTTCTCCACCTTGACTGCTAAACGTCATCACAGGCACAGTGAGAGGCTCAGGGGGGTGCCTCCCATACTCCTTCATGGGATTAACATGACATAACTGATTGCGCTTCCGTCTGTCTGGAGTGGCTACCAAGTAATCCTGGTCTGATAGCTCCTCCACCACCCTATAAGGACCAGCGTACTTCGCGGATAAGGGGTGACCTACAAGGGGCAGTAGAATCAACACCTCCTGACCCACGTGAAACACCCTGAGTTCAACCTTGAGGTCGTACCTGTCCTTCCTGAGGGCCTGAGAGCTAGTCAAATTACGGCCAGCCAACTCCAGACTGCGCAACATCCGTTCTCGACTGTTGAGGACACACTTGAGCATAGAACAAGGTTTTTCTGTGCCCTCCCATACTTCTTCAACCATATGGAGAAGCCCTCTAACACACCCTGGCTCTCCGGATGATACGCAGATGACACCACCCCAACAATCCCATGCTGTGGCATTGCTTGAACAAAGAGGCTAGAAGTGAAGTTGGGTCCCTGGACTGACTGAATCCCCTGCGGGTAACCATACCGGGAAAAATACACTAGCAAGCTTCGGACCACCGTCTTCGCCGACCCATTTCTCATAGGGTACGCGTCAGGGTACCTTGTTGCTACAACTCCCGACTGTGCATCACTGTCCTCCTTCAACTCTTTCGTCTTTTTAAGCCCATCCTCTGCCTTTTCCACAACAGTTACTGGGTCTTCGTCAGACTCGATATTTGGTCCTAATACTGAGTCCCCGAGAAGGGCCGTTGATACTAAACTCTCAACCGCATCAACTTCCAACCCCTTCTCGGTACCCTTCCTCCGCTGATCTAAAGATTGTTGACCAGAATGTGACTCCCTGGATGCAGGATCTCCGGTGACAACACACGCCGTAGGCTGCACCGGACACTTCTCAACCCACTCCTGCTCCTCCCTACTCACGTCGGCCGGCTTCTCGGCAACGACCAAGGGTAGAGCCTCAGAAGTAGGTCCCGCAAAGTCGTTGCCGAGAAGGAGGTCGACGCCCCCAACAGGTAACTTCTCCACAATTCCTACAACCAGGTCCCGAGTCACACCATCAACTTCCACCTTCATTCTTACAAGTGGGTATGACCTTGTCGCATTAACTCCCTGAACCACAACCACCCGCGCCGTATTGACAGGTTTACCAGTAAAATTTCTCAACAGTGTTTGCGATGCCCCAGTGTCACGCAAAATTCTCACCTCATGTCTTCACTCCACACAACCGAGTCCCCTGTGGTCACTAAAGGCATCACGGACAGGGAATAAGCCTTCCGGATCCTTCTGCACTGGCAGTGTATTTACCTCGGAAGAAATGCCTCTAACAAACTCCGATGTCATCTTGAACACTCCAATGCCGTGAGCAAAAGACACGGCTGCCGGAGGATGTCGACTAGGGCACTCATTTGCCTTATGACCCTCCTGGTGGCACTTAAAACACATAAATTTCGGTTTCGGCTTATACTGTGATGTAAAAGGCCCCTGACTTTTCACATACGGTGTGGTGTAAGGTTTGGATTCAGTTTTAGTTTCATTGCTCTTTTGTTTAAATGTGTCGTTGCTACGGGGAGGGGGAGGATAACGGTCCCTAGCACTTGCATCGTACTTCTGTGAGGACCCGCAACCCCGAATCAACGACAGCCGTAGATCAGCCATTTCTGCTGCTTCTACTAGAGTTCTTGGGTTTTTCTCCTTTAAGTTCAAAGTTAGATCACCGCCCGTGCTCTTAAAGAACTGCTCCAACATCATTAACTGCTTAATTTCATCAAATGTTGTGACCTTCTCAGATCGGAGCCAGTTCCCCATAGCATCGGACAAGTCCCGGGCGTGTTCCAAAAAGGTGCTATCTCTTCCTTTAGTTACACCCCGGAACTTCAAACGGTACGTTTCTGGTTGCAGTTCGTAAGTCCTCAGGACAGCCTCCTTGAGATCCTCTACAATACATAACTCCAAAGGTAACGCATCGTAGGCTTTAAGACCCTTGCCTATCAATCTAGAGGACACAAGTGCTGCTCATTTATTCTCTGGCCACTGGTGTTCCCGGCACTTCTTCTCAAAGCGTGTGAAAAATCTCTTATACAGCACTCTCATCAAACACCGGAACCAGTTTCAATAAGTGCGAGAGAGACTGCTCATGAACACGGTTACCAGCCCCAAGTCGCTGTCCCGTTGCCTCTACTCGCGACTTCTCTACGTCCATGTCGGCACAGTACCTAGTCGACTCTAAATCCGCTTGGATTTTTGCTAGCTCTATGTGCTGCTGATGCTGAAGCTGAAGCTCACATACCCTGATAGCCTTTCTCTCTTCGATCTTAGCTAATTCGAGCTGAAGCAATAATTCTGGAGATAACCCTTGAGGAGGTGAAGGTGCTACAATGTTTGAAATTACCGGTGGTCCCCCCAGGGGCAACCCACCCTGCCAGTCACCACCTAACTACGGAAGCGTACCCGGGGTCAGCAAACTACTGGGATGGCTGGGAGTCGAGTGTAGGGGAAGCATGGCCGAAGGGCTCTGAGCACTCAACCCATCTCGCTCACCAGTCACCCTGCCCAGTACACACGTTATCAAGTTATCCCTGGTCATGCTGCTAGTAACCGCATGACCGATAGCTGTGGCCAGGCATTGAAGACCGTACCGATTCATACCCTCCAACCGCTCGGCAGTAACAGGCCATTGCAAAAATATCCTAGCATCCTCCTCACAGTTCACCTGATTAACCATTTCATCATGCTGCTGTTCCTCCGTTTCGACATGACGTACTGTGTCTCCATTCTCCTCTGATCCGGTATAAGACATGATGCTCACAAATATTTCTCACCACAATATTCAGAAAAGAAGCACCCCAAACTCTTATACCTCAATATACACACAAAAATTCTCGGAAATACTCAAGGGCTATACTATGTTGCAAAAAAAAAAATTCTTGCTGATCCCCGCAAAATATTCCCCAAAACAACAAATGTTCCCTGCTAATAAATGTAGGTTCACCAAATCCTAGGTAAGGTCGCCATTTGTTACGACTGGGGTTTAAATATATCAGGGCTCTTATTCATTGGACTAGTAATGGCATATATGCTACAACGGAAAGCGCTAGATCCAACCTCTGATGTATATTCCCAGTGAACAAAGAACACAAATACTCTACAGAGTTCTATATGCAATAATAGGCTATCAAACTCTCAATAAATCTGCGTCTACTCTAGGCTTAATGTTATGTGAAAACAGCCTATTACTACCTATAACCGAAGGTGCTTGGTTATGGTATGCAAAGTAAGGTGGTAAGAGAAGTTAAAGCTTACGTTACTTTAATCAATAAATGTCAGGCACTCCTGCATGAAAGAAAGTGCACTAAAGTCCTTCAACACTAACAAGGAATCTTCTTTAAATGTTAGATGCTATAAAGATGCTCGTATCGGAAATGGAACCCAAAAAGGCAGGCAGCGGAACAATGCTCGTGCAGGCTATGCACACAAAAAGGCAGAATATATAATGCCGTCGGAACCAAGAATATCCTAAACACTACAACAATAATAATAATCGCCACGACAATGCAGTATTCCTATCAACAAAAAGAGCCTAAGTCGTTTGTGTGTCCATACATCAAACTAGGCTGCGAAATGCTTGTGTAATCATAGATGGGTATGCATAAAAAAAGAGTAATTAGTTTAATATACTTAATGTCTACTGTGACTGATAAAGTCTAGCTAGAGTCAATGATACGAGATACTGGTGCGCATGGCAGGCCGCATTGCCTAGTGCAAATCTCAAGTTTGTGCGTCAAATATTACGTTATAGGGAAGGGTAGCTCTCTTGAGAAACCTTAATACCGAAGTATTAAGCGTTCTCCTGGCGTACCTCAAAGACAAACATTCGAGACTAGAACAGTGCAGAATGGTATAGGCAAAAAGCCCTCATTCGTGCATGCTCTACTCTCAATGGCACACAGACTAGAATTTACTCAATCAACTCCAGTTCTCAGGTATGTCGTGCCGCTTTTAACTAAAGCCAGCACTCATAGGAAACAATACCTTATAATATCAGACTCCTAGTCTAGCATTATCTAATCCAGCAGAACACTAATAATTAAAGGAAGCAGTACTAAACAATATGAATGCCAACCAATGCTTCGTGATCCACTTATCTTAACAACTAACATACATGGGTTATATCAGACCTTAACGCACAATACAACTGGCCAGCATGAAGCTGATTTTGCAGAGTTAACCAGAGGGGATATAATATTAATAAAAGGTGGTGAAAGATATGAAAAAAGAGAGAGGTAGGCAGAGGAAAAGATTCTCAGGTGCGGAGCGGGGACAGGTAGCAAGGGATGAGATAGATGCGTTCTAGAAACCAGATCTGAGGGAGAGAGTGGCGAGGAACTGTATATATACTCGCACTAGCTCGAGGCGCGTGGGAAAAAAGCGGTTACAAGTCCTCTAGCCACTAGCAAGGGAGCTAGCAGCATGGTAAGGACCTCTCTCCACCAACCCCCACGAGGCAGCCAGCCGTGACGTCATCGAGCGGGACAAAAACACTGCGCGCTCCCTCTCACTCTGTTCTACTCTCTCTCTCTCTCCCAGATCCCATCATTACTAGTTAATGATAAAACATATACTTTACAATTAAATATATAAAGCCTTGACATGGGTGAAAACAAAGAGCCTTTCTGGACTGCCCATGACACAAGCTTTCATATAAAATAAAGCACACTCTAATACATAAACTGTAGCCCCATCCACTGCCCTGGCGATCCTAGTGAGTCACTGTAGGACAAGCCATGCGGTTCTAACGGAGTGGTTAACGTCACAATATATATATATATATATATATATACTGTAATAATACTATATATATATATATATATATATTATATATATATTTAATAGTGGCCCCTTCATCATTAACGATATTGCCTATTAGTGTAATAGCTCCATTCAACATCCTGCGTCAGCCATTTGAATTAACCACCGTGGGAGGATCATGGAGTACTCGTCATAAGTGCACGCTTAATTCCCTTATGGAATCGTCATTTTGATTGGGTACCCTACAGAAAAAACTCTGTATTAAATAAAAGAAAATAACTTAATATATGTTATCATATGACTTGCCATATGTGGATTTCTCGTGTTTTGCTTCCCCGACTACAGGCCCTCTAGTGGCCATCTTCGTCCTTCTCCCTCCCGCGGGCGTACCGTGCAGATGGGGGTCCTTGTGCTCTACCTTCATTCGACGTTATCTCGCTTCTCGTGAGTCTTTACTAATTTGTATACATCTGAAGTGTCTTATACAGGGTTTTAGATTAGCTAGCACAAGCTGCCCCATTGGTACGCCCGCAGGGAGTGTGTATAATTAAATTTAGGGTACTATTGTAACAGGCGCCGACGTGTAGGCCTACCAGGTTCGATGCGCCATGTGATTTGTTTTGTTTTCATATTTGCGCCTTAGCTCTCTTATAGCTTAGTTAGGAGGCTACATTACCGCAAGATTATGCTTCAGGCTAGCACTATGCGGCGGTTGCATTTATGTTTTTTAGCAGATGCTCTGGTTTAAGGGTGGCCGCACGTGGTGCGGTGCCTTCTCGAGTCCGTTTCTGCCCTTGGGTCCCGCTCCGGTCCCCTCTGCCTCGTGCTGCCTCTGTGTGTTCATCGGAGCGTGTGGTGGCTGCTGTTGCTGCTGGTTCTTCGGAGCATCTGGGTGCTGCTCCGCCTACGAGTTCATCGGAGCGTTTGATGTCTACCATATTTTGTCTCATCGAGCCTCGTGGCCAGCCTCATTAGGGGTCTCCAGTGTAGGCTAGAGAATATTTTTATTGTTTATAAATTTACTCTGTGTTGTTATAGCCTATGTTATGCTTTGGGAGACGTCCCCTTGTGTGTGGGGGTCTTCTGGGGGTGATTTGATTTCCCGGTTAAGTCAACACCTCGGGAAACCTTTTGGTTAGTTTCTCCGGCGGCTTTCTCAGCAAGGCCGCCAGTTTCCTACTCTTGCAGAGGTTTAGGTGCTATCCAAATGTCCCGCCGTGGTGTGCATGTTTGCGGGAGTTTTTTGGGGGGTTGACTTCCCCAGCGGAGTCAACACCTAGAAGATTTTTGGTTTGTTTCTCCGGCGGAAATGCTTTTTCCTAAAGGGAACCTTTTGCTCGGCCCGCCGAGGAAACTCGCCCTGAACGTTAACCTCCCGCAACGAGCCTTAAGCGCTCGGCGATACTATCTAACCTCGTCCTAATGCTTAGTCGCCCTGTGGCGAAATAGTCAGGTTGGTAGGACTCTATGCCATAGTCATTAATAGTAGCAGAGGCGCAGTATTATACTTGCACTGTTTGCAATAGTCACGGAAAGGTAACGCGCTGTCAACACGTTTTTGGGCCAGTAACGCTTGTCACAGATAAGCAGTTTCCACACCGAGTAATCCCAGTGTGCTGTGGTGGGTCAGGTCCGGTCGAAGGTTAGAATAGTAGTGGCTATTTCTAATTTTCTGGCGGACTTGAGATATGATGTTTTAACACCTCTCAGGTTATCCTTATGAGCATTGATTCCTGGAAAATGTCTTTCCAGGTCTTTTCACCCTGAGCGGCACAGCATAGGGCGGTCCCGTTCCCCGCACGGGGGCGGGGGGGGGAGTTCAGTTCCCTTTTTACAAGTTTTTCACTTCAGCCTCCATGCCTACCTGTTTTTTGCTTTAACATTCCACTTTTTGCACACTGAAATTGGTGCAAGATGGACCTTAGTTTGTCCCTGGACTTCCCAGTCACGCCCGGTGGGCGTAGATCTTTTGCGGCAAAAAGGGGGAAAACATTTTATAGATCATCCGGGCCTTGCGGCCTTGATCGAATTTTACCTACCTTCACCTCCTATACCACAGGAGGATATTGATTGTACAAAATTAGCTTTCAATGCATATTTCCCCGAGGTCACAGTAATCGTTGTGTTATGCAACAAATACTAGACACTTAATTGAACAATGGGCCATTAGCAGCTGCTAGGGCCACGTTGAGTTAAACCCGGAACCCCCTCCCCACCCCCCGGTCCGAGAACCCACCCGGCTTCGCCCGACACCGTTCTAGATTTCCACCGGCGACGGATCGTCCACTTCCGGCTGCGACCCTCGCTCTCCCGAGTGACAGGAGAGAGCCGAGGTCGTGGGAAAGGGTAAGTCAGTCTTCTTTCTAGTTGAATCTAAGGTAAGATGTGTTCATTTAGTATCTCCTTTAATGGTCCCTACGATTAATTAAGCCAAGAACACGGCTCATAATTGTGTCACACAGTTATGCAGACGAGATGGCTCATAATTTTTCAGCTGAACCTAAGCCGGCAAGACGGCTTATTTTTTATCTTATCCTAACGTACAGTCGGTGATACGGTGCCTCGTTTTTACCTTACTTTCGTTAATCTATCATAAGTTACAAATATGAGATATACGGGTAACGAATATGAATTAGGGTTGTTCAGCTGTCAACTAGGGGACATAACTCTTCTCAGCAGAGCTTCAATGAGTACTTCATTATGTGGAACATGTATCACGGTTATTCGTAAACACCAAAGTTAATGTATCTACGGGCTGTCTTCTGCGATAGGTACTTGGACGTATCCTAGCCTAGTTCTTTTTTCTGGAAAAGTATAGGCTCACTACCTAGCACGCCCTCCACCCCCTCACTATGGTGAGGGCAATGACTCGGATTGGCTAATCCCTGTACGTGCCCTCTCGGCGGACAATCGGGCCATGCAAACCCGGAACTGCAATCAGAATTCACAGACTTGGGTTTTATTAGACGCTGTTAGTCTCCGGTAAGGGGAGCTATCACGAGCACTGTTATGGTGTTTTTTCCTGTCCACACGTCATCTTAGGGCGACGGGTTATAGGATCTAGTCTTGGTCTAACCCCTCGGATTTTGTCACCTGTTATGAACACGGTATATCCAATGGACCTTTAGCTCTTCTGACCACTGGACTCCGCCGGAATCTCAGTTGTTTGTGAGTAGTGATATTCCCTCTGGCGCGTTCACCCCTGTTTTGGCAGAACAAAACAGTCAATTACGCACTCAGGCAGGCAAACGTAGGTTTCAAATCAGGGGCACCAGTTGAGTACCTCAAATGACCTCTAGCTTCGATTTCTCCACTTCCCTGGTGGATAGGTAGGAAGCGAAGACAAATACAGAGACACAGTTTCGGAATCTTTACGCTCGGTAGACTGGGAGTAATATCACTGTAAACTCTAGGGTCATGGCCCGCCGGAGTTCACTACCTCCCGGTCGAAATACCACGTTATGATACGGCAATATATGTCGCATCAGTCCCAGGAATTTTGAAGATCGCCTCATATTTTTGTTTTACGAACGATCATCTCGGGCACTATCCTGTTGTTTTCCGACACCGGGATGTCTCCAAATTCTTTGACCTACATATGCCGCGTTTCGCGGTAAACATATCTAAGAGGGAAACTGAGAAAATTTTCGCTTGGACACTTGATTTTCGGGTTACTAACACAGTGTTAAGGCGAGACGGCGCATACACGCAAGGGCCGCCGGACAAAGAGTCAGTGTTAAAGCGAGACGGCGTATACACGCACTGACCGCCGGCCAAACGGTCAAGATAGACGCCTCCGTTATGCTTTCCACCTTACCCATTTAAATAGTACGAGGTCCAGTCGAGACAAATTTTAAAACCTCTACTAAACTGGTGATACTGCCTAGGGCTTGCCCCTGGCGATAGGAGATTAGCTGGTGCAGTCTACAAGTTTCTAGATGACCAGAGGGTACGGTGTTATACTATGGGTTGGAAACAGTGTAGGTCTAGCGGATCTGACACTGTCTACCTCTCCGACACAATACCAGTCCCAGGTCGGTTGCTCCACTTTTTCTATCGAGTCATTTTTTATTACAATTCCGATGGTATAGCAATAGGCACATTTTTCCTAAGTTCCCCTCGGTCAGAAATCTTTAATTTTAGCATCGAAATCACTTCAAGTACGATATTGGGCTTCAGTTGGTTCGAGATTCCATCTCACCACCCTAACCATAATTTCGCCCCAGGCCTCTAGCAACAGGAGTTTTAGAAATACGCTCCGCCGTCCACACCCGGTGATATACAGTGGCTCCCCGGCGGGTTTCCGGACATTAGCACAGGTTACCGTAGAGTAGTGACGTCCACTTCAAGTGGACTCAACCTACCAGGTTACAAGAGGTAAAGGGGTGATATAGCCTCACGCCGTGCTTACATTTCTACCGGTTGGTGGAAATAGTTCTGGACGTACAGAAGGGTTGGTCTTTCGGAGTTTATAGAATCCCTACCACTTCGCTCCGTTAAGGATTCGTTTTTTTTTTTTGGATTAACATCACCCGCAAAGGCAAGGGGGGAACCCCTCGCAGCGGGCGCTTGATGAAGGCACTACTACGAGTCTAGCCTTTAACCCTTCCTACCCGGGCTGCCTTAGGTAATGACAGCACGAAAAAAAGGGCCAATAAGATATGCCTTATCTAAGGCATGAGCTTAATAGCCTAATTAAGCTTGGTCCGAACGCCGTGCGTATGACGTATGTCAACAAACCCAAGCGTTCGTCACCACACCTCCGAAAACAAGAAGGACAAGACTCCTCAATGTTATTGTTATGACGTCATGACGAAATTTGTGTCTGAAAAGCCCCCATATTGGCAACATCTCTGCAATATTGGCTCCACTGAAATCGTCATCACAACTGAACCAGTTGACTTACAGAGCTCCACTCAATGCCAAAATACAGATTGAAAACCGCACTACTATTATAGATGAGTGGGAAAGTTCTAGCAGTGAAAATAAACATAAATACGGTAGCCTAGGCCTAGACGTTTTTCGGCCATATCGCCCGGGTAAGGGCGACCGTCATTGGCTGAGACAGCCCGGGTAGGAAGGGTTAAGGTCGCGTCTTGATCGAGAATCACAGCCAGTGGTTACCGGACAAATGGACTTCCCGGGAGTAGACTTCGAGTAAAACGAGCAGTTACCGCTAACAATAGCAGTACACGTAGCGCAAGGCTTTACCACCTACACAATGGCTCTAGGTTGACCCGGCTCCACAGTCTGTTCTGTCGTGTCTTTTCGTCTGCCTCGGCTAGGTTAGTTTCCGAGATAGATTCGGTAACAGGTTTTTGGGGTTTTTTCAGCCCCTGGGTCGCAGTTTTGTCTACTCCACGGAGATTCACTTTTTCAAAAGTCTCAAGCTAAGGGTCAATACACTTTTCAAGACGCCTTCAGTCGACCTGGTCTACTAAGCACCGTCTGAGCAACTCCAGTAATTCAACTGGGATGGCTCAGTAATGCATGTCGTAGAGTACTTAATGTAGACCAAGCGCCGGCAGGGCCTTCCCAATCATTCGATTAAGATGGCTCTGTTAGGTAAGTCATCAAGGGATCCACGTTGGTAGTCCGTACTTACGGTGACCTACCCCTCGTGACTGGCTCGCCTCTTCTATAAGAAGAGATGGTTCATTATTTGTAAAGTCCACGGTGGAAGCACGCCGGGTTTCACTAGGTCCCGGCGCCATCTTCAAGAGAGTAGACACGGCCGTGGAGCCTCCACCGGGTGACACTGGATCCCGGCGCCCCTCCTTACGACAGTATGGGCAGCCTTCTGTCAGTTGACCCTAATGTTGAAGTTTTTGGGTAATCAACAATTCATGATATCCAACATATCTTCTCTCATTAGTTTGTTTTTTCGCCCCGGCGTGCGCTGGAAAATGGCAGAATAAACATACCTCGGTTGTTTCACCCCAGTGGGTCCCCAACACCCGCAATGAGGTACTTTACACTAAGTTTGGGGGGCTAATCGAGCCTTGAACAGGACCCAAGTTTCGTATGCCAGATATGTTCTGGCTCCACAGTCACTAACTGAGCCCGATATTAACAAGTTCCACGAGCAGACACTGGTTAGGATCGCATTCCCTTTACCAGTCAGGCTAGGATGTGGTGTTCATCGGGAATAGTGTAACCAGATCGACCTGAAATCTTCAGGCTCGCTCACATCCCCTTGGATAATTCATTCAGGCGTGATTTCACAAGCCCTACGCGGCAACTTACCTTTGGATTCCTTTGGATGTGTTCGCCACTCTTCTAGCGGCACCAAGTAACGCGACGCCCCTCGTTATGGGTGGTGATTTGGTGCAGTAGACTGTTTGAAGTGACAGCTCGCTCCCTTGCGAGGATGGGCTCGTCTGGCACTTTTTGCAGTTCGACATCTAGGGCTCTCTTGAAGTTGTCTAACAAGATGTCCCTCATGTCTCTTACTCGCCGTGGGAGTTTGTTGAAGAGACGTGGGCCTCTGTGTGATAACCAGCCCTCTCGCAGAGAGCCCATAGCACCCCTGTTATTCATCCGGGGGATTTCGCATTCCCAGCCTCTCCTATCACTGAATTTCATGACTATCGGAGTATGTAGGTTTGGTACTAAACCCTCTGTGATTTTCCACGTGTATATTATTAGGTAACGTTCTCTTCTACGTTCCAGTGAGTACAGATTCAGTGCTCTTAAACGCTCCCAATAGTGTAGATGTTTTATCGAACTTATATGCGAAGTGAAATTTCTTTGTACACTCGCTACGTCATTTATTTCACCTGCTTTGTATGGGGATGTTAATACGCTATAGTATTCAAGCCGCGGTAGCACTAGAGATTTGAAGAGCGTTATCATAGGCAATTCACCGCATGTTTTAAAAGTACGCAGAATCCAACCCGTTAGACGTTTCACAGCCGCCACTTTGACCTGGTTATGTACTTTGAAACCCATATTTTCAGACATTAATACCCCAGTCTTTCACACTGTCTTTCCGTTCTATTATGTGGTTAGATTCTGTTAAGTAATTTGTAATTTCTTTAACACCATTATTATCTCCGTACCGTATTAATTGGAATTTTTCCTCATTGAATTGCATGTTGTTTTCCCTGGTCCACTGGAACACTACATTCATGTCTTCCTGCAGTCGGCCCGTGTCCTCTTGTGTGTTTACTATCTTGCTTAATTTTGTGTCATCAGCAAAAGACGACACCGTACTGTGTCTGGTGTTGGTATCTATGTCGCAAATTAGTATGAGGAACAGAAGGGGCGCTAGCACTGTTCCTTGGGGCACTGAGCTTTTGACATCCGAAGGCTCAGAAGTGACTTGGTTTACTGCTACCGATTGTTTTCGGTTTACGAGGAAATTGTATATCCACCGTCCGATTTTCCCAGTTATACCTTTTGCTTTCAGTTTGTGGTCACATTTATCAAATGCCTTAGCAAAATCGGTGTAAATGACATCCACGTTTTTCTTTTCTTCTAGCGCTTTAAGAATTTTGTCATAGTGTTCCAAAAGTTGTGAGAGACATGATCTTCCCGCTCTGAACCCATGTTGACCGGTGTTGTGTAGTTCATTTGTCTCCATGAATGTTGAAATTTTGCTTCGCAGGACTCGCTCGAAAACTTTAATGATGTGAGAGGTTAGAGCTACCGGGCGGTAGTTTTTTGGTAGTGCTTTACTCCCTCCTTTATGCAGTGGGGCAATTATTGCGTTTTTCAAGCTATCTGGTATGTCACCAGTGTCTAGACTCCTTCTCCACATTATAGCCAGGGGTTTTGAGAGGTTTTCCTTACATTTTTTCATTAGTCTAGAGGGGGTCTCTCCCCCCTTTTGATATTTTGTTCCTAAATGGAGTAACATGTTTTTACGGCCAGTAGTCACTCTCCTCCCCTCCACCCAAGCACAATGGGGATCGTGCCGGAGGCATGGACCCGGGAATATCCCTGGTACAATAGACACATTACCGTTGCCCTTTGCACGTTTTCTCCTCTACCTGCACGGTTACTAATAGGCCGTGCGTTTGACTACATTTTTTGGCACGCTCCCGGCGTTTGCGGACATCGAACTAGCCACCGGCGTAGTAGATCCGGTGCCTGAGTTCCAGGCAAGTTAATATGATTATCCCGGCCTAGCCAGCCTAGTCCTCTTCATGGGTTATCTTCCCTCTCTCTTTCTCGCTCGCCCAATCTCTCTATGGGCCTCGTTTCACACGGGGTCTGAAGGTATGGTACCTTCTGAGTATGCTGCGTTTAAAAGGGGGGGGGGGGTTAAGGGTACAAGAGGACCATGACCTTCAACCCCGCCGGACTGGTAGTACGTAGGTCAGTACAGACAAGAACAGACCGAGAAAGTGTTTGCAACAACGAAAACAAAATCTTTTGGTCCCAAGAATGATTGGACAAATCCAAGAAGAGGATCTGTCCTCGTTTAGAAACGGAGTTCTTTTACTCCCGCCGGCCACTAATGGGCAGCCTTTTTCCTCAAGCCAGTTAGAGTTTTTTACCCCTAAAGTTTGCAAAATCTTTCATTGAGGGCATAACTTGCTCTAAGTTTGGAAGTTTTTTCCCGACCGACCGGGATCTCTTGACACAATGCCTGGTTATGGCTCTGAATAAGCCACAACTGCCCTGTGTGGCATCACGGCAACGGGTCTAGCTAGGCCATGGGCTTAGCAATTTAGGTGTGAGAAAAAGGGGGGGGGGGATGTGCTGGTAAGCCCATAGACCCCTAGAACCTCTCCGCCGGATAATTATAGCAAGTCACGATCTGTGATATTAATGAAGCGAACTGAGTTTACGGCTCGCCAATAATTTGTGTTTGTTTTGGGTTAAGATCTCATTGTGAGATACGACCAGGAGTTGGGCGGTGTAGCCCATACCTCACGTAGTCTCCGTCAGCCGGAGAACTGTGATGATTCACTAGCTATGTTCGAACTGGGGGTTACAGTTCAACAAATTTTAATTTATATGTTTATGTTAATTCTCAGAAGAAATCTAACATAGTTGCAACTATGTAGTATTATCAGGATGTACAGACATATACTGTACAAATTGTGTTAAGGTTATGACTAAATTCTACATAGTTATAGTTATATTTACGGGGACACATGCGTGTCCCCACCAGGTATCATGCATAGATCTTAAGGTAAAGCTCTGGTCATGGGTAAGCAGACTTTCTTTAAAGTCACACACTGCCTACAATCTTTTCTAATTTTTATATATTGTTTGCATACAATACAACTTAAAAAATGTTTTACGGATTCTTTTGTCCCCAGAGGTGAGGATATTATCACGAATGTCCCTCCTCCAGTCTTGGTACTCAGGCAATATCGTTAATGATGAAGGGGCCACTATTAAATTATAGGTTTGATTCCCGAAGGGAAGTCATGAAAACCTAATATTTAGTAGGGCCCCGTAATCATTAATGATAAACGTCCCTCCCAGCCATCCCACTTCCCATTCGTTGATTTCTATAGTTTTATCTTGGTATATCAGTGAAGGACGATGATGGCCACTAGAGGGCCTGTAGTCAGGGAAGCGAAACACGAGAAATCCACATATGGCAAGTCATATGATAACATATATTAAGTTATTTTCTGTTATTTTTTACGGAGTTTTTTCTGTAGGGTACCCAATCAAAATGACGATTCCATAAGGGAATTAAGCGTGCACTTATGACGAGTACTCCATGATCCTCCCACGGCGGTTAATTCAAATGGCTGACGCAGGCTGTTGAATGGAGCTATTATACTAATAGGCAATATCGTTAATGATTACGGGGCCCTACTAAGTATTAGGTTTTCATGACTTCCCTTCGGGAATCAAACCTATAATATAGTATATATATATATATATATATATATATATATACTGTATATTTTGTTACGAATCTGGACCTCAGTTGTTTAGAGACGGTATACAAAAATAATGCCTAATGCCAATGCACCTTGTCTCTCTGCCAAACAACACCACGACGCAACAGGTAAGAGCTTTATGAACGCTTCCAGGCTCTTCTCAGGTCTTAAGGTGCACACTGCCCTACTCCTACTCTGAATAATAAGTAGAACAGAAAGAATTATGTAACTCACTAGCTACGAGATCTCGAAACCAACACCGGGATTAGCAATGCTGGGTTGGATAATCAAAACAGTTGAATACATATAGGCTACCAGCAGACATCAACGAAAAAAGGAGTGCAGGTGTACTTCGAGCATGGGTGAGGCTCACAATTCCTAACGTTTTGGTACCAAAAGAATAGATATTGGTGGAATAGTTTGGCCGCAGCATTGAAACCTGTCTATTCTTAAATTACTTTAAAACCATATTCGGTACCCACACAACGTTTTCAGTCTTCAGTCTATAGGCTTCCCCGCATCCCCTAGTTTTGCTTAATAATTCTTAATTTCATCATTCAGATCCATACATTTTATTAAATTTAACTCTCTCAAAATAGTTCGAGTCCCTACGAATTCCACCAATTATTTAACCAACCTACCTATACATACCTACCCTACCAAATAATAATGATAATTCAAATTTATTTTTGGTGAATAGCAGAGTATTGGCTAAGGTGTTTAACAATTCCTTCCCTTGCCAAATGCTTACTTTTATAACCATGATCTGGACCTTCAAAGTTTTGACAATTTTGGTGTGGTGTGACTTACCTTCCCTCCTCCCTCATGCAGCAAGCAACGTCTTCAGGGGGTCAAGAGTATTGCATTCTTCCATAAAATTATATATAGTCCGTTTTTTACGCAATAACTCCGGAACCGCTTGTCGGATCGGGACCAAACTTTCACCCAAGGTGCATTTTTGTATTGGGCAACTTTTGATATGATATCCAAAATGGTGGCCAGACACACCCATGGCAGCCTTTCACACCCAACCCATCTCATCCTATCTAATTTTATGTTGAACTCTATTGTTCTTGATCCCACTATAGCACTCGGTAGCCTATTCCACATATCTACAACTCTGTTACTAAACGAATAGAGGCTTACACGCCCTTACACACCCAGTCTCTCTCTCTCGTTCGTTTGTTTGCACACCGGTAGAAATGAGGCAGATCCCTTACACATGCAACTAAGATGAACATGGGAATCTGCAGAGAGACAAATGGCCTACAGAAGGCAGATCCCTTTCACATCCAACCCATTTCGTCCATATGACTATCTGATTTTATCTTGAAATTCTCTATTGTTCTTGATCCCACTATAGCACTAGGTAGCCTAGTTCACATATCTACGACTCTGTTACGAGAGAGGCAGATCCCTTACACAGCCAATCTCTCTCTCTCGCTCATATTTGCACACTGGTACAAATGAGGCAGATCCCTTGCACACGCTACCAAGATGGAAATGGGAGTTTCCAGAGAGCCAAGTGGCCCCCACAAGGCAGATCCCTTTCACACCCAACACATCTCATAAACGTGATATGTTACACACTTACTATACACAAATGTTATCATACACTGTACACTCAATCCTCCATTTAATAGACTAAAAGGGGGGATGACCAGTCCTTCCGGTGCTAGAAAAGTATTACATTATGAGACAATTCCTCTCCCTTGCTTTTGGTTCACACATTGGTTTGGTTGTTTTATTATTTTCTGTTTCATTGATATCTCCCTATTAACCTAAGAAGTGCGCATGGGGGTAATTAGACACCTCTCCCTGTGCTGACGTATTTGAGCTGTTTCCATCACTAAAATATTCATTTTACCATAAATAGCATTAACCCTTTGGCGCGCGATGACTCGTTCAGAGTCATTAGGTATTTTTTTCCTAGGTGCACGATGACTCGTTAAGAGTCATTAAACATAAAAATATTCGCCAAAAATTAAGTTTTCTTCTAACGTGCGTCATATTTGGCATATATATTAAGTATTACATCTAGTTCAATGGGTACAATTGGCAACCCCCTCAGTTTAACCGTTTACTCACGGCTGGCTGGGAAGGGAGCAGAGTACAGCTCAGTCTGTGTTTCGATACTTTCACGTGTATTCGTGTATCTCAGTAACTATTTGGTTTATAGTAATTCTGAAGTTATCAGTGGAATCCTCATTAAATTCCGCTTCCATATATGTATGCAAATCAAAAATGTTGCGGGCAAAATTTTTAGCTAGCGCGAGTTGGAGATAAGGTATTTACTTTTTGTTTTACAATTCTTATTTCGGAGTGCCCCAATGTGGTTGTTTTGTATTTATTCTATGTTTTTATTCGCTTATCTTCAAGTTCAATCAATAACGAAGCCGATGGTACCTCATTAATCCAAATACAAGGATTTTTTGGTGGATAAAAACGTCACAGAAACAAATTATCGCCGGGCACAAAACTGGCTCTGAGTGAGCTGAGATATACTTTGGGAGTGGGAAAAACTTTGATTGGAAACTATAGGTGCGCCAAAGGGTTAATACTTATCCTAACGTGCCTATTATGGGTTGATTATAAAGGTATTAACCTGAAACAACAATAAAACGAGTGAAAACAGCGTTTGGATGGTGAAAATCGGAGATATAGGCCGCGAGTTATATAATGTATGGGTGAGGCAACCTGCTTTTCCCGCCAATTTCCCCCAAGGCCACTGAGACACAGTCGATCGATACTCTCTCTCTCTCTCTTGCACTCGCTTGCTAACAGTGATGACAAGGCCCTGCTTGCAACTCGCTAATGTTAGCACGAAAATATACCTCAGAATAAGGGAATAACAGGGAAAATAGGTGATAACTGAAGGAGGGGAGGAAAGTGGGGAAGGAGGGGAGGTAGAGGAGTGATATTTTGCATGGCCCGGGGGCCAATTTTTTTTTTTTTTTTTTTTTCGATGTTTAACACCTTACGAGCGGCCTATGCGGTTTATTTATGTGTACTGCACAGCGGGGTGTTTTTAGCCAAAATAGGGCTGTTTACGTGATCATTTTCATGCCTAAATAAGACCCAGAACGTAAAACAAGTACCTATCCCTGAAAGGGCATAAACAAAGCTTTCGAATGACACCATAACGATCCTTGTATGATGGATAGTTTTCTTGCAATAACCGTGCAACGCGAGTGCAAAAAGCAGGTAATTCGGTACTTTCAGTACATAATTGAGTATGTAGCGAGTGAGAGAGGGAGGAGGGAGCTGAGATTTGTGTCAGTAGGTTCGCCGCGGTGGTCTGGAGCAGTCATACGCTCGCTAGTCTCCTGCCACCACTTGTCTCTCTCTCTCAGCCACATTACGTGCTGAAATTGCCACTCGAGTTATGTCGAGCGCCGCCACATAGTCCAGCTTTATTTAACTCGACTTATGTTGCTCGCCGCTAAATAAGGGTTAAAGTTGATTTTTTTTTTCTCTGACTCTTAAGAGTCATCCCGCAGTCTGCCGGGGGAACTCTTAAGAGTCTTCCTGCAGTTCCCGGGTTAAAGTACAAAATTTGTAATTGTTTTGTATGTATTTAATCTGTGATTAATTTCTAATGTGATGGAATAGATCTAGTGTTTAGATTTATTGCAAGTGATAAAAATTATAAAACTAAAATGTTGCTGTAAAATGAATGGTAAAACCCTCCTATAAATGTCATGCCTATAAATGGCATTCTCCCTTTCTTTCGGTTCACACATTAGTTTGGTTGTTTTATTATCTTTTGTTTCAATGATATCTTCCTATTAATGTACAGAAATAATAGTTGTTTGGTATGTACTAAATCTGTGATTAATTTCTAATGTGATGGAATTGAAAACATGAACATCCCACCAACTCATTAGAAATCAAATTATTCAAGAGCCAAATAACAAGATTTCCCCCATATTATCCCTCTAGCACTGAGCTCATTGACTGGTAACATGTTGCCATACACAGGGTATTATTTTTCCCATTTATTCATTTCCTCATTTGGGACAAATGAGAAAAGTTGGGGGAAGAGTTTTAAATATTGTTGTAATAACTTGTGTCTATTTTTGTTTTTAACAATTGTTGGAATATATATATATTTTTAATTCCATCACATCAAAAATGAAACCCAAATTAAATAGAGACCATACATCAATTATTTCTGCGTATTGATAAGAGAGATAGAAATAAATAGAAATATAAAAAGGGAAATCAATTTATATACATGTACATATAGATAGACCAGGACCAGCAGGTCCTGTCCGTTAAAGGCGATATCCGTTAAAGGGAGGTCCGGTGAATGGAGGTTCGAGTGTACCTGCAACCAAGATATAATTGCAAGAAATAGGAAGATAAGACAATGGGAGTCTGCAGAGAGCCAATTGGCCCACACAAAACAAATCCCTTTCACACCCAACCCATCTCATAAACTTTCTCTCTCTCTCTCTCTCTCACACACACACACAAATTAGAACATAAGAAAACGGGAGTCTGCAGAGAGCCGATTGGCCAATACACGGCATATCCCTTTCACACCCAACCCATCTCATCCTATCAAATTTTATGTTGAAGCTCTATTGTTATTGATCCCACTATAGCACTCGGTAACCTATTCCACTTATCTACAACTCTATTACCAAGCAAATAGAGGCAGATCCCTTACACAGCCAATCTCTTTCTCTCTCACTCTTGTTTGCATACCAGTACAAATGAGGCAGATCCCTTACACATGCAACCAAGATGAAAATGGGAGTCTTCAGAGAGCCAAGTGGCCCACACAAGGCAGATCCCTTTCACACCCAACCCATCTCATATAAACGTTACCTGTTATTTACACTACCTACTATACACCCATGTTATCATATACCTGCAACCAAAACACAATTGTAAGAAATAGGAACATAAGAAAATTGGGTTCTGCAGAGAGCCAATTGGCCCACACTTGGCCAAATCCTTTTCACACCCAACCCATCTCATTAAAACTCTCTCTCTCTCTCTCTCTCATTTATCTCTGGCTTCCTTAAATTTATGACATCCTAGTTTCTCTCTCTCACACAAATGAGAACATAAGAAAACCGGAGTGCAGAGAGCTGATTGGCCCACACATGTCAGATCCCTTTCACACCCAACCCATCTCGCGCTCTCTCTCTCTCTCTCTCATATTTATCGCTATCTTCCATACGTTTACAACTTCCTATTCTCTCTTGCCATACTCTCTCTCTCTCCCTCACAAATGAGAACATAAGAAAATAAGAAAACGGGAGTCTGCAGAGAGCCGATTGACCTACACATGGCAGATCCCTTTCACACCCAACCCATCTCGTTCTATCTAATCTCAAGTTGAAGCTCTATTGTTCTTGATCCCATTATAGCACTCGGTAGCCTATTCCACATATCTACAACTCTCTTACTAAACGAATAGAGGCAGATCCCTTACACAGCCAATATCTCCCTCTCTCATAAGAACATAAGAACATAAGAAAATGGGAGTCTGCAGAAAGCCGATTGGCCTAAGCAAGGCAGATCCCTGTCCCACACAACCCCAATTACAAAGCCCAATTATTGGCTCAACACTCTAATACCCTGAGGATCATCTTACCAAAACGGTTAGAGATTAACGCAGGATTACGGGGGTCTGCAGAGCGCTGATTGGCCCAACCCTGTTGATCCCCCTTCACACCCAACCCTTCTCGTCCATATGCTTATCCAATTTTATCTTAAAGCTCCCTATCGTTTTTAATCCTACTATAGCACTTGGTAGTCCATTCCACCCATCTACAACTCTGTTACCAAACCAATATTTGCCTATATCTTTTCTGAAACGAAATTTATCTAATTTGAAACCATTGGTACGAGTTCTTTCGCTATCACTGAGCTTTAGTACATTTGTCATGTCCCCTTTGTTAATCCCACTAACCCCCTTGAACACCTCTATCATATCCCCTCTAACTCTGCGTCTCTCTAACGAATGTAAGCCTAATTTCTTCAACCTTTCTTTATACGGAAGATTTCTAATATTATGGATCATTTTTGTCATGCTACGTTGTA